>OZ007496.1:254136291-254867291 GCA_963931805.1 Microdon myrmicae
TATTTGTTACATAATATGGACACAGTAAAGCATGACTGGAAATATTCATGGCGTACTGATTGGAGAGGATAAAATGAATTGCGCTGCGGAAATCGCATGCAGTATATTTTATAAAAAGTAAACGAATAAGGCTCACCAATATAAGTGCACGGAAGAAGTGACACCTTTTTGATTATTCACCATCGTGTAAATATTCTCTTTTTTTTCTTTAGTAGTTATTTCTTATACATTCAGAGTATATTTAAATATTACATTAGGAATAAATAGACTAATGCTGAAGGAAAACATTCATTGTGCACTGCAATAAATATTTTAAAGGATTAAATATTTTAAGTGAAAGGATCATTAGATCAGGAATACGGAAATCGAATACAACACAATCTAAGGTTGACAAGCTTCTTCACATTTTTTTAAGAAAATGCTACCCTGACTGATGTCAGATCTCAAAAAACAAGAAATATTGTTTACACCTTAAAGCAATTGAAGAACACGAGTACAACGAATAAAAGGCAAAGGAGTGTGGAAAGAATAGTAAAATATTTATTTTGAAATAATATAATACAATGATACTGTGGGGGTTCTTTTAACCTTACCCAAAGAACCCCCCCATAATTGCAACCAACCCATTGTTTTTCGCCAATGTAATTGCATTGGTACCTGAAAACATTTCCTTTTCCAAGGCCATTTAATGCATACAGCGCATTATCTAAAATGCCTAAAAAGAATTCTTTAATGTGCATATGCATCATAAACCCCAAACCATTCGGCACCCTTTGCCATAATTAAAATGCTATGTCGGACAGCTTGTTTTTACAGCTGCAACAAACCTGTGGGGGTATAAGGGTAGATGTGCCGACGTATGGCACGTATTCCTTATATCTCCCATCGATCCGCGAGAAGAATTTGTTCGAATAATCACATCCGAAAAGAGTTGCTCGTAACCCCAGGTTTGTCATATAGTCATTCGTCTCTCAAAATGCGGGATCGATTTATGTTCACCTTTATTGAGGAATGTGTAATTGTAAACATTTATGGGACGCACGTCCACTTCCTGGTTGTACCGAATCCGATGCGCATATTGGACGACATCTCCTTCGAGTGGATACATGAATAAACGATTGAAGTCTAATTCGAATAAGTGAGTTAAGACACCAAAGTAATCAATAAAAAAGATAACAGATAGCACTGGCAGCAAGCGTTTTAATTTATTGAAAATATTCACTAGTGAGAACATTCCGATGCGGTCACACAACACATAACTCAGATAATATTTCTAATAATTATTAATCGTCACTTTCAACCACACAACGTACTGGTTGAAACGACTTATTTCACATAAAATTCGGATGTCCGCGGACGAGCGTGTGCATGAGCATGCACACGCGGCGGCAATTAGCGACACCACCTCCCTTGGTTAAACACGTTAACCGACTGACTTGAAAAGGGAAGAAATTGGATACAACAAAAGAGAACATACTTCTGCTCTGTCATTGCCACGTTCTTCGATGTGTGGTAGGTTACATCGGTAATCTGATGATCGAAGAAAGCGGGACAATAAGAGAACAGAAACACGATGTACGATTATCCTAGGGGTGGATTTGGTTGTATGTGCATGAATCAATGTAGTTCTGAGCGGAACCCGTTGACCTGATTCGGTAGTGTGGTGAGTTCAGTGTACATTGATCCATACGAAGACAGAACTGAGAAAGAGAGGGGAATTGAGCTGATGATATTCACCTGCAAAAAGAGAACATTGATCCCCAGCGAATGAAGTGTCTGGAGAAAAGCCGAAGTTACGCTAGGGAAATATTATCACGTGATTCAATCGAATGTGATGATAAATTTCCCAAGCGGATCTGCAATGATGCGACAACTTCGTCCGGCTGGATTTGGTTGTCGCTAATCGACATGGACACGAGTTGCCGTATGGCAAAAAAGGTAAGCTAAACTCATTTATGCATTGTCTGCGTGGTACAATGATTTTAGCTATGTGTCCTTGGTGGAAACATGCTTTGCAGGCGAACAGGTAAGTAGGGGGAAATGGGGTTGATTTGACGCGCTGAAAGGCGGTCGAAATTAGGTAGGAAATGTTGGTTGGAATTGTGGGTTGTTTCTCATGTAGAATAGAGAAACCCCCCACAAACCGACCAGCGATTCGTTTGTTCAATCGACAAACAATTACCGCATCTCCAGCATTTCCTAAATACAAACAATCACCAATTTCGTGCTTTGCCACAAACGATTTACCCTGCATATAAAACTGCAGACATGGGATCCGTTTCTTCCACCGACTCAAGATACAATTTTCATTGTATAAAGTATGCCAGTCCATTAGCACCATTTTTTAATGGCTATGTGTCTATTTACGCAAGGGCATCACTCATCCAAGACTTTTCTGATGCCCTTGTCCCATGCCGCAATGCACATCATAAACAATGATCTTCACGACCCCTTTGTCCTTACCGTCTTTTTGCTTTGTTTTTCCATGGCCTTGTTTCATGAGAAAACCAATGTGACCTTCACGATCACACATACACCCATACACCATGATCTTCATTACGAGATCTGGTTTTCTATTCCACAAAGAGTAAACATATCCTTGGCCGAGAGGATATTCATCATCATCATCATCGGCACTACAACCAGGAACCGGTCTTGGCCTTATTTAGCAAGTCCCGAGGCTTGTTAAATTTCCCATAATGATTTGTTCTTTTTTTTTCCGGGCAAGGTCATTAGTCTTGCGCCAGAGGCTCCCCGACGGGGAATCGAACCCCGGTCTCCCGAGTGACGGACGGGTATACTAACAGCTATACTATCGAGAGGATATTCACCACACCATTAATTGAGGATTGAATTCAAGTTAGAGTACTATCCTCGATGAGTCTTTTTCCATCACCCGACCGAGCCGGTCGCTGCGGGACGCGAATGTCAACCGCGAGTCGCGTGATTAACGTTTATCACCAAATCGTGAATTGTGTACGTTTGAACGATTCAATGAGTGCGCTTAAATTAAGATATGTGAAAGATTCCAAGTGGCTCTTAATTCATGTTTTTTCATTTTACCCAATCAATAAAGGACCTTTTAATTAATAGACAGCAGAACAGTGAGATTCATCTATTTCCTTTATTGGTGCAGTTCTCGTGGCGATGCTTCGTTCCTTGTTGGTGTTTTCTTTCGCGAAATCTTTTAGTGACGATGGGGACAGAAGAGTATGTGACGGTTCTTTAAAGCTTTCCCAAAGAACCATCCATTTCTTTAAAACAACCTACTTTTCCCTCACTCCATAAACCATTATACTTACCTGCATTCGAGCAGTGTAAGCTTTCTTTCAAATAACTTTCACCTGAAAGTTAAACCTCATCAACGCATGCACATCATTGAATTATTATATGAACCATACCATATCTCCATCAGCTCGGCTTGTCAGCATTTATAATAGATAAATACTAGCTGGCCAGCGTAATTGTTGACATAGCTGAAGCCAATGGTTTCTTGCTACGGTTCATATCCATTTATTGCCCCAGTCCCAAGGTTCGCAACACTTGCGACCAATTTCCTTTGTCGGTTATCTACCGATCATGGGATTTGGGCACTAATATGATTGACGTTAGACAATCATACCCTAGATCATGCCTAACGATGCTCGGCTGATTAAAACAAACAAACACAGAGTAGCATCACTGTGTTTATCCTACCAACCAACCGCTGGTCCATGGCCACCCTGGGCGAGACGTACGCTTGCACATCTGCAAGGCAAATTCCTCGCCATTATACTCATGTGCCGGCACCGTTTTGTAAACAAAACCCAAATTTTCGGCTGACCTATCGTCACCAGAATGTATAGCCTACAACGACATTATCATGAACGCCTGAGAAAACACGATGTGCATATCATCGTGACCCTTGAAAAAGCGTTTTTGTGTATCTTAAAGCAAAAACCTATTTCGTTCTCAGGCGCAGGTCATGAAAGATTTATGGCCCTCGAAATAGCGTTGCTGTTTATTTAAGCCACAGAAACCTATTTCTCCCTTCGGCGATCTTCGCTATCGCGTATCTCTATAACGCCTGCAATTCATTACACCAGCCCATGTTTATTCAGGTGCATTTTCGTCGTTGCCGATATGCCGGCTGAAGGGCAACGTGCTTGTCCTATACGGACACATATAGAATCCTCCCACACCGATGTAATCCTGCACCGTTGAATCTGACGGATATAGGATAGCATCGGGGAGTCAGATTCCAATTACCGCAGCGGACAGTCTCACCCGCTTAGAGTTCCGCCTTTTACCAGCCCCGCTACTGAGTAGCCAATTTCGTTTTTTTTTTTTGCGTTTAAATATTCGAGTTGGAGTGCCGTTTTTTCTTGCTGTCAGTTGGTCGCGGAATTCGTTTTGTACTTTTTAAGTGAACTTTGTGTTAAAACTTTCAACGATCCTGAGAGAGTGCAGGCGTCATCGCAAAGGATTAAGTGATATTAACATTGTGAACTCCCAGTTTAAGTGCATGTGCAGATGCCATATCGTGGATATAAATAAAGAACACTTGATAACGAAATACTTGCGTGCCTATTTATTTCTTTCGCTTGTTTGGAGTCGATTTATTTTGTGGACATATTTTTAGTGAAACAATGGTAAGTGTTGGAGAGTTGATAGGATCTAGTGCCCATGTCTGGTACATATTTCAACCCCCACAAGTACCTAGTGCCGTACGCCGGGGCACAATACATCTTCCCCACAATACCATGGCGGATTTGTAAAGCTTTGGCCAAATCTCATTTTTTGCACTTGGGCGACACATTACTCCTCGCGGCAGTTCTCGTTAAGTCCTGATGCTCAGATTCAGTTACAAATGGTGCAGTTTTTGACCTTGAAATATTTTCTTCTCTGCCTGCCTCTGGTTGGCAATTGTCATCAAAGGATATTGAACGCTTATAGCAGCCATTTTTTATTCCGTTTATTTATTTTCTTAAGCTCTTATATTATTCTTAGCCTAAATAAACCTAAAAAAAATGGTTGTCTGGGCGCAAGGCGCTCGGACATTATATTCGTGACAACGTATCCTAAATATGTAACATTGAATATACAAGTTATTAAATCAAAATTAAAGTGTTTTTTTTCCGAATGCCTCCAAGTGTAGGCATTAATTTTGGTTTGCTTAACGAAATTTTACAAGTAGTGCAAAGTACTGTGTATTCGTCAGGACACAGTTGTCGATTTTCTTTTGCGTGCCAGTCCGAAATTACGTTCATCTGTTGCACTGTGATCGGTTTTAAATCGCGTTCAAACCAAAGTCTATCGTAAACAGAGCAAACATACCCAAAGTCATTGTCAAGAAACATCAATTTAAATCTTGATATCGATTTGTTCCATTTCATGTCCCATACCTCTTGCCCCGATATAACTGGTTGTATTGTAAAATACACGGGTTCTGCTGCTGAAGGCTGTTGTAGGTTTACAACCTGTAGTTTTTGAACGTTGTTTGAACTTGCCGCTGTGAAACCACTATGAACAGACAATTTTCTCTTAGCTATATCCGATTTATTTAATGCTGCAAGGCGTTGCCTGTATTCGCGTTGTCTCTGTGTATTTTTTGTCGTTACACTTTCAACCTGTACAGCTGTTCTCGACAGTGCAAGGCGCTGTCTGTATTCCCGTTGTCTCTCTGCACTTGACTTAGGAGCAATTAATGTTGGTGGCTCAGTAATTGGCATTTCGTCCATTGATACGATATATTCTTGCTTCTTCGACAGTTCACAATACTCTCTCTTTTTTTATTTTTATTTTATTCGTTTTGCTACGTCAACCTCTCTCTCGCTAGTCGCGCTCTCGCTCACTGAGGCTCGTGCGTTATCGTAACGCTACAAACTTTTTTCCGAATGCCTCCCAAGGTATACCGATTTATAAGACGTTGTCACGTCAAAAAACTACGTACATATAAATATACTAATAGAGACACTATATTTCTAAAATGGATCCAGATTTTATATTTATAACGCATCCTTTTTGTGTACATGCATTCGTTAAGGAATCCCCTTCTATTCTATTATATGTATTGGCCTGTAGGAACCCGAAAGTTCATGACCTCACCGGCTCGACTCCGCCATTGTTCCCTGTCCCGTGCGCTCTCCTTCCACCTTCGACCATCCGATCCGATCTCCTCGAGGTCCAACCTAACGTTGTCCTCCCATTTCCTTCGGGGCCGCCCTGTCGGACTCTTTCCCCTTGGCTTACCGTCAAGAATTCTATACACGGTCCTATCGTTGCGTTCGCGACTTGATTATTCTCACTATTGTAGGTTTGCGGTATAGCTCTTCCAATTCGTGGTTGTGGAATTTCCTCCATTGTCCTGCCTCCTCGTCATATTTGCCGCCAAAGATACCTCTTAGGACTTTATTCTCGAATACGCGGAATTTGTTTTCTTCCTTTTTTGTGAGAGCCCATGTTTCGCATCCGTATAGAGCAGTCGGAATGATTATGGTTCTATACATACGGAGCTTTATGTTACGTGACAGCAGTTTGGATGTCAGGAATTTACTGACTGCGTGCCAACTAGCATTGCCGGAATGCGGTCTTTTGTTAAATTCCTTAGACATTCCTTTACTGGCCGTCAGTATTGTTCCCAGGTATTTATGTGTTGATGTTTATGTGTGTTCTCTGATGTTTATGTATTTTCTCTGAGGTCTGTGGTGTACGAGTTGATGTGCCAACGTATGGCACGCTGTTCGTTCGTATCCCCATCGAGTTCTGCTGCAAGAATTGTTCACCCGAGAAGATGGAATAAATAAACGCACTGAATGTTATTTTGACGTTAATCCTTTTTTTTTATTTCACTTATTAATATTTTGTTTTTATATATATAATCCAAAAATACGGTTGAGATGAAGCAGCGGAATGTAAGGCACGCCAACACACTAAGTGAGTACGCCACGGTGGCATTTCCACGAGTTAAAACTGTGTGCATTATAAAATCGAACAATAAAAACTTGCTGACGGAACGGAATTGGAATGGATCTAATTTAAAATCAAACTCTTTTTAACTCTTTAACGGGAATGGTTTTACCAAATTGCCGACAGACACGTCTTTCCTTTTGCTTGGTGGTCGTAGCGTGTGCACCAATGTGCACACACTGCGGTTGTTAAATAACGATTCGTGGCGGTGTGACCATCCACGATGATGTTTGAGTAAAGACTGATCCGAAAAGGGATGAAATTTGGTAATTTAATTTTCACACTTGACAATCAAAAGAGAAAATACTTCTGCTCTCTCATTGCCACGTTTGTCGATGTGTGGTGGATTACATCGGTAAATTGATGATCGAAGAAAGCGGGAGAATGAGAGAACAGAAACACGATGTATGATTATCTTATTAAGCTGATGCGAATGAAGTGTCTGGAGAAAATGGAAAGGACGCTGACTTGGCTAGGGAAATCTGATCATGGGAACTAACTTAAATGCTTTAACAATTTCCCCAGCGGTCGCAAGATTAAGCAACCGCCGTTCGATCAGACTATGCCGTTGCTAACCGACAATATGCGATTTCATGTGAAAATCTCATGGGTTAGCGAAATAGTGTTGCCGTATGGCGAAAATGGTAGCTAAACTCAATTATGCATTATCTGCATTGGATACTGAGTTTAGCTATGCGTCCTTGGGGAATACATGTTATTGCAGATGAATAGCATATAAGGGGAATGGGTAGAAATGACGCACTGAAAGCGGTTGAAATTAGGTATAGAATTGTGGGTTGGTTCTCCATGTAATATAGAGAAACCCCACAGGTCCACCTGCTCTCGCCATAATCATGGATTTCGTTTTGTCTTCATTTATTTCTAGGCACACCTCTTCTGTCGCGTGCATGATGATTTCACTGTTTTTACTTACCCCCGCTTGGTAGAAACCTTGACGTGGTGCGGGGGCTTAAACTACGATGAATCGCTTAGGCTATGCTGGCGGAAGCATACGCTTCCAGTAGGGCCACCCATGTCAGACAGGCTAGCGAGGAGTAACACACAAAGATCTACCGCCCCTAATCCAGGGTGTTACGCGTCACCGTGCCCATTGGATGGTTTGCAGCCAGGGGTATACCGGCTGTATTATAACGGCGCCTCTCTGACACCGGGTCGAATCAGAGCAGTAAGCAGACCTTACCATATCAAAGAGGGGCTCTGATATGGCGGACCATTTGAAACCCCAGAGTGATTCAATGAAATGAATGATCAATACACAAAAAACAATCTCACAAAAAACCCGGTAGGCGTAGGTGTGATGAGCCAACACTACCATAAGGGAACAAATCATCAGGAAAACACCGACTCGGCAAAAAGAAGACATAGGGAAAAACGGAAAAAGCGGGATATACGCGTCGGGACGTGGAATGTTCGAACGTTATATAAACCAGGCGCGATACAGACGGTCGTAGAAAACGCGAAACAATATAAAATGGACATCGTCGCGCTCCAGGAAGTTCGACTCCCACATCAAGTAATCGAAACCAACGGGTTTACACTGGTGTGTGGAGGTACCGATACACATAACCTCGGAACTGGCTTCATCATAAGCAAGAAGATTACGCCCCATGTAAAAGATGTGCAATTCATTAATGACCGAATGTCTGTGCTAAAAATACAGGGCCGATGGTACAATTATGTATTTATAAACGTACACGCCCCAACAGAATCTGCGGACGAAGAAACGAAGGACACGTTCTACGAGACCCTAGAGGATGTATTTCATGGGATCTCATCATTCGATGTTAAAATCCTCCTCGGGGACCTCAATGCGAAAATTGGAAAGGAAGATATCTTCCAACCAACTATAGGTAAAGAAAGCCTACACGACGTGTCAAATGATAATGGAATTCGAATTATCACGTTCGCAGCGTCAAAAGATCTGTTAGTAAAAAGCACGATGTTCAAGCACAAGGAAATTCATAAAGCCACATGGATATCACCCGACGGCGTAACGCGTAACCAAATAGACCACTTCCTCATAGACAAAAGACACCACTCGAATATCCTTGACGTAAGAGCATATAGAGGAGCAGATTGCGACTCCGATCATCTTCTAGTGATGGGCAAAATCAGGAGTCGCCTCGCAGCAATCCCACATGGGCAGTCACGGGAGACAAGCAAAAAGTTCGACACTGATAAACTGAAAGACCTACGCAAAAGGGCTGAATATCAAGACGAGCTAACCAATAGATTTAGCATTCCAGAGAATGTGAGCAGTGAGGAAGAGGAAGCTAATAGTGTGAACACTAAATGGACATCGATCAGAGACACAATCAAACTAACAGCCCAAAAGGTATTAGGATTTAAGAAAACAATTAAGTCCAAACCTTGGTTTGACGATGAGTGCAGGGCGAAGATCGAAGAACGTAAACGCCTCAGAGTGATCCACTTAGAAAGATATGATGAAGTCAACGCAGAAAGATACGCGACAATTCGGAGAGAGACAATGAGGCTCTTCAAACGCAAAAAACGCGAATGGGAGAAGACTAGGATCGAAAAAATCCTAGAAAATTCTAGGGCAAAGAACATCAGGGGTATGTATGTCGGCATAAATTCAATTAGAAATGGCTACCGAGGAAGAGCCAAAATAATTCGAGACGCAAACGGCTGTCTGGTCATAGAAACAAACAATGTCGTGACAAGATGGAAGCAGTACTTTGAAAACCTGCTTAATGTACGCACCCATCAACCACAGATAAATGTACCAAGCGTACATACAGCTGAGCCTCAGATCCCAGAGCCGTCTCTCAACGAAGTTGTAGACGCAATAAATCGATTGAAAATCAACAAGGCTCCCGGAGTCGACTGCATACCGGCAGAGCTTGTGAAGCATGGAGGAGAGGCAACCGCTCGAAAGATCCACCAGCTCATCCAAACAATATGGGATAAGGAAGTCACTCCGGAAGAATGGAAAACCTCAATAGTCACCCCATTTTCAAAAAAGGCGACAGATCTGACTGTGAAAACTACAGAGGAATATCATTGCTCCCAACCGCATACAAAATATTAACAAATGTCATTCTGGCGAGAATCACACCGTACGCAGAAGAGATACTGGGAGACTACCAATGTGGATTCCGTAGGAACCGGTCAACAAGCGACCAAATGTTCACAATAAGACAACTGCTGGAAAAGAAGTGGGAATACGGAGAGACGGTTCACCAACTGTTCGTTGACTTCAAAAAAGCCTACGACTCAGTCGCAAGGCAGAGACTCTACCATATTCTAGTTGAGCTGGGAGTCCCAAAAAAATATGCCGCGCTCATTCAAATTTGCATGAACGAAAACAAAGGGCGAGTTAGAATAGAAAACCATCTCTCAGAACTATTTGAAATCCGGGACGGACTAAAGCAGGGAGATGGTCTATCACCGTGTCTCTTTAACCTTGTGCTCGAGTATGTCATCAGAAAGGTACAAGACGACAACATGGCCGGATCATCCCTGAACGGGGTCACACAAGTGCTTGCATATGCGGATGACATCGCCGTTCTGGGCGATAATCTAGAGAATGTTAGTAAAAACTGTGAAATCATCATGCAAGCGGCAGAAGAGGTGGGCCTAGAAATAAATGAAGACAAAACAAAATACATGATTACGGCGAGAGCAGGTGGGTCTCAGAGAACACATATAAACGTCAGAGGTAAGATCTTTGAAAAAGTTAAAGAATTTAAATATCTGGGAACGATACTGACGGCCAGTAACGAAATGTCGAAGGAAATTAACAAGAGACTGCATTCCGGCAACGCGAGTTGGCACGCAGTCAGTAAACTGCTGAAATCCAGACTGCTATCACGTAACATAAAGCTCCGTGTCTATAGAACCATAATCATGCCAATTGTTCTATATGGATGCGAAACATGGGCTCTCACAAAACGGGAAGAAAACAAATTCCGTCTATTCGAGAATAAAGTTTTGAGAGACATCTTTGGAGGTAAATATGACGAGGAGGCAGGACAATGGAGGAGACTCCATAACCACGAATTGGAAGAACTATATCGCAAACCTACAATAGTGAGAGTAATCAAGTCGCGAAGATTAAGATGGGCCGGACACGTGGCGCGAATGGGGAACGATAGGACCGTGCATAGAATTCTTGACGGTAGACCAACGGGAAAGAGACCGGTAGGACGGCCGCGACGGAGATGGGAGGACAATGTTAGGTTTGACCTTGAGGAGATCGGATCGAATGGTCAAGCGTGGAAGGAGAGTACCCAGGACAGGGAAGGATGGCGAAGCCGAGTCGGTGAGGTCATGAACTTCCGGGTTCCTACAGGCCAATAAATAATAATAATAAAATAATAATAAGTTTTTACTTACAGTTTCTAGATTATCCCCCAAAACGGCGATGTCATCCGCATATGCGAGCACTTGTGTGACCCCGTTCAGGGATGATTTTTTGGGGTTTCCCAGCTCAACTACAATATGGTAGAGTCTTTGCCTTGCGACTGAGTCGTAGGCTTTTTTGAAGTCAACGAACAATTGGTAAGCCGTCTCTCTGTATTCCCATTTCTTTTCCAGTAGTTGCCTTATTGTAAACATATGGTCGCTTGTTGACCGGTTCCGACGGAATCCGCATTGGTAGTATCCCGATATTTCTTCTGCCTACGGTGTGATTCTCGCCAGTATGACATTTATTAGTATTTTGTATGTGGTTGGGAGCAATGATATTCCTCTGTAATTTTCGCAGACAGATCTGTCACCTTTTTTGAAAATGGGGACGACTATTGAGGTTTTTCATTCTTCCGGAATGACTTCCTTATTCCATATTGTTTTAATCAGTTGGAGGATCTTTCGAACGGTTGCCTCTCCACCATGCTTCACAAGCTCTGCCGGTATGCAGTCGACTCCGGGAGTCTTGTTGTTTTTCAATCGAGTTATTGCGTCTACAACTTCGTCGAAAGAGGGCTCTGGGATCTGAGGCTCGGCTGTATGTACGTCTGGTGCGTTTATTTGTGGTTGATGGATGCGCACATTAAGCATGTTTTCAAAGTACTGCTTCCATCTTGTCACAATATTGTTTGTTTCTGTCACCAGACAGACGTTTGCGTCTCGGATTATTTTGGCTCTCCCTCGGTGGGCATTTCTAATTGAATTTATAACGGCATACATACCTCTGATATTCTTTGCTCTGGCATTTTCTAGGATTTTTTCGATCCTAGTCTTCTCCCATTCGCGTTTTTTGCGTTTGAAAAGTCTCGTTGTCTCTTTCCGAATTGTCGCGCATCTTTCTGTGTACATGCATTCGTTAAGGAATCCCCTTACGTTATCATAATATTTACATGGGTAGAAAAGAACGAGAGGGGTTGATAAAAAATAATGTCTTCAGTTCGATTTTTTTTTCAATATTACGCGTACACCCAAGGGATTGTTTCAATGCCTTAAACTTCAATGCACAGTGCGTGCGGAAGAATACGGAACAGGTGAGGAAACTGTTGTCACATGGGTGTGGAAACTGTGATGCACATTGGTATGAAAAAAATATGAAAAAAAACATATCCATAAAATGGGATATGAGGTGGCCTTAGACGTCAAATTACGAGTGAAAGAAGGAGAAAAGAATTAAAAAAAGGAGATATCTGTTATATTTTTTTTTGTATGCTTAACTTTGTACACCACACACACTTTAAATAAAACACTGTTTGTTTTATTGTTTCTTCCTTCATTAATATTTATTTTTACTTAACTGGAACATATATTACTCATTGTTTGAATTTACTCAGATGACACTGTATCACTTAAAATCGAACAACATTAATATTTCTTTTAACTTATTGTTTAACATATACTAGTCATGTCTTTTTAATTTTTTAAGTCGACACACTGTACCACTTTAACTCGAAAAACATTAGTATTTCTTTTAACTTATTGTTTAACATATACTAGTCATGTCTTTTTAACTCGAACACCCTCCTTACGTAGTGGTTTGGATCTCTAGTGGTTTTCTCATTTCTTTTTCTTTGGATCGAAGTCTTTGTTTCCTCCGGCAGATAAAATGATATCTCCTTTTTCCCGCCTGATCCACTTTTCGGTATATCAAACACAAAAGAAAAATCAATAGTGCATCGTGTTAATGCACATTTCTGATTCCCTTTTTTGTGTTGTTATGGTTTAGGCGAACGTGCAGTTCATTTTATGGTGCCTGTTGTTTTCTTTAGCCGAATGGGCAAGGATCTCTTCCGTGGGGAATCGATAAGAAATACAAAGAGAAAAATCAATAGTGAATCGTGCTAATGCACCTTTGTGATTCTCTATGTTGTTATTGTTTAGGCGAACGTGCAGTTCATTTTATGGTGCGTGTGGGAAATGATTTGGGTAAACAAACCTTTGAAGGATCATAAGATTGCAGATGTGCAATTTATGATTCTCAACAACTTTACTTGAAAGTTGGTCATCTGGTCCACAGATTTGGATCCAGGGGATTCGGTGTGTTGAACAAATGGTTCATTCTTTCACGTCTTGGATTCAACTTAAATTCAATATAGGCAAATTGAACGTGTAATTCAATTTGTTTGATATTGAATTGATATCGCGATATTTACTGTATGCGCGATTAATGATGGAGCTTAGCTCCAAAGAGGTAGGTTTTATGGGATGGGTGATTGTGGCCGTAACATATCTATGTACATTGCTTTTGAGTACTAGAACATTATCATGTGGAGGAAATATATGCTTAGCATTCCATATTCATCATATTACTTCAGCAAAAAGACGAGCGTTTGAGTTTATCTGTACATCTGAAGTTATCTTTTAATTCGAACTGATAGTCACTCTGATAGATGTAATATTATCACGAGAATATATTTTAAGAGGCGAATGGTATTCACGCTGCTGAACAGCATCTGTGATGTTAGCTATAATTGCTATAAAAAGGGATATGTACCGCCTATGTTTTGCCACTCGCCGTTCGTTCATTCATTTAGTCATATTCGCTGTCAGTCATCGTGTGCTCGTACATAAATAGAATTGAATTCGTCGACGTTAAGTCGTCGTCGATCTATCGCGGTTCACATCGAATCTTGTAACTTTGTGTGATATATTGCGTTTATTCGTGAATATTGCGACAAGTTCTAATTGCAAAAAAAAGCTATCAAATACATGTAATTTTCGCCGGATGTCGTAGGCGAAATCTGTCTTCACAGATACCAGACAACTATCCGAGCACTACCCGGGACTACATATTAGAACGGAAAAGAAGAGCCATCGAAACTACAAAACTCAGCGAAGAAGACCACAAACATGGAAAGTCAAGGAAAACACATTGACTACGAAAAAGAATTCCACGAACTCGTGGAATACATCAAACAACTTACAACACAGGTGAAGCAACTCCAGAAGGAAATTCTCTCCCTACAGCAACCAAAAAAAAAAGCAGTGACGAGGCAGTATGGAGATAACGCCCTCTTAACAACCCAGCGTAAACCATCAAACATCTCCACCCAAACAACTACCACCAACTATCCACCAAAGAAGCCAAGCCAGCACCGATGCCCCTGCCTGCTCAGCACAAACATGTTAGACCGCCACCAATCTACATAAAAAACGTGACCCAGTATCAAGGAAATAACCATAATAGTAGAAAATGCCCCTGGACACCGCAACTTCACCACAAACATTAAAGGCTCCTCTGTCTCCATTGCAACAACAGCTCTGGTTAATCACGTCAATACCGTTAAAAAACTTGCGGAATTAGGACACCAATTTTTTACCTTCCAACACCATTAGCTCAAACCAACAACTTTCATCATTAGGCACATTGACCCAACTTGGACCAACGAAGAACTAGCGTCAGAGATTTTCAGGATTTGCCCAGAGCTGACAATCCACAGGCTAGACTATTTTCAAACTCCGCACATGCGAGACAACAACGTAAAGAGCCTACGAATTATCTAAATCCCCCCAATTGAAGACACCAACAAGCTCAAACAAATTAAGTGTTTGTTTACGCATAAGATCAGTATCGAGGAGCCCCATAAACAAAGCATCCTCCATTGCAAGAGATGCCAAGGCTCGGGCCACTTGGCGGTAGCTTGCCACCTAAATATACGATGCGGCAGATGTGCCGATGAACACCAACCAGGAGAATGCAAAGTCAATCCAAAGGGTGCGGAACCAGGAAAATCCAAGCCACAAACCCAAATGGATCCATTACCACTAAGGAAATCGTTGTGACATGGTGTAACTGCGGAGGTCCACATCCAGCTAATTTCTCTTAGTGCGCTCATAAGTTGAGAATTCTACAAAAAAGAATAAAACGAAGTACAACCAACAAATCCGCACCTACCAAACCTCTGGGTTGGAGTTGTAAATTCGCAATCCACGATCAATGGCCATGTGGTGGCTGGTGACTGGTCTTGTCACACCGAAGCTGGATGACGTGATGGGTGCTGCGCCTGTTAGCACCCATCCCAATTGAGTGGCCTACGCGACGAGGTCGGAACGTTGGGCCTCCCTTAGACCGTCGAGGATGTGGGGTACAGGTCTGCTCCAATGATGATGTCCACCTTGTCGGCGGAGGCGGTGCTCGGATCGGCAAGTTCTAGAACCGCCACGAACGAGAGATCCCTAGTTGTTGGTTGTGGTGGTGGCATATACACCGAGAGGCGGGACAGGATGAAGGGCCTCAGTGTCCACTGTTGCGAGCTGTGGAGGCGAGGAGCGATGGTGATTGTGGCTTGCGTCCTTGTGGTAAGGCTGCGAGTGACCCCGAGATGAATGTGGCGCTGGAGCACGGGTCCAGCACGGCACGGACTTCAATCCTCCGTTGCCGTCCCGACGTCACGATGACTCGAGCGGTTGCGAGCAGCGCAGATTGCTGTGAAGGGGTGCTGATTGTGTGTGCGCAGGCTCTTTCATAGTGTTCGATCCGGGGTGCGGGTCCTGCGCTTACTCCTGGCGGTGGTGAGGTTGTCCCATTGAAGGCGGTTGTCCGGGCATGCAGCAAGGTGTGGTGTCTCTGCTGGCATTGCCGGCATGCCTTGCTGGAGTGGCAGTCGCGTAGGCGGTGGCGACCCAGACAGTTGTAGCACAGGTTTCTTTTGTGTGCGAAGGACTTCCGACGGCCAGGTGTGAGTGGTCGGAAGCCCTCGCAAGCGTAGATAGGGTGTGAGGTCCTGCAGAACGTACATGGAGCCTGTTGCCTTAGGGGTTCCGGCGTTGGTCTGTGCATCGGGGCACGGGTCTGGTTGATCATTGGGCCGGCGGCATTCTGGTCGGTTGCTTGGTCGGGACTCACTGGTCTGAGGCGAGGTTCCTTTTCTGCTGGTTTGGTGGCGACCGTTAGCAGCTGTACTGGGGCAGCTCGCTGGGGTGGAGGCGATTGGCGTTGTTCGCCATTGTTGGGGAGGCCGATGCGGGCGCGTACTGGGCCTCGAGTAGCCTCGTCAGTTCGTCGAGGTATACTTCCTCGACCTCGGCGATGAAATCCTCCGCGAAGTACTGGTTTTTTTTTTTTTTTTTTTTTTTTTTTTAATTAGACTTCTCTCGGGAAATGCGAACCTATAGCGTCGAGTGGGCGCCCCGAGATGCCATCAAATAACTGTTGCAGTTCTTTTTGAACAGTTGCAGGTTGTAACGCTCCGGGAACACTCGCGTGGGAAGGGAGTTCCACAGCTTCCCCGCTCTGTAACGGAACAAGTTCTGATACAGGGATGTTCGCGCTATCGGGAGATGAACCACAAACGGGTGCGATCCGTCGGATTGTCTTGTGGAGCGCATATAGACCGAATTGCGTGGAACAATGCCAAGAATCTCCGAAGAACAGCACCCGTGATAATATCTGTAAAACAGACAGAGGTCGGCCACGCGCCTTCGATGTGATAGCGACTGTAGTCCCGGCGTCAGCGCCGAATCCCCGATCAGGCGGATCGCTCGTCTTTGTATGCTCTCAAGTAGGTCGAGGGTATGTTTAGGAGCCGAGCTCCAAACATGAGAGCAATATTCGAGCGCGGGTGCTGTTGATACTCAGAGGGCGCCATGTAAATGATTTGATTGTGCCGCCTGGGGATGGCTTCCCATTCGGTGCGGAAGTCTCGTTTTGCGGTTTCTATCCTGGTGGTCGTTAGTTGTCCCTTGTCCTGCAGGTTGGGGGAGGTGCGTAAGATGATGCCCTGTGCCGCGAACTAAGCGGCGATGAGTTCCTCAACCATGGTCACTTGTTCACTGGTAGGTTGTTTGTTGGGTGCCGATGCCCCAAGTCCCCGTTGACGGCGCGGCCGAGGGCGTGACGTCTGAGCTGCGCTGACTGCATTAATATGTACCCGTGGTTGATTCCCGGCATTTGTCGAGGTTGCGACTTCGTCAGGGTTCGCGTCCGTGATAATTGGCACATTTGGTGGCTGTTTGAATTCATTGCCCTCGTCTGGTGGTTTCGCAGTAATTGTCGTCACGCATTTAGTGTCCTTATGGGGGAGATTTACGGATTGCATCATCCGCGATGGCAGTCCGGGCGGCATACGAGTTCTTAATCGCGGAGGCATGCCGCCAAGGCCGGGACGAACCGGTGGTGGACCAGGCGGCATTCGCATGCCAAGTGTTGGTGGAATTCCCGGCCGCAATGGAGGTGGCAGAAACATCATTGGCGGCGGAAGATTTGCTGGCGAGGCCCGAGGAGGTGGTCTATTCGGTAGTGCAATTGGAGGTGTTGGTACATTTGATTTGGGCGCTGATTGTGGCAGGGGGGTGGCTACGTGTGCACCACTCCGAGAAGCATCATCATCGGATTTCGAATGACTCGAATCACTTTCCTCGTCACTGCTCTCATTCGATGCATCGCTTTCTTCTTTGTTTCTTGCTGTTATTAAGCTCAGCGTCACGTTCCCTTTCCTTATGAACATTTTCCATTTCTTTCCTGAATTCATCTATTTTTTGTCCGGATATCGCTAGCATTCATTGCTGCAGTGGATTTGGCTTCGGCAGATCGTCCTCTTCCTTTGCTTTAGAGTGATCTGATGCGCAATTCGTTCTTTTGGGTGGTTGTCATTTTCTGCATCAGTGTCCAGATCCGACATATGACTAGGTTAGGCGGTGGGCCCGTCGGCACGTCAGGCGTTTCCACTTTCTTTGCTTTTGTTGATTTCCTTTCAGCCTTTTGTTGAGAATCATTTGGCTTTCACATTGCTCCGGGAAGGGCGCCGGGAGGTAATGGAGGCAAAGACAATGTTGCAGCCGGCGGTGGTAATCGGTTCGGTGGTCCGGCAGATGGGACGACGGTTCCAGTATTTGTTTGAGTAGGTAAAGGAGTTTCATCAATCTGGACACTTTGTGCATGTTTTACACTTTCATAGTGCTGCTGTTTCTTTAGCCACTTCCTTTCGCATTCGACTTCCTTGCGCTTCAACTCCACCCAGTGGTCGGCCTCAACTGTGTGATGCAGTCTCATGACTCGGTCAAATGTTTTTTTGTTTTGTTTCGTAACACCTTTTCGTTCAGAGGTGATGGTTGCAGGACAATGGATTCTATTTCGTTGTCTTCGTCGGGGTGTTGTGCCGCGAACTGGGCGACGATGTAGTAGATCCACAGGTTACTGGATCCGGCTCGAAGGACCAGTAAATGTGATGGATGCAACCGTTGGGATGAAGGTTGCGTCCGGCGAGGATGTGATAACGGCGCGCCTCGGTGGTAGATGCGTCCAGAGAGGCTGTGCGTCCAACGAACCACCGTCCTTAATGCGATTCAATTCAATTATGCTAGTAATCACGTATTTCAATTCAGTTGATATTTGTATTAACAAAACCAAATAAAAGACCAAAACGAATCGAGAAATTCACTTTTTAATGGTTGAAGTATCACTTGGTAATCTTTTGTCTCATTCTCTTAAGTATGGCTGTTGTGTACGCGTTGGTGGTTGGCTGTAGACAAACTGACGTGACGAGGGTTGAGTAAAGACGATGTGCCCGTGATGGAAGTTAAATGCAGACTGACCAAAAACCGTTGGTCACATTTGAACCAGTGTGACAGCTCGATGGCGTCCCTAAGCAGGTGACGCATTGTCAGCTGGCGGTTGACAGGCGTGGTGAGTATGCTGGTTGGGGAGTATACTAGACGATGAACGTACTAGATTCGCCCCGCTGCATTTAGTTGCGAATCCGCAACACAATCATTGTCCCATCTTTAGTAATAAAATCCATCATTTATCACAGACGAAGCGCTGTCATAAGGAGAACAGAGTAAAACCAATAAGATTCATTTGAATACAAACAGTTCAAAAGTTATATATTTAATACTTAAAAACAACGTAAAAATATAATTTATAAATAAATAAATTAGCCAATCGAACACAATTATTACTTTATACACTTGATCGCAGATTGAAATTCATTTTCCATATAATTGATTAATGTCTCAATTTTATTTAACTTGGTGAACACGTGTCCGGCTTGTTCGTTGAAATCATTTCCTATCATCTGAAAATGTAAACATACAGGACAGAACTAAATCATACAATTATCAGAACATACACATCGTTGCTGTCCTTTATTTTCAGGTGGATTAAAGTTAGTTTTATAAGACTCTTTCATGCGCTGCTTTTGGGGTCTGAAATTATCGTTATTGGAGAAAACTTCGTCCATTCCGTACTGACGGCAAAGCAACTCGAGCTCACTTTCTTTAACATTGTCTTCAGTTAAAGCCAGATCAAGTTCCTTTCTTCGACTCTAGAGAGGAAATATTAAGTTATCAGATCAAAAAAAGGAACATTATTGGTTTTACAACTAATATAAATTCATTTCGAATATGTAATACTTAATTCTTTCTGGTCATGCGTCAACTACAGAGAATTGCGGAACCGACTATGACGTTGATAGCCCTCGGAGAGCGAACCGAAGGAAGCGACGTTGTAAACTTTCGATTCAATGGATATGTATCTTGTGATAAGATCATACCTAGCTAGCATATTCAAGCAGAAGACGGACGACGGTAAGGTAAAGGGAACGAGTTACGTACGGGTCGGAGAATTCCTTAGACCATCGTTTCACGAATCCAAGAGCAGAGTTGGCTTTCCGGATCGTCCCATCGATGAGAGATGAAGCTCCCTATCGCAAATGATCCCAATATCTTGAATAGATTGGACAATGGTCAGGGGTTGGCTATGAAGGGAATAGGAACGTGAGGATGAGTGAATGCGCTTACGGGAAAAGGTTATAGATTAGCACTTGACGATGTTAAGTAGAAATCAATTTTTGTCACACCAAGTCAAGAAGTTGTCAAGGTGTGATTGCAGCGGTGCAGAATCAAGTAGTAACTCGATGATCTTGTATATCTTCGTATCATCAGCGTATAAACACTCTGAATGTGTTTTTGACATCCGAAACGAGTATTTATACCGTAGAGGTTTCTGCGCCACTGGGAAACTCAGATCACTGCTTGGTATCTGTCGCACTAGCACTTGCATTTTAAGCGAATAACCGGCCTAGGCAGCTTCGCCATGTGTGGAAGTATAGGGCTGCTAACTGGGACGATTTGCGAGATTTCTTCGCATCCTTTCCATGGTCGGAGGTGTGCTTCGAAAACTCCGATATTAACGCTTGCTTATTCATCTGATAAACCATGGTTTGACAAAAAATGCGAGTATATTACAGCGACCAAAAATAGAGCTTTTAAGCAATGGTGCTCCAATCTCACCGATGTTAACAGAACGAATTTTGTAAATATCAGAAACGCGTGCAAACAGGCGATTGATACCGCTAAGAAAGCTCACAACGACAGAGTGACCAATAAACTCCTTCGGTGCCCGACTGTTTCGCGCTCCTTCTGGTTAATGGCAAAACTGTCAGCAGTAACTTTGCTTCCTTCTCTCTCCCTCCGCTGGTGACAGACACCGGGACGTTAGGCTCAAATTCAAATGATAAAGCTGATGTGTTCGCGAATTTATTTTCCGCGAATTCAAACCTCGATCCCGGTCTTTTGGAGCCACCTTGTATCGCGCAGGTACGGTCTTCGATGCGGGATGTGAAATTTCTACCGCGTACTATTCAACGCATTCTATGTGAACTGGGTTGTAGGAAGGCGACCGGCCCGGACGGAATACCAACAATAGTCCTTAAGAACTGTGCTCCAGAACTATCGCCGGTTCTTGGCAAACTCTTCCGCCTATCTGATGCACGGAGGACCTTTCCTGCCTGCTGGAAAATCGCTCGAGTTCAGCCAATCCCAAAGATGGGAACAAAGTGTCTCCCACAAAATTACCGTCCGATAGCATTATTGTCTATTTTATCTAAGGTGATGGAAAAAGTCATCAATAAGGAGTTTGTAGCGATTCTAACAGATACACACACAATTCACAAGCAAAAATAGTGAATTCTTCACTATCCTTGCTTAACGCTATAAGTTAATTAAGTATTTGGAGTGCAACGGACTTCTGAATGATCGTGGGAAGCGGTCCATGGGAGACGTTTTTTCACTTATAACCGATATATGGACATCTGCAATTGAGCGGCATGGTGAGTCAAGGGCGGTTGCATTGGATATTTCAAAGCTTTTGACCGCGTCTGGCACGGGGCTTTGCTGACCAAACTTCGTTCATATGGACTTTGCCAGCAGCTTTGCGACTAAACGAAGAGCTTCTTTGAAAATCGATCGATCCGGGTTGTTGTGGACGGCGAGCGTTCGGATCTGTATCCTGTTAATTCGGGGGTGCCCCCAGGTTCTATTTTGGCTGCAACCTTGTTTTTGCTTCACATAAATGATTTGTTGGAGACAACTGATAACAAAGTGTTCAGTTTTGCGGATGATAGTATTGTTTCCACCTTTTCGAGTGTTCGGCCGATTGGTGCATCTACGTAGCGCCAGCTGAGAGGTAGACAGATTGACTCTCTGAATCAGGATCTAGATAAGGCCCTGCAGTAGGGAAAGGCCAATCTCGTCGACTTCAATGCAAGGAAGACACAGTATATAACATTCACAAAGAAATGTGGATCATCGGTTCCACAACTGATGATGAATGGCCAGGCCCTCGAATCTGGGGAAAGCTCGGCGTCACGGTCTGTGGGAATGTATCGTGACATAAACACGTGTCGAACATCGCCAGGTCCGTCTCAGGAGCTATCGTTTTAGAGCCAAGAAATATTTTACTCCGGCTCAACTTCTTCTCCTGTATAAATCACAAATTAGACACGCGCTCGAATATTGCTCTCACGTTTGGAGCACGGCTCATAAACATACCCTCGACCTACTTGAGATCATACAGAAGCGATCATACGGACTCGGCGCTGACGTCGGGACTACAGTCGGTATAACATCGAAGGCGCATAGCCGACCTCTATCTGTTTTACAGATACTATCACGGGTACTGCTCTTCGGAGATTCGTCGTATTGTTCCACATAGTTCGGTTTATATGCACTCCACAAAACAATCCGACGGATCGCACCAGTTTGCGGTTCATCTCCCGACGGCGCGAAGATCCCTACACCAGAACTCGTTCCGCTACAGAGCGGGGAAGCTGTGGAGCTCCTTTTCTGCGCGAATGTTCCCGGAGCGTTACGACCTGCAACTGATCTAAAAGAACTGCAACAGTTATTTGATGGCATCTCGGGGCGCCCGAGATTATAATAATAATAACTGTATAAGTCAGTACAGTGATAACATCCACCGCGAAGGGTCCGCGTCTGTAAAACAAAACTAAAAGTGTGTCGCCAAGAGTTTTTAACTGAAAAAGGGTGTTGCGAGTTTCGATTAATAAAAAGTGTTTGAGTAAAATAAAAAATAAATAAATAAATACATAAAACCAAGAATTTAAAAGTTGCTTTTTTCCGTAAACAGTGTTCGGTGGAACACAACAAACAACCCACCAAATTGGTGACTTCGATGTTGTTACACCTCGCCACACACCCCCTCCTTAATAATACAACAAGATCACGCAACCAATAATACAACAATACCACACATACCAACAATAAATCTTCATCCCAAACATTTTGCATACAATGCACTACTTCATTCAATTCATATCACGATAAACACAAATATCAAATCTTCATCCCAAACATTTTGCATACAATGCAATACTCGCCTTCATTCAGAAGCAAAGCCTTCCCCACGAACAATTAATTCATATCGCAAACGTTACGATAATTTCCTATCCATGCCAAAGCATATCAAAGCTTCGGATTACGAAAAGCAAACAAGCACCTGTCCACAGACCTACATGGTCTCATGTTACAGGTACACATGTTTACAAGTGTGATACATGACATGCGAGCACAAGCGGCATTGTCAAAGACCACTGACGACGAAGCAGTTCAACGGCAATGAACTGCTGACTTTGGCGAAGTATCGACCGTAGCGAAAAGACAAAATTAAACGTATGATACGATTGCACATAGAGCAATGCACTGTATTTGGTTCGGTCATTGCTACTGCAAATCGGATGAACATTTAAATTGATTCCGCTTCATTTTTTTGCAGAAGAAATTAAGTGATAATTAAAAAATTGCAAATTGCGAATGGCAGGCGATTAGCCTCGAAATAGGTTACGCATTCGGTGAGGAAAAATGCACCATATGCATTTTTGTCCCATTAAAGTGGTATATAAAGTGGTTGCAATCGAGTGTTTTCGCTCTGGTTGACGAAAGTTGCGGCCATCGGAACTGCACAGCGGGCTCTCGTACTACCAAGTAAATTATTTACCTTAAGTCTAATTAAGAAACTATATACAAGTGAAGTTTCGTTATCAAAGTAATGCTCTTAAGACTAATTAAGATACTATATACAAGTGAAGTTTTGTTATCAAAGTAATGCTGTTAAGACTAATCAAGAATCTATCTAGAAGTGAAGATCTGTTATCAAAGTAATGCTGTTAAGACTAATCAAGAATCTATACGCAAGAGAACAAATGTAAAGTGATGTTGATGTGAAGCTCTTGAGAATAAAGGAGACGACTTGTGACACTAAAGAACGTGCTGTTTTAATTACCGTCTGAACCGGAGGAAAGCAGAGAGACAACACTAGAAGCCACACAAGTCCCCAGCAGAACGACAGGCAAACCCGGAAGGAAGCCCCCTTATCCAAGACACGTAAGCATCCTTTAATTCATACGTATAAATACTAAAGGTAAGCACGGCATTCACAAGAATAAGTATCAACACCAAATCTAAACAAATGATAAAGCTAAATAATAAATGTTAGCATCTGGGGTTAGGCTCAAGTGAGGCATTTTGGCACCCAACGTGGGGCCTAATAAATTTTAATAATAAAAGAATATATATATATACATATATATATATATATATATATATATATATATATATATATATATATATATATATATATATATATATATATATATAAATTAAACCAACTCTGATATCTAAATATTAAATGTTAGCATTAGAGGTCAAACTCTAATGTTACAATGTGATCTGTATACACACAACACACAATCTCCCATAGGTAAACATAACTTTACTACTATGATCCCGACTTCTGAACAGAGCACCAGCTCACTCGCCTGTTCCGACGTTCACTACTCTGTCGTTTGCACACGAAGTTGATCGTAACAAAGTTACTGGGGAGGCATTAGTGTGGCGTTTCTTACAGATACACACACAATATACAAGAAAATAGTGAAGAACTCCGATAGGAAATCGAATAAGAAAAATCATCAGCCGTATACCAAACAATAACATAGCAATTCCACATCAGTCGAGTGTACTTGAGTTTTGACATCGAATTCGTACACGCGGCAGTGGGCTGATGTGTTGAGCATTTCAATTTTTAGTGATTCTAACCGTCATAGCGTCAGTTCGAATCACACTATCGTGGCAATACGCGATAAGATCAGAGGCTCAGTTGGCTTCGCAGCCAATTCCGTTTTAGGTTAGTTTAGTTTTTCTTAGTTGACTTAATATTTTTTTGAACAATTTTTTCATTCACATTCTACTTCCATTTTAAAGCTGTATCTAATAATGCAATGGCCACACAACTAGCGTCCTAACACATTCACTGGGTAGGTTGAACCGGCAAAAGTACTGTGCCATTATATTGACTGTCTAAGAGACGCTTAGAGGAAATATATTACACTTGAACAGCAAAAGTTTCCATTATTTTTTCCCAATCTAATAGTTTCTAATTCAACAAAACAGATTCTCACCCCTTCCCTCAGTAGGAGATGCTCGAAGTTGTTTAGGTTTTTAGTCGCCTCTAACCTAAAATGAATTCAAAAAAATTACCTCTCGTTCTATACCCATCAGAAGTTTCTCCAAGCCGCTCTCTTGAACTTGCTGCTTTCTACGCCGCGCCGACTCATCCATCATTTCGATTACCTTTCCCTTGCGCTGTCGTAACTCTTTTTGATATAGCAGAAGTAGCTTTTTTTGAAAGCCGAGTCGTTCCTCTTCCCGGTTGATGATATCCTGATACTGCTTCTCCATTTCTACAGAATAGTTATTAGCATTTATAAAAGTAATCTTAAATTTAAAACATGTACCACTCATTCTCTTGGCGTATTCCTCGTTTTGCAGCCCACGTTCTAATCTGTCTATCATGTATGCCTCTTCCCTTTCTAGTTCGCGGATCTTAGCATCGATTGCGTCGTGTTCTTTTCGCAAAATATGCAAGTCGTTCTCCTGTCGTTCTACCCATTTGACTGGATAGTTTTGGAATTTTGGGTATACTCCTTTTGGAAGTTTTACGAATTTGGACATGTACTGTGCAGGGTTAAGATCTTTCGGGCACGTCTTCATCAGGCAGTGAGCCTTACTTATAAATTTTGTAACGTCGATAGCGTTTTGCTCATGGAAAAAGTTTTCAAGTGCATCTTTACTATTCAACCGTAAGATAGTATCTCGTTGGATAACATTATACGCCACGGCACAGAAAAGCATGAAAGGTAGTGGAGAAGATATCACGTGATCCCAGAGAGACGACCATTGATCATGATCTAGGACCTCAGAAAAGGCAGTCATCAACATGGGCCATGCGTATTCATTTGGTGTAATTTGCATTTTTTTGTAAAACTTTCCGAGTCCCGGATCGAAATGGTTCAGAATATTTTCGCACATTGCCAAATAATTAAGGGGTTCCAAAGGATGGAATTCAAACCACAACTGACAATGATTACTAAGGATTGTGGCCAGGATTTCGAAGCATACATGATGATTGCTTGAAAGAATTTTTACAAATGGGAATATGAATCCTGGCAGGAAATCACTGTAACCAAATACCTTTGTCCAATAAGCCAGACAAGAGAATATTTTTACAAGATTTCGTCGAGCGGCGTCGTCTTTCAACTTCAAACACTTATTTAACTCAACTGCGGCGGGATGCGTGCCCATCCTAACAAGCTCCAAGAATTTCTTTTTGTTGCATGGTATTTCAAGGAGAACGGTCCATATTAGGTTGCGATATTTATTCGGGTACTGGCCATATTCTCGTAGTAGAGGCAACAATCGATCCTTAGTGAGGAGTTTTCTTATATTGTTATCCAGACAATCGACTGCTACTGCCTTTGGTTGTGACATAGCTGTGCGAATGAGTTGAATACAATTTTGGGTGGATTTGAGGAAATTCAGAAGCGTAGGAACGTAAAACATATGAACTTCGCCTGTTTTGTTAAAGGCACAGAGGAGTTCACGGTCATTGGAGATATCAGCTCGGCAGCACTTTGAATCCTCGACCATTAATTTAATATCTGTATTATCAATATCAGCCATAATGAGTTGGGCTTTAGTAGTTTGACACAGGATAATGGAATCACTGGGCTTAGGAAACAGCCAACAGGCCGTTAGAGTTACATCGTTGAACTTGATCAATTTACGTATCTCAAAAGTGACTGACGAAACCATTATTACATAATTATCTAAAGTGGTAAAGCAGACAATGGTTCCATCTACGGTAAAATTAAATGAATTTATCAATCCTTTTGAGTAGTCTTTGATTTCGTTGCAATTGATCTCGAAACATGTATCAGAAGTCCCATCATCACTTAGGTTAAGAATTTGTGGTTCTTTTGTCATCAGGTACCTGGTTCGCATTCGAATTGGGTGGAAAATCCGAATAGTGTTCAAAGATATCCCGGACCACACGTGCAAAGCATCATTTGTGAAACAAGTGAAGATTTGATCACTCTTAGGCATGTACGCTACATGCTTTAGGGATAACTCTGCTTGATTAAATTCGAGGCGATATGTTGGTTTATAGGTCTCAAGATTTAGAAGGATAGCTTCATGATTGGAATGTACTACAGCAAGCGCGGGGGTCAAACAAACGCCCGGGAATGAAATATTTAAAATCTTATGTTCAGATAACTTTCCTGAGTGAGTGAATGCAGATTGTTCTATAGATAAACGTTGAAGTAAATTATTAGGACAAACAATTAATACTGAATAAATTCTCTAGTTACCAACGTCTAGCCAAAAGACTTGACCATCTTTTGTTCCTACCAGATAAATATTCGGGTTGTTGACATCGTTTTTTATGACACACGCTTTTGGGACTCTCATGGCAAGTGTCCAAAATTTCTTCTTTGCCAGATCGAATACAAATACATTACCTCTATGAAAATGCAGTTAGTAAATAGGTTCTTTAGTAAATCTGTGTTTGCCAATAAATAAATTACCTGCAGTCTATCAGTACAAATAGCTTGTTGATTACATTAAACGAGCCAATTATCAACCGTACACGAACGAGTTTACCATTCTCTTGAACAGTGTGGTGGATGGTGAGGATACGTCTGCAAATAGAAACATTTAGCGGGATTTGTGTCAATTAATAGTGATTCTAGTTTAACCCTTTTTCGTTTTTATATTTGAATGAGCTTTTTCCATTTTGTGATTTTGTGGCAATATTTTCAGAATTATCCATTGTGTTATGTGAATTGTGAACAAATTGTTTTGTATATCATCGCTTTATTTAAATTTGCTTATGACTTTGTTTACTAGACAACAGAAAATAATATCTTGTCAAAACAAATTTTCCTCAATCGACAACAGCGCTATCGGTGGCGAGTTAAGTCTAGACGGTGTAATAATTAGGAAGGACATTTTAACTGTTAACTTATAACAAAGCTATAATTCGGTTAGATCACCGCTAATTAATAAATTGCATAAGACGCGATGGCGTTGATTTGTTTTTTTTTTTTTTTTTTTTTTTTTTTTAAATCAACAATTTATTTGGTTTTGTGTTATGTACGTTTCTATAAACTGGAACATATAACGAAACGCAAAAAGATGCGTTTACCAGTACATGTATAGGGTGGCGCACAATTAATCATCCATAATGTTTTTGAATTACTTTTTTACTAAATAAAAAAAATGATTTTGAGTGATGGAAATCTGTTGATATTGTAGCGCTGGATTAATTATTTTGAATAAATAAGAGCCGTTAAATCGATTTTGAAAATAATATAACACTTTATTATACCGTTAACCACAACCGTTACTTTTACCGTAAACAACGATTTCTTGACTTATCGCTTCCGTACTTATCGCGTATTTTACTTCTTACTTATCGCTTGCTTCTCTCTCGAGACTTATTACTTTCTACTTGTCTCCATGAGTTGTGTGCGACGTATTTATACCAGTTCCCCACATTCTGATTCGGTATTTCGTTTCCGTTCGTTCCATAATCTTGAATGTTCTATTATCCATAGTCTCCAGTTTTCCAGTACTTTGTTTTGGACTTTCCCGAATATTCCAGTACTGACTGTCATATGCGTCACATTACCCTCCGCCTAGATTAGTTCGTCCCGAACTAAGTTCACTGGTCTTCTGGGTTAACAAAAGTTGCCAGTCGGTCACGATGTACCACTTTCATCTTGGCGTTCGGTCTTCGCCGAATCCTATAGACAACGTCGTTAATTCTTGTGAGAATCTTATATGGTCCTTCCCAATGTTGCTGTAACTTCGGAGACCTCCCCTTTTGCCGATGAGGGTTATAAAGCCATACGTTATCGCCTGCATTAAATCCGGATGCGTTGGCTCGAACGTCGTACCTTGTTTTCATCCTGTCACTGGATACCTTGATTTGCTTTCGAACCAAATGATGAATCTCATCGAGGCGATTTCTCCATTCGGCTACGTAGTCTTCGGTCTTATCTATGGCGTCTGGAGGTATTCCGAATCGCAGATCGGCTGGTAATCGTATCTCCCGTCCAAATATAATTCTTGCTGGAGAATGGCACGTCGTATCGTGATTAGCCGATCTATAGCTCATGAGAAAGGTTTGTACATATTTGTCCCAATCTCGTTGGTGATCACTAACGACCTTCGATAAATACTCTTTCATTGTTCGGTTGAACTTTTCGACCAATCCGTCTGACTGTGGATGTAAGGGTGTGGTCCTGGTTTTCCTTACGCCCAGTGCCGCACAGATGCCTTGAAATATCCGTGATTCGAAGTTTCGGCCCTGATCGGAATGAAGCTCACAGGGGACTCCATATCTGCTGATCCAATTATTGATAAGCTGCTCAATGACGGTTGTTGCTTCTTGGTTTGGAATTGGAAGGACTTCCACCCACTTTCTATAGTAATCCACGATAACCAACATGTATTTGTTGTTGTCGTTTGTTTTTGGGAATGGTCCTGAGATATCAATCGCAATTCGCTCGAAAGGGGCACCCACGTTGTACTGCTTCATAGCGCTCCTTGGTCTTGCTGTTGGTCCTTTGGTCGCAGTGCAAGTTGTGCACTTCCTACACCAAGACTCGACGTCATCTCTCACGTGAAGCCAGTAGAATCGAGATCGTAATTTTGAAAGTGGTTTATTAACTCCCAAATGTCCACCGGAGGCCCCGTCGTGCATTTCTGTTAGTACATCTTTTACTTTTGATGGTGGGACTAGAATCTGCATTCGATGGGATTTTCCATCCGCGGCTTCCCATTTACGCTTTAGAATTCCATCTTCCACCAGCAAGGAATTCCATTGTGCCCAATGTGCCTTAAATGTTCCACTCTTGTTGGAAATATTGTTCCAAGTTGGCCGCTCGTTCTTTTCTTTATATTCCAGAATTAGCGACATATCTTCATCCTGAAATTGAGCTGCGCATATAGCATCACTCGTCCACCCATCTAGTACTTCTACTTGTACATTTCGCAGGTCGTACGCCCCTTCTTTCTCTTCCGCTCTATGACAATGTTTACAATCTGTCTTACATGGTCTTCTTGATAGAGCATCAGCGTTATTATGTACCTTCCCTTGACGGTGGGAAATTTGGAAATCGTACGTTTGAAGTCGTTCGATCCATCGAGCTATTTGTCCTTCCGGATTCTAAAAATTTAGCAACCATTTCAGGGCGGCATGATCCGTCCGAAGGTGGAATCGACGTCCGTAGAGGTATTTATGGAAATTCTTAACGGCTTCTACGACAGCCAGCAGTTCCTTTCTTGTTGCGCAGTAATTTCTCTCTGGTTTAGATAGAACTCGACTATAATATGCAACAACTCTCTCTTCACCATCGATTTCCTGTGACAACACTGCTCCAATTCCTGTGTTACTTCCATCAGTATCCAATATAAATGGGCGATCCGATCTTGGGAATGCCAATGTTGGAGTCTTACATAACTCGGCCTTCAATGTGTTGAATGCTGCCTCACACTTTTCTGTCCAAGTGAATTTATTGTCTTTACCCGTTACTTCATGTAGGGTTTTAGCCACATTGGCGAAACCTTTAACAAACCGTCAGTAATATGTGGCTAATCCCATAAAGATTCTTAACTGTTGCTTATCTTCCGGAGTATGCCACTCTTGGACAGCTGCTATCTAATCAGGAACCCGTTTGAACTTCTGCAGATGAAACGATGTGTCCCGGGAATTTTACTCTCCTTTGGAAGAGTTCACATTTCTTCGAATTGAGCTTTAAGTTGGCCTGTCTTAGTCGTTCGAAGACGGAGCGCAGATTATTGATGTGTTCTGGTAAATTCCTTCCGACAACGATTATATCGTCCAAGTACACAAGACACGTCTTCCATGTAAGTCCCCGTAGAACACTTTCCATTAATCGTTCAAACGTTGCTGGAGCATTACACAATCCAAAAGGCATCACGTTGAATTGATAAAGTCCGTTTCCGGTAGTAAACGCTGTCTTCTCCTTGTCCTCCTCCTTCACTTCCACTTGCCAGTAACCGCTTTTTAGGTCCAATGTTGAAAACCACTGAGCTCCAGAAAGGGTATCTAGTGTGTCGTCGATTCGAGGAAGTGGGTAACTGTCTTTCTTCGTAACGTCGTTTAACCGGCGGTAGTCGACACAAAATCTAGTTGTCCCATCCTTCTTCTTGACGAGCCCTACCGGCGAAGCCCATGGGCTCGATGATTTCTCGATGACTCCTTGCTCTTCCATATCTCGAATCATGTTGCCTACTTCTGATTGTTTGGCCAACGGTAGTCGACGAGGTGGCTGTCTTATAGGTCTTGACTCACCCGTGTCAATGCGATGTTTAACTATACCGGTGCGTCCGAATTTATCATTTCCTGTCACAAAAATATCAGAAAAATCGTTCAGCAGTGATTCAACGCTTGTCTTTTCTTCGTCTGTTAATCCGATTTTCTGGGGCATCAGCCTATTAACCACAGGGGGTGCACCAGAGGGCTGTTGAATTGAGTGGTCCTCTCCCCTTGTCTGAATTGAGCTTATCATTGACACGGGTGCACATTCTGCGATTACCTCTCCTTTTCTTATTGCGATCGGCTCCTTGGACGCATTTAGTACTCTGACGGGTACGATGTGCTTCTTCGCATCGATAAGGGCTTTCCCAACAAGGATGTTCCCCTTACGCTGATTTTGTACAGCTTCGGTGATGTAAAATCGATTGTCACCGGAATCACTCTCGAGACTGGTCCAAATTACCGAGTCCGAACGAGGTGGGATCTCATCCTCCTCACGCGCATAACATTTCAGTCTTCGCAATTGTTCGTCCTGCAATGTAATAGCAACCTCCAAGTTGCCGATTCGCAGTGTTCTTTGATCGATATCTAGAACTACTTGGTGCTCCTTCATGAAGTCCATTCCAAGAATGCATTCGTCTGTAATATCCGCAACCAAAAATTTGTGGGAGATGGAAATATTGCCTAGCACTATTATGCTCTCGACTTCTCCGTAGACTGTCGAACATTCTCCTGTGGCAGTCCTCAAAGCGTATCTTCTATTTTTATTAAGGGCAATCTGGCCCACGACATCCGGCCGAATTATGGATCTCGTTGCTCCAGTGTCGATTGTCACTGTTGTCATCCTTGCATTAACAATCGTAGTTATAACCAAACTTTGGTTATCCCGTTGGAGTTGTGATACAGTTACGATGCTGGGGCTACACATTCCACCAGGCGACTTTCGCCCCTTAAAGTCTGCCCTTACAAGTTTCCCGAGCTATTGGCCTCAGGTTGGTCCGTTGATAGTCTCCTCTTCTGATTAGCGCATGAACAACAATTCTCACTTGATGTTTCATTCATTCGTCGACGTTTCCTACAGTCAACAGAGATGTGGCCGACTTCGCCGCATGTCCAACACTTCATATCAGGTCTCGGGGTTCTCCGTTGTACATGCCCGATTCTTTGGCAGGAACATTCCTGGACGGACGTTTCTCGGACTCTATATGTACCCCTGGTAGCCAGTTTATCAGATTCATATGCCAATGGGAACGCCAGTATTTCATTAGTCGTCTTCTTTCCTGCCAAACGAATGGCTTGTTGCAAGTCCCGATCTTGGAGTGCATTTATAAATGCATCCATTGCTACCTCGTTCAGAAATTCCTTAGTCATATTTGAATAAGACAAGTTTGACAATTGCTCAATGTCTGCCTGCAACTGTTGAAGATTTTCTCCAGGTTTCTGCGTTCTGCTCCGCAGTTGCATGCGGTAGACCTGCTGCATGTGGTTGTCTCCATACCTAGCTTCAAGGCCGTCTCTTACCGCTTGGAAATCTGTTTGCTTCTCTGCTGGTATGGTTTGTAGCAATTCTGCAGCCGCCCCGTGGAGTGACAAGATTAGTGATGTTGACTTTTGCTCATCCGACCACTTACTCGTATTATAATTGGCCGCGGCGTCAAACTGACGTATAAACACGGAGAAGGGACCCGTTCCAACGAAGGTTGGCGGTTGCATCCTTGTATCTTTGCAGTCGTGTTGATTGCTAGGCGATGTCTTATTTCTCTCAACACACTCAAGTCTCTTTTCGATTCGCATTATTTCTTCGGTGACTTTTAGATCCAGATTTTCTACTTCGTTTCGAATTCTGACTGGATTTTTTCCTTAAAGTGTTGAAAATTACATTTCATCCACTGCGTTTGAGCATCCAATTTTGCATTCAGATCTGCAGCTTGTGCGTCGAATTTTGAATTTTGGGCATCCAACTTTGCATTAACATCTGTAGCTTGCGCGTCCAATTTTGAATTTACGGTGTCGAATTTTGCATTAACATCTGTAGCTTGTGCGTCCAATTTTATCATCATCATCCTGAGCATTTCCGAAATGCCCAACTGTGGCGAACTCTTCTCCGTTACATTGGCACCATCTTGACTCGGTGTTTCTTCTTCATCCGGACAGTCTGGCGCAATCGCAAAAACATATGTGTCAACATCAATACCTTCTTCCTCCATTGCTGCTTGTAGACGCTGTCGAAGAATTTGCTTCTGTCCTCTGCTATCCAGATTCCGGTCCTCTAGTTCCTTCTTCAACTCAGGAACGCGAAGATCCTCCAAATGTCGATTTGACATAGTCACAACACACTTTCACAGACTTATTCACTTAAACAATAATTAATCCCACTTCTGACACCAATTGTAGCGAGCTTAGAGTTCGCTGGATTAATTATTTTGAATAAATAAGAGCCGTTAAATCGATTTTGGAAATAATATAACACTTTATTAGTCCGTTAATCACAACCGTTACTTTTACCGTACACAACGATTTCTTGACTTATCGCTTCCGTACTTATCGCGTATTTTACTTCTTACTTATCGCTTGCTTCTCACTCGAAACTTATTACTTTCTACTTGTCCCCATGAGTTGTGTGCGACGTATTTATACCAGTTCCCCACATTCTGATTCGGTATTTCGTTTCCGTTCGTTCCATAATCTTGAATGTTCTATTATCCGTAGTCTCCAGTTTTCCAGTACTTTGTTTTGGACTTTCCCGAATATTCCAGTACTGACTGTCATATGCGTCACAATATTGTGGTTTGGGCTTGTTGATTTTCCATATACAAAAGTCCGGAGTTGGCAGTGTTTGAATTTATTGACTTACTATCAAAAGTACAAATTCCTTGTACATTCGAATAACACTTGTTCTGATAAACAACTTTACGAATTGATGCGCGGAACTTTATAAAAATTGAGATTACAGTTTGGAGCACGTTTTCCTTTCACCATTCAATTTCACGGTCTTTATTGAATCCGTCAGCAATTTCGAATACATCGATCAGTGCCAACTTCGACTTTAAGAACAGAAAGGAAGGTGTGAAGTTGGGACAGGTTCAAGGTTGTGTTGGGTAAGATCAGCTGTCGATTGATCAATTCTCAACACTCCTCCTTAATCAATTTACGGTGGAGGGTCTCAAAGACTCTCCTGTTGAGTGGCTTGGTCAGAATGTCTGCAATCTGCCTGCTGCTCTCAACGTGTTGCAGCGTCACCGTCCTGTCGACGTGTTGCTGGATGTACTTTCGGGGTATTTCAATGTGTTTCTTTCCTTCACTCGTCTTTCCCGCGTGTGCATTCTGTAACACGTGTATGGCTGATACGTTGTCGACGTATAAGGTGATTGGCTGGTCGGCTTTCAGGATACCCAGTTCCAGCGCGATGCGTTTGATCCAGCATACATCGTCAATCACTGACACCGTTACTCGGTACTCGACTTCTGCAGTTGAAGTCGCTACCAGACGGTGCTTTTGTGAGTACCAGATCACTGGCCCTCCCATCATCACCAACGCTCCACTCGTCGACTGTCCCGTCTCCGAGCCTCCTCCATAATCTGAATCGGTGTAAGCCATGAGTGTCTGGTCTCCTCCAAAGGGAATTCCGGCTGTCGTTGTCCCTCTCAGGTACTGGAATACACGTTTCACCATCGCCTGATGGCTCTTCATTGGCTTGTTGCAAAATCGACTGAGGTTGTTCACGGCGAAGCTGATGTCTGGCCTGGTGATTGTAGCTAAGTACAATAGACTTCCTATCGCCTCTCGATAGTTGATGTTCGCCGGAAGTCACTCATCGTTCCTGAATTCTGTCTTCTTGGTAATCATCCCTTGCTCAATTGGTGTGGACGCTGGATTGCATTGTTCGAGTTTCATCTTCTTCAGTATTTTCTCCGTGTAGCTAGGCTGGTTTATTAAAATACCTACTTGATCAGTCTTGATCTCCATGCCCAAATATATCAACTTGTCCTGTACTTTCTTGGTATATGTGATCTCAAATTCCTTGCTTATCTCATGCAAAAGTTTGTATATTTGGTCTTCATCTTTTCCAGCTACCAATCCATCATCCACGAAGAATGAGAGCATAATGCTTGTTGTAGTAGATACACGGGTCGTCATCTGTGCTGATCAGGCCTATCTTCTTTTCAAGGTGTGTGGTGAACCTCTCGTTCTACATCCTTGGAGCTTGTTTGAGCCCGTAAGGACTCTTATCCAACTTGCAGGCTTTCCTTGATCCGTCGTCGAACCCTTCAGGCTGGTTCATGTAAACATTGCGTTCCAAGTTCTCGTACAAGAATGCCGTTTTGACATCGAATGATACCAACTTCATTTTCTCTGACGCTGCGTGACTTAGAAGTAGGCGAATGGATGCATGGCGGGCTACTGGGCTAAAAGTTTCTCCATAATCCACTCCCTCTCTCTGTTCAAATCCTCTCGCCACGAGTCTGGCCTTGAGTCTCCCGTCTGCTTTCTCTCGAAGTACCCAACGACAAGTGATCGGCTTCACTTCTTCTGGACACTCCACTAGCTTCCAAGCTTTCATTTATATGAGAGAATTGTATTCCTCCTGCATCACTCGTCTCCACTTCTCATCCTTGAGTGTTTCGCTCACCGGGATATCTTCTGTTTCACCAATCATGGCTGCTCTGTTGCTGTTACCTCGGTTGGACATGTTTGCAACATAGTCCCTGTACCTTGGTGGTAGTTGCAGGTTCCAACGATCTCGCAAGGTTCTTCCTTCTGGCTGCTCTGCTGGCGGCGTTGTCTCTTGTTCGTCGTCGCTTGGCTCTTCGGTACTTCCATCGGTCTCTTCTGCATCTTCATAGTCTATCTCGCTGCTACTTTCATCTTTCTTCTCAATCTTGTCCTCGGGTGCTCGTGCCTCAGGTTCAGTGCCTTGTCTCAGTATCATTTTCTCCTCGTCGAAGATTACGTCGTCGGAGCTGACGATGCCTTTCATATCTTTCAGATAAACCCTGTAGCAGGGTGAATCAATATTATAGCCAACCAAAATTCCTTCTTCTGACTTTTTATCAATTTTGCCTTGTATCTGCATGTAACATTCACATCCAAAGGGTCGCAGCTTTTCAATCTTTATCTTTCTTCCGAACCAGAGTTCCGCTGGGCTTTACCCTGACACATTGCTGGTTCCAGTCTGGTTGATCGTGAAGATCACATGGTTCATTGCCTCTACCCACAGTCTTTCGTCCAAGTTCTCGGTGTGTATCACTGTCCTGACTGCCTCGACAATTGTCCCCACTTCTCTCTCAACCCTTCCGTTTTGTTCTATATATGTATTTGCATTTTTCAGTTCCGTGCCGTTGTCAGATCTCAAACACTTGACTCTCCTCCCAAGCTGATTTTCCACGAGTCTCAAGTAGCTTTCTATCTTCTTAGGTGCTTCTCCTTTCGTCTTCATGAAATAACAGCTCCGGTAGTGGGTGAAGTCGTCCTTGAAGATAAGCCAGTACTTTGCTCCTCCCAACGACGGAATATTCATTGCCCCAGTGTCGACGTGTACAAGATCTAGCGGTTGCTGGGCTGTCTTCGGGTTGATTCGGTGTGGGGGTCGATGATTCTTGCCGTGTGCGCATCCCTTGCACACATAATTGTTCCAGTCATCAATGTGTTTGATCCCTTTGCGTTTCAGTATGTCCCTCACATACTTCACATTTTGATGGGCGAGTCTCTCGTGCCAAGTTTTGATTGACATTGTCATCAAACTTGTCTCTTCTTCTGCCCTGAGCATCATTTTGTAGAGGTTTCCTTTGCGCTTTGCTGAACTGGTCGACCATACGACTGCTGATCGCAGTTCCCATCAGAGGACCAAATGGAGGTCTCGTCGGCATCGGCCCCGGGGGTCACACGCGAGGTCCATGCAGCTACCAGCCACCGACCACCTGCGTGACCCAACTATCGGACATGCCCGTCGCCCGCTGAACCACCGCAATGACAATGGACAATCGAAGAGCCGGGATCCTGCCTGCCCGAAGGCTTCAAGGCACCACATCACACCAGAAAAATCGGGTGGCCAGGCTCCTGCTAAGGACCAGAATCACCGAGGCCGGCCGCTGACACACGCAGCCACCACAAGAGGAGTGGGAACGCGCAATGCCCCGCTTACCAAGCGGCACTCACCAGTATCCAGTGATCAACCGAATCCCGACCAGCCAGCACGCCTCTCAGTGAACCAGCAGAGGCGGTGCTCGAATGAGTCCGGGAGGCATTTGGTCCGCGACCGCCATTCAGCCAGGACCCGCGGGCGGTGCCATGGACGACACCGAACCCGACTCAACGCTGCGGCCTCACACGCCAATGGCCGCATCCCACTGGCAGTTAATTTCGAACGAGTTTTCTAGAATTAGGGTAGTATAAGATTTAAGGTAAGTTAGGTTAAGTGCTTTTACATAAAATTAAATTTAAAAAAAAAAAAAAAAAAAAAAATAGGTAAGTTAACTAAGTTAAATTTTAAGAAAAAAACACCAAAAAAAAATTGACACAAAGTTTTTCAAATTTTTCTTTGTCTTTCAAATCAAAACAGATAAGTACTGTCACAAAGTTCTGTCACCGAAAGGCAAATTATACAAATGTTAAGTAATGTTTAGCTTAGAGCGTCTGCGAAGGACCAGTAACTTATTATATAAGATAATTAAGCTAGAAGTTAAGCATTTTTTGTCTAGCCTTTAATTTAGAAACTCAGAATATAAAAAGAAAAATAAAAAATGTTTTAAAAATGAAAAAATAACTTCGAACGAGCCCCAAGGGGCTCAGCACGTTTCACCACCACTGGTCTCGATGTAGCGAGACCCATCGCCAGCCATCACGTGGTCACTGATCGTGGGTTGCGAACTTACAACTCCAACCCAGATCACTTGGCCGGTTCTGCGACCACAAACGTTGACGGACTCCAGCGACGAAAAGGACCATCCCGTCGTCATAAACCCTCCGGGCCGTCCAAGACCCCCCAAGCCTTCAGCGCTCTTCAGGGCGGGCGGCTCCCCTTCAACCGACCATCCACGTGAGAGTGGACAGCAGACCACACCACCGGACCGCACAACTCTGGCTCCGGGCCACCGTCCCCTGGATCAAGATGATTCGCTAATGATTGGCGAAGGCGGGCGGAATGCTGCGGATTCGCAGTTACATGCAGCGGAGAGAATCTAGTATATGTTATAATTTTTGCAAATGGCGTCGTACGTCAATCATATTTGACATTTGTGAACTAGAAAAAATTGTAAAGGTTCAAATGAAGATTTCCATTACTCAAAATCAATTTTTTTTAATTTAATAAAAAGGTAATTCAGAAACAAAATTGGATGATTAATTTTGCGCCACCCTGTACTAAAGAAAAACCAAATAACTGTAACAAAAAAAAAAAAAAAAAAAAAAGGCGTTGAGAATTAAAGCCAAAAAGTGAAAAACGAAAAAATATAAATTTATTCTTCGTAAATCTACAAAACCTAAAGGATAACGATAAATGTATAAAAGTAAACACAGTGAACAGAAGGAAAGGATTTTTGGATACGAGTCAAAAAGCTTCAGCTGCAATACACGCTCAACATAAGCACACCAAGACCTCCAACACCTACACGAATTGATGCCGAGCGAAGTATCTCAACATCATATAGGAAGTATCTATTCAATTCCATAAATAAAATATATATTAAAATGATTATTCCAGCCAAATGAATAAGCGGCACAAACCGTCCCAGCGAAGATAAGACGGAAGAAGCGATACGAATCGTTATAGGCAACACCGTTCCAGCGAGGATAAGACGTGAGTACCTATTGTTTTATTATTTTATTGACCAAAAAAAATAAGTCATAAAATAAACGTTGATAATAAAAAAAAGACTAAATCAAATAGTTGATAAACTAATCTTCGGTGTTTCTTGGGTAATAAAGTAGATTTAATACTCATACATACTCATACTCTTTTTTATCCCTTTTTGTCTTGTGGTCTGTGGCGGTTCCTTCCCATCAATTATTGGAGAAACTGCTCCCTAGAGCACCAAAAACCTGGAAAGCATGTACTTACATCTCCATAGTCTGTACAACTATCAACTGAAATACTTTAAATCAATAATTCTCCCTGATATAAAACCCGATCAGCAACAATAAGTATTTTCCACAAGGGCATGGTCGCATGAAACGCACCATGTCCCTTAAAAGCAATTTGGTTGCACCATCAAGCAACCAACATTATCCGAACCATAGCGATGAAATATCTCCTAATGAGTCTGTCACACACGTGCAGGAGATATTTCTTCTTTTCCTTTGTTTTTTTTACCTATGCCCACATCGGTTGGTCACCCGACCGACAAATACGTGATGGCATACGGCCGACCGCCCAAGGCAGTCGAGTTGTCCTAAATGGAAAAATACCAGCGAGAGTTCGACTACTTGGACGCCGCCGAGATGTACACGATCAGCATAAATGCTGTACGCAGTTGCTGATCGTGTAAACACCCTAAATATCTACTACGAGATAATTGCACCAGCTGCAGCCAAGTCATTTAACATTTTCTTTTATGGAATTCCAATATCCACGGTTCGCATGCTCATGGACCGCAGCATGAGCGTGCGAAGTAACCACATCATGGTGTGTGTGCACATCTTCTCTGGGAGCGGTTGTGACTATCGTCTCCTATGAGTCGTTCAGATCAGGGGATGCGACCGAAGTTTTTATCTTCATGGGGGAATAAAAGTAGTTGAGATTTAGCCGCCACTGAATACGTTCGGTCCTGTCGAGTGAGAATAGCAGAAAGTATCGGGTCCACGCCGCAACTATAGTGACACCTCATTTTTGAATACAACTAAGTGCTTCTTAATCATTATATTGGAACTATAGTGACATCTCATTTTTGTATATAATTACGTGTTAATTAATCATTGTATTGGAACTATAGTGACACCGCATTTTTGTATACAACTAAGTGCTTTTTAATCACTATACTGGAACTATCATCATCATCATCATCGGCACTACAACCGAGTCGGCCTTATTTAGCAAGTCCTGAGGCTTGTTAAATTTTCCATAATGATTTGTTTTTTCCGGGCAAGGGTCTTGCGCCGGAGGCTCCCCGACGGGGAATCGAACCCCTGTCTCCCGCGTGACAGGCGGGTATACTAACCACTATACTATCGAGGAATACTGGAACTATAGTCACATCTTATTTTTGTATATCACTAAGTGTTTCCAAGTTGACTTATTGTATTTGATTTAAGCCTGCACCGTATTGGACTCAAAGTTACCTTTTAATTTTTTATATATTAAGTGGATTGTGACTATTATTTATATTGGAATAAAATCAGAGAAAGGAAGAGAGACGTGTTTTTTTTTTTTTTTGTATTCTGAGGCGACATTCCGGAATCATCCGCAGTTTTCAAGTTCTGCGAGTGGTCAGTGACGAGTAAGATGGGAATCTTCGTGAACCGGTGCCATTGACGGAACATTAACGAAGAGCCCACAAAACACCACATGTCTCCATCGGATCTTATGGTCTTTCAGTGACTGTAGTGTCATGAACCACCCAATGTCGTGGGAATCAGCCCTCCTGCTATCACTTTTTTTGTGGCATATGGAGTTCTGCTAGAAGAGCTCCACTAATTAGGTCTTTTCACGTTTATACATCTTTTAAAAACTTGTTAATAAAATTATAATAGCAGAAGCACTCTGATTTTATTTTCTGGCACTTCATCCCTTCAGCAGTAAGGCGTGCTCCAGTTCGGCTATTTCAAGTACAACGGAAGCGTTTCTCCCACTTTTACTAAGGGATACTTCGCAAGGACAAACGTCTATATATGGAGTAGCTTCGTATACGTGTACCACGGTGCATCGAACCGGAGTTATATGACGATACATTTTCATAGGCTTGCTATAGGGAAAGCGTTTCTGGATTCATTCTGATCTTAGGCCTCGCTTTATTCCAGGCATTTTCCATCACAGCCCTTGGCCTTCATTTTATAAAATACGGTTCGCCAGGAAAAGTTTATGCGTATTGGAGACGTCGCCTGTGTTGTGTTTTGGAATGTTTTATCCAACGATAGCGAAACGCAAGACGAGAAAGCAAAACGAATAAATGCAAAGTAGACACACAAACAATTACATGGTGAACACAAACAACATTATTTAATTTTAAAAAAATTTTACAAATATTAGACGGACGGTTCCTCTTTCAATATTACGAGCGAACAATGTGATGCGAAATGAATGAAAAATATTACAATTTTCAATTTGACAGCTACAAAAGTCAGAAGTGTCAAATTACATTAAGCTCGAGACGCCCGTCAGTTGAATAAAACGGACCTTAAGCTGCCGTTACATGGATGCAACAAATAATTGACTGAGTTTAAAGATGATCACTAGTCTGTCCCAACCCAATCGTTTTACCCTTATTACTGAACACTTGGAAGAGACATCGTCCTTTTACAGACGAGCATCAACAAACCAACATAGAGCTAGAGACGTTCGGCTTCAGGTATTGTGTGTCCAGATTGGCGAAGCAATTGAGTATTACGTATATTAAAATCAGTGGTTGTATATCGGATCGGGGACGTGTCAGTAGAGTTTGATAAAAAATTGAATTCGTTAAATGATTGTCGGTGGTATTTACTAATGGCGTCAGCACGGACGCGGGTTAAGCGAAATATCCCACAACACTAAATTGTTGCGCAAGGAAAAGGAGAAAAACCAAACACACTGTCACAAAAGAAACCAAAGTAAAACGCTGGAGTTATTGTTTAAAACTTTATTAACACCGATGTCCTTAAGCGATAAACTGCGACTTAGATTCGGTCTTATTTCTGTTCTTAAGTATTACACAGTTCCATAGATTTACACGTTTTATTCCTCATTAGTATTACACGGTTACATCGATGCTGACTTATTATTGATCTTATTATTAACATAGGTTTCCTTTAATTGCTACTGATTTTACACTGGTGCACCGATTTAGACTTTTTATTGTTCTTATTCTTAACATGGGTTTCCTTTAACTGCAACTACCTTTGCCTCCGCGTGCGGTGACGATTCTTAACAGCGACACAAAAGATTACTTGTTGTACGAGGTATCGTGACTTGGGTAAGACACCTGATCAGAGGAAACAATTTGAATATAACGTTAAACCTTGCAGCACTTAATGACCTCGACTCTCCTCGCGATTAGAAAACTGACTCCTCGTAAGCTGCGCGACGCTGACCCACAGTGAGTGAGGCGGGTTTCCACGCATGTCATGGCAGGTGAAAGCAATCTTTCCTTCGCCCCAACGACCAATGAGAAACCGATTCCCGTCCCATTGGAGGGTTCCCATAGACATCGTCCAGATAGGTTGAGTGTCTTTACCTTGGAAAGAAAGACAAACGAAACATGCGTTGGGTGAAGGAAGAGAAAACCACCCTGCAGCTGTTCAAATAAATGAACCTGCCTGGATGCTGGCTGTATTGCCATCATAAACGATAGGGGAAAGTTTTTTCCCCTGTTGATGTTAAGTCAACAGAAACTTCGCCTACGATGGCAAGGGTTTAGGATGGTTGGGTGCATATTTGTTTTAGAAAAACGGATCGTGAGACATGATCATTGGTATGATTGTTTGAATAACAATCATGGTTGTGTCCAATTCGATGATCGGTTATCGGTTAGCGACCGATCATGGGAAATTTGGCTGCAGCTGTTGAAAATTTAATATACATGGGAACATTGGTTGTTTACACGATCGGCTACTGCATATAGCATCACTTCGATCGTGCTCACATTGCTAACGTCTCATCGGTCGATCTGTCGGGTGAGTGTTTACATTAAACAACACTTGAATTGCCTGTAAATAGCAAGCAATGAGCTGTGCTGTAGATTGTCGTTCGGACGATCGACGGATGGGTCTGCAGATAGGGCAAGGGTTAACATGTCATGCACGTGTATGGGAAAATGCTTCTTAGTTATGCGCATTGACATGTTCGGGGGTTAATGTCAGTTACATGATGAGGTAACCTAATTAAATTTCAGGAACATGATGCGTTGGATGCAAGCATGCCCCTGGGCGAGAGTTTTTAGATACTAATGCAATAGCGTTAGCAAATGGCAATTATTCTAGGTGACTTAGGTGCTTAGAAGATTTCTTAACGTAAATTATGGTAAGGTAAGTAATAGCTTTACAAATGGACTTGCCAATAATACTTGTCCTTAACCCTAGGAGTAATTTAATTTAATTTTTTTTTAATTTAGTGAGAGCAGAACCCTCGTTTATTTCACTTAGTACAAGCGTTAAAAAAGAAATTAAAAGTAAAAAACTTACGAACTAACTTAAGAACTAGGGATTACAAAAATTAATTTAGAATAATTAAGATGGTAATATGGTGGGAAGGTGGCGGTGCACGTGATGGGGTGGCGAAGACCGGGTAGTAGGATAAAGGGCGGGATGATTGGAATGTGTACGGGTAATAAGAGTGTAGATGATGGGTGGGGCAAGGTCAGGAGGGGAAAGAGAGAAGACGACGTTTGAGTGCAATATAAGTAAGGTAGAAATCGAAGGAGGTAGGGTAAGAGTTTGCCCGCTTTAGCATTCGTGAAATTGGTTCATTACAGCCGAAGGAAGTGTGGTGGGAGAGTAGATAGAAGAGACGAGGGTTTCGTAGGTTACGGGGGTTGGTGTTGAGTGCGATGGCGGAAAGCAAGCTAGGGCAGTTGATTGTGCCAGAGAGGAGACGGTGGATGAAGAGGATATCGGCAAGAGATCTGCGCTCCTCAAGTGTACTGAGGTTGATCAAATGGAGCCGGCTTGTGTATGGGGGAAGAATCCGAGGATTCTCCCAGTTCAGTCCACGGAGGGCAAAACGCAGATATCGACGTCGCACGCTCTCGATTCTGCGGATATGGGACGAGCAGTGTGGAGACGAGACCTGACTGGCATATTCAAGAAGGGGCGGACGAAGGCTATGTAGAGGGAACGGGAAACGTAAGGATTTGAGAATTCCTTAGACCAGCGTTTCACAAACCCTAGGGCGGAGTTGGCCTTAAAAATGATATCATCAATATGTGGGATGAAGCTGAGCTCCATGTCAAATAAGATTCCGAGGTCACGTATGAAATCTGGTGGTTAAGCAGTTTGTGGGAGAAGGTAATGGAGTGACATTTGGCAACATTGATTTCCAGGCAGTTATTACGGCACCAGGTTGAGAAACTGTCGAGGTCCTGTTGGAGAAGTGAGGAGTCGAGAGGAGAGATGATTGTTTTGTAAAGTTTGGCGTCGTCCGCATAGAGGGAGAGGGATGAGTGTTTAATAACAGAGTCGACATAATTGATGGTAAGGATAAAAAGGAGGACTTCCTTGCGGAACCCCTGACGTGGGAAAAAAAGGATCGGAAAGGGAGGATCTGAATTTGACACGGTAGGGTCGGTCTTTCAGATAAGAAGATAACCATTTGATCTATAGGGGTTCGAAACCTACGGAGGACAGCTTGAAAAGGATGAGATTATGGGAGATTTTGTCAAAGGCCTTGCTGAAATCAGTGGGGAAACATCGACGACGATGATGGATTTACAACTTCGTTGCCATTCTCTAAGGCACGGAGAGTATGGGATGAGAACTCGATCAGATTGGTTGTGGTCGACCTACCCGAAAGGAAACCATGCTGATTGGGTGAGATGGTGGATTTACAACTAAAAGATAACGCGTTGTAAAGAAGCCCTTCGAACAGTTTGGGGATATGAGACAGTCTGGCGATGGGTCGGTAGTTGTTGATATCATTTTTAGGTCCCTTTTTATGTACGGGGGTGACATAGGAGAATTTCCAGATACTAGGGAAGGTCCCTTGAGAAGGGGATAGGTTGAAAATCTTTGATACCGTGAGAGAAAGAGAAGCGGAACAGTTCTTAAAGAATACAGACGGGAGTCCATCAGGTCCAGGGCAGAACTCGTCTTTGAATAAGTTTAGTTTCTCCTCAACTACGTGACGCTGAATAAGTTGAGGAGTGAAGGGACCAAGGGAGAATTCGGGCAGCTCATTGAAATACGACGGATTGGGTTCGAAGGAGATGTCTGTGAAGGATTTATTGAACAACGACGCGAACAGGTTGGCAATAGTTAGGTGGTCGTTTGACGTAGTCGCGCCATAAGAGAGGGAGTTAAGATAGATGTCGGATTTACGTTTATAATTTATAAAGTGGAAAACGGATTTGGGATCACTGATCAAATTGGATTGTGTTTTAATAAGGTATTTGGAGTAGAGGGAGTTGTAGAGTTCGGAAAATTTATAAAAGGGCCCGAGATAGTTGGAGTAGTTTTCAATGGATCGCATTTTGAGGAAAATGTTCCATAAGTTATACCTTTTGTTCCGAAGATTGCGGAGATTGCGGTTGTACCATGGCGGCGAAGAAACTGATGACTTGCGGCGAGAATAGGGGACGTATAAGGCGACGGCATAGTAAATCTCCTTATAGAGAGCGGCCGTGGCTTCTTCTACACCATTTCGTGGTCGAGATATAAGGATAAGAGCAGTGGGGGGTGATAATTGTCAATGGTAGAGAGGGCGTGTGGGCTATAGGCAACTGAAGACATGAGAGGGTCGGTTGTGAACACGAGGTCCAGCTGTCCCGCCATATGATTTGGGACATTGCTAATTTGATGGAGGGATGAGTCGGCGAGGCCGTTAATAAAAATACGTTCATTAGAACTAGTGGGGTTAGAGACGTAAAAGGCTTGTTCGTCAGCCGATGTCCATTGTAGGTGGGGGAGGTTAAAATCGCCAAGAACGACGATATCGTCTATTGCGGTGCTTAACTCTGTAAGGTTATCTACCGCCTCTATTGCGAGTTCGTATGGCGCGATGGGTCGAGAGGGAGGAATATAGAAACATATAATAAATAGAGACTTAGGGCGCTTATCAATTTTAATAGCGACGTAGTCAAGATCCGGAGAAGAAGAGATGGCAATTAGAGATGAAGTGAGTCCGTTATGAGTGGCGAGCAGCACTCCACGGCATGGGGAGTTGGGACCTTCTCGATGAGCGTCGTCATCGCGAAAAACATTGAAGGATTGGGGAATAGTTCAAGACTACTGATACTAGGGATAAGGTTGGTCTCCGTCAGAGCGTATATGTCGACGGGGAGGGAGTGTGCCTTTTCCAGAGTCGAATGTGTTTTGGAGCGGAGACCTCTAACATTCTGATAATAGACGGTTATGGGGAGCGTATTGATATGATAAGAGGGACCAAAGGGCGGCTGAATAGAGTCAAAAGTACTTTTGATTATTGGGAAAGGTAATTTTGTTGTCAATTGTAACGGGAATGTTTGATGTTGCCCGCTGTTCCCTTGTAGAGAGGAACCCGATGAAACTTGAAGCGAAACAGAACCACAAGAAAACCAAAACTGAACTCGAGGTGGGTCTTTAGGTTTTTTATTGTCTAAGTCGGATGCGGCTTGGTTTATAAATCATTAATAACGCACAGCAATTCAACTTTTCTACATGAGATTGAGTTTATTTATTTATTAATTTATGTAGGATCAGCAGCAATGACTCAGACGGTGTGCGCGCGATGATAGCTGGTAGCGGACTGACTCATTGGGCATAACTGCCAATTCAAAAAAGGACGCTATGACCTCATCGTGGTGACAATCGGCCAGTTGGTGCCAGCTGCTGCGCAACTGGTATACGCTCCAAATGTACTATATTTCTCCAGTACATTCCAGCACATTTAATTGCCAATTCGCAACATCAATATAATGGCGAAATGCCGAGAGATCTCTTAGCACCTTATTTGGGGGCATATAGAGATTTTTATGGAAGTTAATGAACAGGCTGCGAAGGCTAGGAACGTCAGTAGATAGACCTTCCTGCTGGATGGAGGCCATTACCGCCACAGGTTTCTATCTAAGTTCTAGCATATGTACTGAAAACAATAATGAATGATATACTTACGACATTTTCAGTTACGGGAGATAAGTCCTGAATGCATGCAAATGAGAAATATGTTGGTACGCACTAGTGGAAACATATTGCATCTTAGATTTGCCACGGATATCTCAAACCAACTAGTAAATATAATTTATTTACAATGGGAACAGTAATTCCAGTCTTTTTAAATGAAACATTTTGTTCTTTTAAATCAAACACATTTATTCAGGGTTTAATATTGCTGATTGAAGATTTATTCAAATTGGTTTCTTATTACTATGGTTTTGATATAAATCAATTATTGTTATATATTCATATTTATTACATCACTTTAACAACTGACCAATATCACATAGTGTACGATCGTTCATTTAAGACGTATATTTTTTAAATTCACAATTCTAACTAAAATAGAGAAATATTAGTACAATAATAAACGTAATTTGCAACAATTAAATTCCGTTTTTCGTGTTCGGAAGTGTTATTATTTCGTGGTTAAGAGCTAAGATCATGCATGTTAAATACATCTTCTAGCCTTATTCGAATAACAAGATAATATTATCATTATATGCATATTATACAATTAGCTTAGATGTAATTAAATTTCCGCCTGTAAACATCTCATTCAAGAACTTACGTTACTAGTACGCCAATAGTGTTGTTTAATCGTATTCACTAGATGAGTTAATTTTATTTTTTAGAAAATATCCACAGTAAGATATGTAAGACTACATTTTGTTGCCATAAGAATTAATTTTTATATTTTAACTAGAAACAATTTACTGAAATAAAATTACATGTTATTAAATACTTGTAGCTTTCGATTAATAAAAAAATACTTTAAACATTGATTTACTTAATTTGGTGCTGTAAAAGGTTGTTTTGAAATGTTCTTATAGTTAAAATTACATTCATTTTATTGGAAATATTTTTTATCATTTGTTTTTAGAAGTTCTGCTGCTAAAATTATCATCTACCCTGATTTTATGCAATCAACAAATAATGATACAAAGGAATATCAACGAAATATTATACTACATACAATACAGTATTTTTAGCATTTTTTTTTAATGAAAAATATTTTAATTTATGTTTCTTATGACTCGAAGTTTCGTTATAAAAAGCATTTATCATAAAAAACATAAAACCATTTTGACATATATGCGAATATATGTATTTTTGAATAACCAACAAGCATTTGGTAGTCTATTGTTTTTACGTTTAACTTGGTTTTGGTCAAACTTTGAGCGGAGTTACATTTAAATGATTCGGTCGCTTTTAGCAGCTACACATGGAGCGATGTTGGTACATGATGAAAAAATTTATATCAGACCAGTGGTATCGTATGTGAAAAAGCACTTTTTTGTTGGGAAATATTTTTTGCATTTGAATTTTGCTTTTATAAAAAAATATTTCGCATTCATTATTTTCTTTGTCTGTATCAATTTTGAAAAAGCGATCTTTATTTTCATTGAATTAATTTCTAATTGTTTTAGATACTGAATTCTTATAAATTTTTTTCGTTAGGATTAAAGGATTTTTAATAAAATGAAAAAACCCAACTATACGATGTGAAACAGAGAAGATGAAAAGTATTGATAAAAAGTTGTGATGTAATATGGATATGATGCTTGCATTTATACTATAAGTGCTGATACAAAGATACGAGTACTCGGGTGGAAAAAACAGAAGAAATAATATTTCACAGATTCGAGTTGAGTGGACGAAAAAAATTTAATATCAAGTTTTTCACATCATCGTCATAATCATTATTTTCAAATGAATTATGAATATAAGTAAAAACAGTGCTTTTTATATTGTGAGGAATCTATGGTTATTGTAAATTGCTTTTTATGCATCATTCCTTCACGTTTCTACTGCCCTTAAATCATTTAACAATTTATTTATATTTTATTTGAATCTATTGTGAAAATTAAATTGCATTTCTTTTTTAAATAGTTTTAATGATTTCATTGAGGAAATATATTAAGTTGAGCGCTTTTTATTGAATCCAATACTTAGCCATAGTAAAAATTTATAGATAAGTAAACAAAAATCATAAGAAATAGTTCGGAAAGTAATGAAGCTTAGAATTATAACAGCAGGTGTTTAGTTCGATATTTAAATGGACATGCTTTTATGGGAAGACGTTGGAAAGTATTTATATTTGCGTACGCTACTTGCTGAAAATTCAGGGACAAAATTTGATTTAAAGTGATGAGTGCAAGATTAGTATAGAATTTAAGTAAGACTTGAACCTATTAAACTTGAAACTGTGGAGTCTAAGTCACTTTTTCAGAGTACTTCTTGAAGAAATTATCGCTAGACTTATTTTTGAGGAATGTTTTGCTGAAACATTATTTTACAATTGATTGCCAATTTTTCTCTATCAAAAATAATAATTTGTACTAACTGTAAATATGAATAATGGATTTATTTATATGCAGAGGATTTTTAAACATTATCTCTAAAAAAAACAAAATATTTAATAAAATAAATTGAGTGGAAATGTTATTTTTGGAGTTTTTAATCAACAGATCATTCTTCCTGTAAAATAGAACAAATCATCGCTTTATAAGTTTTTTTTTTTGAAATAGCATTCACAAGGCCATTCAATTTAAAATGGTAAGCAAGCTCTTCGAATTTAGTGACTTCCACATTTAAAAGAAAATTCAAAGTTACTGTTAAGCACATAAATGGACAATTTTCGTAACGTAACAATTTCGTAATGTATCGCAAAAATAGGTTATTAAAAAATCTTACTGAAACGAAGAAAAAGAAAAACGCTACTTTTTTTTTTTTTTTTAAATAGATTTCTCTCGGGAGAGGCGAACCTATAGCGCCGAGTGGGCGCCTCGAGATGCCATCAAATAACTGTTGCAGTTCTTTTTGAACAGTTGTAGGTTGTAACACCCCGGGAACACTCGCGTGGGAAGGGAGTTCCACAGCTTCCCGGCTCTGTAGACGAACGAGTTCTGATGCAGGGTTGTTCGCGCCGTCGGGAGATGAACCACAAACGGGTGCGATCCGTCGGATTGTCTTGTGGAGCGCATATAAGCCGAATTGCGTGGAACAATACCAAGAATCTCCGAAGAACAGTATCTGTAAAACAGACAGAGGTCGGCTAAGCCTTCTATGTGATAGCGACTGTAGTCCCGACGCCAGCGCCGAGTGTTCGATCAGGCGTATCGCTCGTCTTTGTATGCTCTCAAGTAGGTCGAGGGTATGTTTAGGAGCCGAGCTCCAAACATGAGAGCAATATTCGAGCGCGGGTCTAATTTGGGATTTATATAGGAGAAGAAGTTGGGCCGCAGTAAAATATTTCTTGGCTCTAAAAAGATAACTCCGTTTTCCTGAGGCTGACCTGGCGATGCTCGACACGTGCTTATGCCATGATACATTCCCACAGACCGTGAGGCCGAGCAATTTCAAGCTTTCCCCAGCCTCGAGGGCCCGGCCATTCATCATCAGCTGTGGAACCGACGATCCACTTTTTTCTGTGAATCTTGTATATTGTGTCTTCACTGCATTGAAGTAGACGAGATTGGCCCTTCCCCACTGCAGGACCCTATCTAGATCCTGATTTAGAGAATCAATCTGGATACATCTCAGCCGATGCGACACAGAGGCACCAATCGGCCGAAGACTCGAAAAGGAGGAAACAAGCGTACTTATCATCCGCAAAACTGAACACTTTGTTATCCGTTGTCTCCAACAAATCATTTTTGTGAAGCAAGAACAAGGTTGGAGCCAATATAGAGCCTTGGGGAACCGCTGAATTAACAGGATACAGATCCGAACACTCGCTGTCCACAACAACCCGGATCAATCGATTCTCGAGGAAGCTCCTCGTCCAGTCGCAAATCTGTTGGGAAAGTCCATATGAACGAAGTTTGCTCAGCAATGCCCCGTGCCAGACGCGGTCAAAACCTTGGAGATATCCAATGCGACCGCCCTTTACTCACCATGCTGTTCAATAGCAGATGTCCATATATCGGTTATAAGTGTCAAAAGGTGTCCTGTGGACCGCCTCCCACGGAATCCGTATTGACGATCATTCAGAAGTCCGTTGCACTCCAAATACTTAACCGACTCTGTATTGATGACTTTTTCCATTACCTTAGATAAAATAGACAGTAATGCTATCGGACGGTAATTTTGTGGGAGACACTTTTTTCCCGTCTTTGGGATTGGCTGAACTCGAGCGATTTTCCAGCAGGCAGGAAAGGTCATCCGTGCATAAGATAAGCGGAAGAGTCTGACAAGAACCGGCGATAGTTCTGGAGCACAGTTCTTAAGGACTATTCCTGGTATTCCGTCCGGGCCGGTTGCCTTCCTACAATTCAGTTCACGTAGAATGCGTTGAATAGTGCGCGAACGAAATCTCACATCCCACATGGAAGACCGTACCGGCGCGATCACAGGTGGCTCCAAAAGGCCGGGATCGAGGTTTGAATTCGCGGAAAATAAATTCGCGAACACATTAGCTTTGTCCTTAGAATTCGTGACTAACGTCCCGCTGTCTGTCACCAACGGAGGGAATGAGGAGGATGCGAAGTTACCACTGACAGCCTTTGCCATTGACCAGAAGGACCGCGAACCAGTTGGGCACCGAAGGAGCTTATTGATCACCCTGTCGTTGTGAGCTTTTTTCGCAGTATCAATCGTTTGGTTGCACGCGTTTCTGATTCTAACAAAATTCGTTCTGGAGCGCCATTGCTTAAAGCTCTATTTTTTGCGGCTGTAATTTGCTCACATTTTTTATCAATCCAAGGTTTATCAGACGAACTTCGTTTGATGGAATGTGGAATATACATCTCCATCCCCAGAAGAATAATCTCTGATACCAACTCCGCGCAAGCGTTAACATCGGAGTTTCCGAAGCACACCTCGGACCATGGAAAGGATGCGAAGAAATCTCACAAATCGTCCCAGTTAGCGGCCCCATACATCCATACATGGCGAAGCTGCCTAGGCCGGTTATTCGCTTGATATGCAAGTGCTTGCACGACAGATACCAAGCAGTGATCTGAGTTTCCCAGTGGCGCAGAAACCTCCACGGTATTACCTAGTCATTGAAATGTAAAAAATCGTAGAAGAAAAACGACAGCAGGTATTGCTAAAGTTATAGATATATATAAGTAACCATTCTTTTCCAATATGAGGGACAGAGCCTTGTATTTGAAGACACTTCTTTTCAGCGATTCACAAGTTGAACTTTGGCTCGATATCTCGACGGGGAGCGGACGTCACTATATCTTGGAGATACTTCAAAGAGGCATTTAAGACATCTCTCATAATTCATCTCATCTAGTCTGAGGTGCAACCGTCCCCGACGAGAGTTCAGTTAATTCAGTCAATTCGGGGACATAAGTTCATCAATAAAGAGTCAGTTGGAAATTCAATAGTTCGATTTCCGAATGAAGTTTGGAAAGTGCAATTCTGTCGTCAAGTCCGTCGGTGAATCAATCGTGGAATCAGTTGTTGAGTCAATCGTTAAGTCAGTCGTCAAATCAATCGTCGAATTAAGCATCTAATCGGTTATCAAGCCTGTTGAAAATCCATTCACAACCACGCTTACCCGCCGTCACGAGAGTCATACAACGCACAACCAATACGAATGTTCCCAATCGTTGGGCTGTTCCGCATCATCCTCGTCACCATCGATCATATACAACACCACCATCAAAAGTACCAGGTGTACCGGTGTGAAGTAAGCGTCAAGATACAAATGTATCGATAGGGAACGTTTGTTGTGAACGAGCCCTCATATATTTTTTATTTGGTTGCTATGACATCTGTCCAACATATTTAGTATGCATCAAGTCATTGTACAAACATCATTTTTTTTAATCCTGTTAAAAATGTCGAATTTTGTATCAGAAAATTATGATTTGCGGAAAGCATTAATTTTTTGTTTTCATTTGAAGAAAAGTGCTGCAGAGTCGCATCGAATGCTTGTCGAGGCTTATGATGAACATGCTCTATCGGAAGCAACATGCAAAAGATGGTTTAAGCGGTTCAGAGACAATGATTTTGATGTGCGAAATGAAGAACGTCGAAGACCACCAAAGTAGTTTGAAGACGCCGAATTGCAAGCAATATTGGATCAAGATGACACTTTAAGTCAAAAACAAATGGCACAAATGTTAAATGTTGCACAACAAACAATTTCTGCCCGTTTAAAAGCTATGGGAAAGATCCAAAAGTGTGGAAACTGGGTGCCACATGAATTGAATGACAGGCAGATGGAAAAGTGAAACACCGCATGTGAAACGTTGCTTCTACGACACGAAGGGAAGTCAATATTGCATCGAATTGTGACTGGTGATGAAAAATGGATTTATTTTAAAAATCCTAAACGCCAAAAATCATGGGTACATCCAGGAGAAGCGTGTAACATCGACTGCAAAGCCTGATCGGTTCGGAAAAAAGACAATGCTCTGTGTTTGGGTGGGACCAGAAGGGGGTGGTGTATCATGAACTTCCAAAAAATTGCGAAACTGTTGATGCGCAACGCTACCGACAACAAATGATCAATTTGAACCATGTATTGTTCGAAAAACGATCAGAATGGGCCACAAGACACGGAAAGGTAATTTTGTTGCATGATAATGCTCCGAATCATACAGCAAAACCCGTCAAAGAAACAATAAAAGCTCTCGGCTGGGAGGTGTTAGCGCACCCACCGTATTCACCAGACTTGGCTCCTTCCAACTACCAATTGTTTTCATCGATGGAACACGCATTGGCTAAGCAGCATTTCAATTCCTACGAAGAAGTCGAAAATTGAGTCTTCGAATGGTTTGCCTCAAAAGACTACCGGTTTTATTGGCGTGGTATACACAAATTGCCAGAAAGGTGGTCGAAATTTGTAGAAAGTAATGGCCAACACTTCGAATAACATGTTTTTTTCTTTCCTATTTAAAATTAATGTTTTATTTAAAAAAAAAACACTTCATACCGGTACACCTGGTATGTGGTCCGATTCTGAAGTTGACTGCGAGATATTGACAACCGAATGCGACACTTGTCAACTGGTCGCATGATCTTGTGACTTCGAACCATCTGCAACCGCACATTCAATGTAAACATGTTATGTCACTGGGGATCAGTTTATGAAGGAAGAACAAATTGCGGTTGCCTTGCTTCTGGTCGCATAAGGGCGGTATTCTTGACGACGTCGGCCTATGAGGTTAAGAAGACATCTAGGATCTTCCCAATTATTCTCTAATTGAATTCGGTCGCCACACATCGGACCAACAGCATGTATCCCAAAGACATTTACACCCTAACAGAACTCTCCCTTGCTGTATCATTCAAAACCGTCAACCGAACAGCTGTTGGGGCGAAGTCTACCGGTATTCAAGTGCTAAGTGTAACATTTCTGTCACATCAAAGCCTCAGACAGATTTTCTGAAGAGTGAACTTAACAGTGCTAAGCACGAAAAAAAAAACCATCCAACGTTCGTGTAACTGGTAAAATATACTGTTTAGAATTGATCAATTGACAGCTGATCTTACCCAACGCAACCTTGAACCTGTCCCCACTTCACACCTTCCTTTCTGTTCTCAGAGTGGAAGTTGGGACTGATCGAAGTATTCGAAATTGCTGACGGATTCACGAAAAACAGCGAAATTGAATGGCGAAAAGGAAAACGTGCTCCAAACTGTAATCTCAATTTTTATAAAGTATCGCGCATCAATCCGTAAATTGTTTAGCGACAAATTTGTTTATCAGAACAAGTGTTATTCGAATGTACAAAAGAATTTGTACTTTTGATAGTAAGTCAATAAATTCAATCACTGCCAACTCTGGACTTTTGTTTATGGAAAATCAACAAGCCCAAACATATGTAAACAACGATAATTACATTATCCCATGATCAGCTAGAAGAAAACCCCCACCCGATTGTTTACGTAAACAATCCATTAGAGGTGTGAAATGCGGATCACAGAGTGATCTACAGCTTGCAGACAATAACCCCCGCGTCTGTATGTATGAGCGCGAATCTCTCTGGTGGAAAGATTCTCGATTGAGAGAAAGTCACCACCCAAAGAAAGTGAAAGGAGGAAAAAGAAAACGATGGGCTGATCATCCCCGAGAGAAAGTAACCACAGTCGTCACAGAGAACCCGAACGAGAAGGGTAGTTATTTCGCACAGCGCAATTAATCAAAACCCCTGACTTCGCACTTAAGAAAAAACGATCGCGGATACAAACAATATTTAATAAGAAAGATAGACAATACTTTTCGTGTCGGTCGAAAGTGCATGCGTGCAGGATATCCGTTCGATAATTAACAGTCGTGGAGGTCAGATCCTCTATTCAGGAAAAGGAGATTAATAAGATTAATAAGTGTCCCGGAATTAATTCAGTGCGATCCGATTTTTCATATTTCTTATCGCATACAATGTGTTTTTAGATACGATAAGAACATTCCTTTTATTCGATAAATTACTCGTCACTTATTTCATAAGAAAAACAGCGAAACTTGTAACACGATATATCAATAAAAGTGCATGTCTTTCAACAAAAAAAGAGAAGAGCAATAAAAAAAAATCTAAATAAACAACTTTGGCGGACTTGAATGTCGTTTTCAAATGTTTGATGATGCAGTGTTCCGCCGAACACTGTTAACCGCAGAGGGAAATACACAAGCGGAGCACCAGACGGTGGCAAAGGAAGCGACGAACTACCTTTAGGTGAACCAGGTCTGTTTATTTTATATAAATGAAACACGAACTATTTTTAGTATATTTATACTTTTGTCTATTAACGTTTTTTTTTTCAATTCCGAGTTTACATAAGTGTGTGTGTTTGCATAAGTGTTCACGATTCGTATTAAGCACCCCTGATGCTTTTACTGTAGGTTAACTTACGAACTTTGGACACACGTTAACTCGCCTTTCTCTTTACTTTTAACTTTAAGTCGCTACTAGCGTATTCGTCTCGCGGTTCGACATCCTCAGTGGGGTTCGCTGTCCTGCTGCTCGATATAGACTTTCTCGTTCGACGGTATTCTCTAGACTCTATGTCTCTATCTATTCAATTCAATCTGAACCTCTCATCCCGCACCTGCAAAGGAAATTTTCCCCATCCAATCTGCTAACAGACTTTCCCATAGTGTCTATTAACCGCATAAAATTTCCCTTTGCATCTCAAAAGGAGAATTTCCCATAGGATCTGAAAAGGAGAAATCTTACCTCATAATCATCAACACCATTAGCTGTTGGTTATCGGAATCTCGTTCCTTTTGATCAAAGATTGGATGCCGCCGCTTATTCTCCGATCTTTCCGTGGGATATGTTTAGGTTAGCCGTCTGGCTTAAGCTAACAATGTTCTTGTGTGTTTCAGATGGGCAATAAAAGGAACCGTGGGATTGATATAGTTCCTTTGTTAGGATTTTCCAATCATATACGTTAAGATGCTTATGATTGCATGACTATTGGACGGCAGCGAAACGATATGCCTTGTTTGCACAAGTGTGCCTTTTGCGTTAGGCTCATGCAAGGGATTTAGGTGCTAATGGCTATTAGCTACCAGAGTATGCAACCGTTGTTCGGTTTATTTACCGATAATAGTATTTCAACATAGCGTTGATGCTTAGGATGGGTGAGTGATTTTCATGCGGCGCTCTCCTGCATGGCAAATTTGCTTAGATGCGATGCTTTCCTGCATTCTTGAAATTGTTCTTGCATACGATGTATGGATGCGTTGAACTCGATATTGGAAGCTTTTGAACGTTAAGTTTCTTGACTTTTGATATCGGGTTCAGCGTTGCTGCAATGTCATATAACCTTTTGTTTCAGGTATGGCTATTGACTATTGGGACACGTGTCTGTGGGCACGTGTGCTGAAAAAGGTGAGTAAAGTTCTTTGGCGGAAAGGATACTTCAACCTGTAGTGAGTTGTATGGTTCGTAGAACCGCTACACAACCATACCTTCGTGTTTTATTTGTGCTGGTTTCGCTCCGTAGTGTTCCCTTTGGTAACAGTGTTCGGCGGAACACAGCAGTCGTAAACATTCAGACATTGACAACTCCGCCAAAACCTCAATAGTCGTCCCCATTTCGATGGGCGGACAATGTTAGGTTTGACCTCGAGGAAATCGGATCAGATAGTCGAAGGTGGAAGGAGAGTGCACAGGACAGGGAACGATGGCGGAGTCGATGAGGTCATGAACTTCCGGGTTCCTACAGGCCAATAAATAATAATAATAATAACTCCCAATAATAAATGCGAAGCAAGATATAGAAAATAAATATCTAGGATTGATGAAGACCAAGATATTGTGTCTCATCATACTAAAACAAACTCACACCCACATTTTTGATTATCAGGCAAAAATTAAGCGACCTTGACTGCGAATTTTTGATGTGACCTCCTCTTGACACTACGCTGTCATATTTTTTTCAATTGCTTTGTTGTGGATAAATTTCTCTTACTGGCGTAAAATTAACCGAAAATGATGGTTATAAAAAGTACCTGTGTCAGCTTTAAATATAAAACCCCGGAATATGACTATAAGGAAAAAAGCGAAAGATTTATTCGACACCGGGTATTACTCTAAGGACTCTAATTGAAAAGTGGAAAAAGGTGACCAAAGAGGTTCGGCTTTATTTGGATAAATAAAATTGTCGGAATAACAAAACAAAAAAAAAATGCTATTAATTTAAAACACAAAATGCCAAATAATTTTTCTCTATCTTTATATAATATAATTCCAATAATATAGTCGAAGAATTTTAAAAGAAGCCTTCAGAGTTCCGAAAACAAACAATAAAAAATTAATCAAATAAATCAGAATCACTAATAAAATGTCAATTTTATAAAATAAAATAGTGCTTGGTTATGATTACTTAGATTGGCAATTGTAAAATTCCTTCCCCAAATTGACTTGTGATTTCAATGAGAATGAACTCTCTCTAACAGCCCTCAATCTATGTACTATGCTTCTTTTGTATTATGCATATTATCTGATTACTGAATTGTTGTACCTGCTGCACACGTAAAGTGTAGACATTAACAAATAATTGGAGTAGTATTTAGTTATTGATCGATAGATCTTTTAAATGAAAGGATCGGTAGAATTGTATCTCCAAACCACTAGCATTACAGAAGTCCCTTTTCCGAAATTCTATACATTCAAAATAACAAATAGAGTTATTTTCGCGCTTTACTGCAATGAAAAAATAAAAAGAAGTAAAACTCCATCACATATATAATCAGAAAATAAAAGTAAACAAACAACAAATGAACATATTTAAATGTATGTTTTATTTGTATTTATATTTTAATTGTTTTTCGTTCACTCATATAAATACGATGATGTGTTTAAAGCTAATAAGATTTTTTATTAATTTAAATTTAATTACCGTTTATTACCACATTTGTCGTCCCCACTCCTATACATATATAAAAAGCGCATTTAATTTCTTATTATGTTAAGCTATGATATGAATTTCAAAATATGTTTGGATGTTGCGATTTTAAAACTTTTTGTTTCCACAAAATATTTCTTAATGATTTAATTGATTCATCACATAAGTATTAATGTGTTTCTAGTGATATATAAAAATATAATAAAACTTCAACTAAAATATGACTACCCTAAGATATTCTATTTACATTAATTTCGTTTAAAAACGAGCATTCCATATATCATTTACATAATTGAAAAATTCAACAAATCAAACTAGTTTTACAGTATATAACAATTAACAAACTTAGATAATGGTGAAAGTATAACTACCACATGCTTTATAACAACATGCAATTGGATATAAATGAAATCATAATTTTTAAATGGTATTGCATTTCTACACAGCAGACCATTCTAGTTTGGTCCTTTATTCATTTAAATATTTTTGTGTATTTATTTTGGATTGCTTGAGTTTTATTGTATTATAATTCGATTTATTGTTCTTGTCTATGATAAATTCAAGGAATAAAGGAATCCAAGCGATTTACAAGGATATAAAAGTAATAATATTTAACTCAATAATAAAAAAAAAGAACAACAACAAAACGGGTATTGGTTCATTTAACTTTCTATCTGTGATTAATTTGAGCATGTATTCGATTTTGAAATAGAGTGTAAATCAAAAAGTGGGAAGTGATTAACACAATCAAATTAAGACCATTTAGATTAGGTAATAAATTTTTACTAGAATTGCACATATCTTCCTCACAAAAGCACATATGTCCATTGCCTGAACTTTCCATCATGCACACATGATCGACCATAAATAAGTTTATTTGTAATTGAGACGTACACATTCGACGCACGACTTCATATGCTGCAAAGTAAAAAACATTTATATTAAATTTCTCCTTTAAGACAACATATAACAGGATTTACTATACATTACAAGTATCAACATTATAAAAAATAAATAATAAATTAATGTGATTATTAAAAGATGATCGGAATAAGCACGATAATCAAATTAAATTATATTGTCTATGTGGGGGGATGGGAGGAACATACAGGGCAAAGTCACTGATTGCTTTCAACCCGGCAAAAGCCAGGACTATCCTTGTCCCCGTTCAATCCAAGTTGACATGCAGTCTCTACGTGACACCCGTGGGTATCTACTTTGGTACCCACCAGGTAGGGAACTAATGCATGCAGCGACATCCCGAGGTCCGTAAAAACATATTATTATGGAAAATTTAACAAGCCAAGAAATATTTTACTCCGGCCCAACTTCTTCTCCTATATAAATTCCACATTAGACCCGCGCTCGGATATTGCTCTCACGTTTGGAGCTCGGCTCATAAACATACCCTCGACCTACTTGAGATCATACAGAAGCGAGCGATCCGCCTGATCGGGGACTCGGCGCTGACGTCGGGACTACAGTCGGTATAACATCGAAGGCGCGTAGCCGACCTCTGTCTGTTTTACAGATATTATCACGGGTACGGTTCTTCGGAGATTCTTGCTATTGTTCCACGCAATTCTGTTTATATGCGCTCCACAAGACAATCCGACGTTTGTGGTTCATCCCTGCATCAGAACTCGTTCCGTTACAGAGCGGGGAAGCTGTGGAACTCCCTTCCCACGCGAGTGTTCCCGGAGCGCTACAACTTGCAACTGTTCAAAAAGAACTGCAACAGTTATTTGATCGGGGCATCTCGGGGCGCCCACTCGGCGCTATAGGTTCGCCTCTCCCGAGAGAAGTTTAATAATAAAAAAAAAAAAAAAAAAGCCTCGGATATGGACCGGATACACGACGACGACCACTCAAAACGAAAATGGCTAAATAATTTAAGAATTTTCTCAATTCTCACTATACAGCTAGCCGATGGCCTGCCCGAATATAAGGCTGACATAACAGCATTACAAGAAATAAGATGGACGGGGAGTGGTGTTAACCAAAGAAATGAGTATGACATTTATTACAGCTGTCATGCAAAACACCATGTGCTCGGGGTAGGCTTTCTAGTCAGCCAAAAACTGAAGCCTGCCATTATTGACTTTAATGCAATAAACGAAAGGCTATGCACTCCTCGCGTGCGAAGCAAGTTTGAAAACATAAGCCGCATAAACGTTCACGGACCTACAGACTTATTGTAGACGCAATAACTCGATTGAAAAACAACAAAGCTCCCGGAGTCGACTGCATACCGACAGAGTTTGTGAAACATGGAGGAGAGGCAACCGCTCGAAAGATCCACCAGCTCATCAAAACAATATGGGATAAGGAAGTCACTCCCGAAGAATGGAAAACTTTGTGGCGGTTCTACGAACCACACAATCCACTATAGGTTGAGATATCGTCATTCTACCAAGGAACTACTTACCTATATTCAAATTGCACATGCGCACAGACACGTGTCCTCAAAAGTCCTCCTTTCCACCTGAAACAAAAGTAACATGCATCTAGGAGGCAACAACCCCACGTATCTGTGTCACAAGTCCGACCAATTGTCCTACGCCTGCACGGCGATTGAAGGACACGACACAGCATAGAAATTGTATACCAATCCATTAACTGGATATACACAAACTGTTGGCTCAGCTGCGCCAGATGTCAACAGACTTCACATCTCCGGCGATAAGCTAATTGCTGGAAAACTTCTTCGCCTTAACAAGGACCAAAGCGATGCATCAGCAATAAACCAATGCTGTTCCCATAGGGATATGTAAACAACGATAATAACATTATCCCATGATCAGCTAGAAGAAAACCCTCACCCGATTGTTTACGTAAACAACCCATTAGAGGTGTGAAATGCGGATCACATTTATTACAGCTGTCATGCAAAACACCATGTGCTCGGGTCAGTCAACTAAAACCTGAAAGCCTGCCATTATCGACTTTAATGCAACAAACGAAAAGCTATGCACACTTCGCGTGCGAGGCAAGTTTAAAAACATATGCTAATACTAAATAATAATAAAAAAGCGTTCACGGACCTACAGAGGAGTACCCGGACGACGAAAAAGAAGAATACTACGAGAACGTCGAACGGGCCCTCAATGGCCGTGAAAATGTGAAAATCGTTCTTGGTGATTTGAATGCGAAAATAGGTCGAGATCCGGTTTTCAGGCACTACACAGGTTCCCATAGTATGCATGAGAACACTAATGACAATGGACTACGAGTCATCGAACTGGCGGCATCAAAGAACCTGGTCGACCCGAGTACCAGGTTTCCGCGTAATGGTATCCACAAAGCCACCTGGGTATCACCTGATGGAGCCACTCGCAACCAAATTGACCACGTGTTGATAAATCGCCGCCATTCCTCGTGCCTGATGACGGTACGAACGTGCCGTGGTGCCAACGTCGACTCGGATCACTATCTTGTTGGTACAGTTTTCCGAACGCGGATTGCCTTACGGAGACGTATTGCATCCGCGGATCAAGTTCGAATCAACACGGCTGCCTTACGCAATGAGAATACCAGTAACACCTTTTGCTAAGACCCCGTACATAAGAAGGGAGATATCACACTGTGCAGCAACTATAGGGGTGTTACATTGCTGAGTACCGCCTAGAAGATACTCTCCACTATCCTATAAGATCGGATAGCCCCATATGCTAAAGCCATCATTGGTCAATATCAGTGTGGCTTCATCCCAGGCAAATCAGCGATTGATCAGATATTCCTCCTTAGGCAGGCGATGGAAAAATGTCTGGAATTTAAAATTCCATTATATCATCTATTTATAGACTTTAAGGCCGCCTACGACAGCATAGCCAGGGTAGAACTATATAATGCCATGAGAGAGTTCGGCATTCCAAACAAATTGATACGACTTTGTAGGTTGACCATGACCAACGTAACTAGTCAAGTAAAAATAGCGGGATTGCTGTCCAAACCAATAAACATCTTTAATGGACTCCGACAAGGGGGCGGTCTGGCTTGCCTCCTCTTCACCTGGCGTTGGAGAAAGCAATCCGTGACTCTGGCGTTACTACAAGAGGGACTATTATCACCAAGTCCAGCCAGATAGTTGCCTACGCAGATGACATCAACATCATCGGTAGAACCGAATCGGCTATAGAGGACTAGTTCACCCAGATCGAGCAGGCGGCACAAAAACTGGGACTGCACATTAATGAGGGGAAAACTAAGTACATGGTGGCAACTTCTGCGAGCGCGGATTACCTTACGGAGATGTATTGCATCCGCGGATCAGGTTCGAATCAACACGGCTGCCTTACGCAATGAATCAATCCTCGGCACTCGAATTAATTCGACTCTTAATTGGAATGACCACATATATGAAGCTGCGAAAAGTGCAGGGTTCCTTAAGAGATGCAAAAGATACTTCACTCCATCCAACCTGGCCACTATTTACAAGGCGTACATTCATCTCAAAATGGAGTTCAACTCCCATACTTGGTCGGGCACATCCAAAACTGCACTATACGTACTCGACAGGATGCAAAAACGAGCAGTGAAACTTATTGGGGACTCAGCCGTAAGTCGAAAAATTCCGTCGTTAGAACACAGGCCCAACGTATCATGTCTATCTCTCTTGTTTAGGTATTACCACGGTGGTTGCTCAACTGAACTTGCTGAACGTGTTCCACACCTTCAGACATTTTCCCGCGATACCCGTCAATCTGTGAATGCGCATCAGTTCACGTTGAAAGTGGAGTTCAGGCGCACAAATAAACACAGAGAGTCATTCTTTAGCCGAACCACACTAATGTGGAATGTTCTGCCTTATCATGTGCTTCCTGGCCGTTGTGATGTCCAGACATTCAAGACGAATATACATCGACACCTCCTTTCCTTATCCACTTCCTCTCCATCCGCTCGCATTGTGCTCTGACATTTAAGAGTACTTCAAAATCCCCTTTTGTGCGCGAGTTAGTGTAAAAAAAAGAGAATACCAGTAACACCTTTGGTCATGCGCTAGAACTCGCCCTCGGGGGGCTCGACGGAGGGAGCGTAAGTCCTGGGGTCAGAATGCCAGGTGTAGAAGAGGAACGGACACGCTTTAAGAATACTGTCATTAGTACTGCCAACTCCATCTTAGGCGGTAGTCGTAGAGATCGGAGCGACTGGTTTGATGATGAGTGCAAACTAGCGACTGAACGTAAGAATTCTGCATACTGAGCAATGTCTCATAGGACGCAGGTATGCGAGGAGAAATACAACGAGGTCATAATATCTGAAAAAAGACTTCATCATCATCATCGGCACTACAACCGGGAACGGTCTTGGCCTTATTTAGCAAGTCCTGAGGCTTGTTAAATTTTCCATAATGATTTATTTTGTCTGGGCAAGGTCATTAGTCTTGCGCCAGGGGTTCCCCGACGGGGAATCGAACCCCGGTCTCCCGGGTGACAGGCGGGTATACTAACCACTATACTATCGAGGAGCCCAAAAAAGACTTCACATACAAAAAAAAAGTGCCTGGAAAAACACCTTGTCTGTGAAATAAAGAAAAGTAGAGAGCGAGGTCCGCACCAGGCGTGGAAGTTCTTCAAAATAATCCGCGATATGACGCGGTAGACACCACGCTCGCACTTACTGCAAGGATAAAGAGGCTAATCTGATTACTAATCCTGAAAGCATTCTGAAGCGACGGGCAGTGCACTTCAATGAATTGCTAAATGGTCAGCTCACAAAAGAATTGGAGGCTCCACCAATGCAAGATCAAGACCAGATGTTGCCGATACCAAGCATTGAGGAAACATTAAAAGCCGTAAGACAGGTCAAATCAAATAAAGCCCCCGAAGCTGATGGCATACCAGCTGAGCTGATTTAGCAAGGAGGGACAGCGTTACATCACGCAATTCATGAGATCGTGGTGCATGTATGGGAGCAAGAGGACATGCCCGAAGATTGGCGTCGTGGAATAATTTGGCCCATACATAAGAAGGGAGATATCACAGTGTGCAGCAACTATAGGGGTATAACATTGCTGAGTACCGCCTATAAAATACTCTCCTCTATCCTACAAGACCGGATAGCCCCATACGCTAAAGCCATCGTTTGTCAATATATCAGTGTGGCCTCATCCCAGGCAAGTCAGCGTTTGATCAGATATTGTTGAGAATAGATCAATTGACAGCTGATCTTACCCAACACAACCTTGAACCTGTCCCAACTTCACACCTTCCTTTCTGTTCTTAGAGCCGAACTTAGCACTAATCGAAGTATTCGAAATTGCTGACAGATACAAAAAAAAAGAAGGGAAATTGAATGGCGAAAGGAAAACGTGCTCCAAACTGTAATCTCAATTTTGTAAAGTATCGCGCATCAATCCGTAAATTGTTTAGCGACAAATTTGTTTATCAGAACAAGTGTTATTCGAATGTACAAAAGAATTTGTACTTTTGATAGTAAGTCAATAAATTCAATCACTGCCAACTCTGGACTTTTGTTTATGGAAAATCAACAAGCCCAAATCACCCTAAAATCATAGACCAACAGATATTGACCCTTAGGCAGGCGATGGAAGAATGTCTGGAATTTAAGATTCCATTATATCATCTATTCATAGACTTTAAGGCCGCCTACGACAGCATAGCCAGGGTAGAACTATATAATGCCATGAGAGAGTTCGGCATTCCAAACAAATTGATACGATTTTGTAGGTTGACCATGACCAACGTAACAAACCAAGTAAAAATAGCGGGATTACTGTCCAAACCGATAAACATCTGCAATGGACTCTGACAAGGGGACGGTTTAGCCTGCCTCCTCTTCAACCTGGCGTTGGAGAAAACAATCCGTGACTCTGGTGTTACAACTAGAAGGACTATCGTCACCAAGCCCAGCCAGATACTTGCCTACGCAGATGACTTCGACATCATCGGTAGATAGGATTCGGCTGTACAAGACTCCTTCATCCAGATCGAGAAGGCGGCACAAAAACTGGGACTGCACATTAACGAGGGGAAAACTAAGTACATGGTGGACTTCTGCGAAGAGAGCACCTAACGTTGGTCAAACTATCAGAGAAGTGGAGCACGAATTTGAAGTAGTGCAATCCTTTAACTCATCATCATCATCGGCACTACAACCGGTATCCGATCTTGGCCTTATTTAACAAGTCTGTGTCTTGTTCAATTTTCCATAATAATTTGTTTTTCCGGGCAAGGTTATTAGCCTCGTAATCCTTTAACTACTTTGGGTCAATAGTATCAGCCGATAATAAATGGAAGAAGAAATACCCAAACGGCTGATCAAATCCAACAAAGCCTACTATGATCTATCATCATCATCATCGGCACTACAACCGGGAGCCGGTCTTGGCCTTATTTAGCAAGTCCTGAGGCTTGTTAAATTTTCCATAATGATTTATTTTGTCTGGGCAAGGTCATTAGTCTTGCGCCAGGGGCTCCCCGACGGGGAATCGAACCCCGGTCTCCCGGATGACAGGCGGGTATACTAACCACTATACTATCGAGGAGCCCACTATGATCTATCAGGGCTCTTTAAATTCCGAAATTTATCCATAACATCCAAACTACTACTGTACACGACCATGGTCTTACGAGTACTTATGTATGGATCCGAAACCTGGGTGCTGAATAAAAGGCACTCTGAACTCTTAGCCGCGTTCGAGAGGAAGGTCTTACGAAGAATTGTTGGCCCCGTATATGAGGGAGTTCGTTTCCGGAGACGCTACAACCATGATTTGTACGCAATCTACCTTGAAGCTAATGTTGTAAGAAAAATCAAGCTCGGTAGATTCAGGTGGGCGGGACACCTAGCTCGAATGAGCGAAGAGTAGCCTGCCCCGAAAGACCGTTGGGGTAGAATCTATGGAAGGAGACAGCGTGTCAGACCTTGTCTGCGATGGGGGGATGGCGTAAACCAGGACGCCCAGAACTTCGAAATCGGGATCGGTGCAGGGACTTGCTAAATAAGGCCAAGAGCGGATCCCGGTTGTAGTGGCGATGATGATGATGTTCAGAGGAATGTTGGACCAAAATCTGAATCCAGAATAAGGTACGCGAACTCGAGGAAGCAAGACAATAAATCCCAGAATGCAATAGAAGACCACCCCAAAGAGCTAACCAGCCCCGAGAAGGGGCATCAGAAGTCAGTTCCGTGGGAGAGTAGACGATGTGGGGGCGTGTTTTAGTACGTAGGAGAAATGTTGTGACATATTGTTCAGCTCTGTGAATCATGCGTGCTAAAGGCTGGGACCTGCGGAATCTTTAGAAGATTGCTCATGCTTTGGCAGCACAAAAAAAAAAACAGCAGGTACCGAGGATCATGTCTCTGTGCGTAAGATGCATGCGCACAATATCAACGGACACGGGTAGACTCCAATAAAACGTGACCGTTTTCCTCAGGCGAAGAAAGAGTAAAGATCTTCAGTTGCGGGTCACAACAGAAGGACTGGTGTCGCCACATGTAAAATATAAAATTGGATTTCCACGAATACGCGGTATGTAAAATATAAAACTGGATCTCCACGAATGTATAAAAAATCAGCAAAGCAATTGTTAATATTTAATGTTGAAATGCATAATTAGTACACAAAGCAGTTTTAAATTCGTAATGTTGAATCAGCGGTATAGTATAATAAATAGAAATCATCGAAGACAGTGTTAACAATTTATTTAATTATATCGAACACATCAAAAAACTAAACTTGCCCAAACTAGATTAAGGAAACTTGATGTTTCACACCCCCAGCTCACATTCAGTAAATATTCAAATGTGTCAGCATTGCAATTAACAACACCATTTTGATTTCACTTCACTCTAGAGATAAGAATTAAGATAAAAATATCTGTTTATCAATTATATAAGATATGGCCCAAATAGTACAAAATTCTTGGAAAAAAATGTATTCAGCATTCGTTCTTCGGAATAGGGCGGAACAAATAACGTAATCATATGCAAGTTGCTATAAACCAGCAACATATTCCAAGACTTTACGCTACGTTGTCTCTTTCTGTAGACAACTCATAAGATTTTCGTCTATACTTTTGACAGCAGCTTGGTTAGAAGCAGACATAATGCGATTCCTTGAAATGTCATGCGCTGTAAAACATTTCTATAAAGCACTGCGCATTGCAATGAGAAGAAACGAGATGGAGTTTTATTTCATCATAGGTCAGAGAGATCTCACTTCATCAGAGAGCTTTTGGAGTTTTACGTAATTCCTAGTTGATTGTCATTTGTGCCGGGGAATAGGTTGAAGCTACTTGCGTTATATTCAGCTCTTAAGTTCGGTTGGTTTTTGCACATTACTTATTAATTATTGATTAAATTTGCAGTTACATAATGGTTAACGACGATAAGAAACCATGCAACTTGTGCGCAAAGATTGGTCTACGACCGTTCACCAAACAGAACATCTATTATTATTATATACCAATGTATGGTGCTGTGTCCTATGGAGCATTAGCCGTTAACGTTATGCACCCGAAATTGGTTGCTAAGTGAGTACGCCTTACTGGACAAAGGTCAGAAAAACATATTTTCAACGAAAATTCTCGATTAGATTATCGCCGAATAAAGACTTGACTGAGCTCCTGCTTTTGTCCACCCTATTTGGAACATCTTTCTACCTTTACGGTCGTCCCCATATGAGGAAAATTCCCAATGGCAAACGTGGATTGTACAGGTAAGTACAATTCGGAAAATTTTTTCGAGCGGCTATAATATGAAGATTTGTTTTAGCCTTTTGGGAGGTTCTCTCTTCAGTATGGGTTCCGTTCTGATGTGGGCTGTCCTTCGTGGCATGCTACCAAACAATGCTAACGCCTTGGCAACTGTTTTGGGATTATCGTCTGGAGGCCTAATTGTTAAACTAAGCTGGGATTACTTCGAGGAAAGTGACAAATTAGTTGCTGCTAAATAAAATTAAGTTACTCTTAACTAGTGTTTTTAAGAGTTATGTTTGTTTATTTTTACCCAACTTACGCACCTCATGCAGGTGCTTTTCGTACTTTAAAAGCCAGAAGCTTTCTTTAATGTATCTAGTTTTTAAGCTATATAGTCACTTCTTCAAAAGGGATATACAGTAAATAAATCATATGAAAACTGCTAAATATAAACGTGTTATTTTGGTTATCCAAACCGTGTGGTGCGTGCAGACGATGAATTATATGTGGAAGAGAAAGGGCACAGGGCATGCATCCCAATGGAACAGAAAAGGAGACTTACGTGATTTTGAGTGCCGAACCATTTTGACGCAGCATCCGTTGCAGGTCATCAGCGGTGGTTGATCCCTGGGTAGAGCTGTGTAGTTGAATGGATCCCGACATCGGGCGTCCGTCCAAGAGTCGCATTCATAGCAATAAATTGATCGTGCTACGGTCGGTTGTATTGCGATCATTAGATAGTTTTCGAGCAGCAATTGGGAGAGAAGTTCAAGAAAGGTTATTAATTGTTCAACTTGATGAATATTTTTGAAAATATATACACAGTTTGTCTAAAGTATTCTTTTCCAGCTTTATTGAGAAAATTATACTTAGAATGTATTTACTTTTTGCTTTCGTTTTTAGTTTGCTAAACTGTTATTGCGAACATAAGCTGGAACTCAAACTCAATAGGATTTGACCAGCTTACAAGTTGTAAGAAGCGGATTTTTATTAAAGAGCTAAATATATATATATATATTGTACGAGAATATATATATATTTCTTTAGTACGTACGTAATGCAGATATTTAGTTTTTAGTTGCAATTGTGCGTATTTGCTTATGCTCTCTTCAAAAAGTAATAATAAGTAAATACTTGATCTAAAAAAGTAATAAATTCGATTGCTACAGAACTGGAATATAATTTGGTGATCGAAAATATATATATGCGATGAGATGTATAGGGTTATATCGGGTTTTCCAATAGGGACTTGACACCTTTGAATTTTTTTTATTAATTTAGTTAATATTTTATTAATTTAATTAATTCATTTGTGAACGCACCCTTTCACTAATCATCGAAATTCAATTTATTCAGTAAACTCAACATTTTCATCATGGTTAAGTACACGAACGCACAACGTCTGCAAATTATAAAAAATTACTACCGAAAAAAAGTTGTCAAGCCCCTATTGGAAAACCCTATAGTTGACTTGTATTTACAAAAATTACAGGGAATAGAAATTTGGTGTTAGTTATTTCGAAATATCTTGAAAAATTCAAAGCAATTGTGTATTTCGTGAATGAAAGTAGTAGTTAAATTATGTTTACATAATAAATAAAGGAAACCAAATTAAACTAAACAAAAATTACAAACTACGAGTGCCTGCTTTTGTAGTTTTCGATCATTCTATCATTAGATTAATGGAATTATTATTTATTTATATACATTGATTTTAATGTTTTTTTTTAAATTATTTTAGATCTATCATTTCAAGTCCCACCCTGTAGCAGTTACAATACTGTACCTTACATTCATCATTTAAACGATGTTGTTACTTTTCACTCGATTAAGGGATGATATCGCTGTAATGCCCCAAGAAGAAGAACCATTTCTCTCCCACAAACACATGTACCCACCTACAAATTCTACAAGTCTCACCCTACTTGGTGCGTATATTAGCAAACTATCTCACGGATAGAAGACTGCTCTATGAAACAGATGAGGGACCACAGGAATATAAAATAACAGCGGGTGTACCTCAGGGATCTGTATTAGGTCCGCTGTTATGGAATATCATGTATGATGGTGTGCTCCGAGTCAATGTACCAAAAGGCGTTAGAATCATTGGGTACGCAGATGATTTGGCAATAGTAGCCGTCGCTAAACATCTAGATGACCTGGAGAATATTTGCTCCCAAGCAATCCAGAGCATTAAATACTGGCTAGATATGGGTGGACTGAAACTAGCTGGGCATAAGACAGAGGCAGTTTTAATAAGCAGCCGCAAGAAAGTTGAATACCTTGATTTGGAAATAGAAGGACAAATAATCAGATCCAGTCCCTATATTAAATATCTTGGTGTTATACTCGACAACAGGTTGAGCTTCAAGGAACACTTGAAGAAAACGTGAAAAAACGGCAAGAGTATGCAAAGTTTTGGCGAGACTGCTATCCAATGTTGGAGGACCCCGGCCCCACATAAGGAAACTCATAACCAGTGTCAAAACTCCACTATAATGTATGCAGCTCACATATGGGCAGGAACCGCACAGTATAAGTCATACATGAGGGGAGTGAACTCAGCGCATAGACTGCCATCACTAAAAGCATGCTGTGCATTTCGAACGGTATCCGAAGATGCCATAAATGTTTTCGCCGGGAGGACACCACTTGACATTACAGCTAAAGAAAACGCTGCAGTGCATAAGGTCTCCCAAGAGAATCGTCGGAGAATGCGGCCACAGTTAGAGCTCTCAAGCCTAAGAGAATGGTAACGAAGGTGGACCAAAGGAAGATGGACCCACACCTTGATACCTGATATAGAAACATGGATGAAAAGGAAACATGGCGAGCTGAATTACTACTTGACTCAGCTAATATCAGGACATGGATGCTTCCGGCAATACTTGCACAAGTATAAGCATGTGAATCACCCATACTGCTTGTATTGTGAAGGTAAAATAGAAAATGTGGAACACGTACTCACAGAGTGCGTGATATTCGAGACCGCACGAACGATTTTGGAGAGACATACGAGACGGACAGTTACTCCGGCTGGAGTAATAGAATACATGCTTAGTTCAAAACAGGCATGGTCCGTAACCAATGGTATTCTCTGTGAAATGATGCCGAAGTTGCGACGTGACGAGCGGAGTAACAGGTAAACTCCGTCCCGCCCCGCGATGGAATATCTAAAAGAAAGTTCCGCGGGGATCAACGAGAATATGACTCTGGCGGGAGGTGGTTTTAGTCGGGAAAAACCCGGCATGCCCCTGGATCGGTCTAGAGGTATCTTTTGAAGATTTCCACCTTCCTACCGAAACCAAAAAGAAAAAAAAAAAACCTACAAAAGTTCCATCGAAAATTCCATTCACATCCTCAAATTAACATTGAATTCAATGTCGAGCAAATTGAATTGGTTGAAAATCAAACGTTTAATTGTCAAACATTGAATTCAATTCCAAAAATCCGAACACCACAATGCACATTTTTCACGGGCATGTCTATTTGATCCGCCGACACACAATTCAGGCAATTTATACATCATAATACATATCTCCACATCCCAGATGTTTTATGACTTGCTAATAGACACAGATTGCCAGATCTTAATTTCACACCGATTTCCCACGGATCTTGTGTTATCCATCTGAAGTGCACCCAAACTCTTGTTTGGATTAGCCAGATGGATAACACACACAAAACCCCAAAAAGGATCGGTGATAAGGAGCGATTCGTCTGGACTTCGAAAAAGATAAAGATAACAAAAGATACAGACAGAGCCCGAATCAAGAATCGGGAGTCGAGCAGAGGAGTCAGTGAGTAGCGCGCGGAAAGAGAAGAGCTCCTCAAAAGTTATTATATTGTGACGCATATGACAATCAGTACTAGAATGTTCTAGAGAGTCCAAAACAAAGTACTAGAATATTCTAGAAAGTACTAGAAAACTGGACACTATGAGCAGTAGAAAATTCGAGGCTATGGAACGGACGGAAACGAAACACCGAATCAGAATGAGGAAACGGTATAAGAACGTGACACACAGATCAGAGAGAAGAAGTAAGCATTCAAAGACGCGATAAGTAAGGAAGCGATAAGCACGGAAGCGATAAGTAAAGGAGCGAAGTATCAAGAAACGGTTGTTATTAACAGACTAATAAAGTGTTTATAAAATAAAATCGATTTAACGGTTCTTATTTATTAAAATAATTAATCCAGCGAACCCTAAGCTCACTACAATTCGTGTCAAAAGTGGGATTAATTATTGGTGAAGTAAATAAGTCTGTGAAAGTGTGTTGTGAGGATGTCAGATCGAGATTTGGAGGATCTTCGCGTTCCTGAGTTGAAGAAGGAACTTCAGGACTGGAATCTGGATAGCAGAAAACAGAAGCAAATTCTTCGACAGCGTCTGCAAGCAGCAATGGAGGAAGAGGGTATTGATGTCGACACATATGTTTTTATGATTGGGCCAGACTGTCCGGATGGAGAAGAAACAGGGAGTCAAGATGGTGCCAATGTAACGGAGAAGAGTTCGCCACAGTGGGACATTTCGGAGATGCTCAGGATGATGATGACAAAATTCGACGCGCAAGCTGCAGATGTTAATGCAAAATTGGATGCCCAAACTCAGTGGATGAAATGTAATTTTCAACACTTTAAGGAAGAAATTCAGAAACGAAGTAGAAAATCTGGATCTAAAAAACGAAGCTGAATTTAAGAAAGCCACCGATGAAATAACGCGAATCGAAAAGAGACGAGTCTGTTGAGAGATATAACACATCGCCTAGCAATCAACATGACTACAAAGATACAATGATGCAACCGCCAACCTTCGATGGAACGGGACCCTTCTCCGTATTTGTATGTCAGTTTGACGTTGCGGCCAATTATAATAAGTGGTCGGATGAGCAAAAGTCAACATCACTAATCTTGTCACTCCGTGGGGCGGCTGTAGAATTGCTACAAACCATACCAACAGAGAAGCAAACAGATTTCCAAGCGGTAAGAGACGGCCTTGAAGCTAGGTATGGGGACAACCACATGCAACTGCGGAGCAGAACGCAGAAACCTCGAGAAAATCTTCAACAGTTGCAGGCAGACATTGAGCGATTGGCAAACTTGTCTTATTCAAATATGACTAAGGAATTTCTGAACGAGGTAGCAATGGGTGCATTTATACATGCACTCCAAGATCGGGACTTGCAACATGCCGTTTGTTTGGCAGGAAAGAAGACGACTAATGAAATACTGGCGTTCGCATTGCCATATGAATCTGCTAAACTGGCTACCAGAAGTACGTATAGAGTCCGAGAAACGTCCGTCCACGAATGCTCCTGCCAAAGAATCGGGAATGTACAACGGAGAACCTCAAGATCTGATATGAAATGTTGGACATGCGGCAAAGTCGGCCACATCTCTGTTGACTGTAGGAAACGTCGACGAATGAATGAAACATCAATTGAGAATTGTTGTTCATGCGCTAGTCATAAGAGAAGCCTTCAGCGTGATTCAGACTTGGACAGCACCACGACAGAATGTAAATCGTTGCATCAACAGATAATTGTTCTTAAGACCAGCCGAAAAAAGGTAATTGAAGAGAAGAATCGCTTATCAACTGATCTAGGAGAGAGGCAAGCTGAAATTTTGACCCTAAAGCTTCGCCTTCAGGATTCGGAAGTAGAAATTGATCGTTTAAAACAAGAGGCGTACAACTTCCGAAATGTACGAGTAGAAGTACTAGATGGGTGGACGAGTGATGCTATACGCGCAGCTCAACATCAGGATGAAGATATGTCGCTAATCCTGGAACACAACGAAAAGAATGAGCGGCTAACTTGGAACAATATTTCCGATAAGAGTGGAACATTTAAGGCATATTGGGCACAATCGAATTCCTTGCTAGTGGAAGATGGAATTCTAAAGCGTAAATGGGAAGCCGCGGACGGAAAATCCAATCAAATGCAGATTCTAGTCTCACCATCAAAAGTAAAAGATGTACTAACAGAAATGCACGACGGGGCCTCCGGTGGACATCTGGGAGTTAATAAGACACTTTCAAAATTACGATCTCGATTCTACTGGTTTCACATGAGAGATGACGTCGAGTCTTGGTGTAGGAAGTGCACAACTTGCATTGCGACCACAGGACCAACAGCAAAGCCAAGGAGCGCTATGAAGCAGTACAACGTGGGTGCCCCTTTCGAGCGAATTGCGATTGATATCTCAGGACCATTTCCAAAAACGAACGACAACAACAAATACATGTTGGTCATCATGGATTACTTCAGCAAGTGGATGGAAGTCCTTCCAATTCCAAACCAAGAAGCAACAACCGTCATTGAGCAGCTTATCAATAATTGGATCAGCAGATATTGAGTTCCCTGTGAGCTTCATTCCGATCAAGGCCGAAACTTCGAATCACAGATATTTCAAGGTATCTGTGCGGCACTGGGCATAAGGAAAACAAGGACCACACCCTTACATCCGCAGTCAGGCGGAATGGTCGAAAGGTTCAACGGAATAATAAAAGAGCATTTATCGAAGGTCGTTAGTGATCACCAACGAGATTGGGACAAATATGTACAAACCTTTCTCATGAGTTATAGATCGGCTAATCACGATACGACAGGTCATTCTCCAGCAAGAATTATATTTGGACAAGAGATACGATTACCAGCCGATTTGCGATTCGGAATACCTCCAGACGTCATAGATAAGACGGAAGACTACGTAGTCGAATGGAGAAATCGCCTCGATGAGATTCATCATTTGGTTCGAAAGCAAATCAAGATATCAAGTGACAGGATGAAAACAAGGTACGACGTTCGAGCCAACGCATTCGGATTGAATGCAGGCGATAACGTATGGCTTTATAACCCTCATCGGCAAAAAGGAAGGTCCCCGAAGAGGCAGCAACATTGGGGGGAGGGGGGGGGGGGGGGGGGGGGGGGTATAAGATTCTCACAAGAAGTAACGACTGGATTCAGCGAAGACCGAACGCCAAGATGAAAGTGGTACATCGTGACCAACAGGCGACTTTTTGTTAACCCAGAAGACCAGTGAACTTAGTTCGGGACGAACGAATCTAGGCGGAGGGTAGTGTGACGCATATGACAATCAGCTGTGATATCTGGCAGGTCTCCAAAACAAAGTACTAGAATATTCTAGAAAGTACTGGAAAACCGGAGACTATAAGCAGTAGAAAATTCGTGGCCATGTTAGGGACGGAAACGAAACGCCGAATCAGAATGTGGAAAAAACGGTGTAAATACGTCGCACGCAGATCAAAGTAAGAAGTAAGCAGTAAAAGACGTGATAAGTATGGAAGCGATAAGTCAAGAAATCGTTAAGTGTACGGTAAAAGTAACGGTTGTTATTAAGGGACTAATGAAGTGTTACATTAATTCAAAATCGATTTAACGGCTCTTATTTATTTAAAATAATTAATCCAGCGAAACTTAAGCTCGGTACAATATACATGTATTAAATCCGAGAATAAAATGTCCTTTTTGCCAAAGCAACAATTGTGTTTCAGTTTTAACTAGTGTTCAAAAAGCAAGATTCGTTGGTCGTAGCATTTGTTTAAATAGTGATTTGGTTGTTTCTATCCCTATTAATGAAATTGACTTTTAGCAAACGGTGTTTTTTTCTCGCGTGTGTAAAGACACTTACGTCGCTAGTGAATCAATATAATCGTGCGGCGACACCTTCAGTATCAAGGACAATAACGGTAGCCCACTCTTCCCGGGGAACCGGACGCACGGTGGTGCACCAAAAATATTATATCACCTTGTGACTTTTTTCTGGTTTGTTTTTTTTTGCTTAAGGGGGGGTTTTCATTAAGGAGGACAAACAAAAAGCAAAAAGGAGGTTTGTGGTATATGCGGGTCGTCACGTGATATAATGGTATAAGATGTTTAGCATTGGGGTATTTATACTCCCAATCAATCAGTCGATTATTTACAAATTTCTTAATCCACTCATACAAATTTAGCTTAACAAGCTATTTCATTCATAATTGAAAATTCACTCATATAATTCTGCTTACTGTGCTACTTAATTTCCTATCACCAGCTTAGCGCATAGTGTAAGAACAATGACACGATTTGACCCAATTAATTTGTGAATCACTTGCTAGCAGTAAGCTCGCAAGCGATTGTCATATGATTCTTTCAAATCTTAACCGGAGCAATTCGTTTCTATTACTCAATGAAAAGAATCGACCTTGAATTATTGTCGGCAACGAAAGCTGGTTCCGTGAAACTTGCTAATTGTGACAAGGGAAAATTGATTTACTTGATATGATTCTTCATGGTCATTTCGTGGATAAGTTGTTACACTACAGGTTATTTCAAGATTGTGGAAAGAAAAGTATGGATGTATCGAAAATGGTAACAAATTGGTATGTACTTTATGAACAGATGTAATTGCCGCCAGGACTTACAATATTGATCGACACTTTTCTTCAAAACATAAAGATGTAAGTGAAATGACAAATGAAGATAAATCAGAATACATTGCTAAACGAGTATTAATTTTTGGAGAATAGAAGAAATTCTTAATGAATTTTGTTACCCGCTACATCTGCCAGCTTTGTTAAGGCTCTTAGCATTAGTATCAACGGAAAACCATTCACAGACGGCGAGTTTTTAAAAAACGCATTCATAAATTGCTCTCCGAAATACACTACTGCCACACCCTTCGTATGAGGAGTTACATTCGAAACTCACTCATATGCAACAATCCCGCGAAGAGGTTGTCGCAGATTTCACGTACCGGATAACTGAAGCGGTAACGGACTGCAATGAGGCAGCAATCCGTACGTACGGGCACGACAATAGCGCAGCATTCGCCATCCAGATAGAGAGATTGGGAAAGTCGGTACTGATGGTAGGGATTAGGGAAGACCAATTCCGACATCTAGTATTGGAATCGGAAAAAGATCCACTAGATAACATTATGGCCAGACTTCTCCAGATAGAGAAAACTCAAAATGAGATGAGGAGCAATAGTGGATGGTATAGTAGGGGAACACCAACAAGGATAGACACACTCTATAATCAGTCCCCTGATAGGGTGGTGCACCAAAAATATTATATCACCCTGTGACTTTTTTTTGGTCTGTTTTTTTTTTTGCTTAAGGGGAGGTTTTCATCAAGGAGTTAAAAAAAATCGATTTATTTTTTTTATTTTTTGATGTCTTATAGTGTGTAGAATAAGTTCCGAAAACCACTTTTTTGCGAAAATAATTTTATAAAAAAGTTACAACATAACGATATCAAGTGAGGTCGTTTATTTTTCACTTCGAGGCCTCTTGTTCAGTAGGCTCTCAAATGGTAATTAGCAGAGCAATCGACCTGCAAATTTATGTACAAGTTAATGAGACATTATACTATAGAACTTCATTTTACTTGCTGGTACCATCTGTAGGTCAAGCCGGAAACTTTTCACCCCACCCTCGTATAGCATTTTGAAACTTTAAACGCGTTTTTCTCGAAACCATGTTTTCCACATTGGTCTCCACGATATCTCAAAAACTACTCGATGGATCGGCTTTTTTTTATTTTAAAGTAAATTAAATTTATTGGAGTCTGAATGTGAATGTAGATGATTTTTTCATTTTTTTTCTATTTAACGGTATAGAGCAGGGATCGGCAACCTATGACCCGCGAGTCAACGAGTGACCCATTTACTAATTCCAAGTGGCCCACTTTAGTTCCGAGAAAAAGTATAATATATAAAAATAAATCATAAACATAAATATGAAACGAATATTTTGAGAATTAAAAATATAATTGATAATAGATACTTTGTTTTTGCGCGCAAGTCAATTTCGTCCGTTGCGTCACCGCCCAAATAACATGCGCCGTGCGCTGTAGAGTAATGGCGAAGACGTAAGGGAAAAAAATTGGCGCGGCGTGTATCGTTCTCTCAGTTGTAGCACATGTTCAGTAGCGGATAGACCCAGTTACGCAGCTAAATAATTATTAAGCAGTTACCTAAGTGAAATATTTATTATTATTTAAAAAAAAATATTACCATGAAAAAACAAAAAGCGAAAAGGAGGTTTGTGGTATATGTGGGCCGGCACGTGATATAATGGTATAAGATGTTTAGCATTGGGGTATTTATACTCCCAATCAATCACTCGATTATTTACAAATTTCTTAATCCACTCATACAAATTTTGCTTAACAAGCTATTTCATTTATAATTGAAAATTCACTCATATAATTCTGCTTACTGTGCTACTTAATTTCCTATCACCAGCTTAGCGCATAGTGTAAGGACAATGACATGATTTGACCCAATTAATTTGTCAATCACTTGCCAGCAGTAAGAATGACGGGAAAACATAGGAAAACTCACAGGGATCGAGACACATGCAACATAGACCCGTAAACGATGCATCTCAGGCAGTCGGGACCGGTTATAGGAACATTAGGGAGCGGAGGTGACTATCAAAGTGACTCGTCCAGTCAAGGTCGGGATAAACGTGCACACACCCATGGTTTGCACGTAGCCTCTGCAAGATGAAAGTCATTTGTAAGATGAATGCCTCCGACGTCGGAACACAGCGTTGTGTACGAAGTGCGATCATTATGGGCAAAATACACAACCACTTGCACAGAATCCTGAGGCTCCTCGACCAAGTTCACAAACCCAGCAAAGGGTGCCCCCGAATGCAACAAACCAAGGGCAAGAACGACGATCTACTTCGAAACAGGCAACAACGTCGAATCGTAGAGTGTACAGCATTCGATGTTGTTGTGAGTTTTGTGCCCGAAGGGGTTACACTTGGGATGAGTGTCATTGGAAGGTAATATGGGTACGAACCCCACAGCGACCAACAGATGCACCCATAGTGGTTAAGCCTATACTCCGCGACCACACCCCACCGACCTGCACGGCCAATACCGAATGGAAAACAGCCCAAACGAAAAGAATTTCGAAGGGCTTTGTCACGCGACAAAGACGGTCAACAAGCACGGGACAAGAGCAGTACTAGTATCAACAGTACTGAACATGTTGAGGCTCGAAAACTGAAACAACGTCAGCACCGAGTACAACGCCGAACCGTAACCAATCGAACTCAGCCGCTACAGACGCGTCAGAGACTCTAAAGCAGGGACATCGGCGACAAAGAAACGGTCAATGCACGTTTTGTAGGCGACACACTCACACGACGGCAGTGTGTCGACAAAGAGCAAAATGGGAAAAGTCGGAAAACACCCAGAAGTCGGGTCGGAATTCCCCAATCTGACCGAACTAAACTCACCAAATAATGAAACCTGTCCTCAACTCCCACCAACGAAAGTTCCAGTCGTCCAGTTCCATTAGACATCGGTTGTAGAAACACTACATGTCTAATAGTGGACACAGGTGCGAAGATCAGCTTATTAAGCTGAAGGCACTCCAATATGGAACCACATTGGATAGGGAAAAAGCAACTACTCTCCAAACGCTTTTTGGCGAGGGCAAGTCTAGAGGCTATTGCAAGGGGATACTCAAATTACCCCAACAAATCTCCTGTAGTTTTCAGGACGTTCACGGTAGTGAAGGTAGATAAGAATAAACGTGGTGACAACAACAGGCTGAAAACCTACTACGAATAGAGGAGGCCAAAAACGGACAAACCACGACAAACAAAGGGAAGTAACGCTCCACAGCGGTGCAAGGTTCTACGGTACACTCTATACTTTGTAGGTGAGCTTCATTCTTCTTCTAAGAATGAAGCTACCGCTATTTGGAGGGGTGTTTGGAGGGGCGGGGGCGGCGGCGGGGGGGGGGGGGGGTATTGTTACGGACCTCATGTCCATGCCCTCACCCAACGCACTATAAGCCACGAGAATTTCCCCTCTCAACCGGTAAAATTGGAATATCGTCAAGTAGCTAATTTGCATAAACTACTTTATGCAAATTCTACTTGGCAGAAAAAATAATAAGGCGTTGGGGTCGAATTAAAAAATAAAAAACGTCAACGGCAAAAAAAAAAAAATCAAAAAGGAAAACAGATTTCAACTAGAACCCACGTGTCGGGAAAACGCTTCGGAAAATTTTATTTAGAAAGGATCTCTCTGTACAACCAGAACAACGACCAGCAGACCAGCATTAAGACTGAACACCTCCTGCACCCAGGAACCAGCCACAACGACCAAGAACGGTCTAACACTTCAAGACCCTGACAAGTAAGTCACCTTCCCTTGTTTTCCACTTTATTTATTCTAATTTTAAATTGTTAATATCACATAACATGTTGGGTAATGTATTATTATAACATTTTTAACAAATGAAGGCGTTAAACCATCGGACATTTTTTCCCCGATTGAAGGCACACTTTGCTGATGATACACTGTCTCAGAATCATGTCTATACGTGGGCCAAAGAATTTAAAAGTGGGAGAGAACGTATTGAAAACGAAAGTCATGATCGACGCCCAAGGAAAAGTCGTACAGACGACAAGATCAGTTCCGTTCGAGAGCTTATTGAAGTTAATCGCCCCTTAACTGCTGGAGAAATCTCATCAGAAGTGGGTATCACATATGGAAGTGTTCCATCCATTATCACTGATGATCTTAGCTCCAAAAATATTACTGCTCCATAGGTTCCGAGTTTTCTGACCGTAGATCAAAAACAGGTCAGGCCGGAGATCAATGGAAGACTTCTGGATCGATTTCGACAAGAAGAGGAGGATCCACTGAAGCGTATCGTCACACGTGATGAGACGTGGCTACATCATTATATTCCCAAGACAAAAATGGCAAGTAAGGAGTGGCGAAGGAAGGATGAAGGCTGCCCAATGAAGACCAAAACCCGTCTCTCAACCGGAAAAGTTCTCGTTACGATTTTTTTCGACTCAAAGGGAGTGTTAATGATTGATTTTCTTCGTGGACAACGAACAGTGAATGCAGCTTACTACTGTCAGTTGTGTAAAGGTTATATTTTCTTTTATTGTTTAGCTTTCGGGTTACCTTTCTCTGCCTCCACAATTTTTAAGATATTCACTTCGGTATGCTGAGAGGCGCGGTGCGGTTGCTATCGTACTTCTTCCTTAGGCAAGAAGAGTAGTGACCGATGCGGCTGTAAGGGCCCTGGAGATCGGCCGGGTTCAATAGAAAGATGTCTTAAGGATTTATGGAACTTTATTTGTCGAGTGGCGCAAAATTAATCACCCATTTTGTTTTTGAATTACTTTTTTACTAAATAAAAAAAAATGATTTTGAGTGATGGAAATCTTTATTTGGACCTTTACCATTTTTTCTGTTAAGTTAAGAGTTCACAAATGTCAAATATGATTGACGTACGATGCCAATTGCAAAAATTATAGCATTTTCCGATAGGGTGATTAATTTTGCGTCACCCTATATAATTAATTTTTATTGGCGTAAGGCTAATAACCTTCCCCGGAAAAACAAATTATTATGGAAAATTTAACAAGACCGGAAACCCAGTTGTAGTGCCGTTGATGATGATGATATAATTAATTTATTTAAACAAATTTGCAACTGGTTTATTGAGTTTATTTGGCGTCCGTACACTTTGGATGCCGATTGAGACTGAACCCAAATTAATAAAAAAAAAAAAAATGGGGCAGCGAGAGGCCGACTTTAGCGAGACAAAAACAGATCTGTCCTTCATCTTGTGCTTCTAGTTAACTTGCGCTAGTCAGAATCAGCCACATACGTGAGGATTTTGGGCCCGGTCTCAAGATATCTAAAATATATAAAATTGGGGGGGGGGGGGGGGGGGGGGGGGGGGGGGGGGGGTTAGTTCAAATGTTCTCTTACTACTTGGATGGGGGGTGGTGGGAGAGAAATCATCAAGATCGGTAGGTCTTGAGTGGGGTGGTAAACGCAGACCACGTCTTCGGCGTCTGATCGGTGTGTGTGTGTATTTGTGCTGTCTTGTGCTGTCTTGTGCTGTGTGTGTGTGTTTGTAGTGTATTTGTGCTGTCTTGTGCTGTGTGTGTGTGTTTGTAGTGTGTCAGCAGTATACCCAGGAATCCTCTATTATAGAGGGGAATGTTGTTGGGAAGGGTGCTTTCTTCAGTTTTATACTGAAGAAGAAATTGTGGTGGTCGGATCCGAAGAGATCGAAAGAGAGAAGAGTCAAGAACGCAAGACTCCAAAACAAGAAGGTTCTGGCTGTTCTGAATGCTTTCAAGGTCCTTGTATGCTAAATGTAATAAATACTCGTCGATAGGAGTAATGGAGGCACCTTCGTGTAGGTGAAAGTTGAGGTAATGGCGACCGTCAGTCCTTCTAGAGTGCTTGGTGCATCTTCTGAGGAGTTTTCTTTCGAAAACTCGAAGTCTTTCCATTTGGGCCGAAGATATGCAGGACCATATGGGAAGGCGTACGATATTCCAGATCGGATTAGCTGCTTATAGCAGAGAAGCTTGACTTTGGTGTCATCTTTGTCGCTCCACTCCAAAATGTTGTGTAGTTGCTTATACCGACCGAGGCCCCTTTGAAGAATGTGGGTCACATGTTTGATGAAATTCATTATTGGGGTATAGACGACCCCAAGATATTTCATCATGGCCTGTAGTCTAATTATAGTACCTCCTATTTGTATTCGAATATTCTGTGAATATCGAGAAGTAGGTTGGGAGTGTCTACTGCTCAGAATTGTAGCTAGTGCTTTGGATGGATTAAGTCGAATTTTCCATCGACTGTAATACTGATACAATTCGTCCAGGTCACGGTTGAGTCGATTTGTTGCGAGCTTAGGACTTTTGGATGACGTGTACACTAGGACGTCATCCGCATAGCATATCTGGTTTATTCTCTCGTCCACAGGGAGAGAAATATCTGAGATGTAGATATTAAATAAGATGGGGTCTAGATCGGAGCCTTGTGGTACGCACTGATCCCGAACCCATAATGCGACGTCCTTTTATACTCTGCATCTACAGAGTTTTTCTTAAAAATTGTGCATAAACATTCCTAGAAGCACAAACAAGATTTTGTGTGTGTTTCAATTGGAATAGGATTCTAGGAAGTGAGCGGGAATTTGATGGAACAAATTCCCGGAAGGAAAAATCATGAAATGCATTTGGAATTAGGCATTTCATAATGTTAGAGCAATTGGGAATTGAATCTTTGACAAATGGATGATTGGGATTATGGATAATAATGGGGATTGGATGGGAGTAGTGATTTTGGATCACTACAATTGTTATATCGCCAAAAGCCGCATATCGAAACAAAATGCGAGGTATGCCCATTCGAGATGTCATCCTTCTTCATGACAACGCCAGGCCTCGTAATTGGCAATTGGCTATCAAATCGTCCTCAATCTTTCTACGAGCAAGGGATATTAAAGCTTCCAAATCGGTGGCAAAAGTGTGTAGATCACGGAGGAGACTATATTGAAAAATGTTATTTGATATAATGAATATTACTGAGTAAGGAAATGATCACTGACGCCGCCAAAATTAGATATAAAAACGAACCTCTTTATCACGCACGTTCCGATCACTAGGTTTGAAAAAAAATTCTATATGAATAATCAGCTTAAGGGGTTAGATGGGTTTGAACATTTCAAAAATTCTTTTATTTTATTAAATAGTACAGTATGTCTACAATATTCTCCCAAAATTTTAAATTGATTGGGGTGAACTTCTAAGAGATAGAGGCTTCGGAAGTTCCGCCCACCAGGCCACGTTATCCTAGTGTGTCGCAGGGATATTGAGACAGCGCTTAACTATTGTTTGTCTGTGGACTCGAGAAGCAAGAATTCCTTGCAGACAAGAGCAGAAGGATTACCTGGATATTGCCGCTGCAGCAGGTTATTTACTTTATGGTGCCGGAATCGACGATACTATGTAAGTTGAAAAAGCTTTTTTTCTGCATGTGATTTCAGTTTAAAAATACAATCGCGTTCTTCTCGAAATTATTTTTGAAGTCGTTTGTCATGATTTCTCAAACAGTTCTGAACCGATGCAAATTTTACCAAACTGGGATTTTTTGTTCAAAGCTCCGCTGAAAACTCGAATTTTAATTTTTTTTCCTTCGTCCCAGGACGATCTTCACACGTCTACTAACACATCCTAGAGGATGTATTTCGTGGGATCTCATCATTCGATGTTAAAATCCTCCTCGGGGACCTCAATGCGAAAATTGGAAAGGAAGATATCTTCCAACCAACTATAGGTAAAGAAAGCCTACACGACACGATCAAATGATAATGGAATTCGAATTATCACGTTCGCAGCGTCAAAAGATCTGTTAGTAAAAAGCACGATGTTCAAGCACAAGGAAATTCATAAAGCCACATGGATATCACCCGACGGCGTAACGCGTAACCAAATAGACCACTTCCTCATAGACAAAAGACACCACTCGAATATCCTTGACGTAAGATCATATAGAGGAGCAGATTGCGACTCCGATCATCTTCTAGTGATTGGCAAAATCAGGAGTCGCCTCGCAGCAATCCCACATGGGCACTCACGGGAGACAAGCAAAAAGTTCGACACTGATAAACTGAAAGACCTAGGCAAAAGGGCTGAATATCAAGACGAACTAACGAATAGATTTAGCATTCTAGAGAATGTGAGCAGTGAGGAAGAGGAAGCTAATAATGTGAACACTAAATGGACATCGATCAGAGACACAATCAAACTAACAGCCCAAAAGGTATTAGGATTTAAGAAAACAATTAAGTCCAAACCTTGGTTTGACGATGAGTGCAGGGCGAAGATCGAAGAACGTAAACACCTCAGAGTGATCCACTTAGAAAGATATGATGAAGTCAACGCAGAAAGATACGCGACAATTCGGAGAGAGACAATGAGGCTCTTCAAACGCAAAAAACGCGAATGGGAAAAGACTCGGATCGAAAAAATCATAGGAAATTCTAGGGCAAAGAACATCAGAGGTATGTATGTCGGCATAAATTCAATTAGAAATGGCTACCGAGGAAGAGCCAAAATAATTCGAGACGCAAACGGCTGTCTGGTCACAGAAACAAACAATGTCGTGACAAGATGGAAGCAGTACTTTGAAAATCTGCTCAATGTACGCACCCATCAACCACAGATAAATGCACCAAGCGTACATACAGCCGAGCCTCAGATCCCAGAGCCGTCTCTCAACGAAGTTGTAGACGCAATAAAGCGATTGAAAAACAACAAGGCTCCCGGAGTCGACTGCATACCGGCAGAGCTTGTGAAGCATGGAGGAGAGGCAACCGCTCGAAAGATCCACCAGCTCATCCAAACAATATGGGATAAGGAAGTCACTCCGGAAGAATGGAAAACCTCAATAGTCATCCTCATTTTCAAAAAAGGTGACAGATCTGACTGCGAAAACTACAGAGGAATATCATTGCTCCCAACCGCATACCAAATATTAACAAATGTCATTCTGGCGAGAATCACACCGTACGCAGAAGAGATACTGGGAGACTACCAATGTGGATTCCGTAGGAACCGGTCAACAAGCGACCAAATGTTCACAATAAAACAACTGCTGGAAAAGAAGTGGGAATACGGAGAGACGGTTCACCAACTGTTCGTTGACTTCAAAAAAGCCTACGACTCAGTCGCAAGGCAGAGACTCTACCATATTCTAGTTGAGCTGGGAGTCCCAAAAAAATATGCCGCCCTCATTCAAATTTGCATGAACGAAAACAAAGGGCGAGTCAGAATAGAAAACCACCTCTTAGAACCATTTGAGATCCAGGACGGACTAAAGCAGGGAGATGGTCTATCACCGTGTCTCTTTAACCTTGTGCTCGAGTATGTCATCAGAAAGGTACAAGACGACAAGATGGCCGGATCATCCCTGAACGGGGTCACACAAGTGCTCGCATATGCGGATGACATCGCCGTTCTGGGCGATAATCTAGAGACTGTTAGTAAAAACTGTGAAATCATCATGCAAGCGGCAGAAGAGGTGGGCCTAGATATAAATGAAGACAAAACAAAATACATGATTACGGCGAGAGCAGGTGGACCTCAGATAACACATATAAACGTCAGAGGTAAGATATTTGAAAAAGTTGAAGAATTTAAATATCTGGGAACGATACTGACGGCCAGTAATGAAATGTCGAAGGAAATTAACAAGAGACTGCATTCCGGCAACGCGAGTTGGCATGCAGTCAGTAAACTGCTGAAATCCAGACTGCTATCACGTAACATAAAGATCCGTGTCTATAGAACCATAATTATGCCGATTGTTCTATATGGATGCGAAACATGGGCTCTCACAAAACGGGAAGAAAACAAATTCCGCGTATTCGAGAATAAAGTTTTGAGGGGCATCTTTGGAGGTAAATATGACGAGGAGGCAGGACAATGGAGGAGACCATAACCACGAATTGGAAGAGCTATATCGCAAACCTACAATAGTGAGAGTAATCAAGTCGCGAAGATTAAGATGGACCGGACACGTGGCGCGAATGGGGAACGATAGAACCGTGCATAGAATTCTTGACGGTAGATCAACGGGAGAGAGACCGGTAGGACGGCCGCGACGGAGATGGGAGGACAATGTTAGGTTTGACCTTGAGGAGATCGGATCGAATAGTCAAGCGTGAAAGAGCTCACAGGACAGGGAACGATGGCGAAGTCGAGTCGGTGAAGTCATGAACTTCCGGGTTCCTACATGCCAATAAATAGTAATAGTAATTCATATTTATTATAATTGTTTACAGACATTATAATTATTTTAAAAAAAGGAGAGTGCCCAGGGCAGGGAACGATGGCGAAGCCGAGTCGGTGAGGTCATGAACTTCCGGGTTCTTACAGGCCAATAAATAATAATAATAAGTTCCAGATAAATCTGTGATAAGTTATCCTGACAATGGCGAGAGAACTTTTTTCTGAGGGGACAACGGTATTGAGGTCCCAATGGCTGAATTTTCAACATTTTCAAATGAAAATGTCAGAAAGTATTTATCCGTATGTATATCTTTAATAAGATAAATTGTTTGAATAAAATATTTTATTTGATATATCAGAAATAACTTAGTAAATAAAAAGAAAAGTTCATCGAGCGATAATGGGAAGATACGCAAAAATATATGAGGAATCTCCTGATCCTGGTCGTGAATGTTACGGCATTGCAGAATACTGTGACCTAGAGGAAAAGACATAAGGATGCGTATTAAACTGCAGGAGATGATGTCAGGGCATGTACGAGAAACATTAAGGATAACCGAAAATGATGGCAGTTTGGGTACTTAAACATCCCGAAATATATCCCCCGGAATTTGACGGAGATTACATGAATGCTGTTCACCGAACTAGTGCACAATAGAGAACGGACCAGAATATCGCCTAGAAGGTGCACTATCTAAACGCTAGTCTCACCAGAGAAGCGAAACGATTGATTCGGCGCCTACCTTCCATAGCGACCAACTACCAACCAGTCTGGAACCTATTGACGAGCAGATATGCTAACAGATGGATTGCAGTAAATAAAAGACTATCCAGACCGTTTACACAACCAACCACATCTAGCTATAATGCCAACTTAATCAAGCGATGCATATCACCCAAGATTGCCCCTACGCGGTAAATAGTCTCAACATCAACACAAGCTCGTGGAATCCAGTCATGGTACATATACTTACGAAGAAACTGGACGGATCCACCCATACACTATGGGACCAATCTGTAAAACATTTCAGGCCGCTACCGTCCTTGAAAGATCTGATGGGCTTCCTCGAGTTGAGGTTACAAGTCTCAGAGTTACTCCCGGAAAGGAACAAAGTGTTCGCAAATGGGTCAAAACGGAGCCATCCTCATGGAGTATCGATCGCAACTTTGGACCAATTCTACCTCTGTCCAAGAAGCGAAGGGAACCACGTATTATGATGTTGTCCCGAATTCACCCAGTCAGTTCCCAAGGAAGTGTTGGACATCGTTAGGAGGAATTATCTGTGTTTCCACTGACTACAGATTGGACATAGATGGAGGAATTGCCGTTCTTGTGCATTCGTCAAAGGCGATAGAAGACATCACACGCTCCTGCATGTACAACCGACAGTCAATTCACCGACGTCGACACCAGCTACTACAGCGACGGCTGACGAGGGAGCGGCCATGAGCCGTCAAGAAGCTGGCCTAGGACAGGCTCAAATATTGATCGGAACTGCAATTCACTTAATCGAGGCCCGTGCAGCGCTTGTAGAATGCCGAGTCATACTAGATTCCGGCTCGCGACTGAACTTGTCACGGAATAGATGGCAAAACGCTTGGGCACGATGAGGCCCCCGAAAAACATGAACAGCTTGGGTATTAGCCAGAGTAGACAACAGTCCGAAAGTAGAGTAAATACCGAGGTACGATCGCCAGTGAATTCCTTTTCAGCAAGAATTCGGGCACACATTCTATTGACGATTGTGTGGGACCAATCAGCAGAGTCAATAAACACAACCATCTGGGTAGTGTTTCATAGCATCACATTCACAAATCTGGCGCTATTGACATGTTGATTACCGTAGAGTTTTATTTAAAACTTTTATCGTGCAGAACACAATCTTCGGATGTACAGCCTTAAGCCCAACACCAAAGACATCAAGGGAAATTCTAATTTGCGGCTTAATCATCATCATCATCATCCGGGATCCGGTCTTGGCGACGTTTTTCCCTCATAAATGTGCAGTCCCAGTTTTTGTGCCGCCTTCTCGATCTAGGTGAAGGAGTCCTGCACAGCAAAATCGGATCTACATCATCTGCATAGGAAAGTATCTGGCTGGACTTGGACAATAGTCAAAACGCCAGAGTCACGGATTACTTTCTCCAACGCCAGGTTGAAGAGAAGGCAGGCCGGACCGTCCCCTTGTCGGATTCCATTGAAGATGTTTATTGGTTTGGACAGCAATCCCGCTATTTTTACTTGACTTTGTTCGTAATGAAAAGGGGAGTCTCTGGCGTAAGACTAATGACCTTGCACGGAAAAAACAAATCATTATGGAAAATTTAACGAGCCTCAGGACTTGCTAAATGAGGCCAGGACCGGATCCCGGTTGTAGTGCCGATGATGATGATGAGTTACATTGGTCATGCCAATCTACAAAGTTGTATCAATTTGTTTGGAATGCCGAACTCTCTCATGGCATTCTATAGTTCTAGCCTGGCTATGCTGTCGTAGGCGGCCTTAAAGTATATGAATAAATGATATAATGGAATCTTAAATTCCAGACATTTTTTCATCGCTTGCTTAACGGCGAATATCTGATCAATCTTAATGACATCCCATAACACCAACCAGTAACAGAAGAAGGGATTCTTGAGGACTGGAGAATCATTAACCAAAAAGAGGTGTGGGCGGCAAAACGTAAATGCATACCACATTTCCACCAAACAACTACAAGGAACCAGGACAGTCGATTCGTCGAGAGACTTCCTCCCATAGAAAACGCTATCACGTGGGGGAAGTCTAAGAACAGCTAAAAAGAGGTACATTGGAAGACAATACCAGACAATCACACAGGAGTTCAAGACGCCCAATAGTGAAATACAAAACCGTCTACCACCTAGGGTATACGAGGGAATAACATCGAATTTAGCGCATCGTATCAGGCATAAGAAATCGTTTAGACGAGTGCAACGATTCATTCGATCGACAAAACCAAAAGCACAATGCTCACTTGGCGAATCACCAGTTGAATGAAGGACGTCATCATCGGAGAGGACAGCCTCGCAAGAGTGGCTGAAGTACAGACCACCAATAGTGTAAGTCAATGCGCCATTCACAGACTAGCACCACTACCAATTTTAGTTGTGCAAAGAAAGGTTTTTTTTAAAAATAACTTAAGGCGGCAACTAGCGGTGGCGATATGGAGATGAGCGCGAATGTAAACCGTAATGGAAGTGATGATGGTTCTTTGGTGTTCGGACAACTCGGGGAGCAGATCGCAAAGTTAACAAGACGATTAAAATTAAAAAAGTCAAGGCATATTAATAATGCCGTGCGAAAGTTGGTCGAGATCATTGGTTGTCTATATGATAAAAAAGTGCAAAATCGTCTAAAGAATCCATCTGCGCCAGGTAAAGCAAGCAGTGGAAACTTGCAAGTCTAACCAAACTAAAACTCGGCCAAATACATATGCGGGGTTCCGAGGCAGTTCGGTGACGAGTCATGGTTTATAATTGTAAAAAGTAAAGAAACGGGGTGCAATATTAAAGTATGAAGGGGCTCCAAAAATGATACCGGGAAAGCCAACATTAAAAAAAAAGCCACGTCCGGAGTCTGAAGCTCACACACAGTGAGTTCAGAGGGGATCAAACACAGCAAAAAAAAAAAAAGGATGGAAAGCGCAACGTACTTTGAAATAGATCAACGAGTTTGTGGCGTAGGAGGTCGCGACGCCAGCATGGGCGAGAGTTCTACCGCCAACCCACTCGCTGCTAAACAATGTTCTCTCGAGTCCCTCCGAACAAAACGCACAAACATGATCACCAAGTAAAGGAGGAATGAAAAGAAACACTAAAATTTTGCTGCAGGGTTCTTTATTGAATTAGTTATTTCACAATGATAGTTTTGTATTTAGATGAATTACAGGCAACGGATTTAGATTTAGGTTTAGTTGAATATTAATTATCACTACTGTATTTAACAAGTTATTTCCACCATGATAGTTTTTGTATTTAACTAAGTTACAGGAATCGGATTACGTTTAATTGGGCATTAATTACCACTACTTGTTTAACACAACATTCGCCACGACGCGGGGTATATCCGCGTCTCCGTGCGCACCGGAAAGCGGGAGGTAGCATGACCGTGGTGGTCAGCGGATGGAATTTGACTCCACGATATTCAATCGTTTTGAGGTGAGTTTTCCCGAGAGAGAAAGTGTTTCTCTCGTGGTAAAAACAAGGAAGAAAGACTTGGCAATGTATGTGTATGTGTGAGTGAAGACCACATTGGTTTTTTTTTCATACACAAGGCCATGGGAATGAACCTGAAACAAAGAAAGGAGAAAGGAGGGATCGTGGAGATCTTTGTTACTGCGAAAAGAATCCAGAACTATGTAGGATAAAAGGAATTTATGACCTGTGAGTTCAACTGAGTAAACAAGTTGGAACTCATTAGATGGTCGGTGCATTTGGGATACTAGAACGATTGAATTGTTTGCGTATCGCCAGAATGCCTGATGAAGGACAGCGGTCTTTTGTTTAGTCATGGTGTGAGTTAGGGAAATAGTCTCAACGTGGATGGTGCTAATTACATGCAGCTGGTGTTGGACTATTTATCGCTGGCTAAAAGGGTCGAGAGCCGATGTGTGCATAGATAGATTTTATGTACACATATTGAGGCTGGGATTAGCCAACTAGGGTAAGATTCCCTGACATGCGGTCGAATGATATGCGAACCGATGAATTTTATTACAGGGAGTTTATGATAAGGTAAGAAAGAACTCTTACAGGAATTGTATGCGAAGAGATGCAAGAAAAGGTAAAAATTCTTTTACTGAAGCTTTTTAGATTATACCTTAGATAATCCTAGACGCGTATAGCATTTAAGCTGCTAATGCGATTGCATTAGCGAAATTATGTGATTCGATAGAAGTTACGGGGTTCTTTTTAGGTAAGTGAACCGTGGGGTTTGGCGGAACCGCCACAAGTTCAACAGGCGGGAGATGGTAATATCAAAGAACATCGCCCTCACCAACCCGGTACATGCTGCAAACATTACAATGCCACGTAAATCATCTAAAAACGCATGTCATTAACATATGTTTGCGACATCGTAAAAATCGGCTCCACAACAAACTACAAACTACAGCTACCGACGATCCTAAACACCAAAAGGGATTCGTCTTCATGTTGAACTACAGATACTAATAATCATGAGTTGCCAGAGAAGGACTCACTATCTGTGTGCGTGAAAGCAAACAAACGAGCTTGCAACCGGGAGTTCACCGAAATAAAACTATTGCGGTAAAACCAGTTGAAATATGACTGCAAGCAATAGGCGACTTGATTCTCCCCATTCGGCGTAAGAGACTCAATTAATTTGTCTTTACTTTTCAGGTATTGCGAATCTTTTCCCCCAGCAGAATGGCTCCCAAAAATTTAAAATCTAGATGGATTAGTAAAGACACTGCGACATACTGAACCGGCCTTATCCTACAGATAAGCGAGTAGAGAACTCGGTTCAGCGAATCCTCTCTTCAAAGTTGGGATTCCACAATACTATGCCTTGGGAGAATCGGTGGAAAAACCCACTGATTGACAGATTTAATCTACCACTCTTTAGGCAAAGACGTTAGGCTAGAATTTGGATTATTGTATTTTAAAAGAATCGGTTGAGGTTGAAAATTATTAAACTAAAATTGTCGTTTAGTGTGAGTTGGTGTAAGTAAAAGAATAATTACATTAACACAAAGACTTGGTGAGTAAAAGAATAATTACATTAAAAGAAAGGGTTTTTTAAAAGGAACATAACAATTTTGTGTTTTAATGTGAACGCACCCTTAAACTAACTTCCCAAGCTGTCAATGTCAAATTGTCAGTCAAGGGTTATATTTTTACTATGGTGAAGTGACGTTCAGGGACGAGAAACGCTTGGAAATTATTGGAAATTTATCCTGAAATTCTGAGTTGCTACTTTAAGAGCGCTTACTCTTTGTTTCGGTCGTAATAAACGTCCCACCAGATGATGAGCATACTGTGGTGGGTGTATCGGATTTTCCAATAGGGACTTGACAACTTTGAATTTAATTTGTGAACGCACCCTTTCACTAATCATCGAACTGTCACTGTCAATTTATTCAGTAAACTCAACTTCTCTGCAGCTAATTCGATCTGGAATATCGTACGCCTTTTCTGTATGGTCCTGTATATCTTCGGCCTGAATGGAAAAACTTCGAGTTTTCGAAAGGCAAGTCGTCAGAAGATGCATCAACTACTCTAGAAAGCCCGACGGTCGACATTACCCTAACTCTTGCTATAAAACACATTCAGAACAGCGAAAACCTATGTGTACCAGAGTCTTGCGTTTTTGACTTTTCTTTTGTATTGGGTTTTCCAACAGGGACTTGATAAATTTAATTTGTGTACGCACCATTTCACTAATCATCGAACTGTCACTGTTAATTTATTCAGTAAACTCAACATTTTCATCATGGTTAAGTACACGAACGAACAACGTCTGAAAATTATAAAAATTTACTACAGAAATTTGGAGTCGGTCACCGCAACTTTAAGAGCGTTAACTCCAATTTTCGGTCGTAATTCTCGCCCTAGTAGACAGGCAATAACAAGTTTAGTGCACAAATTTGAGTCTACATACGAGATGGACAGTTACTCCGGCTGGAGTAATAGAATACATGCTTAGTTCAAGACAAGCATGGTCCGTAACCAGTGGTATTCTCTGTGAAATGATGCAGCAGTTGCGACGTGACGAGCGGAGTAACAGATAAACTCCGTCCCGCCCCGCGATGGAATATCTAAAAGAAAGTTCCGCGGGGATCAACGGGAATATGAGCCTGGCTGGAGGTGGTTTTAGTCGGTAAAAACCCGGCATGCCCCTGGATCGGTCTAGAGGTATCTTTTGAAGATTTCCACCTTCCGCACAGTTTGGTGCGGTTTGCATGTCGGCGGCGTCATTGGGCCATATTTTTTCGTCGACGATAACGATCGTCAGGTTACTGTGAATGGCCATCGTTATCGCGCCATGATTACCGATTATTTTTGGCCCGAATTGGATGATATGGGCTTGGGCGACATGTGGTTTGAACAGGACGCTGCCACAAGAGGCAGAGATTAAGCAAATTATCGTATTCGATTTTCGTTCGGTGTTCTTCACTATTTGCTCCCTCCTCAGTAAGTTTGTTACGATCAACTTCGTGTGCGAACGACGGAGCGACGAACAAGCGAGCGAGAGGACGTCGGAGAAGGCGAGTGTGGCGGTGCTCTATGCGGAAGTCGTGATCGGATAAGTAAAGTTCTGTTTACCTATGGGAGAATGTGTGCTGTGTGTACACAGATCACGTCGGGGTTGTTGCGTTAAGCAAGGATAGTGAAGAAGATGAATTTAACACACGACGAAACGGGTGATAAGCGAGGCAATGAAGCATCAGGCTACTGGTCGCGTGTACGAATTCGATTTCTAAACTCAAGTACACTCTACTGATGTGGAATTGTTATGTTATCGCTATGGTATATGGCTCTGATGCATTTTCTTATTCGATTTTCGTTCGGTGTACTTCATTATTTGCTTGCATATTGTGTGTATCTATTAGAACCGCCACACGGTGTCCCCCACAAAATTACCGGGTGATAGCATTACTGTTCATGTTACCTAAGGTGATGAAAAAGGTCATCAACGCCGAATTAATTAAGTATTTGGAGTGCAACGGACTTCTGAATGATCGTCAATACGGATTCCGTGGCAGGCGGCCCACGGGAGACCTTTTGACCCTTATAACCGATGTATGGACATCTGCGATTGAGGGGCATGGCGAGTCAAGGGTGCTCGCATTGGATATCTCCAAGGCTTTTGACCACGTCTCGCACGGGGCATTGCTGAGCAAACTTCGTTCATATGGACTTCACCAGTAGCTTTGCGACTGGATAAAGAGCTTCCTCGAGAATCAATCGATCCGGCTTTTTGTGGGCGGTGAGCCTTCGGATCTGTACCCTATTAATTCCGGGATACCTCAAGGTTCACATAAATGATTTGTTGGAGTCGACGGATAACAAAGTGTTCAGTTTCGCGGATGATACTACGCTTGTTTTCTCCTTTTTCGAGTGATCGACCGATTAGAGCATCAACGTCGCACCACCTGAGATGTAGTCAGATCGATACTCTGAATTGGGATCTGGATAGGGTCCTGCAGTGGGGAAAGACCAACCTCGTTGACTTCAATGCAACGAAGACACAGTATACTGCATTCACAAAGAAAAGTGGATCATCGGTCTCACAGCTGATGATGAATGGCCAAGCCCTCGAATTTGGGGAAGTATGAAATTGCTCGGCGTCACGGTCTGTGGGAATGTATCATGGCATAAACACGTGTCGAACATCGCCAGGTCAACCTCTGGAAAACTGGGTTATCTTTTTAGAGACAAGAAATACTTTACTCCGGCAAAACTTTTTCTTCTGTACAAATCCCAGATTTCTCTCATGTGTGGAGCTCTGCTCCTAAACACACCCTTGACCTAGTTGAGAGCATGCAGAGACGAGCGCTCCACCTGATCGGAGACTCGGCGCTGACGTCGGAACTATAGTCGCTATCACATCGAAGGGGCGCAGCTGACCTCTGTCTGTTTTACCTATATTATCACGGGTATAAAAGGGTGTCAAACAACGCCAGGTCCACCTCAGGAAAACGGGGTTATCTTTTTAGAGCCAAGAAATATTTTACTCCGGCCAATTTTTTTCTTCTGTATAAATCTCAAATTTAAGTCGCGCTCGAATATTGCTCTCATGTTTGGATCTCTGCTCCCAAACATACCCTCGACCTAATTGAGAGGATACAAAGACGAGCGATCCGCCTGATCGGGGACAAATTAGACCCGTGCTCGAATATTGCTATCATGTTTGGAGCTCTGCTCCTAAAAATACCCTCAACCTACTTGAGAGTATACAGATATGAGTGATCCCCCTGATCGGGGACATGGCGCTGACGTCGGGACTGCACTCGCCATCAAATCGAAGGCGCGTAGCTGACCTCTGCCTGTTTTACAAATATTATCACGGGTACTGTTCTTCGGAGATTCGTGGTATTAGTTCGCGCAATTCGGACTACATGCGCTCCACAAGACAATCCGACAGATCCCACCAATTTGCGGTTCATCTCCCGACGGCGCCAACATCCCTGCATCAGTACTCGTTCCGTTACAGAGCGGAAAAGCTGTGAAACCCCCTCCCACGCACGGAGCGCCACAACCTGCAACTGTTCAAAAAGAACTGCAACAGTTATTTGGTGGCATTTCGGGGCGCCGCGTCGGCGCTATAGGTTCGCCTCTTCCAGGAGAAGTATATTAAGAAACTCAAATATAGGGTGGGCCATACATTTTTGCAAACGGCAACACTTGATTTCTTAAAAACCGTTGGGGGGGGGGGGGGGGGGCGCACGGGAGAGGCGGGCGTAATAAACGTATAATAAATTCCAACAACCACACAATACACAATACCCCGTCACTCGCGCGCCGCTTTTTCTAACGGTTTTTAAGATATCAAGTGTTGCCATTTGCAAAAATGTATGGCCCAGCCATATTTTCCGTTTTATAGAGTTCATCATCATCATCATCGGCACTATAACCGGGAACCGATCTTGGCCTTATTTGGCAAGTCCTGAGGCTTGTTAAATTTTCCATGATAATTTGTTTTTCCCGGAAAGGTCGTTAGTCTTACGCCATACAGTGCGCCGTATAGAGTTCATAGTCTGACCTTAATCATAATTATAATGTTTTATACTCTGACCTTAATTTTCTGGAATTCGTCTATTATTTATATTTTTATTCATACACCTACACCTTACCGATCTATTTTGTCATTTTATTGTGTTTATTTCTCTCTTCTGCTTTTGAACAATGTACATTCTAAATCCGAATATTTTGATTGTACAAGGTGGCGCAAAATTAATCATCCAATTTTGTTTTTGCATTCCTTCTTTACAAAATATAAAAAAAATGATATTGAGTAATGGAAATTTTTATTTGGAACTTTACAATTTTTTCTAGTTCACAAATGTTAAATATGATTGACGTACGACGCCATTTGCAAAAATTATAACATCTTCCGATAGGGTGATTAATTTTGCGCCGCCTTGTATATTAACCATTTGTGTAAAAACGATCCTTACGTAACATTAGGATTTGTATTTGTCCGGCTACTATAGTTTGCTTAATTTATATGCAAATTTTTCTCTACACCGAGGACTCCCTAAAATTCTGGTTATTATTTAGTATAGTTATGTGTGGTTATTATTAAAAAAAAAAGTAAAAATGAGAAAAGTTAAATAATGACTGAAAAACAAGTAGACTGGTAATATAGGGTGGGACATAAATTCTGGCAAATGGCAACACTTGATTTCTTAAAAACCGTTAGAGGGAAGGGCACGCGAGTGGCGGGGCATGATTAACGTATAAACAATTCCATTCCCCCGCACCCCCCTTCCTCTAGCGGTTTTTAAGGAATCAAGTGTTGCCATTTGCCAAAATTTATGGCCCACCCTTTATTACCAGTCTACTTGTTTTTCAGTCATTATTTAACTTTTCTCATTTTTAATTTATCTGTTAATAATAATCACACATGTCTTGTGATAAAGTAAGGCGGATACTTAAATATTTCGACGAAATAAGTCCGCCATTTCCCTTAGATTTAGGCTGAAGATTCATTTGAGACACAGCGGATTATTTTGTAATGATCGGTTGCGTAGCTCGCAGCTTTGTTTTTCTTTTTGACTACTTTTGAAAAATATGGGCGCCAGTTTTACCTTTTTATTATTTAACTTTGCAAAGCATCATTTAATGATACAAGACTCATACAATACTGTGACGCATATGGCAATCAGTACTAGAATATTCTAGAAAGTCCAAAACAAAGTACTAGAGTGTTCTAGAAAGTACTGGAAAACTGGAGACTATGAGCAGTAGAAAATTCGAGGCTATGGAACGCAGGGAAACGAAACGCCGAATCAGAATGATGAAATGGTATAAATACGTCGCACGCAGATCAGAAAGATAAGTAAGAAGTAAGAAGTAAGCAAGCGATAAGTCAAGAAATCGTTAAGTGTACGGTAAAAGTAACGGTTGTTATTAACTGACTAATAAAGTGTTACATTAATTCAAAATCGATTTAACGGCTCTTATTTATTAAAATAATTAATCCAGCGAACCCTAAGCTCGCTACAATTGGTGTCAACAGTGGGATTAATTATTGGTGGAGTAAATAAGTCTGTGAAAGTGTGTTGTGATGATGTCAGATCGACATTTGGAGGATCTTCGCGTTCCTGAGTTGAAGAAGGAACTTGAGGACCGGAATCTGGATAGCAGAGGACAGAGGCAACTTTTTCGACAGCGTCTGCAAACAGCAATGGAGGAAGAGGGTATTGATGTCGAGACATATGTTTTCAATATTGGGCCAGACTGTCCGGATGGAGAAGAAACAGCGAGTCAAGATGTTGCCAATGTAACGGAGAAGAGTTCGCCACAGTTGGACATTTGGCAGATGCTCAGGACGATGATGACAAATTTGGGCGCGCAAGCTACAGATATTAATACAAATTTGGAAGCGCAAGCTTCAGATTTTAATTCAAAATTCGGCGCCCAAATTCAAAATCCGACGCACAAGCTGCAGATCTGAGTGCAAAATTAGATGCCCAAACGCAGTGGATGAAATGTAATTTTCAACACTTTAGGGAAGAAATTCAGTCAAAAATTCGAAACGAAGTAGAAAATCTACATATAAAAAACGAAGCTGAATTTAAGAAAGCCACCGACGAAATAACGCGAATCGAAAAAAGACTTGAGTGTGTTGAGAGAAATAAGACGTCGCCTAGCAATCAACATGGCTACAAAGATACAAGGATACAACCGCCAACCTTCGATGGAACGGGACCCTTCTCCGTATTTATACGGCAGTTTGACGCCGCGGCCAATTATAATAAGTGGTCGGATGAGCAAAAGTTAACATCACTAATCGTGTCACTCCGCGCGGCGGCTGCAGAATTGCTACAAGCCATACCAGGAGAGAAGCAAACAGATTTCCAAGCGGTAAGAGATGGCCTTGAAGCTAGGTATGGAGAGAACCACATGCAGCAGGTCTATCGCATGCAACTGTGGAGCAGATCGCAGAAACCTGGGGAAAATTGCAGGCAGACATTGAGCGATTGGCAAACTTGTCTTATTCAAATATGACTAAGGAATTTCTGAACGAGGTAGCAATGGATGCATTCATAAATGCACTCCAAGATCGTGACTTGCAACAAGCCGTTCGTTTGGCAGGAAAGAAGACGACTAATGAAATACAGGCGTTCGCATAGGCATATGCATCTGATAAACTGGATACCAGGAGTTCCTATAGAGCCCGAAAAATTTCCGTCCAGGAATGTTCCTGCCAAAGACTCGGGCATGTACAACGGAGAACCCCGAGACCTGATATGAAGTGTTGGACATGCGGCGAAGTCGGCCACATCTCTGTTGACTCAATTGAGAGTTGTTGTTCATGCGCTAATCACAAGAGAAGCCTTCAGCGTGATTCAGACTTGGACAGCACCATGACCGAATGTAAATCCTTGCATCAACAGATAATTGCTCTTAAGACCAGCCGAGAAAAGGTCATTGAGGAGAAGAATCGCTTATCAACTGATATAGCAGAGAGGCAAGCTGAAATTTTGACCCTAAGGCGTCGTCTTCAGGATTCGGAAGTAGAAATTGATCGTTTAAAACAAGAGGCGTACGACTTCCGAAATGTACGAGTAGAAGTATAGATGGGTGGTCGAATGATGTTATACGCGCAACTCAACGTCAGGATGACAATATGTCGCTAATCCTGGAACACAAAGAAAAGAACGAGCGACCAACTTGGAACAATATTTCCGACAAGAGTGGAACAATTAAAGCATATTGGGCATAATGGAATTCCTTGCTGGTGGAAGATGGAATCCTAAAGCGTAAATGGGAAGCCGCGGACGGAAAATCCCATCGAATGCAGATATAGTCCCACCATCAAAAGTGAAAGATGTACTAACAGAAATGTACGACGGGGCCTCCGGTGGACATCTGGGAGTTAATAAGACATTTTCAAAATTACGATCTCGATTCTACTGGCTTCACATCAGAGATGACGTCGAGTCTTGGTGTAGGAAGTGCACAACTTGCATTGCGACCACAGGACCAACAGCAAAGCCAAGGAGCGCTATGAAGCAGTACAACGTGGGTGCCCCTTTCGAGCGAATTGCGATTGATATCTCAGGACCATTTCCAAAAACCAACGACAACAACAAATACATGTTGGTCATCATGGATTACTTCAGCAAGTGGGTGGAAGTTCTTCCAATTCCAAAACAAGAAGCAACAACCGCCATTGAGCAGCTTATCAATAATTGGATCAGCACATATGGAGTTCCTTGTGAGCTCCATTCCGATCAAGGCCGAAACTTTAAATCACAGATATTTCAAGGCATCTGTGCGGCACTGGGCGTAAGGAAAACCAGGACCACACCCTTACATCCACAGTCAGACGGAATGGTCGAACGGTTCAACTGAGCGATTAAAGAGTACTTATCGAAGGTCGTTAGTGATCACCAACGAGATTGGGACAAATATGTACAAACCTTTCTCCTGAGTTATAGATCGGCTAATCACGATACGACAGGCCATTCTCCAGCAAGAATTATATGTAGACGAGAGACACGATTACCAGCCGATCTGCGATTCGGAATACCTCCAGACACCATAGATAAGACCGAAGACTACGTAGCCGAATGGAGAAATCGCCTCGATGAGATTCATCATTTGGTTCGAAAGCAAATCAAGGTATCAAGTGACAGGATGAAAACAAGGTACGACGTTCGAGCCAACGCATTCGGATTGAATGCACGCGATAACGTGTGGCTTTATAACCCTCATCGGCAAAAATGGAGGTCCGCGAAGTTGCAGCAACATTGGGGGGGACGGTATAAGATTCTCACAAGAATTAACGACGTTGTCTATAGGATTCAGCGAGGCCGAACTCCAAGATGAAAGCGGTGCATCTTGACCGACTGGCGACTTTTTGTTAACCCAGAAGACCAGTGCACTTAGTTCGGGACGAACTAATCTAGTCGGTCGTGACGTATATGACAATCAGTACTAGAATATTCTAGAAAGTCCAAAACAAAGTACTAGAATATTTTAGAAAGTCCAAAACAAAGTACCAGAGTATTCTAGAAAGTACTGGAAAACCGGAGACTATAAGCAGTAGAAAATTCGAGGCTATAGAACGGAGGGAAACGAAACGCCGAATCTGAATGAGGAAACGGTATAAATACGTCGCACGTAGATCAGGAAAATAAGTAAGAAGTAAGCAGAGTAAGCAAGAGATAAGTGAGGAAGCGATAAGTCAAGAAATCGTTAAGTGTACGGTAAAAGTAACGGTTGTTATTAACTGACTAATAAAGTGTTACATTAATTCAAAATCGATTTAACGGTTCTTAAAGATATTAATCCAGCGAACCCTAAGATCGCTACAATACTTGTTTTGTATAATTTGCAATTCTTATTAAAAGTTATCATGTGACATTAATGCTGCTGAACACAAGATGAAGATTATATAATCTAAGAGAAATTTTGTATAATTCTATATCCTAAGAGTGTACACATAAAAAGTGTCCACCTATCTTGATATTAATTTCAAAAATGCATAATAATAAAGTCGGCAATAATAGGAAACGTGTAAAGAGCCTGAGTTATAAAGTGGAATAATAAATATGAACATATGAAAGAACACATTTTGTTCATTAATTTTGGGTATGAAAAATTAGTTTAAAATGGATAAAAGTTGGTAACTGTTCACGATTCTAATGAATACCTAGTCTGTAATGAAAACTTGAACCATAAACTTACTTAAACTTACTTACTTAAACGTGTTAATCCAAACGATTTTGAATTAAGTTTAAAAAGAACTTGAACATTATATACATGCAATAATGGGTTCAACTACTCTATATCTAAAAAATACATTCACTGCAAGTGTATATTTATAAATTAATCTACTAAACAAAACTTGACTAGAATATACACGAGTATGTTTCTTTTGTACCCACTTTCGATGATAGTTCGAAATCAAAACAACATGAAATAGAACGTTGTTAAAAGTAATGAAAAATAAAAGAAAAAACGTAATGTAAAATAAAATAAAGTCAAAAAAATAATAATAATAGAAATAACAAATAGAAAGTATTTTCAAAAGAACTAAGTCTCATAAATATAATACAATACCAAAAACTGTATTAAAAGTGTTCCATCATTTAAAAGCTGTTTTGCGTGAGATTATGTGTAATTAAAAATAAATGTATATATATCAAGGGTTTTGAGGAAGAAAAGAAAATGTTAAGTTAATTAATATGATTTAACAAGTAAATTTGACTAGAATAATTTGTAAAACATTAAACAAACTCCTTTCCTTCCCCTCATTGAAATTTGCAAATTTCATCCGAAAATGTATTTGAAAAAAATGCTTGTATCTGAGAAAGATATAAAATTGCATTTTGTTTTTGAATGTTGAAAATCAAGCTTAAAAATATGAATTTGAAGAGTGTTTTTAAATTTTGTTTTTCTAATATCAATTATTTCAGTTAAAATAATTATAATTGAAATTTCGAAACACCAATTTCAGCAGATCCGTATGGTTAAAAATAATTTAATGTGTATATATATATATATCATAAAATATATAATTATTAAAACAGTTTTCGTATCAGGTTGGTTTGAGATTTTTTTTTCTTTTTTTTTTTTTGTAAATGCTTTTGGATTTGTAATGAACTCATACTTTGGCATTCAGCTGACACCTGTGGAATCCAAAGCCAAAAAAGCGCCCCGAATGTGGCTGTAAATAGAAAAAAAGAAGAAAATAACGAGAAATGTGCAGGAGCTAACAAAATCACGGTAATTGTAGATGTAATATTTTGTTTGTTTGTGTGTGTTTGGTTTCCTCTTTATCGTCTCCCCGTCGGTTGTATTATATTAATTATATAGAGAAGTGTGTATTGCTTAGTTTCTCTTGGCCCCAACATTAAAAACAAAAACTGAAACAAGGTATGCATTGAACATAAACAACAGTAGTTATTACTTAAAACATACATAAATAATATTTATAAAATAAGTGAATACACATAATTTTCATTTTATATTATTTTCTTCATGCTCCTCTCTTTATGATTTTTTTATTATATACATTTATTATTTTTATATTAATTGTTTTCGTTGTTTGATTCATATTATTATTAATAACCTGTTATTTTTTTAACAATCAATGTTTGTTTTATATGTGGGGAGTACAAGTTCAGTTCATTTTCCCAAGATGGCCCGGGCTGTTATGAATGCTTCCTACCAACAGCTAATTTTCGTAGTTTCGGAGAGGTTTGAGATCTATCAAAGATGTTAAGCTTACATCCCTTTGAGTTTCATACAAGAAATTTCCTTTTGTTGTGTGGAATATGTCAAGTTTTGTGTTAACTAAACGGCATTTGCGGAAGGTTTGAGTTTTCTTTGAATTTTATCGAATGCTTGTGGAAATTTAAGGTGATAATGCTTCAACTGATAAATTGTGTAGCAATCGGGTTTTATGTTTTAAGAATGGTGATTTCAACGTTGACGAGCCTCGTTCTGGATTGGAGTCATAACTCAATGAAAATCCGAGTCAAATACAAGAGGAGCTTACTGAAACATTAGGAGGGACTTAAGTGGGTATTCTGGTCTAGACGCACGAATTTAACGCAATTTTTGAAGTGCTGTAAAAAAAAGCAATCAATATTTTTACCATTCATTTTTTTATCGGATGTTCATCAATATTTCAAGAATACAGTAAGAAAATTGAAAGCAAAAAATTTAAAATTAAAAAAGTTTGCAGCTGATGAAGTGGGGGATCTCAAAAAATTGGCACGCGACCATACCAACGATTCAACCCTCCTAGCAATCTGAAAAAAAGAAGATTATTAATTTACAGAAATGCCTCTATCGTTGGAACTAAAAAAAGTTGCAAAAAAAATTTTATTTTTGTACCACTTTTTTTTAGTTTTTCGAATTTTTTAAAAATAGTTAACATTGAAATTTGGGGATGAGGATAGTTCATGCAATAGAAAAGCCTATAAAGAAGACATATACTAAATTGAAGTAAATCGGTTTTACTCCGGCCCAACTTCTTCTCCTATATAAATCCCAAATTAGACCCGTGCTCGAATATTGCTCTCATGTTTGGAGCTCGGCTCCTAAACATACCCTCGACCTACAGAGACGAGCGATCCGCCTGATCGGGGACTCGGCGCTGACGTCGGGACTACAGTCGCTATCACATCGAAGGCGCGTAGCCGACCTCTGTCTGTTTTACAGATATTATCACGGGTGCTGTTCTTCGGAGATACTTGGTATTGTTCCACGCAATTCGGTTTATATGGGCTCCACAAGACAATCCGACGGATCGCACCCGTTTGTGGTTCATCTCCCGACGGTGCGAACATCCCTGCATCAGAACTCGTTCCGTTACAGAGCGGAGAAGCTGTGGAACTCCCTTCCCACGCAGGTGTTCCCGGAGCGTTACAACCTACAACTGTTCAAAAAGAACTGCAACACTTATTTGATGGCATCTCGGGGCGCCCGCTCGGCGCTATAGGTTCGCCTCTCCCGAGAGAAGTCTAATAAAAAAAAAAAAAAAAAAAATTTAGAACTTGAAAAATCGTGGGTATTGTTTTAAAAAAGATCCCCCACTTCATCAGCTGCTAACTTTTTGAATTTTGAATTTTTTACTTTCAATTATATAATTATAAAAAATGAATAGTAAAACTATTGATTGCTCTTTTTTTACAGCACTTCAAAAAATGCGTTAAATTCGTGCGTCTAGGCCAGAATACCCCCTTAACAAGCAAGATTGAAATCCACGGGAAAGATTTAAAAGCAAGGCAATTGCATGAGGATAAACATGAACTGGGGGGATGGAAGCGAACACACTGGGCAAAGTCTCTGATTGCTTTTCCCCCGGCGAAGGTCAGGAGATCCTTGTCCCTGTTCAATCCAAGTTGACATGCAGTCTCCACGTGACACCCCTGGGTAGCTACTTTGGCACCCGCCAAGTAGTGACCCATGCCTGCAACGACATCCTGAGCAAGTTTGGCGCAGGGCTAATAACCTTGCCCGTAAAAATGAATTATTATGGAAAATTTAACAAGTCTCGGATATGTACCGGATACACGACGACGACCACGGAAACGGAAATGGCTAAACGATTTGAGAATATTCTCATGGAACGTCCACTCACTATACAGAGCTCGAGCTGCACAGCAGCTAGCTGATGCCCTGTCCGAATATAAGGCTGGCATAACAGCATTACAAGAAATAAGATGGACGGGGAGTGGTGTTATTCAAAGAAAGGAGTATGACATTTATTACAGCTGTCATGCAAAACACCATGTGCAAGGGGTAGGCTTTCTAGTCATCCAAAACTTAAAGCCTGCCATTATTGGCTTTAATGCAATAAACGAAAGGCTATGCACTCTTCGCGTGCGAAACAATTTAAGAACATAAGCCTCATAAACGTTCACGGACCTATAGAGGAGTCCCCTGACGATGAAAAAGAAGAATACTACGAGAACGTCGAACGGGGCCTCAATGCCTACCCAAGATACGATGTGAAAATCGTTCTTGGTGATTTGAATGCGAAAATAGGTCTAGACCCGGTTTTCAGGCAGTACGCAGGTTCCCATAGTTTATAAACGTCCACGGACCTACAGAGGAGGCCCCTGACGACGAAAAGGAAGAATATTATGAGAACGTCATATGGGTACTCAATGCCTATCCAAGATACGATGTGAAAATCGTTCTTGGTGATTTGAATGCCAAAATAGGTCGGGAGCCGGTTTTCAGGCACTACACAGGTTCCCACAGTTTGCATGAGAACACTAATGACAATGGACTACGAGTCATCGAACTGGCAGCATCGAAAAACTTGGTCGTTGCAAGTACCAGGTTTCCGCGTAAAGATATCCACAAAGCCACCTGGGTATCACATGATGGAGCCGCTCGCAACCAAATTGACCACGTGTTGATAGATCGCCCCCAGTTCTCGAGCCTGATGATGGTACAAACATACCGAGGTGCCAACGTTGACTCGGATCACTATCTTGTTGGTACAGTTTTCCGACCGCGGATTCCCTTATGGAGACGTATTGCATCCGCGGATCAGATTCGAATTAACACGGCTGTCTTACGCAACGAGAATACCAGTAACACATTTGGTCATGCGCTACGACTCGCCCTCGGAGAGCTCGATGGAGGGAGAGTAAGTCCTGGGGTCAGAATGCCGGCGTAGAAGAGAAATGGACACGCCTTAAGAATATTGTCATTAGTACTGTTAACTCCATCTTAGGCAGTAGTTGTAGAGATTGGATCGACTGCTTTGATGACGAGTGCAAACTAGCGACTGAACGTAGGAATGCTGGATACCGGGCAATGCAGCAGTCTCATAGGACGCGGGTACGCGAGGAGAAAGAGCTCAGAAGATCTGAAAAAAGACTTCACAGACAAAAGAAAAGTGCCTGGGAAAAAAACGTTTTGTCTGTGAAATAGAGAAAAGTAGAGAGCGAGGTCCGCACCAGGCGCGGAAGTTCTACCAAATAATCCCCAGTATGACGCGGTACACACCAAGCTACACTTACTGTAAGGATAAAGATGGTAATCTGATCACTGATCCTGAAGCCATTCTGAAGCGATGGGAAGTGCACTGCAATGAATTGGTCACAGAAGAATTGGAGGCTCTGTGGGGATAGATGGTCTGGGCGTCGGCACGGACGCTGATTCTACCATCCACCCACTACTTCCTCTAAATGTTCCACCGATTAATACGCCGAACCACAAGAACGAAACGCCGCCACGTTTGTCCACAACCGGGAGTAAAGAAAAACACTGTCCACCAACTTGTGCAAAACTGCACGACAAATCGTCCACTAGATAAAAATTAAAACACACTGTTGATTGTTTATTAAATGATATTTATTTGGTTTATATGTATCCAAGTATTTTGATGCATTTATTTTGTTATATTCGTCATTATCTTTAAAATTGTGAAAGATAATTCGTAATTTTACATGAACTGGAGATTACAGATTGAAGTCGTAAATTAATCTAATTAGACACTGAAATCACGCGTACACGTCCGCTGTAATGAACCGACGACTTGTATATCAAAACTTTACTCAAGCGACTCGCGGTTGACGTTCGCGTCCCCATGTGCACCGAGGAGCGGGAGCGGCACGACCGTGGTGGTCGGCGGATGTAATAAGACTCAGCGATAAACAGCTCGTGCAGAGCCGACTCGCTAACGGGGTGAGTTTCTGGTGTGGTAGTAGATATCCTCTCCACTAAGGATATGTATTTACTTAACACCAGAGAGACGTAAAGTCTCTCTCTGTGGAACAGAAAATCAGATCTTGTAATAAAGATCATGGTGATACACATGTGTGTGTGTACATTAGTTCATTCATGGGACAAGGCCATGAGAACGAGACTGAGACAAAGAAAGGGCATAATGTGCATCCATGAGATGTGAGTTCGGCTAAGCAAGCAAGCCGAATCTCATTGCATGCTAATTGGGTTTGTGTTTGCTTATACCGCTACTGATGAGAAGCAGATCCCGAAATATGAGAAGACAAAGGGAACTTTTGGGTCTTTGTCTGAGATGTGCATTGCGGCTAAATGTTTAGGCGGCAGTGCAATGTGGAAATGTGCTAATGGGTCTTAGCTAGATAACCCGGAAATGGTGTTTATGGCATCGCTGGTAAGGGTAGGTATTGAATTCCTATTTGCATTTGCTTATGCCGTAGGATTTAATTGGTGCCAAGAGACGCGAGATGCGCATATTTGTTTTGGTCCCTTAGGTGTAGGTCGCCAGCCAATGTGTATGTATGGTGATTTATGATACACTTGGTGAGGACGCGAAATAGGCGACGCAATGTTTATGGTCCCTGTTATGATGGTTACATTGTATGTAAACCAAATCATTTTGTTTTCAGGAATTCGTCTAGGGAGATTTGCTTGGCACCGAAGGTGCCGAATTGGTTTTGGAATTCCTGGTAAGTTGGGAAAGAATTCTTACAGGGAATTTGTATGCGAAGGGATGCATGAAAGGTAAGCATTCTTTACAGGGACTTTTAGATAAACAAATTTGATCTATTTGATGCGTGAAGCATTTCAGGTGCAAATGTGATTGCATTAGCGAACTTAAGGAAGTTGGGTAGCAGTTATGGGGGGTTTTCAGGTAAGTGGGCCGTGGGGTTTGGCGGAACCGCCACAGCTTCACCAATGCAAGATCAAATGCTGACGCCATCAAGCATTGAGGAAACAATAAAAGCCACAAGACAGCTCAAATCAAATAAAGCCCCCGGAACTGATGGCATAGGAGCTGAGCTGATTAAACAAGGAGGGACAGCGTTACATCACCCAATTTATTAGATCGTGGTGCACATATGGGACCAAGAAAAGATGCCAGAAGAGTGGCGTCGTGGAATAATTTCCCCTTTACATAAGAAGGGAGATATCACAGAGTGCAGCAACTATAGGGGTATAACATTACTGAGTACCGCCTATAAGATACTCTCCACTATCCAAAAAGATCGGATAGCCCCATATGCTAAAGTCATCATTAGTCAATATCAGTATGTCTTCATTCACCCTTAGGCAGGCGATGGAAAAATGTCTGGAATTTAAGATTCCATTATATCACCTATTCATAGACTTTAAGGCCGCCTACGACAGCATAGCCAGAGTAGAACTATAGAATGCCATGATACGAGGGTTGCCTCTTATGTTTCGGGATTTGGCAACCCTAGCGTTGCAATCCGGCAATTGACAGCTCTGTCGTAAAGTTGGACATTTTTGAGGTTATACGCACTCAGAACATTTTGACATACGAGCGCTATTTGTGTTGTTTACAGTAACTTAAAAGATTCATCTCGGCCCAAAAATGGAATTAAATCGTCAACATTTTTGTGCGATTATTTTTTACAACTTTCGGCGTGGATTAACTCAGCAACAGTGCATGGATGAACTTAATTCAATTTTTGGCGATGAAGCTCCATCAAGGACCAGTGTTTATCGATGGTATGGTGAATTCAATCGTGGTCGTAGTTCACTCCAAGATGAATTTCGTAAAGGTCGTCCAAAATCAGTTGTTGTTCCGAAAACCATTGATGCTGTGCGCGAACTGATATTGGAAGATTGTCATGTGACCTATCGTGAGATTGAGACAACCTTAGGCGTTAGTGGGACCAGCATACATTCAATATTGCATAAACATTTGACTGTCATTTGATTTGTTCGGGTTGGATCCCACACAATTTGTCAAACGCCCAAAAAAAGGCTCGTGTCAATTGGTCGAAAGAAATGCTCAAAAAATACGGCCGCGGTGCTTCGAAACACGTATATGACATCGTGACAGGTGATGAATCGTGGATTTACGCGTATGAGCCCGAAAGTAAACAGCAGTCGACTGTCTGGGTGTTTCAAGATGAGCCAAATCCAACAAAAGTTGTTTGCGCACGAAGCACTTCCAAGCAAATGGTCGCCTGTTTTTTCGGAAAAACTGTACCTGTCGCAACCGTACCACTAGAACAACACAGAACAGTCAATTCTGAGTGGTACACAACCATTTGTTTGCCAGTTGTCTTCCAAGAAATCAGGAAAACCAACGGATCACTCTTCACCACGACAATGCGAGCTCTCACACATCGGCTGCGACAACTGCATTTTTGAGCACCCAAAACATCGATTTGATGGGTCATCCACCGTATAGTCCTGACTTGGCACCGAATGACTTCTTTTTATTCCCGTACGTAAAAAACAAACTGAGAGGTCAACGTTTTTCGACACCTGAAGAAGCGGTTGCTGCATTCAAAATGCATGTGTTGGAGATACCTCAATCAGAGTGGCAAAAGTGCTTCGACAATTGGTTCAAACGCATGCAAAAGTGTATAGATCTTCATGGGGAATATTTTGAAAAACAATAAAGTGATTTTCGATGATCAATATTTGTTTTTGTTCTCTAATCCCGAAATATAAAAGGCAACCCTCGTAGAGTTCGGCATTCCAAACAAATTGATACGACTTTGCAGGTTGACCATGACCAACGTAACTAGCCAAGTAAAAATAGTGGGATTCCTGTCCAAACAAATAAACATCTTTAATGGACTCCAACAGGGGGACGGTCTGGCCTGCCTTCTCTTCAATCTGGCGTTGGAGAAAGCAATCCGTAACTCTGGTGTTACAACTAGGGACTATTGTCACCAAGTCCAGCCAGATACTTGCCTACGCAGATGACATCCGCATCATCGGTAGATCCGAATCGGCTGTACAGGACTTCTTCACCCAGATCGAGCAGGCGGCACAAAAACTGGGACTGCGCATTAATGAGGGGAAAACTAAATACATGGTGGCAACTTCTGCGAAGAGAGGACCAAACGCTGGTCAAACTCTCGGGGTAGTGGAGCACAAATTTGAAGTAGTGGAATCCTTTAGGTCAATAGTATCAGCCGATAACAATATGGAAGAAGAAATACGCGGGTGGCTGATCAAATCCAACAAAGCCTACTATGGTCTATCAAGGCTCTTTAAATCCCGAAATTTATCCAGAACATCCAAGCTAATACTGTACAAGACCATGGTCTTACCAGAACTCATGTATGGATCCGAGACCTGGGTGCTCAATAAAAGGCGCTCTGAACTCTTAGCCGCGTTCGAGAGGAGGGTATTAAGAAGAATTGTTGGCCCCGTATGTGAAGGGGGACGATTCCGGAGACGTTACAACCATACGTTTTACGCGATCTACCTTGAAGCTAATGTTGTAAGTAAAATCAAGCTCGGTAGGCTCCGGTGGGCCGGACACCTAGCTCGAATGGGCAAAGAGGAGCCTATAACGTTTGGGATAATAGTGAAGAACGTGTGATTCGAACTGACGCTATGACAGTTAGAATCACCAAAAATTGAACCAAAGCGTAACACATCAGGCTACTGGCCGTGTTTTGAATTCGATTTTTAAACGCAAATATATTCCACTGATGTGAATTGTTATTTTATCGCTATGGTATACGGCTCTGATGCATTATCTTATTCTATATTCGTTCGGTGATCTTCACTATTTTGCTTGTGTATTGTGTGTGTATCTGTTAGAGACGCTACATGCCTGCTTGGAAAGTTCTTCGTGGCAGGATGTATGGAAAACGACAGGCCTTGTCTGCGATGGAGGGATGGCGTAGATCCGGACGCCCAGAGCCTGGGAGTGCCAAACTGGATAACATCGGCTCGAAATCGGGACCGGTGGAGAGATTTGTTAAATAAGGCCAAGACCGGATCCCGGTTGTAGTGCCAATGATGATTATGAATTGCATGCACTGAAAACGAGAGCCGGTGAAAGGCGATTTCTCACTTGAGACCAGCTGATTCAAGAGCAACAAAGAATATATGTTTTCTCAAGAAGAAAAATTATTACCTACACCCGGCCAGTCGTTGCCATCGACCTCAACATTGGGACAATTGCTGAATTTTTATGGTGCGAAGGTCATGCTCTGTATCCGGCGTGACCAAAGGGGTGTTGTGTACTATGAACTGCTACAACTTGAGGATTCCGTTACGCGTGATCGGTAATATCAACCGAGTAGTACGGATATCCGCACACGCGCCGGGTATTTTATTTAATTTCGTGATGATGCGAGATAATTAATACGCGAGTGTGGTGCAGTGCGCTATATAGTGTTGTGGGGCAAAGTGAGAAAGAAAAACAAAGTTAACTAAAGGCCAATACAAAAACCATAATTTAAAAAAAGTGTAAAAAAATATATAAAAAAAAGAGCAAAAAGAATTGAAGAATTTCAAAGTAACAATCAGTGAAAAAGAAAAAGGTAAGTGGAGCAAAGTGGATCAATGAAAAAAAAATTAAATAAAATAAAATACAATAGTCAGAAGGCAAAGTGGATACCATACGTGTTCTCAATTGCCCCTTGGTGATTGTTTCAGTACGGTAAGTTCTGTCGTATCAAATTGGATTTTGTATTCTGGATTTTCAAAGACCAGTCCTATAGAAGACAAAACCTGCTCTCCCGACAGCAACAGAGAGGCTTTTCACAGTTGTGCAAAGGAAGGTTTTTTGCATATGCGATGACGGTTTCAAAAGGTGTTACTGGGAAGGCCAACATTATAAAAAGAGGGACATCACGCCCGGACACTATGATAATATCCAAAATCTGGGAAAAATATATGCGGATATACTGAAGTTTACGAAGGCCAAGCCCGAGCTAAGTGAACTCGGAACTAGCGTGAATAAAGTTCGAAAGACAGAATAGGGGAATTTCTGCTAAAACTGAAACGCCATCCAGAGGCCACCACCGAGACACTGAAAGCAAAGGTACAACAAGTACTAAAGGAAGGTGCTAATGTCAAAAACAGTGTCACAGGAAATCACGGCTGAGTGTCGTGATTTAGATGAGTTTGCCATTGTGGAGGAAATCATGACAGCGATCGCTATAGAGTTCCTTGGGCTGAACACGATCCCAAAGGAAGCGGTAAAGAGTTTAAGAAGGAAACCAGATGGCACGCAGGCTGCCATGATTCGCTTACCAAAGCTAGCATGTTGCTGGCTACGGGTTTCCTACGAGTTGGAATGGGTGAGATGCAGACTTCGAGAGCACATCGCACCCACACTATGTTTTAGATATTGGTAATATGGCCATGTGGGGAAATCCTGAAAAACCAAAGAAGATCGTTCGGACAACTGTTTGAAATGCGATGAAATGCTGTAAAGCACAACCCAAATGCATGTTCTGCGAATCAGGATGTCAAGGCGGTAACCACCACTCAACATGGAGATATAAATGCCGAGCATTTAAAAACGCGATATCCAATCTCCTCAATAAAAATGAATAGGTATAAGTGCATTGTAATTAACTTAAACCATTGTGGAGCTGCACAAGATCTTCATTCCCAAACGGTTAAGGAATATGGTGCCGACGTGGTACTCATCAATGAGCAGTACAGGATGCCTGGCACTGGTACTATTACATTGGGGGAAGACAGCAGTGGAACAGCGTCCACCTGGACAACTGGAAATTCCCCCATGGAATGCAGGATTGTTCACCGCCTGGAAGGAATTGCCTATGCTAAGATCAGAGGAATTCATTTCTATTGTTGTTACGCTCCGCCAAGTTTGGAAATAGAATATTTTAAATGCTTTTGGGACAGGATAACACAAGAAGCTAGAGATAAGAGTCCTCTTATAGTTGCTGGAGGTTTCAGCGCTTGGGCAGTAGAATGGGGAAGCACAAGGACTGACAGTAGAGGCCAGCCATTACTCGAATCCTTCCCAGTCCTAGATGTGGTGTTACTTCATTATGGTGTTAATGACACCTTCATAAGCAAGAGAGGCCGGTCCAAAATCGACATCACATTTGCTAACTCCATGTTGGCAAGAAATATGGAGTGGTAAGTTTGGACACCTACACCCATAGTGACCCATAGTGACATAGCTGTGTTACGTACGTCGGCCACCACCATCATTTGATAATTTGTGTTTAATATAATTTTGTTTTAAAATAGTACGATGGTAAGGTGGTGGAAGAATTGCACGATCCAGAAGTGAGTTTTTGAACACGCCCTGATTCGGGTGTGGATCGTGCAGTTCTTCGAGTTCGAATTTATTTTTCGAAGTGGACGTGAGTGGAGAGCGAGAGAGACGGAGGGTTAGCCTTTTTCTGAAATACGGTTTTTCTGCTTTCCGTTCATGACAGTTGATTTTTACCGCGGAGTCGAACAAAGAAAGGAAAAAATATAGAAAGAGCCCGTTTCCTTTTGTCTTTTTTTTGGTAAAAAGTAAAATTAAAAGCATTGTTGTAAAAACAGGAGTTGGGAAATTAAACGTGAATCTAAGAAAAAATGTGGTTTCCGTTTGTACTGCGAATTTGTGTGGCCTCTGTCGTTGCTTTCCTGATGTAATAAGCGCACATTCAATTAACAGCGGTTGTTCAACAAACTAAGAGTAACTAATCAGTGCTGAATCGGTGAAACATCCAGAGGAGCCAACACTGGATGATTTACGAACTACTTATTGCTGGAATCAGGGCAGCAATCATCAATTCAAGTGGGACACCACAGACAGGATTGTGTCTGGGCTGCTGCACTGACCTGGGCCGAGCACAACAAAATTCATCAGCTGGTCACCACGAGGGAGGAACCAGGTAACCACTCTAACTTATTGATAATTATAGAAATTTTTGTGGTTGTACACACGACAGCTGTGATGCACGAAATATTACCGCACAGGGGATTCATCACTGGGAAATTGTCGAAGAAAGCCTAGAGAAAACGATGGAAAGAGAAGGACTTATCTGCTATATACTGGCAGACCAAATCGCACAGTTTGACGCAGAGGCCGATGCGAACAGGCAGGCTGGAAAAGCCAGGAAGTGGCTAACTATCGCACATGATGCTTCTATGCCACGACAAAGACAACCAGCAGGGGCTATAAACCAGTGTATTGGTGGAACTCAGAAATCGCCCATGTGCGATCGAAGTGCAACAGGTTACGACGCTTGCAACAACGAGCGAGAAACCGTAACACCTACCCACATTTATATGCGGAATTCGTCAACAAACGGAAGGAGTTGAGGAATGTAATCCGCAAAGGTAAATATGACGCGTTCTGCTCCCTAAGGAATGAATTAAATAACAACCCATGGGGGAGCGCTTACAGGACAGTCATGGAAAGACTACACAACAGTAGTCAAATGCAAAAAAGTAAAACTGACATGGCCAGGATCGCTGCTGTCCTCTTCCCGCAATGTGATGAGCCGTTGAGAGTGAAAAAGGAGTGGAGTATCACTGAAGGAAGGATACCTTCCGTGACCATCCCCGCGACCACCGGGGAGGTGCACTTAGCTGCAGGGGTCGTCAAAACCCTGGGACTGGATGATATTATAGCGTTTGGGATGATAGTGAAGAACGTGTGATACGAACTGACGCTATGACAGTTAGAATCGCAAAAAATTGAATCAAAGCGCAACCCATCAGGCCACCGCCCTGTCTACAAATTCGATTTCTAAGCTCAAGTACATTCGACTGATGTGGATTTGTTAGGCTCTGATGCATTTTCTTATTCGATTTTCATTCGGTGTTCTTGACTATTTGCTTGTGTATTGTGTGTATATCTGTTACAAACGCCACACTATTCCCCCCTTAGTAACTTTGTTACGACTAGCTTCGTGTGCGAACGACGGGGCGAACGCGAGAAAGTCGAAGCAGGCGAGTGTGCCTGGTGCTCTATGCGGAAGTGTTATCGTGTCGTAAAGTTCTGTTTATTACGGGAAAGTGTGGGCTGTGTGTCCACAGATCACGCCGTAGTCACCAATTATAGCGTTTAGGATGTTAGTGAAGAACGTGTGATTCGAACTGACGCTATGACAGTTAGAATCCCCAAAAATTTAACCAAGGCCCAACCCATCAGGCCACCGCCGTGTGTACGAATTCGATTTCGAAACTCAAGTACATTCGACTGATGTGGATTTGTTATGTTATCGCTATGGTATACGGCTCTGATGCATTTTCTTATTCGATTTTCGTTCGGTGTTCTTCACTATTTGCTTGTGTATTGTGTGTGTATCTGTTAGAAACGCCACAGTATCCCTAACGCTGTAGCGAAGACTGCTTTGCCAAAAAAGCCGGAAGTCATCAGCAGTCTCTTCACAACCTGCCTTTAAACACGACAATTTCCTAAACGATGGGAAAAAACAGCGACTTGTGCTTATACCAAAAGGAGTCAAGAATCCAGAAGCGCCGCCATCTTATCGCCCGTTGTGCATGCGGACACAAAAGGAAAATTGCTTGAGCGAGTAATTGCCACTCGCCTGCAACACTTCACTGAGGAGACATCGGGGCTCTCTGAATCACAGTAAGGATTCCGGAAACGTAGATCAACCGGTAAGGCACTATCTGTGGTGTGCGACATCGCTCGCAATGCGATACCTGGAGCACGATGTCTAGGTGGTACTAAAAAATATTGCGCGGTGGTGACTATAGATGTTAAAAATGCGTTTAACTCGGTAAATTGGAATCGGATTCTAGAAGCGTTGGGAGATCTACAAGTGCCACCCTACTTGGTGCGTATACTAGCCAACTATCTCGCGGACAGAAGACTGCTCTATGACCCGGACGAGGGAACACAGGAATATAAAATAACAGCAGGTGTAGCTCAGGGATCTATATTAGGTCCGCTGTTATGGAATATCATGTGTGATGGTATAGCGTTTGAAAGAATAGTGGAGAAGAACGTGTGATTCGAACTGTCGCTATGACAGTTTGAATCACCAAAAATTGAACCTAAGCGTTACCCATCAGGCTACTGGGCGATTTTAGAATTCGATTTTCAAAGTCGACTATACTCCACTGATGTGAATTGTTATGTTATCGCTATGGTATACGGCTCTGATGTATTTTCTTATTCGATTTTCGTTCGGTGTTCTTCACTATTTTGCTTGTGAATTGTCTGTGTATCTGTTAGAGACGCCACAATGGTATGCTCAGGGTGAATGTACTAGAAGGAGTTAGAATCAAGAAAGTTGAACACGTTGATTTGGAAATAGAAGGACAAATAATCAGATCCAGTACTCGGCAACAGGTTGACCTTCAAAGAACACCCGAGGAAAACGAGTGAAAAAAACCGCAAGAGGATGCAAAGTTTTGCCGAAAACTGCTACCCAATGTTGGAGGACCCCAGCCCCACATAAGAAAGCTCATAACCAGTGTCAACCCCTCTATTATAATGTTTGCAGCTGACATACGGGTAGGAGCCGCACAGTATAAGTCGTACATAAGGGGAGTGAACTCAGCACATAGGCTGGCATTACTAAGAGTATGCTGTGCATTTTGAAAGGTATCCGAATATGCCATAAATGTTTTGGCCGGGAGGACACCACTTGACATTGCAGCTTAAGAAAACGCTGCATTGCATGAGGTCTCACTAGACAATCATCGGAGTATGCGGTTACAATTACAGCTCTCAAGCCTAAGAGAGTGGCAACGAAGGGGGGATTCTTGCACCAAAGGAAAATGGACCCACACCATGATACCTGATGTAGAAACATGGGTGGAAAGAAAACATGGCGAGCTGAATTACCACCTACTATTTATTGGCCTGGAAGTTCATGACCTCACCGACTTAACTCCTCCATCGTCCCTATTCGGTGCTCTTTTCTTCCACGCTTGACCAGTCGATCCGATCTTTTCAAGGTCAAACCTAACAATGTCTTCTCATCCCCGTCGCGGCCGTCCTGCCAGTCTCTCTCCCGTTGGTTTATCGTCAAGCATTCTACGCACGGTCCCATCGTTGCCCATTCGCGCCCCATGTTCGGCCCATCTTAATTTTCGTCACCTCATTACTCTCACTGTTGTAGGTTTGCGGTATAGCTCTACCAATTCCTGGTTGTGGAGTTTCCTCCATTGTTCTGCTTCCTCGTCATATTTACCTCCAAAGATATCCCTTTAAACTTTATTCTCGAATACGCGGAATTTGTTTTCTTCGCGTTTTGTGAGTGCCCATGTTTCGCATCCGTATAGAACAATCGGCATGATTATGGTTCCATAGACACGGAGCTTTATATTCCGTGATAGCAGTTTGGATTTCAGCAGTTTACTGACTGCATGCCATCTAGCGTTGGCGGAGTGTAGTGTTTTGTTAATTTCCTTCGATATTTCGTTACTGGCCGTCAGTATCGTTCCCAGATATTTAAATTCTTTAACTTTTTCAAATATTTTGCCTCTGACGTTTATATGTGTTCCCTGAGGTACACCTGCTCTCGCCGTAATCATGTATTTTGAATTACCACCTGACTCAGCTAACATCAGGACATGGATGCTTTCGGGAATACTTGCAGAAGTATAAGCATGTGAATCCATACTGCTTGTATTGGGAAGACAAAATAGAAAATGCGGAACACGTACTCACAGAGTGCGTGGGATTCGAGACCGCACGAACGATTTTGGAGAGACATATGAGACGGACAGTTATTCCGATAGGAGTAATAGAATACATGCTGAGTTCAAAACAGGCATGGTCCGTAGCAAATGATGTTCTATGTGACATGCTGCAGCAGTAGCCACGCGACGAGGGGAGTAAGAGATAAACTACGTCACGCCCGCGATGGAATATCTATACGACGGTTCCTCGGGGATCAACGGGGTTATGCGCCTCGCGGGAGGGGGTTTTAGTCGGTAAAATTTCGGCATGCCTCTGGATCGGTCAGAGGTATCTTTTGAAAATTTCCACCTTCCTACCGATAACAAAAAAAAAAAGCTATGCATTTCGAGAAAAGCGGGCTAAAAAATGACAAAGTTATTATTCTACATGGCAACTCTCAGCCTCATGTCACAAAAGTCTTTAAAAATGTTCGGGGACGTTCTAACTGAATATTTTACCGCCCTCGACGCATTCTCGGGATATTGCTGGTTTTAATTAGGATTCCGGTTTCGATGGATGTAGTACGATTTAGCTAATTTGGATCGTCTGAAATATATGACATTTTTGTGGTGGGGTTCGAAACTTGGCTAAGAGGGTAGAAAAGGTAATAGCCAGCGATAGACAATACTTTAATTTATCTCTTCATTCATATGTATAAAAACTGGCTCTTTGAAAAAGTCAGAAATAAAAATATTTACTAATTATTTTTTACCCGCCTCAGTGTCGATAAAAATAATGACTTGCAACATATGCGTGATCGTAACTGTGTAGATTCAAAGGATAAGTGCGTGCTATTATGGAGGTTGGGAATTGAACTTAGTATTTATTTCTTAAGGTGGCGCAAGGCTAATAACCTTGCCCGGAATAACAAATTATTTGGGACAATTTAACAAGTCTCGGATAAGGACCGGAAACCGGTGGAGAGACTTGCTAAATAAGGTCAAGACCGGATCCCAGTTTTAGTGCCGATGATGATAATGATGATGATGATTTATTTCTTAAGGAAAGGTTCTCATTAAGAAGTTTTAAAAAGTCGATTTTTTTTATTTTTTGACAGCTTATAGTGTGTAGAATAAGTCCCCAAAACCATTTTTTCGAAAATAATTTTATAAAAAAGTTACAGCATAAGAGATCAGGTGAGGTCGTTTATTTTTCACTTAGTCTTGTTCAGTAGGCTCTCAAATGTATTCAAGGTGGCGCAAAATTAATCACCCTATCGGAAGATGTTATATTTTTTTCAAAAGGCGTCGTACGTCAATCATATTTGACATTTGCGAACTAGAGGGCTGCACTATACAAACAGACAAGCAATGGAGTGCTATACTCCGCAAGAGCGTAGAATAATTGTGCCGATTCTTTTTTACCAATAATCGGTCGGTGGTGTTAGCGCAGCATGAATTTCGACGTCGATTTCCTAATCTTGTCGCGCCAACATGAACCACATGAGCCCATCCAGGGCGTGGCCGCCACCGGACTGGTCGTTCGGCCGAGTATATCGCGGCTGTGGCTGCCGATGTCGCCGAGAACGAGGAAACATCAACCAGATGACGGGCCACGCAATTGAGCCTCACCAGACGGACCCTACAGCGAATTTTCCTGAAAGACTTACACATGTTCCCGTACAATGTGCAAACAGTGCATCAGTTAATGCATGCTGAATGTTAGTCGCGTGTGCATTACTGCCATCCTTAATCTCAACAACGAAGAGGACGATTTTGTGCCGAAGATCATCATGAGCGACGAGGCGCATTTCCACTTATCCGGTTACGTCAATAAGCAAAATCTTCTTTTATGGGGCGCTGAAAATCTGCTTGCGATGTACGAAGAGCCATTACATCCACTCATGATAAACGACTTCTTACTGGCGGCATTGGATGAGCGGGGCTTGTGCGAACATGTGGTTTCAACAAAACGGCGCAACCGCGCAGACAGGGGAGGGAAGCGTTTCCCGTTCGCGTAATATCCGTTTTGGCGATTTGGCATGGACAGCAATATCGCCCTATTTAACCATCCCAGAGTTCTTTCCCTGGAGCTACTTGAAGTCGCGGGTTTACCCACCCAAAAGGTATTAGGATTAAGAAAACAATTAGGTAGAAACCTTGGTTTGACGATGAATGCAGGGCGAAGATCGAACAACGTAAACGCTTCAGAGTGATCCACTTAGAAAGATATGATTAAGTCAACGCAGAAAGCTACTCGACGTTACGGAAAGAGACAATGAATCTTTTCAAACGGAAAAAACATGAAGGTACCGAATATGTTTTGTTTTATGCTCCCGTATTTTGGAAAGAATTCTTGTAGGAAATTTGTATGCGAAGAAATGCATTAAAGGTAAGAATTCTTTTACAGGGACTTTTAGGTAAATAAATTGATCTATTTGATGCGTGAAACATTTAAGGTGCTAATGTGATTGCATTAGCGAAACTTATAAGGTTTGGTCGAAATTATGGGAGTTCTTCAGGTAAGTGACAGTGGGGTTTGGCGGAACCGCCACAACCTCAATAGTCGTCCCCATTTTCAAAAAAAGGCGACAGATCTGGCTGCGAAAACTACAGAGGAATATCATTGTTTCCAACCACATACAAAATACTAACAAATGTCATACGGCGAGAATCACACCGTATGCAGAAGAAATACTGGGAGACTACCAATGTGGATTCCGTAGGAACCGGTCAACAAGCGACTAAATGTTCACAATAAGGCAACTGCTGGAAAGGAAGTGGGAATACGGAGAGATGGTTCACCAACTGTTCATTGGCTTCAAAAAGGCCCAGGACTCAGTCACAAGGCGAAGACTTTACCATACTGTAGTTGAGCTGGGAATCCCAAAAAAATATGCCGCCCTCATTTAAATCTGCATGAACCAAAATAAATGGCGAGTTTGAATAGAAAACCACCTCGCAGAACCATTTGAAATCCGGAAAGGACTAAAACAAGGGGATGGCCTCTCACCGTGTCTTTTTAACCTTGTGCTCGAGTATGTCACCAGAAAGGTACAAGACGACAACATGGTCGGATCATCCCTGAACGGAGTCACACAAGTGCTCGCATATGTAGATGACGTTGCCATTCTGGGCGATAATCTAGAAACTGTAAGGAAAAACTGTGAAATCGTCATACAAGCGGCAGAAGATGTGCCCTTAGACATAAATGAAGACAAAACAAAATACATGATTACGACGAGAGCAGGTGGGCCTCAGGGATATATGTGTGTCAGAGGCAAGGTATTTGAAAAAGTTAAAGAATTTAAATATTTGGCAATAATACTGATGGCCAGTAATGAATTGTTGAAGGAAATTAACAATAGACTACACTCCGACAACGCTAGTTGGCATGCAGTCAGTAAACTGCTGAAATCCAAACTGCTATCACGTAATATAAAGCTCCGTGTCTATAGAACCATAATCATGCCGATTGTTCTATACGGATGCGAAACATGGGCACTCACAAAACGGGAAGCAAACAAATTCCGCGTATTCGAGAATACAGTTTTAAGGGGTATCTTTGGAGGTAAATATGAGGACGAGGCAGGACAATGGAGGAAACTCCACAACCACGAATTGGTAGAGCTGTGGGGGTTGTAAGTATGTATGTAGTTACGTATGTGGTGTCTACGTACTATTAGTGGTAGTGTGCCGGCACGGTAACTGGTTCACCACTACCCCACGAATGATTCACTAATGGTGTTATAGTGGTGACACTACACAAAACGAGCTATCGAAGAATGTCACTTTCGATATATATCAATACGCGGATGTAAAACAGGCGTATAATTTAAACGTGCACTCACGACCTCCCTCGACTATGGTGGTTGACTTAAGACTCACTTTAAATGACTCGTGCAGAGTCGGCCATCCGCTGAGAGTGGGTTTTCGTTTTTTTGCGAGAAACATGAAGCTTCTCTTGCGCTGGCCTATCAGAGAGGATCTCCCTGAATTGATCACGGCGAGGATGCGCGATTGCTCATGTTGCCAGGCAGTGGGCAAACAAAAACGAAAAACGAGAAAAAGGGGATTGGTACTAGAGGCATCATCATGGTGTGCTTGCAGCTGCATAAATAGGCGGCAAGCCATTAGAGCTACTTGTGTCACTAGCAAATAGGATACTTGCGCAACGATGATTGTGCACCGTATCGATGCCGGTGGCCTATGTCGAACTCTTATATGCATGTTTACATGCTAAAGAATCTGTTTTTCGGCTGTTAGACGCGCGATGCGTGCACCGGTTTTGTCGCTTGGACAAAAGTTGGGGTTGACTGTAAATATTGAAATGTGCTGCGCACGTGTGTGGCAGGGTAAGCCAGCTAACAAGGGGCGCCGATTGGTTTCCCGATGTATGTTGCATGTTGGTAATTCTTTTCAGGGAATTATGGTGACGCAACATATGACCGAACGATATTTCGTTTTCGGGGAATTTGTATGATGCCCTATGGTGACGCAGTAAATGCATGAACGGGGTTTGCTTCCAGGGAGGTTCCGGAAATGCGTTGAATGCATGTTATGGAGGTCCCTGGGAAGGGGGAATGTTTGCAGGTAACTGCATTAACGTAAGGAGTTGGGGCTGTCATTGCGGGTAGAATTGTGGGTGGACCCGTGGGGTTACGATGTAGGTGCGCCAACGTATGGCACCAGTTCACTATCTCCCCATTAGAGAGTTGTTCGCCAGCGCACTGTCCACAGACGCAAGGAAAAATGAAACACATTACATTTGTCGTGAGGGCCTTTTTATTACTATAAACGTTATTAGATTGATTTTTTACAAACTAGGCACGAGCTGAAACGAATATTGTTTGGCTTTCCTTTCTTTACTTAGATTTTATTAATGTTATTAGATTGGCTTTTACGAACTAGGCACAAGATGAAACACTTCTTTCCCGAAACCGTGACCGCAGCAATAAAAGGGGAAAGGTTCGACTCGGGGTAGGCGTGCTTCGCGACGTATCGAACTCGACTTAGGTTGGGACTCGCGCAGCGGACTGACGCGGTGCAGCTCGACCTTACTTCCCACTCAGGGGACGTGCGTGCCCCCGTGTGCGGCGGCGGTTATGAGGGGGAACCCTCGACGTGCGCGTGTTGGGAGTTGAATGACGACTGACTAAAGAATGGGAAAAATCTATTTATCACGTCGTGGCGGTTGAGTCATAGCTGAAATAAACTCACTGCCACTTACGAGGAATTTCGAGAAGAGTTGCTATGCCTGTATAGGGGGTTGGGTTTCGGAAAATCATTGCCGTATAGGCTGTGTTAAATTCCTCTGGCGCTATGTATACGAGGAATTGGTATTGGGTAGGATGGGAGCCGAAATGATTTACGGGGAACTAAATGTTGCTTGGTTGCAAGCGGGAAAATAGTGTAGGCAGGAAGTGAGCCGGAATGATTTTCGACGGAAATTAGAATTGCTTGGTTGCAAGCAAGGAATATCATTTAGATAAGATATTAACCGAAGCGGCTTTTGGAACAATGTATGCGGCTCGATGTATTTGATGGAGATTGGAATATGCGTTCATTACGGAATAAGATTTTCGGGGGAAATTAGAATTGCTTGGTCGCAAGCAAGGAATATGATTTAGATAAAGAATTGACCGAAACAGTTTTGGGAAAATGTATGCGGGGATGATTTAGAATGTATTCTGTTGAATCGTATTCTGTTGGAAGTTTTTGGAAATGCCTTTCATTGCGGATTGGGAGATGGATTCTTGCAAGTTCGGGATGGATGCGCTTGCAGATTGGGATGTGTTTTGCATGTTGTGAAATAGGTTACAGGTTAGATTATGGTGACGGGCTGTTAGCGGTCAAGATTGGTTGGCATTGTGGGTTGGTTCTCCATGTGGTATAGAGAACCTCCACAGACCCGTGTGCAGGAATTGTGGGTGAAATTGTGGTTAGGATTATGGGTTGGTTCTCAGCGTGATATAGAGAACTCCCACAGATCTACACCGCAAATCTACAATAGTGAGGTCGCGAAGATTAAGATGGGCCGGACATGTGGCGCGAATGGGCAACGATAGCACCGTGCGTAGAAATCTTGACGGTAGATCAACAGGAAAGAGACCGATAGGACGGCCGCGACGGAGATGGGAGGACAATGTTAGGTTTGACCTTGAGAAGATCGGACCGGATGGTCAAGCGTGAAAGAGCTCACAGGACAGGGAACGATGGCGAAGTCGAGTCGGTGAAGTCATGAACTTCCGGGTTCCTACATGCCAATAAATAGTAATAGTAATTCATATTTATTATAACTGTTTGCAGACATTATAATTATTTAAAATTATTATCGCTGCACAAAATTGTTACAATTTTATTTTCTATAAACACATTATTATTGTTATTGAATGTCATATTTATATTATTTTTGGTAAAGTTGAATTCAATTATCACCTTATGTGAAATATTATATTTATCGCTGTATAAAGTTATTAATTTATATTTGCTTTAATTATTTATTTTATTGTAAATTATTATTACTATCATTGCAATATTTTTGTAAAACTTACTCTAATTATTACCTTATATGAAATAGTTCTTTTACAGCTCTATAAGTTATAGTTGTAAAATATGTTTTAATTATATATTTTATTGTAGAATTATTATTATCATTGTATATTTTTATATTATTATTTGGTTAATTTAATTTAATAATCACCTTGCATGAAATATTACTATTATCGCTGTTGCTAAATTATATTTGTAAAATGAAAATAAAAAAATTATCTTTATTTAAAGTTGATGTACACATTGAATCAAGTTGTTAATTTTTATATTATTTGTAAAGTGTGTTGGATTTTTCTTCCTTTTTTAAGGGATGATTATTGTATAAATATTTTATTTGTACAGTATATTTCAAACCAAGCTGCTATATCGTTTTGGATTATCATTAATTTAAGTCTGTAAAGTGTATCGTATTTGTTTTTAAAGTCTTGTAGGGTAGAAAAATTAGGATTGTTTTATCTGCAAGTGATCTTTGTAGTAAAAGGGGTCAATATTTAAAGGATATTTTGTAAATCATGCTGAACATTCTGCTTCTACATACTAATCAAAATCAATAGACTATGATAAACTAATGAAAATTAATACATATATACTAAAATCAATATTCATGTAACATAGGTATATTAACAGCTGAAAAGCATAGCGTTGAAGCGTGTTTTTAAAAACAACTAAATTAGTAGTTTTATTTTATAATTTCAATAGCTAATCAATTGCTTAAAATCAATGAAATGTTAAAATAAGTTAAAAAAATCATTTGATTTAAAATTGAAATTAAAAAAACAAGTTGAACATTTGTTTCTTTCTATAACTGCGTATATACAAAACAAACAAAATAAAGCTCTAGTAACAAGGCCTAATAAAATTATGAAAACTCCATATTTCTAATTTATATTAATAATTTTTAGTTGTTGCATAATGAAATTTTCCATTAGAGAAAATAAAAAAAACAATAATAATTGGTTGCTGTTAGAGGGGTTTTTATATTTTTCTAAACTAATATTATAATTGTTTATTTAAAATGAACACATTTATTTTAGAACATAATAAATTTAAAATAAAACTTACATGGTAAGCAATTATCTGCCGTAGAAAATTTCGTTAGCATCAAAACAACTTTTTGATTTTATCATTTAATTTTATTTATTGATTTCGATTTTGTTTTCAGATGAATATAATTAAACCGAATTTTCATGAAAATTAAACGAAAAAAATGAGATCGATTAGTCTTTTGCTTTTAATTTGGAAACATAATTTGAAAATAAAACTAAAAGTTGTGTTCAAAAGAAATAATATGATTATTTAAATTTAAATTATTACATCCGTGTCGCCCAAAATTAATTTGAGGTTTCAAAGCTCACCTTATTATACGCCAAAGAAACGATTAGTTAATTTAATTTATTTATGGACTAAGTCCACATGTTTTAAGAATGTGGACATCCATTCAATCCATACATCTCGACACATGAATTCAATGAATGTAATCATAATATACAATAGAAGCATTTACATCACATTTACAAAACAATTAAGTAAGAGGCAAATAAGGCGAACTCCTCAAAATTAATTTTAGAATCCTTAACTTGCACAATATGTAGACGTTTGTGACAATGAGGGTGAGGGGTTGTAAGCTTACTATTGTTGGTAATGGGGTCAAACTGAATGTATGAAGGTTGTGGTCAATTATGGACCAAAGAGCTTATTCTTCACCTTTCAACTCGCCACCAAAAACCAACCAATAGTTTGCTTACTATCTAGCCAACGGACGTTCAATGACACAACTATTAATTTTGGCCTGCACATTACTGTGTGTCACTCAAGGGATTTAATTCGGTGCCAATAGTAGTGCAGGTTAACTAAACTCAACAAAAACTAAAAATAACTCGTAACTAAAATTAAATGTGGGAATTGTTTGGTTCTAAGACAATTTGTACGAAGTTCAATAACCCAATTATCGACATTTCAATTTGCATCTTTCTATTGTTCTCATACGTATATTCGTGTGCAGTTGGTCCATTACCCACGTCTGTTCTTTCGCTCAGCTAATAAGTGCCGATAAAAGGTGTCTTAAATAGATTGTTCTTTTAATTGGGCACTTATTGTACAACGTTTATTGGCTATTGTTCCTTGATACACGGAGTTACAAAGAATAGCTAGTTATTAGTAGGTGGCGTTTTCATGCTTAAGTGCCGATTTGAAGATACTCTTAAATTTAGTGGATAAATTAAGAATTAAATTCTCGTCTTTCAACGAATTTCAGCTTGCGCTTTAAGTATTGGAAATTAAAGTAGATAGTATTCTTACAATTGTTATTTTGATCTAAATTCGGAATATAGAATTATGTTTATATAACTATATATATGTAACGATGTTTATCATCAAATACATGGTGTAGCTTTTAATTGACCCAGGTCGATTCGTCAACTGATTCGACATATCTTCGTTGCTCAGGATACGACGTGCATTCGAGATTCATTTTTAAGGGTGGAGTATGCGTCTTCACGCGGTCCGATCTGGCAAAGGATGGAGACGTTCAAACCCAATAACTTGAACATCTTGTGGCTGAAGGTCGTGCTGGGGAATTCTATTAAATTTCTTTGCTGTCTTTACCGCTCCCCAAATGACGGTCGACCAGCGACATTTTTCGAACGTCTTTCACGCAGGGTCGACTGGATACAGATCAACCACTCGGCTTTTGAAATTGTCGTTCTTGGTGATATTAATGTACACTACTCCGGCTGGTTGGTACATTTGTGTGTGTGTGTGGGGGGGGGGGGGGGGGGGGGGGGGTATTGCACCTAACACGGGCACTACTTTCACTAAAATCCCCAACGATTGCTTAACGAGAATAATTCACAAAGTAAATCCAAGCGGAAAATAATAAAAGTTTGTTGGCGGTCGAAATTAGCCGGAAATAGTGGGTTGGTTCTCCATGTATTTAGAGAACCCCCACACATTCTAACAGAATCCACAAGGCTGGGAGGTTGGCGGAGATGTTATCTCAACTCGTGGACGAACCTACGCGATTGCCGGAGGCCAGAGTGGATTATGCGAACACCCTGGATCTGTTTTTGACATCCGAGCCTTATGCCGTGAAGGTTGCTGCGCCACTGGGAAACTCAGATCACTGTTTGGTGTCGGTACGCAACTTGCATTTCACACGAATAACCGACCTAAGCAGCTTCGCCATATATGGAGGTATGGGGTTTGTGGGGGTTCTCTATACCACATGGAGAACCAACCCACAATGCCAACCAATTTTGACCGCTAACAGCGCATCACCCTAACCCAACCTGTAACCCATTTCCCAACATGTAAAACACATCCCAATACGCAACAACATCGTCCCCCAAATCCGCAATTGCATACATCCCCATACTTACCAAGAATCCATCTCCCAATCTTCAATGAAAGGCATTTCCCAAAACTTACAACAGAATATGATTCAATAGAATACATTCTAAATCATCTCCCTCAATTACATTGTGGCAACTCTAACAGATACACACAATTCACAGTCAAAAATAGTGAAGAACACCGAACGAAAAATCGAATAAGAAAAATACATCAGAACCGTATACCAAGCGATAAATTAAAAATAATTCACACCAGTGGAATATACTCGAGTTTGGAAATGAAAAATTCAAAACACGGTCAGTAGCCTGGTGTGTAACGCTTAGGTAAAATTTTTTTCGTGATTCGAGCTGTCATAGCGTCAGTTCGAATCACACGATCTTCTTCACTATTATTTCAAACGCTATAACATCACCCCACATATAATTTTTCCCAAAACCGCTTCAGTCAATTTTTTACTTAACTCATATTCCTTCCTTGCGACCAAGCAATCTTAATTTCCCCGGAAATTAAGATTGCTTGATTAAAACGCATATTCAAACCTACAACGGAATATTAATCATCACCATCAACTATACCGAGCCGCATACATTTTTCCTAAAAACCACCTCGGTTAACTTCCTATTTAAATGATATCCCCGCTTGCAACCAAGCAATCCCAATTTCCCCCGAAAACCATTTCGGTTTCTATTCTACCTCACAGATGTAAAACCACATCAATTCTCTACAATCGAACCGCATGCATTTTCCCCAAAAACCACTTCGGTTCATTTCCTCCTTAAACTATACTTCTCGCTTGCAACCAAGCGGAAGCTAATTTTCCGCGAAACAACCATCGCAACGACCAAGACCCGCATGCCGTTGTCTAACCGACAACTCATGCAGATATTCGGTCGCATTTCCAAACAAATTTCCTCGTATACATAGCGCCAGAGGAATTTGACTTAGCCTGTACGGCAATGATTCTCCGAAACTAAATCCCCTATGCAAGCATAGCGGCCCCTTTCAAAGTTCCTAGAAAATGGCAGTGAGTTGATTTAGCTATGACGCCACTGCCATGCCGCGAGGAACTTTTCCCCGCTAGCAGCAGTCAGTCGTCGTTCAACTACCAACGCGCGCACATCAAGTCGAGTCACAACCACCGCCGAGTTTTTACCCTATCAGAGTGGGCTCCAAGGAGCCAAGTCGAAAAGCAAGCGAAGCAACAGGGTCGGAGTAAAATAAGCCGGGAGAACGCGTTTTGAAATTTTCCCGGCGATACTATTGTTTAAGGTTTAAGAAGTCCTCTTTAATTATACTCACTGTTAAGTTCTATGTGAAGCGTAATAACTCATCGGTTATATAGAACAAAGTGTTGTGAAGGAGAACAAAACCGAATAAAAACCATTGTGACGAAAAACCAAAGTGGAACGATTGCCTTTCCTTCCTGGGTCGGTCGCACGCAGCGCACTTGGTTTGGTTGTTCAACGTAAAACGATCTGCCCTCGCAAACATAACCTACTCAGCGGAGCGGAACCGGAGACAGCGCTGTGGCGGTTCCGCCAAACCCCATGGTACACATACCTAAAAACCCCCATAACCTCATCCCAAGTCGCATACGTTTTTGCTAATGCAACCGCATTAAGCACCTGAAAATGCTTCACGCATTAATTAGATCAAAGCTATAATCGTAAAGTCCCTGTAAAGAAAACTTACCTTTTCATGCAAATCTTCACATACAATTTTCCGTAAGATTTCTTTCTTTGCTTATCTGGAATTCCAAACCAATTCGGCGCCTTCGGTGCCAGGCAAATTCTTGTAAAAAAAATGATTCGGTTTGCACACAATGTAATCGTCATGACAGGGACCATAAATATTGCGCCGTCTATTTTCCAACTTCGCCATGTGTACGACAAATTTCTTTACGTACACATTGGCCGGCGATCTTTTTCTCCCAGCAATAAAATTCACTAACTCGCACCATGTGCAAACAGAAGAACGCTGTTCCTACATAGGTTTCCTGCGATACCACAAACAATTCATATCGTTTGTGGTATCCGAAAGACATTTTTTTCATTTAATGAGCGGCTACTATTTATTTAGCTGACCCTCATTACCGAACGATGCATAAGCAAACCCATTAGCATCCGACGATTTCGGTTTTATTTGCTATATCGAAATCGTATTCCATGAATGCACGTTATGCCCTTTCTTTGTTCTAGGTTCGTTCTCATCCATGAAAGAACCACGCACACACACCACTGAACTAAAGAGTGCATTTCTGTGGCGGCCACACCCTTAAGAGAAAAGTTTTTCTCTCTCTTCCCTTTTCTTAACCCTAACCTAGGATGGAATTCATGTCAGAGTTCCATCCACTGACCACCACGGTCACGCGTCACTCCCGCAGCGCAGATATACGGAGTCATTGGCGTAGCGAATTTTATTCACCATCCATAAAGTCGAGCGGTGTTTTGTTGATTAATTTTTGTTCGAACCAAACGGTTACGAAAAAAATTACGTAAAACTCATAAATCCAATGATGTGAACTTGCATTTAATTTGTCATTTCCAGTCCAGTGTTCGATCGTGAAGTGTACTATCTCGTTTGGTTGAATATATCAGAGTGGTATGATCACTATCGTGTCCTGTTGGTGTACATTGCGCCCACGAATTCTTAGCGCCTTTATGACAATGAGTCGAGTGTTATAAGTTTAGCTACTTTAACTTTATTTACTTCGAAATCATATTTCACCGATTCCGAGATTTCCATATTTTTAAAACGTGCGCTAAACGTAAACTATAAGGTGCTATCTCGAACACCTATGGATTGTTTTTCTTTATTTTTTATTATTCTTTCGACGTATCGCCGGACGCATTCTTATGTGTATGTGAACTCAGATAAGAATAGTGACTATTCGGTGCTGCGACTGTGTCAGTGACAATCGGTGAGCAATTGTGGCGGCAAACACATCTAATATTGCATGCATATAGGACAAGTTTTAATAACTCTAAACCAAAGGAATTCTTTCGGTGTAGCATGAAAAATAATCTGCTGCAACCGACAGAATCCTTTCAGTGTAGCTGTGAAACTTGATCACGCGAGTTATGGTTTTTGGGTGTAAACGTCGAAATAACCATCAGAATACCAAAAATAGAAAACAGCGAACAGTTAAAACACGGATTCCTTTTATTATTATTCTTTACTTTATTCTAGTCTTTACTCTTATGTTACGTTTCCTCCCTTCAAGGGAGTTTTTGATTTTTACACTATTTAAACGACTTATCTTTTAACAGCACTCTGTATTTCATGTACTATTTTTATTATCTTATTTTATTTAAACACCACAAAGAGTTTAGGTTTTTGGAATACACTTTATATTGTATTCTCAACTAACAACACTCTGTCTTTAATCTATTGTAATTTTCTTACTTTACTTGAACATCATGAGGAGTTTATATCTTCCGGATACACTTTGTATTAATTTCTATAATAACAACACTCTGTCTTTGATCTATTGTAACTTTCTTACTTTACTTTAACATCATGAGGGGTTTGTATCTTCCGAATACCCTTTGTATTAATTTCTATAATAACAACACTCTGTCTTTAATCTACTGTAACTTTCTTACTTTACTTTAACGTCATGAGGAGTTTGTATCTTCCGAATACACTTTGTATTAATTTCTCTAAAACAACACTCTTCCCGTGGCCAACACCCGTCTTTCACGATCAAATTTTTACCTTTTTCCCTTCACGACCAACCACCAACTGCCCCCTAATTACTTCCTATAACTTCTCGATACCTCGGGGTCAACATTTACCGATTACGACAATGCAATTCAATTTTAATTGCCCCAATTTCCGATTATTGGCTTTTGATTCGCAATTGCTTCAAACTGCTGTGTTGGTCAATATTTCTTCATTGACTTGCATCACAGTTCCGTATCCGCAGTTCCGAATTGACCCAATTAATTATTTCGTACTTGATTGTGCTGGAACATGCAGTTTAAACGTTTCTGCAATTGAATTGTTCCGCAATATGCCGTTAATTGCTTTTGCATTATTAGGCAATCGTTTTGGCTTATGCAATTGATGCATTATCGTACCGTGGGGGTCATTCGAGTTTAAAATCGGATGGCGTTTTTAGGTTTAGGTGTGTCAATGATCTCTTGTATGTCATCTTTATCTATGACATCATCGACACACTTAACACGCGCCTAGCTATTGCTAAACGCAAATTCCTATGCATTCATTTCCAATTCTCATAACTAACATCGCCACTACAACCGGACTTCGGTCTTGGCCTTACTTAGCAAGTAAAATTTGTTAAATTTTCCATAATAATTTGTTTTTCCGGGCAAGGTTATTAGCCATAACTAGAATTGCAGTTCTGTAATTCCCACGTTCCATCCATACACATGCACATACACATGCTTTAATATTGCATGCCATTTGCTATAAGCAAATAAAAATTCTCATCACCTTGATGATCACCTAACACCCCATCACCTTCAAGGTAATTCCACCCATGCTCATACACATGCATGCTATTTGCTAAAGGCAAATTAGATTTGCATCACCTTGAATCGAAATTTTGCCATTGCCTTGGGGTGGAGCTGCAGCCAGAGTAGGCGTAAGGTTGCCACCTCAAGGTGCATGGCGACAGAATTGCAGCGTTGCAGCTTCGACTGGGACGAGCACCAGGTGGCTGCCTCAAGGTGAGCGATGAATCGTGGGAAGGAATGTGAATAGTAGACTTGGATTTTGGGTATAAATAGGGAGTTCCACTGTTGGCAAGAATTAATTAGAACTAGACAGCCAAAGTGTGGCACTTTGTTTAGTACAATCCAAATTCAATTCGATTTAGCCCGTTCGTAAACTGCTGTTGGACCTGAGCCTGTTTATAATAATAAACAATAAACAATAAAGATTGGGGGGCATGGTGAATTAAGGGCGGTCGTATTGGATATCTCTTAGGGCTTTGACCGCGTCTGGGTGGGCCATTGCTGAGCAAACTTTGTTCGTACAGACTTTACCAGTAGCTTTGCGACTGGACGAAGTCCTTTCTCGAGAATCGATCGGTCCGGGTTGTTGTGGACGTCGAGTCGTCGGATCTGTATTCTGTTGATTCTGACGTGCCACAAGGTTCCAATTTGGGCCCAACCTTGTTTTTGCTTCACATAAATGATTTGTTGGAGACAACGGATAACAAAGTGTTCAGTTTCACGGGATAGTACGCTTGTTTTCTCTTTTTCGACTGATCGACCGATTAGAGCATCAGCGTCCCACCGCCTGAGATGTAGTCAGATCGACTCTCTGAATTGGGATCTGGATAGTTTCGTACGGACCTTACTAGTAGCTTTGCAACTGAACGAAGAGCTTCCTTGAAAATCGATCGATTCGGGTTGTTGTGGACGGTGAGTGTTTGGATCTGTATCCTGTTAATTCGGGGGTGCCCCAAGTTTCTATTTTGGCTCCAACCATGTTTTTGTTTCACATAAATGATTTGTTGGAGACAACGGATAAAAAAGCGTTCAGTTTTGCGGATGATCATCATCATCATCGACACTACAACCGGGATCCGGTCTTGGCCCCATTTAGCAAATCCTGAGGTTCGTTAAATTTTCCATAATGATTTGTTTTTTCCGGGCAAGATCATTAGTCTTGCGCCATTTGCGGATGATAGTACGCTTATTTCCTCCTTTTCGAGTGTTCGGCCGATTGGTGCATCTACGTCGCATCAGCTGAGATGTGGACAGATTCACTCTCTGAATCAAGATCTAGATAAGATCCTGCAGTGGGGAAGGCCCAATCTCGTCGACTTCAATGCAGCGAAGACACAATATACAACATTCACAAAGAAAGAAAAGTAGATCATCGGTTCCACAGCTGATGATGAATGGCCAGGTCCTCGAATCTGGGGAAAGTTTGAAGTTACTCGGCATCACGGTCTGCGGGAATGGATTGTGGCATAAAGACGTGTCGAAAACTGGGTTATCTTTTTAAAGCCAAGAAAATATTTTACTCCGGCCAAACCTATTTCTTCTGTATAAATCTCAAATTAGACCCGCGCTCGAATATTGCTCTCATGTTTGGATCTCTGCTCCCAACCATACCATCGGCCTACTTGATAGCACACAAAGACGAGCGATCCGCCTGATCGGGGACAAATTAGACCCGTGCTCGAATATTGCTCTCATGTTTGGAGCTCTGCTCCTAAACATATCCTCGACTTACTTGATAGCATACAAAGATGAGCGATCCGCCTTATCCGGGACAAATTAGACCCGTGCTCGAATATTGTTCTCATGTTTGGAGCTCTGCTCCTAAACATATCCTCGACTTACTTGAGAGCATACAAAGGCGAGCGACCCGCCTGATCGGGACAAATTAGACCTGTGCTCGAATATTGCTCTCATGTTTGGAGCTCTGCTCCTAAACATACCCTCGACCTACTTGAGAGGATTACTATGTTATTGCTTGGTATACGGCTGATGCATTTTCTTATTCGATTTACTTTCGGTGTTCTTCACTATTTGTTTGTATATTGTGTGTGTATCTGTTAGAAACGCCACTAATCCATTTTTTCGTCACTCGTCACGATGCGGTGAAGAAAACTTTTCCTTTTTTGCCGCCGAGCAGATGTTCACAAGCGAAAAAACGACGCTTGGCTCCAAATCATAAGGAACCCAAGTAGTGAAGAACAATTTGCTTGCGCATTGTGTGTGTATCTGTTAGAAACGTCACACTACTCTCCCCCCCAGCAACTTCGTTATGATCAAATTCGTGTGCGAACGAGGGAGCGAGAGAACGTCGGATCAGGGGAGTGAGCCGGTGCTCTTTGCAGAAGTCGGGATCGTAGTAGTAAAGTTCTGTTTACTGTGGGAAAGTGTGTGCTGTGTGTATAGATCACGTCGGGTTGCTGCGCTAAGCAAGGATAGTGAAGAATTGAATACACAATGAAACGGGTGAAAAGCGAAGCATTGAAGCATCAGGCTACTGGCCGCGTGTACGAATTCGATTTATAATCTCAAGTACACTCACCTGATGTAGAATTGCTATGTTACTGCTTGGTATACGGCTGATGCTTTTTCTTATTCGATTTTCTTTCGGTGATCTTCACTATTTGCTTGTGTATTGTGTGTGTATCTGTTAGAAACGCCACAAAGCGACTGAGAGTTATGCACATTAAAATTATCCGCAGTAACGATTTCGGCGTGCGGATAAAGGGTCAAGGTCCTATCGATAGAATTAGACATAGCATCAAATTCGTTAAAGGATGCGTTCCTATCCAATTTCGGGCTCCTGTAAAGAAAGCAGTAATGTATGATATGCTTACGAATGTGAAGTTTCAGCCAAGAGAAATTAAATTCCGGGTTGGAACAGAGCCCATTTTGTGGCAGAAGCTGATAAGCAATATCATTTCGTATGTATGTGGTTAGACCATGACGTGGAAAGAACAGAGGCACTAAATTATATCCAGGTAGATTAAAATCGGAAATATCTGTGTTAGTTATTACCTGGGTTTCACTAAATGCAAGGATAATTGGTTTCTGGTTAAAATCGTGGGCAGACACAGAAGAGAAATTGCCTCTCAAGCCACGAATGTTACACAAATCAACGCGAAATTCCCCTTCCATTGAAATGGCCTGACAGGAAAGCAATGCCGCCTCGGCAAAAGATACAAGTCGGGATCAGCGATAGAAAAGCGAAAGCAACCACTACAGATGTTATGCTCTGGTAGTAAGTGCGCCACTAGATCCGTGGTGAAATCCAGATCACACCCCTTCCATAACGTACAGTATGCCAATTAGACACCAAAAGCTCTCCAAAGATTATAAATCAATCAAGAGTATCGATGTCTGAGGGACACAAACAGAGATGCGAAAAAGAGGAAAACAGACACAAGGAAGGAAAAGGGTAGACGGTTTTCCCGCACTGCACATCACTCCCGTGTATATCCTCGCATTTTTCACAGTACTAAAACCCCTGTGTGGAGATCCGTTTTGTTGGATTTGATCAGCCATCCGCGTATTTCTTCTTCTATATTGATATCGACTGCTACTATTGACCCAAGGTAGTTAAAGGATTGCACTACTTCAAATTCCCGCAGCGCTACCCTGATAATATTATATGTATTCTATCCCTGAGCAAAAATATCGTTTTCGCAGTGGAAATGTGACTGTTAGGGTTTTGGAGGCGAAGTTTTACACGTGTGCTTAATAGAGTGTTGCCAAACTTGATTTGCTTGCGGCAACTTCTTCGCTTTTTCATGTGCATGACACAACGGCGCTAATGGTACGTATTCGCGATTCGTAGTTGTAGCCATCGTTCAACGTTAATACCGTAGATGTGCTATACCTTCTGAAGCAAATTCACTAAAACGTATTTTCTGCCATTCAACAATCCTAAGTTTTCCATAAATCTTCTCAAGCCTCAATACTACGGTTTGTACCAGTACCACACTCAATATTAAATTCGACACAATCCAACAAAGAACGTTCCTAAAATTCTAAGTGCTAAACAGTCCTTACCCAATTTTCCACAATCGCAGAATATACGAATACAATTGGTACCGTTGTTTGATGAAATAAGGCGCCGAGACTTTACGTCGTTGCTGATGACTTCTGGTCCTTCCTTTCTGTCGTGCTAAAAGCTTAATTCCGTTTTATCGCAAACATTTAAAGGAAAGTTTCGACATTTCAAAGTACACCATTCTTTGAAAACCCTAAAGCACGACTTACTCACATAAAACGAAAATGGCAGCTCAGTTAGAAAACAAGAATTATTTCTTTAAATATAATTTGGTGCCTGCTATTTGCAAACAATCGTTACTTGTTTTTTTATTGTTCTTATAATCGCATGATGACTGTTTTTAGTTTGCTAACTCACATGTCGGCCTTATTAGACTCGCTTCAAAACTTTGTGTAGTAGAAGACACGCGGAATACTTTGAACATCAATACTTTTAGAACGAAAGGAACCGACGGAATGTTTTGCTTTATCATCCTCAGAAAACAAGTTTAATGGTCACTTAGATGGTCAACCGGATGGTCTATACGTAGAACTTTTCGATATAATTTGAAGCCACAGAAATATACTCATAATAAACAGTCGTTCCAAAGTCTGGGTGCCATGTCATTCGCAGTAACTCACATCACGCTGGTTCTATTTGACCTTTGTTTAGTGTTGCATGTCACCTTATGTGAGCTTTTCACTGTTGTGCTATAAGTCGTTAAGTAGACTCATTACCTTAAGAAAAATTAACTTAAGAAAATGTTATGCAACAAACTGTACATAAGAAACCATGTTGAATTTATTCTTTCGGATTTGCTTAGTTGTGTAGGGCGGGTATTTATTTACCATTCCTCTTACACCGATGTTCAAATCTTGTCCAGCGTTTTACTTGAAACTGTGTCCATGAAAAGAGAATACTTATTTATCTTCTTTTTTTTTTAACATGCAGTAAATGGAATGTAAAAAATTGATCATTTATAAATGTGAAATATAATTAAGTTCCATTTCATGTAAGTGTTTTCTCAACACCCTGCAATAGCCTATTCCCGATAAAATACTACTGATATCAGTCATCTACCGTAGTTCCTTGGGAAGGAACAACGAGCGCGTTGCCTAGGCTCAACTGGCAACTTGCAATGTTTCGTTGATTAGATGTAAACTTTAAATTTACTTTTGTAAAATGGTTTCGGAAACTGAAATTAATGCCATCGGTATTTTACTTATTATTGGATAATAATCCCAAGCACCCTTATCGATATGCGCGATTATTAATCGCTTAATTAAAATATATAAAATATATATATACGTTATATAAACCAGGCTCGATACAGACGGTCGTAGAAAACGCGAAACAATATAAAATGGACATCGTCACGGTTGAGGAAGTCCGACTCCCACATCAAGTAATCGAAACCAACGGGTTTGTACTGGCATGTGGAGGTACCGAAACACATAACCTCGGAACCGGCTTCGTCATAAGCATGACGATTACGCCGCATGTAAAAGATGTGAAATTTATTAATGACCGATGGGATCTCACCATTCGATGTTAAAATCTGTGAGGTCCCCAACCTCAACGCAAAAATTGGAAAGGAAGATGTCTTCCAACCAACTATAGGCAAAGAAAGTCTACACGACACGATCAAATGATAATGGAATTCGAATTATCACATTCTTAGCTTCAAAAAACCTGGTAGTGAAAAGCCCGATGTTCAAGCACAAGGAAATTCATAAAGCCACATGGATATCACCTAACGGCGTAACGTGTAACCAAATAGACCACTTCCTCATAGACAAAAGACACCACTCGAATATCCTTGACGTAAGATCATATAGAGGAGCAGATTGCGACTCCGATCACCTTCTAGTGATGGGCAAAATTAGAAGTCGGCTCGCAGCAAACCCACATGGGCAACCACGGGAGACGACAAAAAGTTCGACACTGATAAACTGAAAGACCTAGGCAAAAGGGCTGAATATCAAGACGAACTAACGAATAGATTTAGCATCCTTGAGAATGGTAGCAATGAGGAAGAAGAAGGTAATAGTGTGGACACTAAATGGACATCGATCAGATACACAATCAAACAAACACCCCAAAAGGTATTAGGATTTAAGAAAACAATTAAGTCCAAACCCTGGTGTGACGATGAGTGCCGGGCGAAGATCGAAGAACGTAAACGCCTCAGAGTGATCCACTTAGAAAGATATGATGAAGTCAACGCAGAAAGATACGCGACAATTCGGAAAGAGACAACGAGACTTTTCAAACGCAAAAAACACGAATGGGAGAAGACTAGGATCGAAAAAATCCTAGAAAATGCCAGAGCAAAGAATATCAGAGGTATGTATGCCGGCATAAATTCAATTAGGAATGGCCTTCGGGGGAGAGCCAAAATAATCCGAGACGCAAACGGCTGTATAGTCACAGAAACAAACAATATCGTGACAAGATGGAAGCAGTACTGTGGCGAACGTACAAATTCCCCACAGGAAAAAGTCCAGACCAACTTGAGGTAACGCACTCACCTGGACAACATCACGTCCACAGACGCCATTCCAAGCCCAGCGGGGGCCGCCAGTAACCCAACGTTGAGTCGACACCAGAAGGCAAGGAACTTAACGTCCCCAAAGCCTCTAATACCGAGCTAAACGCTCCAAACCTACGACCTGAAACAAGGAGAAACATTCATGCATCCATCGACGTGTGCAATCGCAAGCTAAGTGAATGCCAGCACCTCAAGTCGGCAACCCTGAACATCTGCACGAGATGCAGGGATTTACAATTAAAACAATTAACCGACCAACGGACGCGGTGCGGTTGATCTAAACATCAGATCACCCAAATATTCACCGCAAACAAAGGAGCGCATTCCTTAGCCTCGTAAAAACCCAGATGGCGCGAAAAACCAAGCACCACGTAACTCCAAACAATACTTTGTTTGGAGTTTTACGAAGGCCAGCTGCAATAAATAAATACGGCACAGCATTGCGCCGTTGCCACTGTCCGCCAAGCAGAAATGCATCAGCGGAATGTTTGTTTTTCACACCATGTGAAAAATTCTCTTGGATCTCAAATCCAATAGATACCAGCGGACTAGACGTCCAGGCGATCGTCAACACCAGATGGTTGACCTAAACAAGCAGCGTGAGAATCTTCTCCTTACAGTAAAATGTGTCTGCACAACTGCAGATACAAAAAACACAGATACTGGGAAAACAGTATCGGATAGGTTGCAAGAGGGGATTCGGTGAGATACAGACAATCCGTCTGGCAGAGAGTTTTGAATCGTCAACGAGACGAAAAGGAGTCTTTATCAAGGGACTGACGAATAACGCCGAACTAAGAGGTCGAAAGATAACATCCATCGGAAGTAGAGCCTGAGAAACCCCGTCGCGGAGATAAACGCAAAGTGAAGAAAGACAATAAATCAAGGTAGCGGGAGTAAGTGAGGTTTGTGAGTTAACGTAGTAGAAACTAACTCGTGCGGTGGAGTAACAAAATTGTCGTGCGCGTAAACAGCAACTTGTAATATCGAACCGCGGTGATTAAGAAAGTCGTACGTGCACTAACTGTAATAGTTAAGGAAAAACTTGTAATATCGTCAGCATTATCTGTATTACATGGACATAGTGAACTTGTAATGTCTAGTGTAAGGAAAAACTTGTAATATCGTCAGCATTATCTGTATTACATGGACATAGTGAACTTGTAATGTCTAGCGTAAGGAAAAACTTGTAATATCGTCAGCATTAGCTGTATTATATGGACATAGTGAACTTGTAACGTCTAGTGTAAGGAAAGAATCTAAAAGCTTAAATATAAAATCAGATATATACACAGAAGTCTTGCGTGTTTCAATTTTTGTACGGTATGCGCTCCGGTGTGTTTGAATTTCATCTGCGATAAACAGTGTTCGGCGGAACACTTGGACAAATACGAATCACGACTAAGTTATACAACGAAAATCGCCAAACTGGTGACAGCCCGACGCGGGTAAAAAGAACACGTGAAACACAATTTACCGTGAACTCTCGAGATTTAGACGCAAAAGAACACGTTCGGAGTAAAAGTGAAGAATAAAAGAGCAGAACAAATCCGCGAAAATTCCCCAAGACAAACGGTGACATTAACAATAACAGACAGTACCAGTGAAGTGAAGTGACCAAACCACCTGACTGAACCCACCTGCGCCATCACGACGCCCAAGGACACAAGGACAGACAAACACTACGAGCAGTGAGTTTTTAGAAACAAACATTTTTTTTAAATATACCTTTTTTTTTTTTTTTTTCCTTGTGTGAGCTCCTTCCGAGCTAAAATTTTGATACGGTGGTTTCCTTTAATTATAGTTAGTAAGTAAATCGAATAGAGTAAAAGCTACCATGATACAATGTATGTTTTTTTTTTTTAAGTAAGAAATATATAATAATTTTTTTTAGTGCTAATTTCCTTTTCTTGAGACTGTATTCGTAAAATTTGTAAAGCTCTTTCCGAGCAAGAAGATTGTAAACAATTTAATAGTGAAAAACGATAGAACCACTGTAATTTTTTATTTTATATCAAACGAACGATTCAAAATAATTCTTCCGCCGAAAACGGTGAAGAAGTCATAGAATATAAATAATTTCGTGGCTAGGTAGGAAAAATCCTAAAGAATACCTATTGAAATTTGAACACAAGACCCTAAATAAAGTGAGTAACAATACAGCTAGATGTAAGCAAACAGCATTCTAAATAAATTAAAAAGTAGTACCTTCACGAAAATCCCGCGACATTCTTAATAGAATATTTCTAAGTAAAACAATTGACATTCAAAACACCAAGTGAATAAAATTGAGCAATACTATTAATATTTATAAAACTCATGTCAAATTAAACAAACAAAAATGTTTATTATGCTTTCACAACTTCACTTCAATAATTTTATTCTCTTATTATGATAAATCCCAATTAAAAAAATAAACAATTTTGTAAGCTCCCTCAGAGCAACGAAGGACACGCGCGAACCGACGACACACTCGAAAAAATTTTTTTCGTTTTTCTCCTTTCGTAACGACCGCGAAATACAAGGGAAATTAATCCCCCGAAATAAAGGCAACGAAGAAACAGTTGCGCATCCGCGAAAAAACTTCGATAGCCCTCACCTCCTCGTACTTCTTGACCTCTTCCAGACCGAAAGCGTTCTCTTGTCCGTCACTAACACCGTCGTATTACCCAAAATATCCGCTGGTGTAGGCCCATCCTTGTATCATCTTTGGAAATCAGATAGCATCCTTTGTGCTAGGCCTTTTCCCTGACTCCATCTTCGGACCCAGCAGGTTGTTTCGCCGCGTCCACTAATTTAAAGGAAAACTCGCGCATCGAGCGACCGAGTTACAGGGCAAAACCCCTGGAAATTAATGACAACCACGAGGTTGCAGGCGGCGACCCAGAAAGTAAAAACGTTGAGGGGAAACGTAATCGCTCCCTCACAGAGAAAATCGACGCGAAATCTCCCGAAGTCAACGATAACGACCAGGTCGAAATCCACAATTTTTAAAGCTACAATGGCTAACAATGCCGAAGCTTCCCCAACGACGTCGCAGGCCGCAGCCCTCCGTCAAGAAGTTAATATTGCAACACAAGCGGACCATCGTTCGAATCGATACATTAAATTACCGGACTTCACGTCCGATGACCCAGACTTTTGGTTCGGTTACGCCGAACAAACGTTTGCCTGCGAAGGCATCACCGGCGAACAGGAGAAATTTCTCCTAGCAACCCGCGATTTAGACCCTGTCTTGCTCCCGTATGCGAAGCATCTAATTAAAACGCCATCTCCACTACCATATACAGCATTCAAGGAGATGGTGATTAATGCCTATAGGGAATCGCCACAAAATCGCTTGCGACGTTTGTTACGATCGGCCGACACCTCTGGGATGCGACCATCCCAGCGCGCCGCTTATTTCCGTGCACTGGCCGGCACGGACATGTCCGAAACAGCCTTAACGGCTATATTCAGAGAGTCTTTGCCAGAATACGTTCAGGCAATCGTCGCGCCTTTAGCCGAATCTGGCCTCGACGAATTAGCGCGACACGCCGAGGCAGTCATGGCCACAGATAGATCCCGATTGGATCTCCAGCTTCCACTGGCGGCGACGCACGTCCAAATTCCACCCCAGCCCCAGCCACGAACCCCCACGGTTACATATACCCATGCGACGCACCCAAGCGAACTCGAAGACTTGAGAGTGCAAATTAGACAAATGCAAACGCAATTAAATAATCTCAGCATGGGGAACAATTTTCGGGCTGGCCGTGACAGATCGCGACGCCGAGACAGGTCGCGAAACAATTCAAGGCGTCAGCATAGCAGACCACGCACGCCAAACAATGAGAACACCTTCGGCAGGTGTTATTATCATCACCGATTCGGAGCGCAGGCCAGGAATTGCAGACAGCCCTGCAACTGGACACAAAACCCAGCATTACCGGCTAGTTCTTTAAACTAGAACTGCCGACCGACGAAAAAGCGCAAACGGCCGGCAATCCCCAAATAAGTCGCTTGTCAATTTATGACTCAAAATTAAACATGGATTTCATAATTGACACAGGTGCGGATATTTCCGTTCTTCCTCGCTCGTACGCACCTGCCACTCGGTTGCCGGATGAATTGAAATTGTTGGCCGCGAACAATACCCCTATCAAGACATACGGTAGGAAGTTAATGACACTAAAAATAGGCCTACGTCGACCAATTCGATGGTACTTCGTAGTAGCCGATGTCACCGATCCCCTAATAGGGTCGGACTTGCTGCGACACTATAAACTAGTAGTGGACGTAGCACGTAATAGACTGATGGACCCGTTAACGTCTCTTTCTCAGCCAGTAAACGCAAAGGCGGGAAAGGCAGTGACGTTAACGTGCACAACCGCAAACGGTCCATTCAGCGATCTGTTGCGCGAATTTGCGGACATTACAGTTCCGCTTAGTAATCCCCGACGCGCAAAAGCCGGCGTTTTTCATCACATTGAAACGCGCGGCCCCCCAGTGAGCCAACGCCCGCGCAGATTGGCTCCTGAAAAATTGCGTGAGGCTCGTGCAGAATTCGAGTATATGCTCGACTTAGGAATCTGCCAGCCATCCGATAGCCCTTGGGCGAGCCCACTCCATCTCGTCAAAAAGAGCAACGGCGAGTGGCGTCCATGCGGTGATTACCGAATGCTGAACGCGGTGACGACACCCGATCGGTATCCGATAGCAAACCTGCACGATTTCTCCTATAAGCTGCAGGGTTGCGAAATCTTTTCGACCCTCGATCTCACGAGGGCATACCACCAAATCCCGGTGGCTCCCGAAGACATCCCCAAAACCGCGGTAACTACACCTTTTGGACTGTTCGAGTTCAAGGTGATGACGTTCGGTCTTCGAAATGCAGCGCAAACGTTCCAGCGCTACATTGACTCAGCTCTCCGCGGACTTGACTTCTGCTATGCGTATATCGACGATATACTCATAGCATCGAAAACTATGACAGAACATCGCGCCCACTTGAAGCAGGTGTTCGAACGCCTCCGAGATTTCGGCCTGGTAATCAACCCAGACAAGTGCCACCTCGGAGAGGCGGAAGTCAAGTACCTTGGCTACTGCATTAACGGCCAAGGAGTCCGCCCATTACAAGACAGAGTGGATGCATTAATGCAATTTCCTCGCCCCACGAATGTGCGAGAATTAAGGCGTTATTTGGGCATGCTGAACTTCTATCGCCCAACACTCCGAAACGCCGCGCAGGTCCAGGCTCCTCTCAACGAATATCTAGTAGGAGCCAAACGCAACGATAAGCGACCAATTAAGTGGACCGAGTCAGCTGATCAAGCATTTCGCGCATCAAAAGAACAGCTGGCGAATGCAACGTTACTTCGACATCCCGTCGAAGGAGCCCCATTGGCCTTACAGTGCGACGCGTCCGACACGGCAATTGGGGCCGTACTCGAACAAGAGTGCGACGGCAGATGGGAACCGCTAGGTTTCTTCTCGAAAAAGTTGAACCCAACCCAGCGACGATACAGTGCTTATGACAGGGAGTTACTAGCGATTTACAGCGCAATAAAGTACTTCCGGCACATGATTGAGGGACGTCAGTTGACGGTAAAAACCGACCACAAACCACTGACGTATGCCTTCCGAAAGAAAGCGGGAAGTTCAACCCCGCGACAAGAACGGCACCTGGATTTCATCGGGCAATTCACCACCCGAATCAAATATGTCCCAGGTGCGGACAATGTAATTGCAGACGCCTTTTCGCGTATCGATGCAATTAAACTCCGTGCGCAAATCGATGGTGCCGACTTGGCACAAGCACAAGAAGACGACCATCAACTCGAGTCACTACTGAAAGCGGAGACAGCACTAGTTTTGCGTAAACTCCCTTTCAACGACTCAAACGATGAAGTCTGGTGCGATGTTTCGACAGGGACAGCTCGACCCTACATCCCAGAAAATCTGCGAAAAAATGTGTATGAAACATTCCACAACCCAGCCCACCCAAGCGGACGCGCAACCATTGCCGCAGTCCGACGCAAATTTGTCTGGCCACATATGGCCAAAGACATAACAAAATGGGCACGAACTTGTTTGCAATGTCAGCGTTGCAAAGTCGATCGACACAATGTGCTTCACCCAGGACAGTTTAAGCTCCCCGAGGCACGATTTGCCCATGTTCACATCGACATTGTGGGACCGCTTACGCCGTCGAGAGGTTACCTGTACCTCCTGACGATGATCGATCGTTTCACTCGGTGGCCAGAAGCAGTGCCACTACGAACAGTGACCGCAGAGAATGTAGCCAAAGCATTCTATTCGACTTGGGTCACACGTTTCGGCGTCCCAGCTACCCTCACAGCCGATCGAGGACCACAGTTCGAGGCGGCGATTTTCAAGCAGCTGACCGATCTACTCGGCTGTCAGCAAAGCCACACAACAGCCTATCACCCACAGTCCAATGGGATGATCGAACGTTGGCATCGCTCTCTTAAAGCCTCACTGATGTGTCATGACGACAATCAATGGCTGGACGCACTACCAACAGTTCTTTTAGGCTTGCGCACAAGCGTAAAAGAAGACCTGGGAGCCTCAGCAGCAGATCTGACGTACGGAACCAATCTGCGCCTCCCAGGAGAGTTCTTCGCCGATGGAGAACCACCGCTCGAACAGTTGCCAAATTTGGAAAACCTACGCAAACTCATGCGTAAGGTCAGGGCAACGCCGGTCGCCAGACACGGTTCCAAGAGGTTATTTGTTCATCCAGATATGGACAGCTGCACGCACGTCTTCATCAGGGTGGACAAAGTTAGGAAACCTCTAGAACCGCCCTACGAAGGGCCATACAAGGTGCTGGAGCGAATAAACGACCGAGTTTTCTCCGTAGACATCGACGGAAAGCCGTACACCGTCAGTGTCGAGAGATTGAAACCGTGCCACCTGGAACTACCGCCAGATACCGTGCCAGGAGAGGTACATCATCAACCGTTGGCGGCAGCCGAAACCCGCCCAGTGTACCACCCACCACACTCCCAGGAAACACCAGGCACGGTAAGAGTTGAGAATCAACCTAACCCTCGCGAAATGGTTGCTCGTGGGGCATCGGATATCCTGCACGGACCGATAACGCGGCAACGCGCTCGAGATCTGCGCGCCCAAGAGGACGCCGCAAGGATTCTCAACTTACGGCAACCACTAACCGAAACCACCAACAACGAAAGCGCGACTAACACCCACAAAGAAACAACAAACGCGATTGCTTTCGCTCCTTTACCGCCTAAACACCGATCACGATGGAAAGGAGCACTCTCCGACCTTTAACAGCACCCTCCATACTCCTACCTTTTCCTTATCGTGACTACGTCACTGGGGGGGGAGTCCTGTGGCGAACGTACAAATTCCCCACAGGAAAAAGTCCAGACCAACTTGAGGTAACGCACTCACCTGGACAACATCACGTCCACAGACGCCATCCCAAGCCCAGCGGGGGCCGCCAGTAACCCAACGTTGAGTCGAAACCAGAAGGCAAGGAACTTAACGTCCCCAAAGCCTCTAATACCGAGCTAAACGCTCCAAACCTACGACCTGAAACAAGGAGAAACATTCATGCATCCTTCGACGTGTGCAATCGCAAGCTAAGTGAATGCCAGCACCTCAAGTCGGCAACCCTGAACATCTGCACGAGATGCAGGGATTTACAATTAAAACAATTAACCGACCAACGGACGCGGTGCGGTTGATCTAAACATCAGATCACCCAAATATTCACCGCAAACAAAGGAGCGCATTCCTTAGCCTCGTAAAAACCCAGATGGCGCGAAAAACCAAGCACCACGTAACTCCAAACAATACTTTGTTTGGAGTTTTACGAAGGCCAGCTGCAATAAATAAATACGGCACAGCATTGCGCCGTTGCCACTGTCCGCCAAGCAGAAATGCATCAGCGGAATGTTTGTTTTTCACACCATGTGAAAAATTCTCTTGGATCTCAAATCCAATAGATACCAGCGGACTAGACGTCCAGGCGATCGTCAACACCAGATGGTTGACCTAAACAAGCAGCGTGAGAATCTTCTCCTTACAGTAAAATGTGTCTGCACAACTGCAGATACAAAAAACACAGATACTGGGAAAACAGTATCGGATAGGTTGCAAGAGGGGATTCGGTGAGATACAGACAATCCGTCTGGCAGAGAGTTTTGAATCGTCAACGAGACGAAAAGGAGTCTTTATCAAGGGACTGACGAATAACGCCGAACTAAGAGGTCGAAAGATAACATCCATCGGAAGTAGAGCCTGAGAAACCCCGTCGCGGAGATAAACGCAAAGTGAAGAAAGACAATAAATCAAGGTAGCGGGAGTAAGTGAGGTTTGTGAGTTAACGTAGTAGAAACTAACTCGTGCGGTGGAGTAACAAAATTGTCGTGCGCGTAAACAGCAACTTGTAATATCGAACCGCGGTGATTAAGAAAGTCGTACGTGCACTAACTGTAATAGTTAAGGAAAAACTTGTAATATCGTCAGCATTATCTGTATTACATGGACATAGTGAACTTGTAATGTCTAGTGTAAGGAAAAACTTGTAATATCGTCAGCATTATCTGTATTACATGGACATAGTGAACTTGTAATGTCTAGCGTAAGGAAAAACTTGTAATATCGTCAGCATTAGCTGTATTATATGGACATAGTGAACTTGTAACGTCTAGTGTAAGGAAAGAATCTAAAAGCTTAAATATAAAATCAGATATATACACAGAAGTCTTGCGTGTTTCAATTTTTGTACGGTATGCGCTCCGGTGTGTTTGAATTTCATCTGCGATAAACAGTGTTCGGCGGAACACTTGGACAAATACGAATCACGACTAAGTTATACAACGAAAACCGCCAAAGTACTTTGAAAACATGCGCAATGTGCGCACCCATCAACCACAAATAAACGCACCAGACGTACATACAGCCGAGCCTCATATCCCAGAGCCCTCTTTCGACGAAGTTGTAGACGCAATAAAGCGATTGAAAAACAGCAAGGCTCCCGGAGTCGACTGCATACCGACAGAGCTTGTGAAGCATGGAGGAGAGGCAACCGTTCGAAAGATCCTCCAATTGATTAAAACAATATGGAATAAGGAAGTCATTCCGGAAGAATGAAAAACCTCAATAGTCGTCCCCATTTTGAAAAAAAGTGACAGATCTGACTGCGAAAATTACAGAGGAATATCATTGCTCCCAACCACATACAAAATATTAACAAATGTCATACTGGCGAGAATCACACCGTATGCAGAAGGAATATTGGGAGACTACCAATGCGGATTCCGTAGGAACCGGCCAACAAGCGACCAAATATTCACAATAAGGCAACTACTGGAAAAGAAGTGGGAATACGGAGAGACGGTTCACCAACTGTTCGTTGACTTCAAAAAAGCCTACGACTCAGTCGCAAGGCAGAGACTCTACCATATTCTAGTTGAGCTGGGAGTCCCAAAAAAATATGCCGCCCTCATTAAAATTTGCATGAACGAAAACAAAGGGCGAGTCAGAATAGAAAACCACCTCTTAGAACCATTTGAGATCCAGGACGGACTAAAGCAGGGAGATGGTCTATCACCGTGTCTCTTTAACCTTGTGCTCGAGTATGTCATCAGAAAGGTACAAGACGACAACATGGCCGGATCATCCCTGAGCGGGGTCACACAAGTGCTCGCATATGCGGATGACATCGCCGTTCTGGGCGATAATCTAGAGACTGTTAGTAAAAACTGTGAAATCATCATGCAAGCGGCAGAAGAGGTGGGCCTAGATATAAATGAAGACAAAACAAAATACATGATTACGGCGAGAGCAGGTGGACCCCAGATAACACATATAAACGTCAGAGGTAAGATATTTGAAAAAGTTGAAGAATTTAAATATCTGGGAACGATACTGACGGCCAGTAATGAAAAGCGACCAAATATTCACAATAAGGCAACTGCTGGAAAAGAAGTGGAAATACGGAGAGACGGTTCACCAACTGTTCGTTGACTTCAAAAAAGCCTACGACTCAGTCGCAAGGCAGAGACTCTACCATATTCTAGTTGAGCTAGGAGTCCCAAAAAAATATGCCGCCCTCATTCAAATTTGCATGAACGAAAACAAAGGGCGAGTTAGAATACAAAACCACCTCTCACAACCATTTGAAATCTGGGACGGACTAAAACAGGGCGATGTCTCTTTAATCTTGTCCTCGAGTATGTTGTGGGGAACGAAGTCGTTGTGCCGGCGTACGGCACGGGGTTCCACTTTGTCCCACGAATTGTTCGGTGGCGGGTGCACTTCTGAGAGATCGAAACACTGATCACACGAGTGAAAAGTATAAAAGAAAACATCCAGGAACTGCGGCTTGAAAATAAATTACACTGAGTGCTGTCTATTTATTAAAAGGTTACTTTATTGTTCTTAATTGGTGTAAAACTATTTGTATAAATTTTAAAACATATAATGAACGTTCACTAAATTAAATTAAGTCTTTGTCGCATTTTACAAGTCCGTGTAGAGTTATGCTAAATTAGGTTTAAAACGTTCACGGCGGATATACACGATTTCGATTATACTTTCGGAACACGTACGCAACACAAAGAGGGCACTCCTACGGTGATTGAAAATAGGCTCTGGGACTGATGCGTCCCCGCGGCGCCACGGGGAGCAGCAGAAAAACCGACCAGCGTGGCTGGATGTTAAAATACGACTCCGCGTTGCTCTGCTCAATGCAGAGCCACTTCGCAACTGGGGTGAGTTTCCTCGAGAGAAAAAGTGTTTCTCTCGTGGTGAACACAGGGACAGAGGATCTCACTGGTGAGGTCCTGTAGTGGTGTGCGAGAAGTCGATTATTGAGATCAGATTGTTTACATGACGCTTGCAGGTCAAAAGCGAAACGAAACATAAACAAGGGATACAGACAAAAAAAGAAGCGACCTAATGCATCGTCCGGTAATGAGGGTCAGCTGAGTAAATAGCAGCCACTCATTAGATGCTAAAAGGGATTACGATACTTTATACAATGGATATCGTATATCGTATTTCTGCCGACTGGGAGAATCGGATTCTTTTGTTTGCATATGTTTATGCCATAGTATCCAATCCGACGGCTAAGCGCGACATCGGTGATTGTTTGAAGATTCAAGCAAAGAAATATTTCAGCGAGAAGTACTTGCAGCTGTATCGATAGTTGCAAGTCATTGCGAAGCATTTAAGATGATTACACAATGACGGTTTGTATATATCATCTGTGTCAATTGAATAAGGCATCTATGGCGACGCTGGGATCGAACTCTAGTGTGAATAGCTACACTAATTGGAAATTCGCTTCCTGGTCGCTAATGCAGAGATGCATTGATATATGTATGAATGCCCTTGAAGGAAAAATTCTTTACAGGAATTTCCCGATAATGCTTTGTATGCATTAATGTCCTTGAAAAAGGAAAATGTCTTCAGGTGCCTATGCAAATGCATTGGCGGGAAACAACAGTTGGGTTAAAATAATGGGGATTCTGCCTGATAAGTTAAGAAAGAAATCTTACGGAGAATTGTATGCGAAGAGGTGCATGAAAGGTAAGTTTTCTTGTACAGGGACTCTTAGGTTAATGATTTGATCTCTTTAACGCGTGGAGCATTCAAGATGCTAATGCGATTGCATTAGTGAAATTGGGAGATTGGATGAAAGTTATGGGGGTTTTTCAGGAAAGCGAACCGTGGGGTTTGGCGGAATCGCCACAATGTCATCAGAAAGGTACAAGACGACAACATGGCGGGATCATCCCTGAACGCGGTCACACAAGTGCTCGCATATGCGGATGACATCGCCGTTTTGGGCGATACTCTAGAAACTATAAGTAATAACAGTGAAATCATCATGCAAGCGGCAGAAGAGGTGGGCCTAGAAATAAATGAAGACAAAACAAAATATATGATTATGACGAGAGCAGGTGGACCGCAGAGAACACACATAAACATCAGGGGCAAGATATTTGAAAAAGTTAAAGAATTTAAATATCTGGGAACAATACTGACGGCCAGTAAAAAATCTCGAAGGAAATTAACAAAAGACTAGACTCCGGCAACGTTAGTTGACATGCGGTCAGTAAACTGCTGAAATCCAAACTGCTATCACGTAATATAAAGCTCCGTGTCTATAGAACTATAATTATGCCGATTGTTCTATACGGATGCGAAACATGGACTCTCACAAAACGAGAAGAAAACAAATTCCGCGTATTCGAGAATAAAGTTCTAAGGGGTATCTTTGGCGACAAATATGACGAGGAGGCAGGATAATGGAGGAAACTCCACAACCACAAATTGGAAGAGCTATACGGCAAACCTACAATAGTGAGAGTAATCAAGTAGCGAAGATTAAGATGGGCCGGACACGTGGCTCGAATAGGCAACGATAGGACCGTGCGTAGAATTCTTGACGGTAAGCCAACGGGAAAGAGACCGATAGAACGGCCGCGACGAAGATGGGAGGACAATGTTAGGTTTGACCTCGAGGAGATCGGATCGGATGGTCGAATATTAATAAATAGTAATAGTAATTCCAGTTTCTAAATTACTTTAAAGTTAGTCTGTGGGGTACGAGTTGATGTGCCAACGTATGGTACGCGGTTCACTCATATCCCCGTCGAGTTGTTTCGACGAAATATTGTCACCAAAAGTAAGCACCGAAAGGAAAGATAAGAAATGAAATTCACTGTTGTGTAGTTTTGATATTAAAGTTTCTTTTATTGTTTTTATTTTAGATGATATCCATATCGATAGGTGGTGAATGAGATTTATATTATTTGGATTTATTAATTTGGTAGTGTTTGTTTTAGTTGCTTTAATTTTGTGCCACAGACCCATCAGTTTGGGGTGGAGAATTGTCTCCTGTAAACTCTTCTTGAAATACATCTCTAATTATACACTTGTAACTTTTTTGTAGTTGAGCAACAATACGATTCTTCAGCCGAGAATATTTTTCTCGTTGCTCTATAAGCAACGAAATTAAATAGCACATTTAGCTAGTGCACTACGAAGTTCTTGATTATTAAGTATTAACTCACGATTGATTTCACGGTACGTCTCCATTCGTAAATAATGTTTTAATTGTTAACCATATTTTCTTCAAAACTTGTGGCTCGAGCGTGTGCACACGCCGCGGTAGTTGAATAACGACTGAGTGAAAACGGGATGAAGATGGGTAATTTAATTTTTGCACACAGGACAACCAATAGAGATCATACTTTTGCTCTCTCATTGCCACGCCCGTCGATGTGTGGTGAATACATCGGTTAATTCGATGGTCTACGAACATGGGAGAATGAGAGAACAGAAACACAATGTGCAATGATCTCGGAGTGGGTTTGGTTGTGTGTGCATGAATCAATACAGCTCTGAGGATAACCACTTGACCTAATTCGGTTAATATGGTTATCTCGGAGTGCATTGAACTGTAGGAAGGCAGAACTGTGAAGGAGAAGAAAATTAAGCTGATGCTATTCACCTGCGAAAAGAGAGCATCGATCCCCAGCGAATGGAGTGTCTGGAGTAAGTGAATAGGACGCCGAATTGGCTAGGGAAATCTGATCATGGGAACTAAATTAAATGCTTTGATAATTTCCCCAGCGGTTACATGATTATGCAACCGCGTCGTTTGATCAGACTATGCCGTTGCTCACCGACATGACGCCATTTCCGGTGGAAATCTCATGGGTTAGCGAAATGGGGTTGCCGTATGGCGAAAATATAGCTCAGTTATGCATTATCTGCATAGGATAATGAGTTTAGCTATGCGTCCGCTTAACATGATTTACAGGTGGAATAGCTTATAAGGGGAATAAGGATAGAAATGACGCGCTGAAAGCGGTCGAAATAAGGTGTGAAATTGTGGGTTGATTCTCCATGTGGTATAGAGAACCCCCATAAGTCCTCCACCCCCAACCCGCTTGCCTTAGTTTTTAAGGTAGTTCGTAAGTCTATTTATGAGTTTATATGTTTATACCACTTGTACTAAGCGAAATAAACTGGAGGTTCTGCCCTCTATTCAACATAAAAGTAAACTGAGGGTTTTGCCCTCTATTCAACATGGGTGAATGGAAAACATGACGAGCGAATTACCACTTGACTCAGCTGATATCAGGATATGGATGCCTTCGGCAATACTTGCACAAGTATAAGCATGTGAATCACCCATACTGCTTGTATTGTGAAGGCAAAATAGAAAATGCGGAACACGTACTCTCAGAGTGCGTGAGATTTGAGACCGCACGAACGATTTTGGAGAGACATATGAGGCAGACAGTTACTCCGGCAGGAATAATAGAATACATGCTGAGTTCAAAACAGGCATTGTCCGTAGCAAATGATATTCTATGTGACATGATGCAGTTGCGACGCGACGAGCGGAGTAACAGGTAAACTCCGTCCCGCCCCACGATGGAATATCTAAAAGAAAGTTCCGCCGGGATCAACGGGAATATGTGCCTGCCGGGAGGTGGTTTTAGTCGGTAAAAATTCGGTACGCCTCTGGATCGGTCCAGAGGTATCTTTTGAAGATTTCTGCCTTCCTACCGAAACCAAAAAAAAAACTTCATTTGTTGCAAGAAACGTTTGATGTGAGCATAATTTTGCGAAATAGGCATGTGCATTGGCCTCCATTATCTTGTGATATCACTCGTCTTCAATATTTATTGAGGGGATATGGAAAGTCGTTAGTATGTAGTGATACACCATTGACCACTTACAAGTCTCTTGTGATATCACTTGTCTTCAATATTTATTGAGGGGATATGTAAAGTCGTTAGTCTGTCGTGATAAACCATCGACCACTTACAAGTCACTATCAGCTATCGGAACTTGTAAGCCAGAAATCCTATTTAAGTATTGATGGCATAACATTATCTTTTCAATAAAGTCAATACTATGCTCATATCAAGACTTTTATATGTTTTATTGCCTGTTAAATCAACACATTTAAAAAATCTTCCATACAATTTAGTAAACGGAAAGAAGTTCATTTATTGTACGTTCCAGTGCGTTTAAGCAGTAGCCACATTTGGTGAATTTATATTCTGTGCGATGTCAACTCATAGAAAAAAACAACATCGAATAAGCGATGCTGCGAACGCCTTGAACCCTCATTTTATTTTTAATTTCACGGCGTCATCCACTTAAGAAAAAAGGAAATAACGATTGTTATTGTTTCCCTCTCTTTCTCTTACATTTTTCAATTTGTCCACGAAAGTTCAGAACGTGTTACCAAACTACAAAAACGGTCAGAGAAAAAACTCAAAAATGTCAAGTGACGAAAATCTGAACCGCCCCACCCCCATACCCTGGTGACTTGTTTTTATTTTAGCCGGCACCTTGCTATGACATTTAAGGATATTAGACATTCTCTTTTGTGTACATGTATTATAAAATTTACAAAAGGAAGTTCATTTCCTTTACATTCAAAAGCCGAGGTAGAAAATTAGGTTTTTCCAATTGCAGGTCACCGCTGCACATTAGAGTGCACTCAAAAATGTCATGACACAAGTGCCTCAGAAACAGTCCACGGAATATAAATGGGTGTGTGCGTGTGGTTTTCCAAGGTGCTTTCTTTGTGAGAATTGACAAGAAAGTAGTCTTAGGAAGTAAACAAAAGCTTCACATTGGATGACTGCCCACTCAAGGCTAAAACACTGGGTATTCGCCAGAGTTATGACACTACTTTTCATTTTGGGAAACAGGCTACTATTTATAAACAGTTAAAGCTCAACTAATATATGTAAATCAAATGTAATTGTTAACATTTTCAGATTTCCTCAACCTGACCTTAAAATAAACAGAAGGTAGTCGAACTCTCCGTTGGCCGTCTATTATCGACCACTCGAACACTGACTATGTGTAGACATCACCTATATATAATTCTATATATGTATTTATAGGACAACATTTTAAGTAATAGAATTAATTATGCGTTAGAAGGTCGACGGTCGGTGGTTGATGCCTTTTTGTTTCGCTCTTCGCCCATAAAAAGTGTGCCACAGGTGTCCCCAAGACGTTTATAATAATAAAGTTCTAATTTGTAAGCAAAACATCAAAAGGCGTTAGTAATTTTATTTTAATGCACTGCAGCGGAATTATAAATAAACTAGACACGAATGGCCAGACTCGGCGGTGGAGAATGTTATTACTTTTCGACAACATTCACAGGGTGGGAGGGCGGGAGCGTGGTACCCGCTTAGCTTTGAAGGTGTGTGGGCGACGTGTTTCGATGATTTGATGAGTGATCACTTCAATTTAAAAATATTGACGTTGAAAATATCCCTGAAAACTAAACTAATAAATAACAAACTCATATCCAGTGGAAGGCAGCAGCTTACAGCATTAGATTTATTAGCTAAGAAGATGTACGTCCTTAAAGAAAAGAGGGTGCTACTAAACATGAATGCCACCCTGAATATAAGGTGTTATGTATTACATTAAATTATCATTTTGTTTTGTTTCACATAGTTTACCTGTACGTCACGAAAGGTGAAGTGTTTATATATGGGCTTATAAACCGGTATGGTGAGAATAGGATATGAAAGTCTGGGGTGATGATGTGATACAGAAAGATACGCAAGAAATGATATATGTAAACTTGAGTGTCACTAAGGTAACCTTAAACTTTTCAGCAGGCTATAATTTATGTTTCAGAATTTCTGGTACGAAGCTAATTTGTTATATATGACAATTTACACTAGACATCAAAGGCAGTTTCATCACACCGAATACCAATATGCGACTAATAAGCCGCAGGATAATATATTACATGTCTACTTGTAAAGTATATAAATTAAAAAAAATTTCGATTGTTAATATTGTAGCGATCCTAAAACGCCACTCCCATCCAAATCCCCAACATACCTAAATAATCCCACCCAAATCCCCAATACATCGCATAACGCAAATCCCAATTCCATATTGAATCATATGAGCGATGAATTAAACCAAAAGTTAATTTGTCGCTCATTGATTCAATTTCACATTAATCCATACTCCAATCCATATTGAGTCACATGAACAACAAATTAAAGCAAAAGTTAATTCGTCGTACATTGACTCAATACCCAAAATCCTGACATCATGAAATGCTTAATTCAAAACGCATTACATGATTCCCCTTCCCAGAACCCATCCAAACAAACCTCTAACAAATTCCCAGAACACAATTCCAATTGAAGCACACAAAGTCTTGTGTGTGCTTCTTGGAATTTTGACACTAAAATAGTTGACAATTCTCAACTAAAAAAACAATAAAAGGGCAGTGGTTTTCAATTTCGACATTAGTAAGATTCCAGAGGCCGAACCCCTAGCCGCGCATGAACCGAATATAAAACCGAGTTACGGTTAAATAGAAAAAGTACTTCCTAACGAGATAAAACGATTAAAGCTATTTATTAAAAGATAGAAAGTTGCCTTTTCGTCTTTTGTGATGTTTGACCCGGCTTTTCCTATTGTTTGAAATTGCATTGTCCTCCATATTTGATTACAGTTTCTTAGGTCAGCTTGGTTTTGGGATTTTAATAGTTTTTACAGTGATGTATTTGTATAATTAACCAACCAAGTATTAGTGATGTCAAATGATATAAATTCATCCGACGCACTAAGTACTCCACGAAAAAAGGAACGAAATACACACTGAGAAAACATCTGCACGACAGAAATACCTTTTTCTCACTGAATGTGGGTACAAAATTTCAACTTCCGAAAATCACCTGAAGCGCTTACAGAATCTGGGTAAGGAAATTAACTATTTAAAAGAAACTGACCGCGGTAGACTAACATTTATATCTTACGTAGAGTATTCCAGTACTAAAGGCGCTGGCGTACAAACGGCACTATCCGGTATATCGCCAAACATCAGTGGACCAGGATGTAGTAAGAGGATTATCCGGTCACATCCATACTAGCTTATGCCACTGCAGTGCAGGCAGAAGTTCTACAAACAAAACAACTGACAAGAATGATGAGAGCAACACATGGACTTTGTGCATTGAGGACTATATCTGGTTTCAGGACGATCTCCGACGAAGCAGCATTTGTTATAGATGGACTACTCCCCATAGACAACCTAGCGGAGGAAATGCCTCAGATCTAAGAAAGAAATGCCACAAGGGATAACGTATCTGAAGAAATTGTGACGATAAAACTAGAAGAAAGAGAAGTCTCTATTACTTTATGGCAGGCCAGATGAAACCGAGCTTAAAAGGCAGATGGACTGTGGGGAGGTAGTATGTACCTGCATGGGTACTCCGTTCCCTTCCTCCGCCAACATCTGATTATTGTCGTCCATTTCGTGGCCGTAAACTAAACTGTTCGTCGAGAAAACGGAAGCACACATAAACACTCAGGAAACAAATAAAATGTAACGCAGTTTGGTTGTCTGTCTAAAAGTTCTATTATTTAATTTAACTGTTGCAACTGGTTCACAATTATTTAACTTAAAACCGCCTTATACTGGGGGACACAAGAAAAATTTTTTTTTTATTTTCGACGCGCTCGACTCTAACTCTCCGACTTTTGTTTCACACCGTACCGGCGCCGGCACGGTGGATGGCGGGGCGACCGTCTCGATCGCTGGATGAAATTCGACTCTACGATATGTTTCGTTTTGAGGTAAGTTTGCCTAAGAAGAAAAAAATGTTTCTCTGTGGTGGAAACAAGGAAGACAGACTTGGCAAAGACTGTGTATGTGTGAGTGAAGATCACATTGGTTTATTTTTCATACACAAGGCCATAGGAATAAACCTGAAACTCAAGGACGGGGCATAATGGGCATCCAAGAGATGTGTGTTTGTTGAAACAACGAATCGCGTCTCGTCGGATGCTAATAGCTTTGTATTTGTTTATGCATCTCGTTCGTAAGGGACAAGATTCGGCGAATCAAAGGACAAGGGAAATATGACCTAATGCATAGTTCGGTAATGAGGGTCGGCTAGATAAATAGCAGCCGCTCATTACATAGAAAATGTGATTCGGATACCTAAACGATATGAATTGTCTATGGTATGCATTGCAGCTGTTACGATAGCCGCAATGCCGATGCACATGGTGCTAATAGGTTTAAGACGCGAGATGCGTATTTGCTTTGGTTTGCACATTGTGCGAGTCAGGGAATTTTATTGCTGGGAGAAAAGGACGCCAGCCAATGTATACATAAAGAAATTTATTGTACAGATGAATAAAACTGGGAATAGGCGACGCAATGATAATTATTCCTGGCTGGAATGGTTACATGATATGTGAACCGGGGTTTTTCTTTTCAGGATGGTTTATGATAAGGAAGGTAAGAACTCTTACAGAGGATTTGTGAGCGAAGGAATGCTTGAAAAGGTAAGAATTCTTTTGCAGGTACATCCTTTCGCGCAAACCATTAAAAAGAATGCTGGCCCATTCCATTCTGTATGGCGGTTGGCATGTATCCGCTCACGAGTATATTCGGATCGCCTTCGATCCAGTATGCGACTACTTTTTTCTTAGAATTATTTTTGCTGGAGTCTCTAATGATGGAACGGCGAACATTGTTTGGAGGTCAGTAGTATCCTGCCCACGAACTTGCTTATCTGTACGCAATAATTTCCTCGATTTTCATTGCCTAAGACAGTGGAGATTCCAATAATCAAAGCGCTGCAATAGGTAAGTATTTGTTGTAGCAGAGACTGCGCGTAACAGAATCCATACTTATTAATTTATTGGCGAATGTTGCTACATAGCCTGAAAAGTAAACAAGCGTTGACAAGCATTTTTGTGAACAAAGTTATATTTATTCCTTAACATAGTTGCCTTCGAATCACTACGCCTACAATTTCCATAACGCCAACTTTCGCCTCATCAACGACTACCTAGGCCGCCTTTCATTCAACTTGATCACCTATCCGTCGAAGATGGCATCACCCACTTATATACCGAAATCTTTTACTTTATTTCCTCGTTCGTTCCCTACTCTAGACAAAGAACGTCAACCTCTTTCCCTCCACAATCGCAAGTTTCCTTCCCTGCGTAACAAAAGGAATAAGTTATGGGTCACCTTCTCTCGGAATCGAACTATTCCCGACTACTCCAACTTACTTGGCTCTGTAGTGATCCTAAATCACTACTCTCACCCAACTACCCATAATCCCCATCATGTTCCCCAATTAAATCATATGCACGACAAATTTAACCGAAAGTCCATTTATCGTGCATTGATTCAATTCCTATTACCATTAACATTATGAAATGCCATATTCTAAATGCATTTCATAATTTCTCCTTCCGGGAATTTGTTCAAAAAAATTCCTATCCACTTCCCAGAATCCCATTCCAATTGATGCACACAAAATCTTGTTTGTGCTTCTTGGAATTTTTAAATAAAATGTTTAACCAATCTCTGTTGCCACAGAGTATAAAAGGGCGGCACATTTTGTTTGAAACGTTGTTGCGTACGCGAGCTAAAGTAGTTCGAACTGATAACTTTATGATATGTAATTGAACAGATTTGAACATAAACAATACGGGGAAACCAAACCGTGTGCACATTGGTGTTTTTTGAAGTCGTTTTTAAAGGAAACACCAGTGCGTTGTGCGTAAAGGCATGTTTAACTAATAGAAATATCTTATTAATCCTCTACACAAGTAGTCATCAAAAAAAAAAAAAAAAAAAAAAAAAAAAAACGACAGGATTGCCCTTCTTCGTACGCAGAGAGTATTTTATTTCATTTCATTTATTATAATCTAAATTTAAGGTATTTTATTTATTATAATTATAATTTAAATTGTATTCGACTTCTCTTTTTCTTCATTTAAATTTCATCTCATCCTCAATTTCAATTTCATTTAATTTTCTCTTCCTTTCATTTAAACGTCCCTCCAACACAAAATTGGAAACCCGTGTTTTTAAAAACCATAAAATTGATACTAATTTTTCTTTACCCTTTTCCAAATATTTCTATTCTAATTTACTTAGCAACTTTTTACATTTCAGTTTTGTGCTGACATTTTGGTTCTCATTTAGGTTTCATTAGGTTTATCTTTTATCTTCCTTTTTCTTGTTCCTATCTTCTTTTCTCTGTTTCCTGCATTCCTACTTGTTTTTATTCACCTGCTTCTTATCTGCCTGTTTCTCGCTCTTTGTGATTTCCCGCGTCCATCACTCTCCTTTCATTTATCCTTCGCAAAAATGGACCTCTCTTCTCTTCAGAGCTTGGAGCATCAACCCAACCAGGATTTAATGACTTTTCTTGAGAGATTGAGAAGTGAACTCGCGGCCGCGGTAGCCAGGATTGATGTCTCGATAGATCGATAGCGACTTTGATGTCTCTGCCGAAGAGAAGACCAACACCGAACTGTGGGGGAGGTCTCTTCAGTAAACGTGTTGTCACCGGCTGTACGCCAATAATATCGCCGGCTTCAGCTAATGAAATCGTGGCAAACCTCTCGGTAAATCCCACTGCACAAAAAGTCATTCCTTTGGAAAAATCGTGCACACCGACTGCAGCATCCTCCATAACCCCAAACCGCTCAAAATCGAAAGGTCAACTAAACAGCGGTCGGGGCAGACGTGCCTGCTTTAAAAAAGAAGCAGCAACCTGGGGTCTTTGCACGAGACTTCAACCTAAAGGTGTTCGTCGGTGATATTAACCGACAAGGAATATTGAACTTTAAGGCAAAGACCTTGAGTCCAAGCCTCAATAAAATCGTAATCTACGATCGACAGACGTTCTCTAAAGTTAACGATACCCTGAAGGCCAAGGAGGTGAATTATTACACATTCACCCCGGCCGACGAAAAGTCGAGTCGTTGCCTGCTGGAAAAAGGACGACATCGTAATTGCCCTTGAGGCAACATTCCCCCACGTCAAATTCACCGACGTTAAAAAATGCTCTCCTCCACAACGGTTTGTGAACATCAGACCGCAAAAATACAGCAAGGTGAATATGTGGCAGCTTCACCTTGCCCCAGGAACTGACATAGACTCCATAATAAAGACAAAGTCGCTTCGAAATCTTCATCAACAAGTTGTCTTCGAGGTATTTCATAACAACGAAATACTTCAATGCCGACGTTGCCAACGTTTCTAACATGTCTCCCGGAACTGCAACATGGATCGCCGCCGATAACCGGGCGGACGTGGTTCTTGTAACTGAAACTAGGTTGCATCCATGTCACCTTCCCACCTTCCCAAACTTTTCAATCATTCGAAGAGATCGAACCCTCACTGGCGGCCCCACCATCAAGGGAGGTGGCACCTGTATTTCAGTTAATAGCGACTTCGCCATGAAGCTGTTGACCTCCCACATTGCGAGTCCATAGAGGTATCCCGGGTTGAACTGCATCTAGCTAATAACGGTAGAGTAAACATATACTCCGTATACCACTCGCATAAAACCAATAATGGCCCCATTAATCCTGAGGATATCGGCCAATTAATAACGTAAAATACACTCTTCATCATAGGCGGCGATTTTAACTCCAGACATCCCCACTGGAACAACTCGGTCTCTGGCCCAAATGGCATAATATTGTACCACTGGTACACCGAAAACTCGCATGCCCTACATTTTGAAATAGTGGCACCTACTGTTGGTACGCGAGGTAACTCCATTCTGGACATATTTATTTTGTCCAAAGACTTACTTCCCCAAATCTCTCTTCCCCAAGTACCGGCGGGTGTCTCTGACCACAACGCTGTGACCACGTTCATTCGCAGCTATCCAGCATCGCGGGCTCATATCAGATACATACCCGATTATGGGCGCACAGTTTGGGACAACTTCAATGTCACATTGAACGGAAAACTGCACCAACTCTCTCTTCCCACTGACAGGATCCTAACGACGTTTGAGATAAATAACGCTGCAGCTCGACTTCACGAGATTCTAGTTGAAACTTCTGAGATTCATGACCCCAAGTACAAACTTGAAAAGACTTATCAGATTCCCTTTGACGACTTCACTCTTCGTCTCATCCGGAAGCGTAAAAAGCTCTGCAGAATGAGATATCGTCACCGCTTTGCGCAAAGGGAGCATTATTGCGATCCATTATTCACAATATTGACACACTGATAAAACAAAGAATCTAAAACAATCGCACGCGACAATTGGAAGCCAACTGAAAGGTATTCAGATGAACCAGAACATTTATAAAAATGTTAAAAAGATATGTGGCACTTCCCGCATCACTGGTCCAATTATGCACAATGGTGTTGTTGTCAATAACGACACCAATAAAGCAAATATCATCGGAGAGACCTTTGAAAATAATCACAAGCTCACTTTCGAGGATGGCGATCCGGGCACTAATGCAGTAATTAGTTCAGAGGTTCACAATAAATTCGACAACTTTAACGAGCCAATAGTTATCTTCAACTCAGCTAACTGTGCATTCTTCGACGACACACGGGATATTAGTCAAGGTTTCGTCACACCAAATACCCTACAGAACCTAGTTAAATCTCGAAACCCCAAGAAGTCACCTGGTATCGACAACATGTTCTACCACTCGTTGCGAAGGCTTTCTGCTTTATTCTTTATAAAGCTCTCTATTTTGCTCAACCATGCGTACAACATGGGGTACTTTCCCCAAACTTGGAAGCATTCTATTGTTTGTCCAATAGCAAAAGTTGGGAAACCAACGTATGACCCCACAAGCTTTCGTCCTATTTCGCCTCTCACTTGCATCAGCAAAATATATGAAAAATTCATATACGAGAAGCTAAATAACTTTATCAGTGCCAAGAATCTAATACCTGATTTCCAATTTGGATTCAGAAGAGCGCACAGCACCACTATGGCTCTCAACATATTTCAAAACCACGTCTGCGTGCGCCTCTTTAATAAGGAACCCACCGTTGTGGTGAGCTTTGACATCGAAAAGGCTTTTTACTCGACGTGGATCGAAGGTCTCATTTTTAAATTACTGAATACTGGCCTCAGTAGAACGCTGTGTAGTATTATCTACCAGTTCGTTTTAAACAGAACCTTTCAAGTTCAAGTGAATGGAAAGCTTTCCCGAACTTTCAACGTCGCTGCAGGCTTACCACAGGGCTCCATTCTAGGCCCCATCTTATTTAATATCTACACCTCAGATATTCCTCGCCCTGTGGACGGGAGAGTAAACAAGGTATGCTATACGGATGACGTCTTAGTATACACGTCATCCAAAAGCCCTAAACTCGCAACAAATCGACTCAACCGTCACTTAGGCGAACTGTTTCAGTATTGCAGTCGATGGAAAATCCGACTTAACTCATCCAAAGCAGTAGCCATAATTCTGAGTAGGAAACACTCCAAACCTACTTCTCGATATTCACAGAATATTCGAATACAAATAGGTGGTACTGCGATTAGACCAGAGGACAGGATGAAATACCTTGGGGTCACCTACACTCCAAAAACAAATTTCAGCAAACATGTGACCCACATTCTTCAAATGGAAAGTGGAACAACAAAGTTGACACCAAAGTTAAGCTTCTCTGCTATAAGCAGCTAATCCGATCTGGAATATCATACGCCTTTCCCATATGGTCCTCCACATCTTCGACTCAAATGGAAAGACTTCGAGTTTTCGAAAGAAACCTCCTCAGAAGATGCATTAACCACTTTAGAAGGCCTGACGGTCGCCATTACTCGAACTCTCACCTATATGAAGGTGCCTCCATTACCCCTATCGATGAGTACTTGCTACAATTAGCATATAAGTACCTCGAAAACATTCAGAACAGCGAGAACCTACTTGTACGTGAGTCTTGTCTTCTTGACCCTTCTCTCTCTCGATCTCTTCGGATCAGACCACCACCATTTCTTCTTCAGTACAAAACTGAAGAAAGCATCCTTCCCAACAACATTCCCCTCTATAATAGAGGATTCCTGGACCCATCCCATAGGGTCTACTATTAACAAACCAAACGCACGAACGCACAGTACAAGACGGCACAAACACAAACATACACACCGACCAAAGAGCAGATTATCAGACGCCAAAGACGTGATCTGCGTTTACTACCGCACCCAAGACCAAGAGGGCAAAGTCACTGATTGCTTTCAATCCGGCGAAGGCTAGGACGATCCTTGTCCCTGTTCAATCCAAGTTGACATGCAGTCTCCACGTGAGACCCCTGGTTAGCTACTTTGGCACGCGCCAAGTAGTGAACCAATGCATGCAGCGACATCCTGGGAAAGGTTGGCACAAGGCTAATAGTTGGCCGGAAAAACAAACTATTATAACAAATTTATCAAACCTCGGACATCGGCCCGAAATCGGGACGTTGTAGTGCTGATGATGATGATGATGATGCCGAATTAAGATATATAATCGGCTGTTATATAAAAGGGGAACAATTATCACATAAATCGATTGCAATCACTGTGTTTATGTATAAGATTTCGCGAAATAAATGTATCATCAACTTAGAGAGAAGTTTTAATCAAAAGACAAAGAAAGTAAGAAACAATAAACTCACCACCGTGTATGGTCATTTCACAAACATTTAATGGTCCTTCGAGTCGGATATTTATCGCTGTGCGGTGCCCGATAAGTCGAACCTGCGGAAAAGTGAAAGTGCGAGCGTCCGTGGTGCAAGTGTTAACTACCAACGGTATTGACGACGTATCGCGTTCTCCTCTCGTCCACACGTTCCTGAACTCACATCGCAGTTCGGATGTCACTCCTTCGGCTGTGTGCTCAACGAAGGCTCGGGGCACTTTTACGATGTCGGTTACTTCCAAGCGATCACCACACCAATGATTGAGAAGCATATCGGCGCTCAATTGTCGGCGCAAGACAAGATGTCTCGCGCTTTCCTCAACCTCCAGGGCAAGGGACAACCAACGCTGACCACGATAGAGGAGCTCAACCGTAACCTTCACCTCGAAAGGGCAAGTATTCTCAGACGGCACGAAGACATCATGCAAATGGCAGCCCCTGAACACCGAAACCACAAAGACCTCGCGAAAGATTTCATCGTCGACGCCGAGGAAGTGTATCTCGACAAGCACAAAGCTCAAGTTGCAACCAGAAGCGCAGCTCACGAAGTGAATGTTAATTGGGACTAGGAAAACAATACACGAAACACATGTCTAAATTATGAGATCATCTACCTACGCAATGGCACAGGGCTGAAAACCCTATACGAGCTTGACTCAGGCTTCCCGGCAATATCCACAGCCCCGACCAACGCCATTGCCAATCGCATCCCCGCTAGTGAGCTGCCTTTAGTGCAGCTACCGGCGCTCTCAACCAAGCAGGTGGGAAAGAAACTGCCCCCTGCAGTCAATCACCAACAAACAATAGTAAATTACTAGCGAGTACTTCTGAATAGTTCGGCGCAAGGGTAATAACCTTGCCCGTAAAAATAAATTATTATGGAAAATTTAACAAGCCTCGAGACTTGCTAAATAAGGCCAAGACCGGTTCCCGGTTGTAGTCCCGATTATGATGATGACTTCTGAATAGATCCAAGAGGATAAATCCCAATCCCGCCCTGTAATATCTCTGATACAACAATGACACTTTAATTTAAATTTAGGTCCGAAACATTTTGATTCTGTTACATCCATACCAAAGATAATATAATAGTAATAATAGAAATATGCTATGTAGCCATGTTAGAAGTTGCTACCCAAGCACTTAAGATATTCTCTAATACTGCCTATGAATGGAATTGGCAAATTGAAATGTATATGGGTTACCCGGCCTCTTACACGCCGCACAATATTATTCTTAACATATGTCTTTAGAACCAACCAATACAAAAAAATAATATTATGCCGAATAACTTTGATTAATTTGTTTAAAACTTAAACTTAAATCACCATTAACTTTGCTTAGCCAAAGCACTACATTCCGGTCAAAAGGTAAAAGACGAAAAGATATAAAAATGACACTTTCAAAGAATACGTAGCAATGCTACAAACACAGCTCACATTTAATCACCTTAAATTGCAATTAAAATAAAAGACACTTAAAATGACACTTAACAACAACATTAAGAGATTTTTTACTAATCGCTGTAACCCATCAAACCAGTCATCTTCCTGGGAAATGGTTCTGAATAAATATTTTTGAAATTCATGTTATCCGAAAAATACACATTTAATTAAACTTGTACAAATATTTAAACATTAAGCATAAAAATTAAAAATTAAATTTGCAAAAAAATTTAATTTAAAGAAATAATTCAACACACCTGTGAGTAGTAGAATCCCTCTAGAGGTTAAATAGTCACCTACGCACAAGTTGATTAGGCTCATTGTTCGTGCCAGAGGATTGCGGACTTATCCTGTCTTTACGTCTAATCGTCGTCGTGTTTTGTGGAATGTAAGTCTTTTTCCAGATGATCACGTCGTATATTGAGTACCCTTTGCTTGCGGTAGATTATGTGTGTTAGAGTGAGGCGAAGTATGTAGGAGTATTTCTAATCCTCGTTAGCCACTGTAATTACTTCCTTATTTGCTCATGCTTAGCGAAAGGATGTAAAACCATGAACTATTGAGTTAGGCACTGATCTGCACATTTTATTTTAATAGGTTTCTCTGCTTCATTTGCCACCCGTGGAGGAAGTATACACAAGTTCAGTTACCAGCTATGTACAAACGAAGGAACACTTCTGTTTACATAGTACAGCAACGTCTGGGGAAGAAATTACTTTTATCGTCGTGTCGCCAGGGAAAGTCCTTATTTGCGCATCATTTAATTAGGATTACTGTAAATAGAAGGGGTAATTAAGACGGTCAGTAAAGTTGTTGATTACAATATACAGAAAGAAAGTTAAATTTGTGTTCTTCTCGTTAATTTTCTATATATACATAGTTTCTGCGTTGCTATAGCATTAAGCACTTACTTATAGTAATGTTGTTATATTTTTGATGCTCCATAAAAGCACATTCAATAAACAATATTTACTTGAAGTCACATCTCCCTTCCATCGAGGTTTTCAACAAACTATGTATTCCAATGTGATACCGTGGACCAACTTAGCCTTGAAGTATCGAAATTATCCCTGATGGTTGGATTCGAAGCTAGTTTCGAAAGGTTACTTTTTGATATTATACTTAACACTTGGCTGAAGTGTACTTCGTAAATCGGTTACTCTGGGCCTTTGTCGGATTGTTTTGATATGATATATTCTTTTAAATATAATATATTAGTTTAAGGAAAGAGAAATCTACTATTTTTTCGTTAGAGATAAATATAAACAAATGCGGAATTGTGCTCGTTTAAACTGTGAAATTGCCTATTTAAAATATAAAAGAAGAAATTTCTTGACACTTTTGACATTTCGTACTAAAAGAAATTGTTTAACACTTTTGACCGGAAACTTTGTTTTTTGGCCCGACCCCATGAAAAATCGCTATGTAAGACGCATCACTGGAGACATACTCGTATTATATGTGACGATCACATATACAAGAGTGTAGCGTTTGTCAGATCATTTTTTTACCTGGCCAGGAAAAGCTTTTTAAAGCTCGACGGCGTGGTCATGCATCCGCAGGCGAACGAGGTCTGGTTCGTCAACATGGAAACTGCGCTAATCGTAAAGGCATTGACTGAATATGCAATAATACGAGGGTTGCCTTTTATATTTCGGGATTAGAGAACAAAAACAAATATTGATCATCGAAAATCACTTTATTGTTTTTCAAAATATTCCCCATGAAGATCTATACACTTTTGCATGCGTTTGAACAAATTGTCGAAGCACTTTTGCCACTCTGATTGAGGTATCTCCAACACATGCATTCTAAATGCAGCAACCGCTTCTTCAGGTGTCGAAAAACGTTGACCTCTCAGTTTGTTTTTTACGTACGGGAATAAAAAGAAGTCATTCGGTGCCAAGTCAGGACTATACGGCGGATGACCCATCAAATCGATGTTTTGGGTGCTCAAAAATGCAGTTGTCGCAGCCGATGTATGAGAGCTCGCATTGTCGTGGTGAAGAGTGATCCGTCTTCGGCAGTTGGTTTTCCTGATTTCTTGGAAGACAACTGACAAACAAATGGTTGTGTACCACTCAGAATTGACTGTTCTGCGTTGTTCTAGTGGTACGGTTGCGACATGTCCAGTTTTTCCGAAAAAAACAGGCGACCATTTGCTTGGAAGTACTTCGTGCGCGAACAACTTTTGTTGGATTTGGCTCATCTTGAAACACCCAGACAGTCGACTGCTGTATACTTTCCGGCTCATACGCGTAAATCCACGATTCATCACCTGTCACGATGTCATAGACGTGTTTCGAAGCACCGCGACCGTATTTTTTGAGCATTTCTTTCGACCAATTGACACGAGCCTTTTTTTGGGCGATTGACAAATTGTGTGGGATCCAACGCGAACAAATTTGTTTGACAGTCAAATGTTTATGCAATATTGAATGTATGCTGGTCCCACTAACGTCTAAGGTTGTCTCAATCTCACGATAGGTCACATGACGATCTTCCAATATCAGTTCGCGCACAGCATCAATGGTTTTCGGAACAACAACTGATTTTGGACGACCTTCACGAAATTCATCTTGGAGTGAACTACGACCACGATTGAATTCACCATACCATCGATAAACACTGGTCCTTGATGGAGCTTCATCGTCAAAAATTGAATTAAGTTCATCCATGCACTGTTGCTGAGTTAATCCATGCCGAAAGTTGTAAAAAATAATTGCACGAAAATGTTGACGATTTAATTCCTTTTTTGGGCCGAGATGAATCTTTTAAGTTACTGTAAACAACACAAATAGCGCTCGTATGTCAAAACGTTCTGAGTGCGTATAACCTCAAAAATGTCCAACTTTACGACAGAGCTGTCAATTGCCAGATTGTAACACTATGGTTGCCAAATCCCAAAACATAAGAGGCAACCCTCGTACTTCGCCGCAAGATGAAGTGAATAATGAATTGGTGTTTTTTCCTGTGCTTTGGCGGATTTTTGTATTCTTGGGGAAGTGTTCCGCCGAACACTTTACACGCGACTCCAATAACAATCTTCTTCTTTCAAGAAGAAAAACACCACTTGTTTACTTTTACTCTTGATTTTATTCAGTCATTACTTTATTACAACGGGCGTTACTTTATTAAACGGACACTCGCGCGACACACTCCCGATTACCATCCTTCCGAACAAGAACTGAATAAATTTTTCTTAGGGGATGTTGTGGGTAAATTTTGCTAGGGGCGTCGGCACGGACGCAGGTTGAGCAAGACACCACGGATTGATCACTGAGAATTGTTCTTCGAGGGAAACGGAACTCCACTCCAAAAGGGAAAGAAAACACAGCAAGTTATTTTTAATGTTATTGTTCCTTTATTTGTTCTGTAGACTTGATTTTAATTTTCACTGTGCACTTGTTAATTACGGTGTGGTACACGAACTCTATGAATCAACATCACATCCGTATTTTGCAATCATTATTTAAGTAAATATATTTCTATAAAATATTAAATTCACTCCAACACGGAAACTAGCGTGTGTACGCTTAAGCAGTTTAAATCTGACTCCAGTTATTTTTGAATTTACAACAGAACGAATAGCACGACAGTGGAGACTCGACGTCTCTCTTCGACGGATGAATTTTGAGTCCACGATGCAATCCACATCCGTGACATTCAGCGGTGGTGGATCACATCGATATGGGAGGAGCGAAACGGATCAAGATGGCAGCGGCCAATGGTGATCGAGGAAAGGGTTCAATGGGAGGATTTTTCAAATGCTGCATAGGGACGCGTACAATGCCCCTTTTTCCTGCAATACAGACAATGATCGCCGACACCTGACCAAACAAATAAAGAAGGGGCTGCCGGCATTGTGTTTGTTGTAATGCCGTTGTAGGCGATACATTCTTTGGTGACGATAGGTCGACCGAAGATTTGGGGTTTGTTTGTTTTAGCCGTATGGCTCTGGTGCTCTAGGCGGAACATTATTTATGCTGGTGAGGTATTTGACCTGCGGGGAAGGGAGTGGTTGTTGCGTTTCTAGCAGATACACACACGACTAGTAAAGAACAACACCACCAAAAGCACATCCATTAAAGCCGCATACCATAGCAATAATATACCATTACCACATTAGTCGAATGTATTTGAGTTTAAGAATCAAATTCACTTAAGCGGCAGTGGCCTGATGGGTAAGAGCTTTGGTATCTTTTACTGATTCTAACCGTGATAGCGTCGGTTCGAATCACTCGCTCGTCACTATCGTCGCAAACGCTATAACTATATTTATTATCATTGAAAATAGCAAGTTGACAAACAGCACTTAAGGTTATTGCAAGTCGTTACACTATGTTTGTTGCTCGGATTCGTCACAACATTCGTCGTTCTCTTTCGTATGTCTAAACCCAACTGAATACTTTTCTTATCTAATCCAATCATACCCGTATCCACAACGCGATTCCTTCATTCGCCGTGGCGACCGAACACCAAAATCCCATCCATGGTCTCAATGACCATATTTGATAATTCCATTCCTCGCATCCTCTCCATTTCGTGTTGCCTGATTTAGCGACCGATGTGAGCGTGTATTACAGAATCAAAAGGTAAATAAAGCGTCTCTTGTGGCGTTGCAGCCGGATTTGCCTTTGTGGTACATGGTGCCATTCGCACTATTATGCCTGGTGTAGGCAATGTCTGTTGTTGCGAATGTATTTTTCGTATCAGCAGACACTGTGCTCCACAGATTTTAGGTGGTTATTGGTATAACCAATGCAGGTAAGTACTTGCTCTATTGAAAACAGAATTCTTATGCAAAGGGAGTTACCTGGTGTATATGGACAGGTGAGTAGTGGCGTTCGCAAGAACCGCCACAAATAAGCAAGCAAACGTCTCACCCAGGGGAACCATGGACCAGCGGTTAGTAAACAAAGCAAACGCAGTGAGGTACTGTGTGTTTGCTTTGATTTGCTGGTTGGTCATCATAGGGCATTGTGGCGAGGAAGTATGGTGCGCCGGCCTACGACGCTGATTCACTTCCTCCTCCATCATAAATGTTCCACCGAATACAAAATGACGATCACTAGGAAAAAGGAGATAAAACACACGGGAAGTTGCGGCACAGAAAATGAAACACACTGATTTAGTTTATTATTCTTGGTTTTATTATAGGTAGACAGTAGTCGCGGTGAGTTTCTCGATTACATACAGTTTAAAATTTTAGATACTGGTCACAGGTAAGACACAAAAACTATTCCTTTATCTTGTAGTGTATTCAACTGCTTACACCTAAGAGAGTTTACAAAACCGTATCGTCGCGGGCGTAAAAGATTGCACTTCAGAGTGATCAAGGAAACTCACATTTAACACATTCTAACTCCACGCACTGTTCCTAATTTTAATTTTATGGTAATTGCGGCAGGCTGAAACTTGATTCGCGACTAGCACTCAGAGGATGACAAACTCCCGACTATGAGGTGTACAGAACGCGTGTCCGCAGCGCTACGTACGGTGGGAGATCGCGTGTGACCAGCATGGTCGACGGATGGGAAACGACTCAACGTTTTCGGGTGAGTTTTCCAAAGAAAGAAAGACTTGGCAATGTATGTGTAAGTGTGAGTGAAGATCACATTGGTTTTTTTTTCATACACAAGGCCATGGGAATAAACCTGAAACAAGGAAAAGGAAAATGTGCATTGCAGTTGAATAAATAAACCGCTAGTCATTAAAAGGTAGGTGTTAAAAGCAAATTGGATGTTTATGGCATCTCTGTCTGCAGTAGAAACCGGGTTCGTGTTTGCATTAGGAAATGCTAGAAAATTTGGTTTCGTTGATAATGCCTAAGATGCGGTGATTGTTTGTCGATTGTACAAACGAATCGCGGGTCGGTTTATTGCAGCTGTAAAAACAAGCTGTCCGACCTAGGATTTTAACACATACAAAGGGTGCCGACTGGATTGGGATTCATGATGCCATATGCACTTTAAAGAATTATTTCCAGGAACCTTATCTAACGCGTTGTATGCATTAATGTCCTTGCAAAAGGAAATGTTTCAGGTATGTTGGGTGGAGATTGCGGTGCAGGTATGGGAAATATAATTTTGCCTGGGGTTCTTGAAAAGGTATAAAGAAATTCTTACAGGAAATTATATGCGAAGAGATGCATGAAGGTAAGTTTTCTTTCACAGGGACTCTTTAGATTATAGATTTGATCTATACAATGCGTGAAGCATTTACAGGCGCTAATGCTGTTGCATTAGCGAAGTTAGGAGATCGGCTGAATGTTTTGGGCGGTTTTACGGTAAGTAGACAGTGGGGTTTGGCGGAACTGCCACAGCATGGCATAGGTAAGATTGTCTAAACAATGATCATATCCATGCCCAAATTCCATTATCGGTTGATAACCGATGAAAGGGAATTGGTCGCAAGTGTTGCGAACCTCAGTATATGGGTGCGATATAAGATTACCGTGGAAGAGAAACTATTGGGTGCAGCTGTACCTAGGGAGCATGGAGGCAGTGTTTGTTTACACTTTTGCCATGGTGTGAAGCGTCACTTCGATTCTACTCGAAATGTAACGCCTCCTAGGTCGATTAAACAACACTCGATCGCTTGTGGATAACCAGCGATGGCTATGCTGTATATTGTTGATAGGACGATCGGCCTATGGGTCTGCCAATAAGGCAAGGGTAAGCATGACATGCCGAATATGGGGAAAATGCTCCTCAGCCATGCGCATTGACATGTTCGGATGTTTATGTCAGTTACACGATGGGAAAACCGAATTGGATTTTAGGACATGATGGTTTATATGCAAGGATGCCCTGGTGAACTTCTATCAATGCCAATGCGATAGCAAAATAGCAAACGGTAATCGTTCTAGACGATTTTGCCACGGCTAAAGTCTTCCAGGTAAGTATTATTGCAGGGGAGCTTGACTTCTCGTCTGGAGGTAAGCTGCTTATGATACGTACAGGTATTTGCAGGGTATTTGCAGGTTGGGGACGGGGAGTTGGGTTAGGCCGATGGGAGGTTCTTCGGGCGCCTTAAAGAACCCCCACAATGTCACGACTCACCCGATTGTTCTCTTTCCTTTTTACTTTTCCTGGTGATTCTCTCTTAATCGAGAATCTCTCCACCAAGGAAGATCGCACACTTTTTTTGTCCTGGGGGTTCCGCTTCATCGCTGGCCAGATGTGTGGATGCACTCACACACACAGACGCGGGTGTTGCTGCCCGTGCGACCGGAGATCCTCCTGGGATTGTCAGAATGTTCACACCTTCTGTCGAAACTCTTTTGGACATATTCGAGTGTGTGGTTTCTTCTTCTTGGCGATCTTGGGATCGTGGTAATTATCGTTGGTTGTGATTATCGTATTTGCTTCACGCTATGGGAACAGCGTCTTAGTTTATTGCTGTGTCTCCGCAATGACCTTTGTTTAGGCGAAGTGCATTGCAGCAGGGTCAAGGGTTTAGCCGATGCATTGTTTTACGGCAATTTGCTTATCGCTGGGATTTGATGTTTGTCAACATCTGCCGCAGCTGTGCCAACCACTTGTGTTTATCTAGCTAATGGATTGTTACACAATTTCTATACTGGGTCGTGTCCTTCGACCGCCGTGCAGGCGTGGGGAAATTGTTCGGGACTTGGAGCCCACGTATCTGTGGATACGTGGGGTTGTTGACCACGGTATGTATGTCATCTTTGGTCAGGTGAAAAGGTGGACTTTCGAAGTTTAGTCATAGGTGAGTATGTTCCTTGGTGGAACGAAGGTATCTCAGCCTATGATGATTTGTGCGGTTCGTGGAACCACCACAGTGCTATTCCTGGACTGTATTATGTTGATTGAGTCAAATTTTCCATCCGTAAATGAAATTCATGCATATTTTAAAACCAAGAAAGGCGAACCAATAGCGGTGAGTCAGCGCCCTGAGATGCTATTTTTTTTTCTCAACCGCGTCCATCAGCTAAGCTCCGAAAGATGCTCAAGGATTTTCCCCACATATTCATGGAGCCTTCAGCTTAATTGGGTGGTATTTCACCGGGCGGCTGGGCTTTGGGACCCTACCTACCATTATATAATATTTATTATAAAATGCACGTACTTATTGGTTATTTCAATATTGTAATTATCCCTAATTGATTGTAAATCGCACTACTCCCAGTTATTGGTGTTGGGGTAGTGCTCAGCCCGAACCGTGGATGCGATGATTCAGTATGTCAGTTGGTTGGCTGGAACACTGCTGCGACGAGATAAATTAATCCGTATGATTTGCCACCAATTTTTCTCAAGTTCCTTGCAATGGACCCTTTTCTAATTTATCGATAATCTTTTGACGCACGCGTACTTCGAATAATAGAATATTATCTTAAGTCGGCAATCAATTATTTTTGTCTGATTTTGGAGAGATTCCGGCCGTTTGTTTTTTATATCTGGTCGATTTTACATCTTTCGACTCTGGTCTGTTTTCCTTTTTTTTTTATATCTCTCCATTGGTACAGTTCAACCGGTTGTTCGATCTTATTTGCTCCTCCACCTGTCCTTTACTCCCTTCAAATTTTCCGTCATCTCAAATCAAGAACAGTACTGTTCCTTTTTTGTTTTGGTAGGACGGTGGAAACCTTCAAAAGATACCTCTGGACCGATCCAAAAGCATACCGAATTAACAAAAATAATTCACATCAGTGGAGTATAGTCGAGTTTAGAAATCAAATTCTAAACAGGGTCAGTAGCCTGATGTGTAACGCTTAGGTTCAATTTTTTTCGTGATTCAAACTGTAATAGCGTCAGTTCGAATCACACGATCTTCTTCACTATTATTTCAAACGCTATAAGCTCGCCATGTTTCTACATCAGGTATCGTTTTGTGTGTCCATCTTCGTTTGGTGGAAGTGTGGGGCTTTTCAGGGCCCGAAGAGCCATGCATCGCTCGATCCCCACTATTCCAGGCGAACGACTTATCTCTCGGTCGAACTTCAGCAAGGTTGCGTAACCTTGCTACGGCATTTACCCCCAGCCAAATCGCTGGAATTAATACGGTTACCAATCGGATAACTGTTTTGAATTTCTGTTAGGCAGCTTACCTATTCTGTAGGGGTTTTCCTTCCAAACCCCTTTTTCTCCAGCACCACCCCTGAAAACATTAAATCCACGGCAAAGCTTATCACCTTGCCGTGGCATCGAAAACTCACCCTCGGCCAGACATAATTTCCTAAAAACATTAAGCCCACGGCAAAGCTTATCACCTTACCGTGGCATCGAAAATTCACCCCCGAGACGTACATCATTCCCTAAGAAACATTAAGCCCACGGCAAAGCTTATCACCTTACCGTGGCATCGGAAATTCACCCCCGAGGCGTACATCATTTCCTAAAAAAAAGCATAAGTCCACGGCAAAATCATCACATTGCCGTGGCATTTGAAATCCTATCTTTAGGCATACGTTCTGCCAGGGCAGCTTGTTACCATAGCCTTATGCTATGGAAACAACATCAACAAAGAGTTCCTTGTTGACTCGTTTATTTGTTTGCCCATGGCACTTCTCGCATGCGGCCTTTCGGTCCCATTGATTTGCTATCGCCGACAAGGTTTCTGCTGACGCAAACCAAACATGTCCCCGATTACCAGCAATCGCTGGCTTCCAATTATCGGTCCCCACGTTCAGAGACCGCAATCAAGCAGCGATCAAGATGCAGCCAGAAAATGTTTACTTTCAACATCTGGCAATGGCTGCACCCTATGTTCGTTGCAATGTTTAATCATCGGCAACCGAAATGATGATTTATGGCCTCCCATTAGGATGACCAAATCATCGGTTTGGGTCTTTCACACCCCAGATGCTAGTATTTACATTCTTGGAAAATGCACTAGCGAAGTTGCCCTCCATCCACGGTCGCCGAACGATCGTATGCATGGCATACGCACACATGCGTAATGTATGCCTATTCCGTCCGGTCCAATCACGATTAACTACTTCAAGTTAATCGTGTAACTCCGCCTCCTTTCCAGTTTCTTTCCGGGTTCCTTGCCTTTTGATGACTTCCTATGGAGTTAGTCAGATTTCATTACCCGTGGTGTGCGCTCATACCTTAATCAATTCAATGCCGTGTTGTCTGGAGGATACGTTGGAATGTCGAGCATTTAATAAGAATTAATTTAATCAATTCAATACCGTGTTGTCCGTGTAAACTATGTTAATGTTTATTGGAACTGTACATAAGCAAATTTGAAACGCAGTGGTTACTTTAATTTAATCAAATCAATATCGTGTTGTCTGTGTAAACTATCTTAATGTTTATTGGAACTGTACACAAGCAAATTTGAAACACAGTGGTTACTTTAATTTAATCGAATCAATACCGTGTTGTCTGTGTAAACTATCTTAATGTTTATTGGAACTGTACACAAGCAAATTTGAAACACAGTGGTTACTTTAATTTAATCAAATCAATACCGTGTTGTCTGTGTAAACTATTTTAACGTTTAATTGAACTGGATATAAGCAAACTTGATACACGGTGCTTACCTGAATTTAATCGAATGAACACTGTGTCTACTTTATAAGCCATGTTATATATAATAAAACTGAGAAAAATAAATGACGTGTTTTGCTAACTGGGAAGTGATTTTCGAGGCACCCTTCAGGCGAAATTCAGTGGAATGTTTAGTGGACCCGTACCCGTGTTGGCGCAACAACTAACATACTACCCACATTGGTGACCTAAGGGTGAAGAACACGCCACCTTTCAAACCACCCCGGGAATTAGTAAAATCTCGGTGACGCGACAACCTTGCTCTATCGAGTTTTGTTTTTTTAAAAGTGAACACACAGAACTACTGCGCAGCAAATTGTGCAAGTGCATTAAACTATAGACAGTCTACCGGAACCGTGTGCCAGTGCAAAAACCAAACCAACTAAAGGGTACGCCCCAACGCCAGCCCAACAACAGCACCTGGCATAACATCACTACCCAACTCAATTTAATAAATCAAGTGGACAATACAATCATCGTCACACCAATTAAAGTTGAAGTACCTGATCCAGTAGAACCATCTCTGTTAGTACAGTGCGAGTGCAGTAACCCCAACGCTGCTGTGTTTCTCAACGGCACGTGAAAATCAACAGCATTCAGGATTCCCAGCAAAGCCCCCTTAACCATCAGGACACTCAGTCAGCCGCCAATACCCAGGATTAAACGCAAGTTGTAGTAAAAAAACATTTGTTTTCCTTTCTTTATTTTTTTTTTCCTTTCATTACTATAGTTTTTTATATATCAGATTTTGTATTTTACTTTATATTAAGCTGAAATTACGCATATACCCCACTGATAGTAAGAGATATACATACCCATTTTCTTTTCTCTCTTGTGTGAGCTCCTTCTGAGCTTAAAAGTGTAAAGTTATTGGCTTCTCCTTCTGAGCAAGCATTAAGTGCTAAACTTTGACGCAGTTGCCTTAAACCCTTACGCGCACGTAACTTTTGTATTAAAAAAAGAACAAAAAAATGAACTTAAGAGCATATTTACAAGGCGTGTAATTGCGCAATAATCGAACCTGGTTCGAAAGTTAGTTGACGTGGAATTTTATTTATTTCAAGTAAATCAAATTAAGAAATAATAACCACTCTGATTGTCGAATCACTTTAAATAACCATAACAACACGAAAACGACCTGTTCTCTTTTTGTAACTCTATATGTGAAGCGGAACCAATCAAGCTAAAAATTTACATAGAAATAGGCATTTCAAAATTCAACTCTAGGTTAATTAAATATCCATATATATATACATATATATATAAGTATAAATTATTCAACTTTCGAATCAGCGAGACTTACACACACAAATACACTACCTAGTAATTTAACATCTTAATACATTTGTAAACCCCTTCAGGGTACTAACGACAATTTTTAACTCTCTTTTTATAATTACACATACACCCGTAGTAGCAATATCTATATTTTTTTTTTTTTTCGCTGCGGTTTTTGAAACCTTTTTCCTTTTTTTTGGTTTTTATTTTAAAGTAAAACGGAGTACACAATAACACGAAAGCACACTTACATTCGCGACTTCAAAGAACTCCACTCGACTTGGCACAATTCTCTTTTAACTCCGCACCTTCGATCGCTTCTTTTCATCCCAATTTGGCCCCGTAACCCCACTTTATTCAATTCTTTTGACTCTTTTACTTGGCCTCCTTTCACCTTTCTTCGCGTCCTCTTACGCCGTTAGCTCCAGTTTCGCGTCATATAACCTACAATGGTCAGCACCCGAAACACCATGGCCAGAAAGGCTCAGGAACAATCCGAGCCCCTTGAATTCCACGACGCCTCCAGCGTCGATTTCCCCACTGAGCAAGTCGGTGATGACCTAGACTTGCCCGTACAATCTACTCCCCTGGCACCCCCGGTTGCCCCCAGCGTCGTGAACCGACCCCAATCTTCTAACGCTCTCCCAACCTCTTCCAACGCCCCTGGTATCGGCCCTTTGGCAAATGCCGGCATTTTAATGCCCACAACTGGTGCCAGCACCTCACAACAACCCCAAAGACCTTCAGAGTCCCAAGAATTCCACGATGCTTCCAGCCTCGGGAATGGGACTCGTCACCCTAATATAGGACTTCCCCCCTTCGATGAGGAGGACCCAGACCTTTGGTTTGCAGTGGCAGACCGCATCTTCCAGGCCTCAGCCTTGCACGACGAACAACTTCGTGCAGTTGAGCTGTTGAAAGTGCTTGACCGCACTCAACGACCGCATGTTGCACACATAATAAGGTCGGCCGGCCGCAACCCATATAGCAACATGCGTGAAGCTCTGCTCGACGCATTGGATGAGCCTGGAAGCGCGCGGCAACAACCTTTAGCCGCCGTAACCAACCTTTCTGGGATGAGACCATCTCTTTTCCTGACCCATTTACGCTCTATAGCGGGGACCAGGATTGGGGACGACCTAATAAAGCCTCACTTTTTGAGGTGTCTTCCCCAGCATGCCCGTTCGGCACTTATAGCCCAACCCAACCAGAATTTGGGCTATTTATCCAAAATTGCGGACGCAATTATGGAAAGCTCAGATCAGTATTCTGAGCCTCCTGCGTACCAGGTAGCGGCGGTTTCTCAACACGCCGCCCAGCCTGCACGGCACCCTCGTCTGCCTTTTACAGCCCCTCAATTGGCTCCAGTTCCCCTTCCTCCTCAAACCCAATTACCAAATAGAAGGCCCGCCTCAACCAATTTCCCTCAGGGGAATCCAGAGGCAGGCCCCAACGTATTTAACCAAAGAAGTTCGCCACCACAATTAACCACTGCTGACCTTCGGGCGCTCCAAACCTCACTCCTCCGCGAGATAACTCAATTGCGCGCGGAGGTGAGGAACAATCCTCGAAGCGCCCAGAATCGAGCCATGCCGAGCCGTCCTATTAATCGGCAAAATTTCTCCCAAAATGCCCCACGGAGGGCCAATCCCACCCAAAATGGCCCTCACCGGGCCAATCCCCAGCGGGCTCCGGCTCGACCTCCCCGTAACGGCAACGCCAATAGGCAGAATATACCAGATAATGCCGTTACTCTACCTTGGTGCGCCAATCACCAACGATATGGTGATCGCGCATTTAACTGCAAAGCGCCTTGTGGTTGGACACAACCTTCCACCAACCAAAGGCGCTCTTTAAACTAATTTTGCCGACCGACACCCTCGCGCAATCGGCCGGCACCCATACGATAAGTCGCCTAACCATCCGGGATTCAAAACTGAATATCGCTTTTACTGTCGATACCGGCGCCGATATTTCAGTCCTCCCGCGATCGTTTGCTCCGCGCAACCGCGTGCCAGCCGCACTTAAATTGTCAGCTGCAAATAATACGCCGATACTTACGTACGGACGTAAAAAGCTGACACTCCAATTGGGTCTTTGTCGTCCGATCACTTGGCGTTTCGTCATTGCGGACGTAAATGAACCCCTGATAGGTTCCGACCTATTAGGTGCACATAATCTGTTGGTCGATTCGACCCATAACAGACTTGTGGCTCCAACCGCACCCCCCTTGCCCATGACGGCATCTCCAGCGGCAACTTCAGGGGCCACAGAGTGCATAGACCCATTCCAGGTTATGGTACAGGAATTTGTGAGTACAACAATTCCTCTACCTAACCAACGCCGACATAAAGCCACGGTGTTTCATCATATAGAAACACGTGGTCCCCCGGTGAGCCAGCGTCCACGTCGACTGGCTCCGGAAAAATTACGTGCGGCGCGCGCGGAGTTCGAGCATATGATCGAACTAGGTATCTGCCAACCGTCGGACAGTCCCTGGGCAAGCCCACTCCACTTAGTGAAGAAACGTTCTGGTGAGTGGCGCCCATGTGGCGATTACAGGCTGTTGAACGCAGCAACTGTCCCGGACAGATACCCAATTGCACACCTCTACGATTTTTCGTACAAGTTACGAGGGTGCAATGTCTTCACTACCCTGGATCTCACCAGGGCATACCACCAAATTCCGGTGGCACCAGAAGACATCCCCAAGACCGCAGTCATTACACCTTTCGGACTCTTCGAGTTCAAAGTGATGACTTTCGGCCTCAGGAATGCCGCACAGACATTCCAACGCTATATCGACACGGCTTTACGTGGTCTTAATTGCTGCCATGCTTATCTTGATGATATTCTCACCGCCTCCAAAGACCACGCCGAACATAAGCGCCACTTACGTCAGGTCCTAGAGCGCCTCCGTGAATTCGGTCTTGTCATCAACCCAGATAAGTGTCAATACGCCAAGGAGCAAATCACCTATCTGGGTTATGTCGTTGACAACCAGGGCATTCGCCCACTACCAGACCGTGTGGAGGCCCTCATGAAGTATCCTCGGCCTACTAACGTGAGTGAGCTTCGTCGATTTTTGGGCATGCTGAACTTCTACCGTCCTACCCTGAAGAATGCTGCCCAGATTCAAGCTCCCTTAAATGAATTTTTGAAAGGAGCTAAGCGCAATGATAAGCGCCCCATTAATTGGACAGAAGTCTCAGATCGAGCATTCCAACTGTCCAAAGAACAATTGGCAAATGCCACCTTACTCCGATACCCTCTCGAGGGAGCGGCACTTTCTATCCAATGCGACGCATCGGATACCGCAATCGGAGCCGTCCTTGAACAGGACATTGAAGGCCGTCCGGAACCACTTGGTTTCTTTTCAAGGAAGCTGAGTCCCACTGAGCGACGTTACAGCGCCTACGACCGCGAATTGCTCGCGATCTACAGCGCTGTTAAGTACTTCCGTCATATGATAGAAGGACGTTCGCTCTCAATTTTAACAGACCACAAGCCATTGGTCTATGCGTTCCGGAAGAAGTCGGGAAATGCCTCCCCCCGACAAGAGCGTCAATTAGACCTCATTGGGCAATATTCTACGGAGATAAGGCATATCTCCGGTAAACAGAATGTCACGGCGGACGCCCTTTCTCGAATCGATACGATTCACTTGCGTTCCGCCTTGAATAACGCTGATCTTGCCCTGGCTCAAGAGGAGGACGAACAGCTCAAGTCCCTCCTAACTGCCGATACGGCACTAGAGCTCAAGAAAATTACCCTTCGCGACCCTTTGGGCGAAATCTGGTGTGATGTCTCCACTGGAACCGCTAGACCTTACATTCCCGAGAAACTTCGTAAGGGCGTGTTCCAGGTTTACCACAACCCTGCCCACCCCAGCGGCCGAGCAACAGCCGCTGCTGTCCGTCGCAAATTTATTTGGCCCCGGATGAACAAAGACCTCACCGGTTGGGCCCGTGCTTGTCTCCAGTGCCAGCGCTGCAAGGTAGCGCGACATAATGTACTGGAGCCAGCGCAATTCAAGCTTCCCACGGCACGCTTCGCCCATGTCCACATAGACATAGTGGGACCGCTTACTCCATCAAGAGGATTTTCTTATATCCTCACTATGATGGATCGCTGCACGCGATGGCCAGAAGCGACACCTCTCCGGGCAGTTACTGCCGAATCAGTCGCCAAGGCCTTTTATTCAACTTGGGTCACACGCTTCGGTGTACCAACCACCATTACTTCGGACCGAGGTCCACAATTTGAGGCGACAATCTTTAGGCAGCTAACAGATCTTCTCGGCTGCCAAAGAAGTCGTACCACCGCCTACCATCCGCAATCAAATGGGATGATAGAGCGCTGGCATAGATCCCTTAAAGCCTCACTCATGTGTCATAATGACACACAATGGTTTGACGCCCTTCCAACCGTCCTCCTCGGCCTGAGGACAAGTATTAAGGAGGACCTAGGTGCTTCGGCAGCAGAGCTTACCTATGGTACCAAGCTCCTTCTTCCAGGAGAACTTTTCCTGAATGGCGAAACACCGCGCGACCAACTTCGTGAATTGGGACATCTCCGTGACCTGCTACGTAAGGTTAGGGCAACCCCGGTAACCAGGCACGGCTCCAAAAAACTTTTCGTCCACCCTGAACTGCACAGCTGCACGCACGTCTTTGTCAGGGTGGATAAGGTCAAAAAACCCCTCGACCCACCTTATGATGGCCCATTCAAAGTCTTCCGCCGCATCAGTGACCGCGTCTTCGAGATCGACATTAGAGGCAAGCGATCCACGGTCAGCGTCGAAAGGCTTAAGCCCTGTTTTCTGGAAGCTTCCGCTCCAGAATTACTTCCTTCTACTGACACCGCTCCTACGCCACCAGCACAACCTCCCCGTACTCGCGCTCAGGCGCGCGCCTATAACCAACTAACCACCCCCTAACCTGCCTTACCTATTTCGTGACTACGTCACTGGGGAGGGAGTGATGTGGGCCTTTTCAGGGCCCGAAGAGCCATGCATCGCTCGATCCCCACTATTCCAGGCGAACGACTTATCTCTCGGTCGAACTTCAGCAAGGTTGCGTAACCTTGCTACGGCATTTACCCCCAGCCAAATCGCTGGAATTAATACGGTTACCAATCGGATAACTGTTTTGAATTTCTGTTAGGCAGCTTACCTATTCTGTAGGGGTTTTCCTTCCAAACCCCTTTTTCTCCAGCACCACCCCTGAAAACATTAAATCCACGGCAAAGCTTATCACCTTGCCGTGGCATCGAAAACTCACCCTCGGCCAGACATAATTTCCTAAAAACATTAAGCCCACGGCAAAGCTTATCACCTTACCGTGGCATCGAAAATTCACCCCCGAGACGTACATCATTCCCTAAGAAACATTAAGCCCACGGCAAAGCTTATCACCTTACCGTGGCATCGGAAATTCACCCCCGAGGCGTACATCATTTCCTAAAAAAAAGCATAAGTCCACGGCAAAATCATCACATTGCCGTGGCATTTGAAATCCTATCTTTAGGCATACGTTCTGCCAGGGCAGCTTGTTACCATAGCCTTATGCTATGGAAACAACATCAACAAAGAGTTCCTTGTTGACTCGTTTATTTGTTTGCCCATGGCACTTCTCGCATGCGGCCTTTCGGTCCCATTGATTTGCTATCGCCGACAAGGTTTCTGCTGACGCAAACCAAACATGTCCCCGATTACCAGCAATCGCTGGCTTCCAATTATCGGTCCCCACGTTCAGAGACCGCAATCAAGCAGCGATCAAGATGCAGCCAGAAAATGTTTACTTTCAACATCTGGCAATGGCTGCACCCTATGTTCGTTGCAATGTTTAATCATCGGCAACCGAAATGATGATTTATGGCCTCCCATTAGGATGACCAAATCATCGGTTTGGGTCTTTCACACCCCAGATGCTAGTATTTACATTCTTGGAAAATGCACTAGCGAAGTTGCCCTCCATCCACGGTCGCCGAACGATCGTATGCATGGCATACGCACACATGCGTAATGTATGCCTATTCCGTCCGGTCCAATCACGATTAACTACTTCAAGTTAATCGTGTAACTCCGCCTCCTTTCCAGTTTCTTTCGGGGTTCCTTGCCTTTTGATGACTTCCTATGGAGTTAGTCAGATTTCATTACCCGTGGTGTGCGCTCATACCTTAATCAATTCAATGCCGTGTTGTCTGGAGGATACGTTGGAATGTCGAGCATTTAATAAGAATTAATTTAATCAATTCAATACCGTGTTGTCCGTGTAAACTATGTTAATGTTTATTGGAACTGTACATAAGCAAATTTGAAACGCAGTGGTTACTTTAATTTAATCAAATCAATATCGTGTTGTCTGTGTAAACTATCTTAATGTTTATTGGAACTGTACACAAGCAAATTTGAAACACAGTGGTTACTTTAATTTAATCGAATCAATACCGTGTTGTCTGTGTAAACTATCTTAATGTTTATTGGAACTGTACACAAAAAAATTTGAAACACAGTGGTTACTTTAATTTAATCAAATCAATACCGTGTTGTCTGTGTAAACTATTTTAACGTTTAATTGAACTGGATATAAGCAAACTTGATACACGGTGCTTACCTGAATTTAATCGAATGAACACTGTGTCTACTTTATAAGCCATGTTATATATAATAAAACTGAGAAAAATAAATGACGTGTTTTGCTAACTGGGAAGTGATTTTCGAGGCACCCTTCAGGCGAAATTCAGTGGAATGTTTAGTGGACCCGTACCCGTGTTGGCGCAACAACCAACATACCACCACAGAAGAATCCCACCTTCGTTGCCGTTCTCTTATGCTTGAGAGATCTAATTGTGACCGCATTCTCCGGCGATTCTCTAGTGAGACCTCATGCAACGCAGCGTTTTCTTCAGCTACAATGTCAAGTTGTGACCTCCTGGCCAAAACATTTATGGCATCTTCGGATACCGTTCGGAATGCGTAACATACTCTTAATGATGTCAACCTATGTGCCCTTATGTACGACTCATACTGTGAGGCGCCTGCCCACATGTGAACTGTATACATTATAATAGAAGTGTTGACACTGGTTATGAGTTTCCTTATGTGGGGCGTGGGTCCTCCAACTTTGGGTAGCAGTCTCGCCAAAGCTTTGCATACTCTTGTCGTTTTTTCACTCATTTTCCTCTGGTGTTCCTTGAAGGTCAACTTGTTGTCGAGTACAACACCAAGAAATTTATTATAGGAACTGGATGTGATTGTTTCTCCTTCTATTGCCAAATCAAGGTGTTCAACTTTCTTGCGGCTGGTTATTAAAACTGCCTAGTTTCAGTCCGGCCATATCTACCCAGCATTTAAGCTCTGGATTTCTTGGGAACAAATATTCTCCAGGTCATCTAGATGTTTAGCTACGGCCGCTATCGCCAAGTCATCTGCGTACCCAATGATTCTAACTCCTTCTGGTACATTGACCCTGAGCACACCATTATACATGATATTCCATAACAGCGAACCTAATACAGATCCCTGAGGTACACCTGTTTTTTTTATATTCCTGTGGTCCCCCATCTGTGTCATAACGCAGTCTTCTATCCAAGAGATAGTTTGCTAAAATACGCACCAAGTAGGGTGAGATATGTAGATCGTCCAACGCTTCTAGAATCCGATTTCAGTTCACAGAGTTAAATGCATTTTTAACATCTAGTGTCACCACCGCACAATATTTGTTCGTACCTCCTAGCCATCGAGCTCCAGCTATCCCATTGCGAGCGATGTCGCACACCACAGATACCGCCTTACCGGTTGATCTACCGTTCCGGAACACATACTGCCATTCTGAGAGATCCGATGTCCCCTCAGTGAATTGTTGCAGACGAGCGGCAATTACTCGCTCAAGCAGTACTGTTGTCCCATTCTCTTGATTTCGTTCCAGTATTTCTTGGGTCACAACTAAACGTAATCGATATCAAGTTCAGAGGTTGTGACACAAGATAATATGTCGAATGTAGAGTGTGGAGAGTTATCTCATCAAGCATTATCATAAACACTCGCATCACCTTGTGGCGTTTCTAACACCGAAAGAGAATCGAACAAGAAAAAGCATCAGAGCCGTATACCATAGCGATAACATAATAATTCCACATCAGTTGAGTGTACTTGAGTTTAGAAATCGAATTCGTACACGCGCCAGTGGCCTGATGTGTTAAGCATTGGTTCAATTTTTAATGATTCTAACTGTCATAGCGTCAGTTCGAATCACACGTTCTTCACTATAGTTGCAAACGCGATAACCTACTCGTTGCAACGTGCAACAAGTGGAGCATCGTCTGAGGAGGAAAAACATCGAAATAGACGCCGGCGTGAACGCGTAAAGTAAAAAAAAAATTAGGATAAATGTCAGCGTCCGCGGAATAAGGTAATCGTAGACGTCAATTTAAAATGGACAACTTCAACACCTCCGATCTGGTATCCAATAGTGAATGAAATTGGATTGTGGGTCCTGCTAGAACTCTAGGGTTTTGCAGTAACGTGCAGAGCATGTCGGTGAACTATAAAGAGTAGTACAAGACTTCTTGAAATACGATAAACGACGGGATTCCTCGACCAAGCGGTCTTCGTCACAGGGCGAGACCCCGTGTCGCTTATTGATTGCTCGAGTCAATTGCCAGTTAAAGGGGGTAAAATATCGAAGTAAACTTGGTTTCTTTGATAAAGGTGAAAATGCAACCCAGTCAGAATGGTGTTTATGGCAGAATGGTATTTACTGGTCTATTACCCACAATTTCGGTTTCATTGATTTCGTTCCGATATTCTCAATGTTAAAGACACACCTTGTCTTGGCCATATGGAACGAAATGGTCGCATTTTTTATACGGATTGTGCCTAGGAGTAAAAATGGGTTATTTCGAAAACGATGATGGTCAAATGCCACGGAAACGGTTAAAACGATGACTAAATCATGACTCATAGTCAGTAAATGTTTACTGTGCATTTGGTCAGACTGTAAAGAGATAATCTACTATAAATTATGCCTGCATGGCTGATTAAGGGATGACTATAATTGGGTGAAGGCTGGCGAGACTGTGTGGCCGCAGAGAATTAAACGATATTGGTAGCAAAACAAAAGGTAAGTGGTTTGAGCGGTGTGACATACATTGGGGAATGGTCGTGGGTGTGAGTTGAGCGAGATTCTGGATGAGATTCGAAGCATGGAGGGAAGGGTGTTAAGCGTTTCTAGCAGATACACACATAACACGCAAGCAAATAGTGAAAAACAACACCGAAAGAAGATCTAATAACCAAAGCATCAGAATCGTATACTATAGTAATAACATTGCAATTCCACATCAATTGAGTCTATTTGCGAATAACGAACGAAATCGTACGCACAGCAGTAGCCTGATGTGTTGAGGCTTTGGTCTTATCTTTTTTTGATTCTAACCGTCTTAGCATCGGTTCGATTCACGCGCTCTTCACTATCGTTGCAAAAGCTATAGGTGTATATGAGTGCACCTGCGGACATGAGTAGTACGATGCTTGACTAATCGATGTGGTTGGGATCGGTATGACCTCTGCCGTTATCAGTGTAACGCACGACTGGTTGTCGTGATCTGGAGTAGTGCGGGCACTGCCATTATTGGTGTGAAGCACGATAAGTTTTCTGGAATTCGACGATTACCGGTTTGCCGCTAACACTCTACCCTGGAAGCTGGCATGCGCAGTCGGAATCCGTGATGTCTTTAGTGGTTTTTAGAGAGGACGGGGGGAGGATATAGTGGATTATTGGAAAAGATCTGGCATAACAAGCCTAATTTCTGTTCGTGGGCTCCGTGGGGGCACTTGTAACACTGTGGCGTTCGACAGCATATCACCCTGCCGCCAACGGAATGATAGAACGTTGGCATAGATCATTGAAGACCTCCTTAATGTGTCATAACGACACACAGTGGTTTGGCGCCCTTCCGACTGTTCTCCTTGGATTGAGGACCAGCATTAAGGAGGACCTAGGCGCCTCCGCTGCCGAGCTGACATACGGCATCAGCCTCGTTTTACCCGGTGAGCTTTTCGTCGACGGTGAGGCACCAGCGGAGCTAACGAAAAGCGTGGGGTACCTACGTGACTTGACACAAAATTAACTTTTCATCATTTGATTTTTACAAACCTAACTTAGTGCTGGACGTGCTAAAACAGTTTTATCAAAATTATTGTAATTAGTTAAGCTTTTACACCGTGACACTTTCATCAGTTGATTTTTACAAAACCCAACACTGTGTATGCAGCACGTCCTAAAAGGCAGTTTTTTTTGTGTCAATTTAATTGTAATTCATGAAATTTGTAATAGTGTTTTTGTTACTGCCGCTGCTTATTGTACAATCAATAAAAGAAATAAATAGAACGAAGAGGAACCGGTGGTGTTTCCATTTTTTTTAACGAGGAAGGACACCACACAAATAGAATTGAAGAAGCGCGACCGTCCCCGTATACGAATCAAGAGGAACTTGGGGGAGTCGTGGTGAACCAGTGTCAGACGGACACTTACCAGACACCAACCTCCATAACACCGCACAAGGTTTTATGGTTGAACGAATTATGAACATAGTTGGTTAACGCTAAACCACTTGAAGGGATTACACGAAATGGTAGAGTCTGTCTACTGTAAGATGCATAAAACGGAATTCTATTCATCACACGTTGAGTGGCTACCCGATTTCGGAAACCGAACATAGCCTGATAGACCAAACCCACGCCATTGATCAAGTATTCCCAACGATGCAGCTGTGCAAACACTTAGTGATTTAGTAATTAGCCCTGCAAGTAATTATCATCGTGCCACACTACAGTTGTAGACATGTGGCGTCTCTAACAGATACACACACCATACACAAGCAAATAGTGAAGAACACCGAACGAAAATCGAATAAGAAAATACATCAGAGCCATATACCATAGCGATAACAAAACAATTCACATCAGTGGAAAATAGACAGTCGAACTGCGAGGAAGTCTACTCGAGGAGGAGCTTGTGTTTCGTTAGTGTGCCTTAACCTTGTTAAAACTTTTAACTGCATAACTTGTGTTTTCCTAAAACATCGCTGATATTATGTCCTCAAGACCAGGCGTTATTTAAAACTATGAGATGCTATTTCTAAGTGACTAGTGAATTATTTTTGTGACCTTCATCTCATCAAGAATTCGTCCTATTGCGACACAATAAAAACAATTTGTGCTAGGAAATAAAATAAAAATTCAAAAACGATCTCCTTGTTTTATTAGTGACGGCATTCGCCCCAGTGTTCATTGTATTTTCCTTGTTATGCACTTCATTGGGATTCGATCAAGACAAATAAAACTCTCCAAAGACATACCATCCTTTATCTGTTTCTGGCATAATACACAATGACGGATATTTTTTAAGCCAATAAATGGGATGTGTAGTGCTCCAGAAAGCCCTACCATTAATATCCTCCCCCCTACATACATATCCCCTCATCCTAATTTTATTCATTTAAATCCCATGAATCCTAAACAATTCCATAACCAATATCGAGCAACCATAGCAGCTGCTCGATATAACATACAAATAATCCAAAAGTTCCCATAACCAATATCGAGCAACCATAGCAGCTGCGCGAAATAACAAACTCCTATGCATCCCTATCCGAAAACCCTAGCAGCAGATTATCATATATACAATCAGCAAAATCCATAACGAGCAACAGTGGCATCTGCTCGAATATGATTGGCCAAACCAACTTTCATGTGTTTCAGGGTTCAGGTATAAAAAGGAAAACTAATATGTTTTCAGGTAGCTTGCAATTTTGCCAGTCGACCATGATCATTCGATCATTGTCATTTCATTTGTGTACATAGCACTGCCGAGCAGGCAACTAAAGATTTAAAGCCAACAAAAATATAATAAAACTATTTCACATTAGAATCGGAAAGGTATTGTTTTGGTTTATATAAACGACTACGAATGCTACTCTCTTCCCTCGAGTTCAGAGGAAGCACGGCGCAGCAGTACAGATGGTAGCCCCACTAAATTATATATTCTCACCATTGTCCTGACCGAGCTAGAGAATTCCGCGCTTCAAGGTAGTTCCTCGCCATCGCATGTCATTGCAAATATATGTTTGTTCCAACATAGGCGAACCGTTATAAATCAGAGGCTGTACCTTAAAAAAGATGTTGCTTATTGTTGTAAACAACACAAGGTGCAAAGTCAACCATGACGACTGAGAGAAGAAATTTTTGTACCATACATTGGGCATATGGCCATTTCAATAATCAATGGGAAGTATTTGTTTGGACATTAGCGGCTGTTGTAATTGGTCTCACAAGGGTCATCATTAGCATCTCAGATGATACACAAACATTCTAATGAAATGAATAAGTCATGATTTATTTTTATGTATGGTTTTATTTCTCAATTTTTATGTGTTTAGATATTTCGTCTACACCTTGGTCGATCTTCCTCTTCTAACAATAACTAAACACTAAATTCGGACTTCTACTGTCACCAATTGAGCCACTTGAACCCAGAATTGGATCAGATTCTGCCGTAAACAGACGCTATAATTTTCAACTTAAAAAGCAAATGTCATGAAATTCCTGTGAACTGTTCACAACAGGCATACCAATCCATCAGGTAAATATATATTTCGGTATCATAGCTCTCATATGTTCCAGATTGCAACTAGTAGGTGCTGAGAGTGTTCATTATAATACAAGAAAAGTAAAGAGTCTGCTGAGAGATAAAGTAATTTTAATCAATACGGTGTCTGTGGTAGAGATTGAAATATGACAGGGAAAAAACATTAAAGCGATCTCGACACTCCAAACGCATCAGTGATATTGCGCTCCAATAATTCATCAACAAAGGAAACAGCTCCTAGACCTTTCAATCTGAGATTAATAATAACGATGAAATAGTAAGTAGAATTTGGTTTATATATTGAGGTCATCGTCGAAGAAGTGAATGTTGTCTTCGGGCGATTTCGTAGTTTACCATAGTGAAGAATATAACAAGAAATATTTAACTTTGTACGAAACAAAATAAATATCGACTTATATATCAATATTTATAACTGAAATAATAGAAAATAAATACAATATATTTACATCCATTGAGTCCACTCATCCACCGCGGCACAGTGAAAAACAAAATGTTATCATAAAAATACAGTCCCATTACTCGTATTTTTCGTAGGCAATAGTATGTCATAGTCTTGTTTATATGACACCAGTTTACATCCTTTAAATTTTTTTTTTATAGTTCTAAGCCAGTACAGACTGTTGGCTAGATGTTCGGAAATCGAGCTTTATGTCCAATGAGAAAAGTTGTAATGTATTGACCTGTCGACAAGTCTCGTTTTCATTTCGTGCCCGAGATTACTACTTGGTTCTATAGTAATTACAGGTTGGACTACTAGTGGCTGCGAACAACAAACGTTGAACGCAACTTCCACGAAAAATGTAGATTGTTGTGGGCAAAACCTCGCAAGATTGTTGTATTCAATCGAACCGATATGGTCACACACACACACACGTGGTCTGGATTATCCAAAACAACGGCGACCGCAACACTGATACCTGAAACCACCAATCGTTATTTAAAAGGGGAAAATGGACCGAATCCCTGTGATGAATTCCAGAATAAATCTCCCAAACGAATCTTCCTTAAAAAGCTCGGTTGCCTTTTTGTTTAACTAGTAACTTTATTCACTTGATGGATGAGATTTGTTATGATTATAGCAGAAGTTGAACTGTTCTTGTCAAAAATTTTACGAAGATGAGGAGTCAGCAATGACAGCAGACGATTTAAATATACATGTCAGCTGGTTGCTGACAGTTCTCATTGGGAATGGCTGCCTTCCATTGCGAATTCGCTGGTTGCATCCAGATATATGTACTGCATCCGGGTTGTTCGGTTTCGACGTCGACGACGTCTCCTCGTTGTTCCCTGCGGGGATCTGTCAGCAGTCGTATGGTCGACCAGTTCCTCCGAGTTGAAGTTGTAAATTCGCAACCCACGAGGACCGGCCATGTGACTGGTCAAGACTTGTTTTCTATTAGAGGTGCCTGGGCTGAGCGAAGCTGCACCCATCAGTATCCACCCCAAATGGGTGTTCTCGGCGATGATGTCCGAGTGGTCCGGCTTCCATAATCCTGCCTTGATGATGGCCGGGTACAGGTCGCCGCCGATGATCACATCCAGCTTTTCCCTGAAGGGGATGTCGGGATCCGCAAGATCTAGGCCTGGTGCGACGGCGAGGTCGCCAGGCAGGAGTCGAGGGGGTGTCACGTACTCCGACAGGTGCGGCAGGATAAGAGCGTTGGTCGTCCAGCCCCTAGCGCCGTCGTGGCGAGGCATTATCGTTATTGAAGACTGGGCTTTCGCAGTGTGGCATCAGGCGCCCCCGACTCCGTGAACTGGGATGAACGATGCCCGGCGGTGGACACGCAGACGCTGGGCGAGAGGTTCGGAGATGAACGTTACCTCGGAACAAGGATCATTCAGGGCACGGGTCTCCACTCGGCGTTGGTCCCCTGATTTGATGAGGACACGTGCAGTAGCAAGGAGGGTCTCCCGCGGCTGATGGGCGGTTATGGTGTGCGGCAACACACCATGAGTCTGGCAGCCTTGAATCGGGGCAGCGTCCACGTTTGGGCGTGGCGGTGATGCTGTCGCGTGAAACAGGATATGTTGTCGTCCTTGACACTGTTGACATCGCCTGGTGGAGGGACAATCGCGGAATAAATGTGATCCCATGCAGTTGAAACACACCCGTCGCTGGTTGACAAGGGACTTTCACTGGTCCAGATTGAGTTCTTTAAATCCTGCACTGGGACCTAAAGAATGTGATGAGCTGCAATATGGACAGATGAGCCGGAGCTCTGGACTAAGGTTGTATCGGGGTAGACCGAGAGACGCGTCCTTTGGATATTTGGCTGGTGATCGCTCTTAGGTCGATGAGGGTGCTTAATGGTGCTTCGGGACAACTCCACGAACTTCAACACCTCAATTCTTGTTTTCAATAACGCGTCCATCTGTTTGTATTTGGGTGGTTCCGTTATGCTGCCCTGTGTGGTCTGCCAATCACGACCTGTTCGGGGGTCCACGCGCTGGGTGGTCAAGTAGACCAAGATATCATCCCAGGTGGCGACGAGGCGACCAGGGGCATCCAGACTGTCAATCGCGCCGTTGGCGGTTTCGCGGAGTGTGCGCAGGCCTGCGACTGACTCCTTAGCAAGGGCAGGTACGTTGAGGAACGTAGTGAGGGCAGAGTGGACCAAAGCGTGAGTGTTGTCATAGTAGTCCACCAGCTTATCCCAAGCTCGGTGGTAGTTGTCCTCCGCCACGGGAATATTCCGAATGGCTCTGGTGGCCTCCTCCCGGAGACTGGACTTCAAATAGTACAGTCTCTCCACATCCACAAGTTCGGGGTGGTCTGCCAGTACCGCCAGGAACATATCCTTTAAGGGTCGCCATTCCGAATATTTGCCGGAGAATGTTGGCATCTGCACCGGGGGAAGTTTTCTCACATGTGGCCGACTGAAGGTGTCTGTCACAGCCCTGGAGGTGGACGGAAGCTCAGAGGTAAGGGCGTGACGTACCTCTGCGAATTTGGTGGCCTCTTCCATGTAGGTCTCCCCGGCTGCCCCATAGAGTCCTTCCACGAAATAGCGGTGGCTCTTGATCGTCTCTTGAATGGCCAGGCGGATTATTTCTTCATTTCGGCTTCTGATGTCCTCCCATTCGAGCTGGAGATTATTCTGGCGCATTTCCGCCGCGAACAACGTTGGCGGCCTTTTCTTTTCAAGGTTGACGAATGCACCTGACATCCGTTCCTGGGCGGCGAACTGGGCGCTGATTAATTGTTCGGCCATGAGTTGGTCTTTATTCCAGCGATCCTGGCCATTGTTTTGTGCTTCGGCTGGGTAGGGAGCGTTGTCTTGGCATTCAGGATGTGCTACCACTCTAGTCAGACTTTGGCGTTCACCCAATGCGGCCTTTACCGTTTTCGATCTGGCGTTGGTCGATGACGCCGGCATTATCTTTGAATTTGACCGAATTTCCTATCGAATTCAACTCATGGCGGGTCTTTGCGTCTGGACGTTAATGTTCCGCGACCTTGGTATATGCTGCGAGCTGGCAGCAGCGAATTGGATCCACAGACTGGCTCCGGCTCGAAGGACCAAAAATGGCTGCGAACAACTAGTGTTGAACGCAACTTCCACGAACAATGGAGATTGTTGTGGGCAAAATATTTGTGTGTTCAACACGCGTTGAACACGTTGCAAGATTGATGTTTTCAATCGAACTGATATGGTCACACACACACGTGGTCTGGATTGTCCAAAACAACGGCGACCGCAACGCTGATACCTGAAACCACCAATCGTTATTTAAAAGGGGAAAATGGACCGAATCCCTGTGCTGAATTCCAGAATAAATCTCCCAAACGAATCTTCCTTAAAAAACTCGGTTGCCTTTTTGTTTAACTAGTAACTTTATTCACTTGATGGATGAGATTTGTTATGATTATAGCAGAAGTTGAACTGTTCTTGTCAAAAATTTTACGAAGATGAATAGTCAGCAATGACAGCAGACGATTTAAATATACATGTCAGCTGGTTACTGACAGTTGTCATTGGGAATGGCTGCCTTCCACTGCGAATTCGCTGGTTGCATCCAGTGAATCCGCAACAACTAGCTTTACGTCAATTTTGTAAAGGACTTCTCTGGTTCATGACAAGGTATCCCGATTGGTAATTATTTCCTTTCTTTTTTATGGACATAAATAGTGAAGCGGGACTGCAAAACCAGTCCATAATAGTATATTATTCCTTTCATTTGGCTGGTTCTTAACCATCGGAGAACTAGCTTATGTTTTTCTCAGAGTGCAATAGGCATTCGATACATATATACATATTTTTTATAAACCACAATTATCCTTGTTTAAAAACGTATGTACACTTTGTACTTAGTATGAGAACTGAGACTTTATTAAATTTCTTTACTCTATTTATACGTAAAACTATTGAGGTTTACTTCGCTTGTTGATATTGCGACTGATATTGTTTGTGCCGCTTGTTGATATTGTGGCTGATTGTTAAGTTATGTACTCTGGAATTGCTCAATAAAGGATAATACATGAATTTCCAAAATAAGCAAATCAATGACACCTATTGAGGTCAGTTAATTGAATTTGCTTATTAGGCAAATATCGTGTAATCTATGACAGTTAGAATCACCAAAAATTGAACCTAAGCATAACACATCAGGCTACAGGGTGTGTTTTGAATTCGATTTTTAATCTCAAGTATATTCCACTGATGTGAATTGTTTTGTTATCGCTATGGTATGCGGCTCTGATGTATTTTCTTACTCGATTTTCGTTCGGTGTTCTTCACTATTTGCTTGTGTATTGTGTGTGTATCTGTTAGAGACGCCACACGTCTCTCTACTGGTAGCTAAGTGAGGTTGACTAACTTCTTCTAGCTGGATGATAACATCTTTGAGGTTATCTAAAATACGCCCAAGTTGATCCCCGTTTGTGTAAGCTGTTGCTTTTTACTCGGAAAAAATATTTCAAGTTTCGTTTTGAAGAAAACTTTTACTTGCAAATACTATTGTTGTAAATTTTTTTCTGATTTTTTTTTTTGGAGGGTAAACTGTTACCTTCAAATTATTAAAGTCAATTATTACTGATAGTATATAATCACCTTAGTGCAGCCTCACACTAGGAAACAAAAGAAAGGCTTGGTCAGGGTTAAAACTTTTGCTCGAACGAGCACTGTTTAAAAATCGTATGTACACTTTGTACTTAATATAAGAACTGAGAGTTTATTAAATTTCTTTATTCTAAGAACTTTCTAAATGATTTTTTTTTCAAATGAGGACGATTTTCATTTATTATCTCATTTAGTTGGCCTAATAATTACCCATAATACTGTCCAGTTGTCGTCTGTCCCTTTTCAAAATAGTCAATGAAGATAATGCCGTGTGCACTCCAAAACGCAGTAGCCTGTAGTAGTTGATTTCACCGTCTTTGCCTTCTTTGGAGCCCGTTCGCCTTTAACAATCCACTGTTTTAACTATTCTTTCGTCTCGGGAGTGTAGCGGTGTATCCATGTTTCATCTATAGTTATTCATTACACATGCACTTCAAAAGAGCCTTAGAAGAGACCACGCGGTTACGTTTCTTCTCAGCTGAGAGCAAATGCGGCACCCATCTCGTAGATATTTTTTTCATACTCAATTTATCAGATACGAGGGTTGCATTTTATATTTCGGGATTAGAGAACAAAAACAAATATTGATCATCGAAAATCACTTTATTGTTTTTCAAAATATTCCCCTTGACGATCTATACACTTTTGCATGCGTTTGAACCAATTGTCGAAGCACTTTTGCCACTCTGATTGAGGTATCTCCAACACATGCATTCTGAATGCAGCAACCGCTTCTTCAGGTGTCGAAAAACGTTGACCTCTCAGTTTGTTTTTTACGTACGGGAATAAAAAGAAGTCATTCGGTGCCAAGTCAGGACTATACGGCGGATGACCCATCAAATCGATGTTTTGGGTGCTCAAAAATGCAGTTGTCGCAGCCGATGTGTGAGAGCTCGCATTGTCGTGGTGAAGAGTGATCCGTCTTCGGCGGTTAGTTTTCCTGATTTCTTGGAAGACAACTGGCAAATAAATGGTTGTGTACCACTCAGAATTGACATGTCCAGTTTTTCCGAAAAAACAGGCGACCATTTGCTTGGAAGTGCTTGGTGCGCGAACAACTTTTGTTGGATTTGGCTCATCTTGAAACAGCCACACAGTCGACTGCTGTTTACTTCCGGGCTCATACGCGTAAATCCACGATTCATCACCTGTCACGATGTCATAGACGTGTTTCGAAGCACCGCGACCGTATTTTTTGAGCATTTCTTTCGACCAATTGACACGAGCCTTTTTTTTGGGCGATTGACAAATTGTGTGGGATCCAACGCGAACAAATTTTTTTGACAGTCAAATTTTATGCAATATTGAATGTATGCTGGTCCCACTAACGCCTAAGGTTGTCTCAATCTCACGATAGGTCACATGACGACCTTTCAATATCAGTTCGCGCACAGCATCAATGGTTTTCGGAACAACAACTGATTTTGGACGACCTTCACGAAATTCATCTTGGAGTGAACTACGACCACGATTGAATTCACCATACCATCGATAAACACTGGTACTTGATGGAGCTTCATCGCCAAAAATTGAATTAAGTTCATCCATGCACTGTTGCTGAGTTAATCCACGCCGCAAGTTGTAAAAAATAATCGCACGAAAATGTTGACGATTTAATTCCATTTTTGGGCCGAGATGAATCTTTTAAGTTACTGTAAACAACACAAATAGCGCTCGTATGTCAAAACGTTCTGAGTGCGTATAACCTCAAAAATGTCCAACTTTACGACAGAGCTGTCAATTGCCGGATTGCAACACTAGGGTTGCCAAATCCCGAAACATAAGAGGTGACCCTCGTATCTACAAGGTAGTTATATATGTTATTGTGGCTCCTCGATAGTATAGTGGTTAGTATCCCCGCCTGTCACGCGGGAGACCGGGGTTCGATTCCCCGTCGGGGAGCCTCTGGCGCAAACCAATGACCTTGCCCGGAAAAACAAATTATCATGGCAAATTTAACAAGCCTCAGGGCTTGCTAAATAAGGCCAAGACCAGTTCCCGGTTGTAGTGCCGATGATGATGATGTTTTATATATTGTATTTGACAGATACCTAGTGAGGAATGATTCTTACTAAAAACAGACCATTAGCGATGCTACGAGCGTCATCTCTTAGATTTTCTAAGGATTTATTGACCTGCCCTCGTAATTTAAAAGTTTTTATACACCCATCTGATTAAGTAAAAAACACTTATGGCCCAACCTTCCTATCCCCTTTTTCATTTTTTAACTTCCTAGCACCATATGATCGTGCTGTATGTTGTATTCCAGAATACTACCCTTATTAAATTTAACACTGAACCTCCTAACACATCCTTAAAAACTTCAGTTAACATATATTACATTCTCACTTAATACATACCATTCATAAACATTCACAATATTACCAGTTACAGCACACTTAATTTGTTCAAAACATAGTAACTTGGATTTTCGTCCAAATTGATGAATGTGAAAAGTCACAGAGAGAAAATAGAATAGAAAAAATCAGTTTTGGTTAGAGGTTTGTGTTATCAGTTCTAGTTGTGTTTTGAGTTGAGAAAAAGAGGAAGTTGACTGTTACAGTTATTACAATAGATAAAAAGAAGTTATAAGAAGAAAAGAAAGAATAAACAGAAAATTAAACAGAAGATAAATTAATACTGCGTTTTAATAAATATTCAAAATAAAAGGTCCCCGCTCTTCCCTCAACCGAGGAAACACGGCGCCGGACGTCAACATGTAATTGAAAAAATGTTACCCTTATAGGGCCATTCGTAATTCCCCCTTTAGTGAAATTTCGCTCAATACATTACTACATATTTATATAACATTAAATTTGTCAAAATAAAAGCAATGGAGTAGTTCCTTATTAAACTTTGAATGTTTTCCCCGCTTTCTGTTAGTAACTCTAATCATTTAATCAAAACAATAACAATAAAAATATTATATCTTCACCAACTGGTAACTCGGTTTATCCCATCACGAAACTGGGGCACACAAAATTGCCCGCATTAATGATCAGTACGTCTTCAATACGACGAGCACATGCGATCAGCCAAGGCCCACTTACTCACTCCCACATCCTAATGGATCACATTTGTCGATGGAGTATTTATAGTTACATTAAAAATAACATCTTCGCATCTAAAGCTCTATCTAAAACAGTTGACACTATTTACATTCCTTGTTTGCAACAATAGCCCACGGCACTTGCAAACGAAACTATTCGTGGATCATTCTCTCACTTTTCTGTAGTGGGGACAATTTGCCAAAAAGTTAGCCACACGACATCGTTGAATGGATCTACAGTACGCCGAAAATTCAATGTCACGTTCTAGCGGAAGCGATCTTTCGTGGGGTCATGGACTAGTTAGCGTAGGACGAATAAAAGATACGATGTTTTTATACTTTCGGAGGAAGTACACTGTACGTAGCGATAGACATATTATTTTAAGTCTAGGAAGGAATGGAAATTGAGATTTAGTTTTGTGCGCATAAGTGATGAGATTAAGTAGTACAGGAGTAAATAATGTTAGTGCTGAAAATTATTATTCTGTTTAGTCGAATACAGGAGTGTAGTAAAATAATTATTATATTTGATTGGAGAAAAAGAATCCGGCATTTTTTTAATTTAGAAATTGTATTTCTTTATGCAATAACACTTTTATTTACACAAACATTGGGCTTTATTGCTGACCACCTTCAGCTACTTTTGGCATGGACTGTTATTAACATACTTTATTCCAGAATTCTCGGGTTTTGTTTTCGAAACACTGACACGAGATGCTTTCATCGTCCTCTTTTGAGATCAATTGGCCGTCAGCAAGAGTGTGTTTTAGAGAGCAAGCACAGTGTTGTAGAGGTCGAAATAATGAAAATCTGACGATGCAATGTCAAGACTACACAGAAGATGTTTGGGAATTCGCACAAATAAAATACATTTAATTCGACTATGTTATAATGGTTTTATTCTTAAACAGTACAGATTTTCCAACCTTTCTGCTTTAAATAACTAGGCTTCCCCCGCTTGGTAGAAACCTTGACGTGGTGCGGGGGCTTAAACTACGATGAATCGCTCAGGCTATGCTGACGGAAGCATACGCTTCCAGTAGGGCCACCCTTGTCAGACAGGCTAGCGAGGAGTAACACACAAAGATCTACCACCCCTAATCCAGCGTGTTACGCGTCACCGTGCCCATTGGATGGTTTGCAGCCAGGGGTATACCGGCTGTATTATAACGGCGCCCCTCTGACACCGGGTCGAATCAGAGCAGGAAGCAGACCTTACCATATCAAAGAGGGGCTCTGATATGGCGGACCATTTGAAACCCCAGAGTGATCCAATGAAATGAATGATCAATACACAAAAAACAATCTCACAAAAAACCCGGTAGGCGTAGGTGTGATGAGCCAACACTACCATAAGGGAACAAATCATCAGGAAAACACCGACTCGGCAAAAAGAAGACGTAGGAAAAAACGTAAAAAGCGGAATATACGCGTAGGCACGTGGAATGTTCGAACGTTATATAAACCCGGCGCGATACAGACGGTCGTAGAAAACACGAAACAATATAAAATGGACATCGTCGCGCTTCAGGAAGTCCGACTCCCACATCAAGTGATCGAAACCAACGGATTTACACTGGTGTGTGGGGGTACCGATACACATAACCTCGGAACCGGCTTCATCATAAGCAACAAGATTACGCCCCATGTAAAAGATGTGAAATTGATTAATGACCGAATGTCTGTGCTAAAAATACAGGGCCGATGGTACAATTATGTATTTATAAACGTACACGCCCCAACAGAATCTGCGGACGAAGAAACGAAGGACACGTTCTACGAGACCCTAGAGGATGTATTTCATGGGATCTCATCATTCGATGTTAAATCCTCCTCGGGGACCTCAATGCGAAAATTGGAAAGGAAGATATCTTCCAACCAACTATAGGTAAAGAAAGTCTACACGACGTTTCAAATGATAATGGAATTCGAATTATCACGTTCGCAGCGTCAAAAGATCTGTTAGTAAAAAGCACGATGTTCAAGCACAAGGAAATTCATAAAGCCACATGGATATCACCCGACGGCGTAACGCGTAACCAAATAGACCACTTCCTCATAGACAAAAGACACCACTCGAATATCCTTGACGTAAGATCATATAAAGGAGCAGATTGCGACTCCGGTCATCTTCTAGTGATTGGCAAAATCAGGAGTCGCCTCGCAGCAATCCCACATGGGCAGTCACGGGAGACAAGCAAAAAGTTCGACACTGATAAACTGAAGGACCTACGCAAAAGGGCTGAATATCAAGACGTACTAACGAATAGATTTAGCATTCTAGAGAATGTGAGCAGTGGGGAAGAGGAAGCTAATAGTGTGACCATTAAATGGACATCGATCAGAGACACAATCAAACTAACAGCCCAAAAGGTATTAGGATTTAAGAAAACAATTAAGTCCAAACCTTGGTTCTTGATCTCAGAGTGATCCACTTAGAAAGATATGATGAAGTCAACGCAGAAAGATACGCGACAATTCGGAGAGAGACAATGAGGCTCTTCAAACGCAAAAAACGCGAATGGGAGAAGACTCGGATCGAAAAAATCCTAGAAAATTCTAGGGCAAAGAACATCAGGACAACATCAACATAGAAATGGCTACCGAGGAAGAGCCAAAATAATTCGAGACGCAAACGGCTGTCTGGTCACAGAAACAAACAATGTCGTTACAAGATGGAAGCAGTACTTTGAAAACCTGCTCAATGTACGCACCCATCAACCACAGATAAATGCACCAGCGTACATACAGCCGAGCCTCAGATCCCAGAGCCGTCTCTCAACGAAGTTGTAGACGCAATAAATCGATTGAAAAACAACAAGGCTCCCGGAGTCGACTGCGTACCGGCAGAGCTTGTGAAGTATGGAGGAGAGGCAACCGCTCGAAAGATCCACCAGCTCATCCAAACAATATGGGATAAGGAAGTCACTCCGGAAGAATGGAAAACCTCAATAGTCATCCCCATTTTCAAAAAAGGCGACAGATCTGACTGCGAAAACTACAGAGGAATATCATTGCTCCCAACCGCATACAAAATATTAACAAATGTCATTCTGGCGAGAATCACACCGTACGCAGAAGAGATACTGGGAGACTACCAATGTGGATTCCGTAGGAACCGGTCAACAAGCGACCAAATGTTCACAATAAGACAACTGCTGGAAAAGAAGTGGGAATACGGAGAGACGGTTCACCAACTGTTCGTTGACTACAAAAAAGCCTACGACTCAGTCGCAAGGCAGAGACTCTACCATATTCTAGTTGAGCTGTGAGTCCCAAAAAAATATGCCGCCCTCATTCAAATTTGCATGAACGAAAACAAAGGGCGAGTCAGAATAGAAAACCACCTTTCAGAACCATTTGAAATCCGGGACGGACTAAAGCAGGGAGATGGTTTATCACCGTGTCTCTTTAACCTTGTGCTCGAGTATGTCATCAGAAAGGTACAAGACCACAACATGGCCGGATCATCCCTGAACGGGGTCACACAAGTGCTCGCATATGCGGATGACATCGCCGTTCTGGACGATAATCTAGAGACTGTTAGTAAAAACTGTGAAATCATCATGCAAGCGGCAGAAGAGGTGGGCCTAGAAATAAATGAAGACAAAACAAAATACATGATTACGTCGAGAGCAGGTGGATCGCAGATAACACATATAAACGTCAGAGGTAAGATATTTGAAAAAGTTAAAGAATTTAAGTATCTGGGAACGATACTGACGGCCAGTAACGAAATGTCAAAGGAAATTAACAAGAGACTGCATTCCGGCAACGCGAGTTGGCACGCAGTCAGTAAACTGCTGAAATCCAGACTGCTATCACGTAACATAAAGCTCCGTGTCTATAGAACCATAATCATGCCGATTGTTCTATATGGATGCGAAACATGGGCTCTCACAAAACGGAAAGAAAACAAATTCCGCGTATTCGAGAATAAAGTTTTGAGGGGCATCTTTGGAGGTAAATATGACGAGGAGGCAGGACAATGGAGGAGACTCCATAACCACGAATTGGAAGAGCTATATCGCACACCTAGAATAGTGAGAGTAATCAAGTCGCGAAGATTAAGATGGGCCGGACACGTGGCGCGAATGGGGAACGATAGGACCGTGCATAGAATTCTTGACGGTAGACCAACGGGAAAGAGACCGGTAGGACGGCCGCGACGGAGATGGGAGGACAATGTTAGGTTTGACCTTGAGGAGATCGGATCGAATGGTCAAGCGTGGAAGGAGAGTGACCAGGACAGGGAACGATGGCGAAGCCGAGTCGGTGAGGTCATGAACTTCCGGGTTCCTACAGGCCAATAAATAATAATAATAATAATAATTCTGATTTAAATAACTAGGCTTCTTAGCTTTAAATTTGCTCCATCACCCTTTACATTTAGTAAAATAAGCGAAAAACTTATTCCATCTATAAGTTTCCGGTCTGGCACATAGGTAGTACTACTGTTGACAGACCCGATACTATTTTTGAATAGTTCGGATACTATTTCTGGATAGTACAGATACTTAAACGATACGTGTAAAAATTTGATGATAATCTGACATTTAGTTTTCAAATTACAATAATTTTAGTGAACCAATTTTAGCCATTTTCAAAAGAACGGGTAAAAAAGAACTTCGTTTGTTGATCAATCATTGTTTTTTGATGGGAAAAAAATATTGTGAAAGCTAAACAGTGGCTTGGTAAGCGTCATTGAGACTCAACTGTCCCGGCATCCGGGAAATCAACTGTTATTGACTAGTATGCTAAATTTGTTCGTACAAAGACCGATGATGCGAAACTCTCTGGTTGCCAAAAATCGGCAGTTGTTTCGGAAAACATAATGAAAGTCCTTAAAATGGTTTTGGACGATCGTAAATTGAAGTTGAGTGAAATAGCTGACTTCTTTAACATATCGGCAGGTAGTCTATTTACAATTTTACACGAGAATTGAACATGCTAAGTTGTTTTCCGCGTTTGATCACTTCGAACTAAAACAACATCGACGACCTAGCCCGCTCTTTAAAGCTATCCAAGCGAGATAAATAGGTTCGGCATGTGACAATGGACGTAATATTAATCTACTACTACACACTTGAATCAAAAAGATCCCCATCTGAGCTAACAGCAGCCAGTGAAAGTTGTCCAGAGCAACCAAAAAGGCAAAAGTCAGCTGGCAAGGTTATAGCATCCGCATTTTGAGACGCGCACGATATTTTGTTCATCGACTACCTTGAGAAGGGTAGAACTATCAAGGCCGAATATAGCATTAGTGGATCAACTGAGTGTAAAATTCAAGAAAAAACGGCCTCACGTGCAAAAGAAAAAAAGTGCTGTTTCATCAAGACATTGCGTGGCCAATGAAATCATTGATCAAATTGGATGAATTGCGCTTCATAATTGGTGACACAATGACCGAGTTCGGACGTTTTTTGCAATTCGCTTATTGAGTGAAATTAAAAAGTTGTTTATATGAGTCCGGGAGCGTTTAGAACACAAAAACTATTTATAAATAAATACCATCGATAAAACAGTCAAAGCAAAATGAAGATATATCATTTCATTTAGTCGACCAAAATAAAAAACAAAAAGACAAGACAATCAAAACAAAGAAACTAAAAATCAAACAAACAAAACATATAATAAATGTGAAAACAGTCCAGTGAAGTACAGTACAAAAAAAAAAAAAAAAAAAAAAAAAAAAAAAAAAAAAAAAAAAAAAAAAAAAAAAAAAAAAAAAATCAAAATCCAAAACTGATCTCCAGTGTTATACTTACTTCGGTTCAGTTATACTCGTCGCGTACACGTGTGTGTGTGTGTGTCTCCCGTGTCCCTGTGTCTACCGCCGTGTACATACCGAACGATCAACAACAACAACAAAAACTGTGTGTTAGTGTGTATGCGTGTGAAAGCAGATGTCCCTGCATGTTGCTTCACAAATAAAACATTAGATCTAACGGTGGAAATTAATAATAATGGAAAAACGAAAAGCTGTGCTAAAAGTTATTTCAAAGAGGAGGCCCAAAGCCCAGCCAAACCTCCTTGCCAAACGGCATAAAGCCAACTCTAAGGTAAAAACGTTCATAGAAGGAATGACCGCTCCAGATAAGCTACATTATTCCGGAGAAGGGATTAAATTCAAAGAACTGGCAACAGAAGACCACCAAACCAGCAATAGAGAAATGAGTGACATAGATGTCGAACGTGCTCAATTTATTGCCGAATTATATAAAAAGAAAGAGGAGCTCTCCAAAAAAAAATGATTTGGAGCGACAAATTAAAGAAGCCCTATCGGAAACCAACACTCAACAGCAAGAGCAGAAACAACAACAGCAGCAGAAGCAACAGAAACAGCAGCAGCAACAACTGCTTGAAAAACAACAAGCAGCAGCCAATAAGAAGGAGAAAGTGCCTCCCATGATAGTTAGCTTTATCGATGTTAAGGCCCTAATTAAATTGGGTAAGTTAACATGCAGACATTTCAAAACGAAAAATTTAAGTAACAATAAAATAAGTTTTTTATGTGATAGTTTAGATGATTATCATAAAATTAAATCTGCTCTAAGGGAAGCAAGTAGTGAGTACTTCACGTACACACCTAAATCGGAGAAAACTATCTCCATGTTACTTAAAGGAGTTAATCCTTCTTTTTCCTCCGAAGAACTCCTCTCGGAACTACAAACTGTCGAAAATGACAGTTTAAAATTTACTGATGTGAAGCCATTCTCCACTTCTCTCTCCCGAAGTCGCAACCGCGAGTTGCCGTTCTTCATTGTCTCCCTAAGTCCCAACAGCAAAGTCGATGCACTTAGGAATATTAAAGTTATTTTCCACCAAACAATAACTTGGGAAAAAATAAGAAAAGGGTGTTGCAGTGCATGCGGTGCCAACGATTCGGCCATGTTGCATCTAACTGCTGTATGGAATTTAGATGTGTAAAGTGCCAAAACATTCATACCGTAGGAGAATGCCCCTTAGGTAAAGAACAGCTTCAGGATAGGAGCAAACTATCTTGCGTCCTGTGCAAAAATACAGGTCACCCAGCCAACTTTAGAGGGTGTCGCTAATTCCAACAACTAAAAGCCAAGTTGGAATTTAAAAAAAAACAACTTGAAGAAAAGAAACGAAAGAAGGTTCGTTCTTATAATAACTTCGTTGCACCTAGTGTATCATTCGCTCAAATTGCCGGCAGTCCATTAAACCCAAACTTCGCGGCACAGGGAAGTAATGTCACAAAATCTTCCGCACTTAGCATATCATTTTCTCAAATGGCTAGTAATCCAATTAATACAACGGCGGCGGAACTTTCACACAACGTCATAAAAGCGCCCGCTCCAGAGGCAAATTCAGACATGAGAGCAATCCTGTTAGCCATACAAGGACAGATTGCTGGATTTGAAAAAAAAAACTGACTGACAAGCGGTCCGAATAGATATTATTTATTCGTCCTTGTTCTCAGACAACCCAACATACCACAATGAACTATCCAACTAATTTAACACTGAAAATTATTGCTGTGAATGTGAACTCACTAATCCACGTGGCAAGGAGGGATAATCTCGGTAACCTGCTTGAAGTCGAACGCCCCGATGTGCTTCTAGCTAGCGAAACCAAGCTAAACCAGAGGCACAATTTGGGCTTCAAAAACTATAAAGTCATTAGACGAGATCGTCCACATGCCACACAAGGAGGTGGAGTTGCTGTCATAATTAAGAAAGGCATTCATCACAAGGTCGTTTACAGCACAGATGTACACAAATTTCAGTTGCGGGAAGCTTGCATTATAGATATACCTTTGAAAAGTCGTGATATCCGTGTATGCACCTGAAGCCGTTCAGTGTTCGCAATTTATCACCGAACTGGATACCTTTTTCGTAATCTCAAGTTAGACTCGGAAAACAATTATTTTGTTCTGGCGGGAGATTTCAAATCCAAACACAGTGCTTGGGGTGATATCCCGGCGAACACAAGAGGTAATGCACTATTCAACTGGTGGCAAACAAATTCAACAGAATATAATTTACAATTGTACGCTACAAGTACACCATCTTATCGAAGAGGAAACTCCTTTCTGGACTTACTTATGATGGACGAGAGACTACAATTATTAGGCTCGGACCTAAATACTCGAAATTGCCTTCGCACAATCGGGTATGATAGTGACCACTACGGCCTCGGCGCCGTTTTATATGTTCCAAACGAACATGCAATACTTGAGCAGTACGACCAGATACATTCGTTCGTTTTTCGAAATGCACATTGGTCGCGCTTTGATCGCATAATAAAAAGAGAACTACGCTCCAATGGCGTTAATAGAAACCTTCGAAATGAGGAAATATACCATTATCTCTCAAAGATGGACAACATTGTCATCAAAACAATGCACCGTTCCATTCCAAAAACGGCGCACATGGAGGAGAATTTTAATAGATACAGAAACTCAACTGCCCTGTATCGACAAAAAAGCGCTCTGCTCTCCCTGCTCAAACTGCTCTACAGACAGTTCAGCGATCCTTATAGCCAAGAAATAAAGACAATTAAGTCATTGATTAAAAACGTTCAAAAGCTGATCCGTGACAACTACAGATCAGTAATTAATGAAGAATGGAAACGTAAAATTCTCTCCATTAAAACCAGTGGTGGGAATATGTTTCCGCAAATAAATAAAATATTTAGAAGGAAAGATCATAATGACATTCCCTGCCTTCGAGTCCCGAGGACTCCCGAGAATTGTCAAATATTGTTGAACGCAGGACTCACCCCGGAACACATCAACTCCAACGAAGAACTAATAGTAGTCGAGGATCCGCAAGAGAAAGCGAACTCCATTGGCGCCTGCTTCGAGGCAGTGCACAAAGCGAATGAATCCATTCATTCTAACCTCGATATCGAAAACAGAGCTATCCCAAACCAATGAACGGCAAAGTTGGCATTCCGAAAACAAAAGTTTCACCATCTTCACCTTCGATCCATTAAAAACAAGAAATCCTCTGGAACAGATGGTATTCCGAATACAGTTCTTAAACATCTGCCTCCGGAAGCGGTGAAAATTTACACTACCTTGTTCAATAATGCTCTAAATAATGCATACTTTCCAAGACGTTGGAAAATAGCAGTAGTCCATCCCATCCTCAAAAAGGGCAAGAACAGGAGCAATCCCGCTAACCTTCGCTCGATTAGTCTGCTTCCAAACATTAGCAAAATATTCGAGAAAATCATAAATACGGCATTGCTAAACTGGTGTGATGAAAACATCATTCCGAACAACCAGTTTGGCTTTAGAGTGGGGCACGGCACAGTTCATGCAGCCACAAAACTTGTTTCCGATATACAGTGGAACAAGGCAAAACGACAATGCACAGGAGTATGTTTGGTTGACTTTGAAAAGGCCTTCGATACCGTGTGGTTAGAAGGACTTGTATATGAGTTATCAAATCTAGGTTTGCCTGAATATCTGTTATACAGCATTTACGACATGATAATGGATAAACATTTTTGTGGTAAAATGTGGGGACAAAATCTTCAATAAAACTTTCCATATTAAAAATGGCTTACAGCAGGGAGCCGTGAATTCTCCCATTTTCTTCAATATTTATACTAGTGATCTAGTTGGGTCTCTTAATCATGCTATTGCATATGCCGACGATATTGTAGTGTACAGATCAGAAAAAAAATATCGATGCCATTAACAGACTTCTTCAAGACGACTTCAACAAAATCAAACGCTTTTGTGACGATTGGAAATTGAAAATTAACTTCCAAAAAACAGAAACCATCCTTTTCAGAACACCTCTTTCTACAGCTTCAAGGGATACAAGGAATAATTGGAAAAACTTTTCCATTGTAGGAAGCAATAATCTTCCGCTGCAAATGAAAACTGTTGTCAGGTACCTTGGTATCTGGATGGACCAGTACCTATCCTTTGATAAGAACATAGCAGCTGCCCTCTCCACAGCTAAAAGTGCATATGCAATGACAAGAAGTCTGTTCCGAAATAGCCTCCTAGATCACAAAGTTAAAATAATTTCGTACTCAGCATTTATTCGTCCAATATTAGTGTATGCTTGCCCGGTATGGTTTAACGTTTCCTCATCCTGCATGGAAAAGTTTCGCATGTTCGAGAGGCAGTGCTTGCGTTCCTGCCTCGGATTACATAGAACACCTGAGTCTCAATACAGGAAATTCTATCCTAATAAGACACTGTATGACAAATCAGGACTGAATAGGATAGACAATTTCATTATCAAAATTATTCGTGGTCACACTGCAAGGGCAATGTGCAGCGAAAATAATCTTATCTCGGGAGCATATTACCCCAATGACATGTACCTGGAGAATACACTCCAAAATGGGTTTGTGGGGGTGAGGTATGGATGCCGACGTACCGCAAGTATTCACTGTAATCACCGAACGATGATCCGCAGAAAGAAATGTTCACCAGTTAGGAATAATAATAATAAAGGCACTTGGTTTAATCTAGTTGTTCGTTTTTTTTATTTGTTGGTGTAATGGTTTCTTTTATTTTTCATTAAAATAAACTATCACTAGATCTGAATTGAAAAACATGTATTTGTATTTACACTGGCAGGTTTTCTTAATTTAGTTGTTGTTTTTTTTTTTTTTTATTTGAATATAATCCATTTCTTTTAATATAATCCAAGTGTACAATACGAAATCCTATTGATGATTTGTCTTCGTTGCTATCGCCCTAATAATTTATACGAACTTCTATCGATAATTTGTCTAGGTTGCTATCGCACTAATAGTTTACACGAACTTCTATCGATAATTTGTCTATATCACTAGATTTGAATTGGGAACTTGTGGTACGGCGTCCGACTGCGGTGGTGTATGAATAGCGGCTGACTCGAATCAGAGGTGAAATTCGTATTTCATTCCACACACACGACAACCAAAAGAGACCACGCCTCTCAACCTCACGCCCGTCGAAGTGTGGGTAACTTCTGTTAATTGGGTAATTGACGGACATGGAGAATGAGAGAACAGAAACATGATGTGCTGTGATCTCGGGGTAGCTTTGGTTGTGTGTGTTGGTATCAAATGCAGCTACTGACATGACCTACTTACCCAGTGGTACGGCTATGGTGTAGTCAGAGAACATTGAACCGTGGAAAGACAGAACTGCGTAGGAGAGGAGGACCTAGCTGATGTTATTCACCTGCAAAAAGAGATCATTGATCCCAAGCGAATGGGTGATCTCGGAAAAGTCAATAGAACGCCGCGTCGGCTAGGGATATAATACCATGGGAAAAACTCGATGGAATGTTGGTAAATACCCAAGCCAATGGATGATGATGCAACCGCGTCGCTTGGTTTGACTTGGTTGTTGCTAACCAATACGAATGGAATTTCCAGTGGAAATCCCATGGTTAGAGCAATAGTGTTACCGTATGGCGAAGATAGTAGCTAAAGTCAATTATGCATTATCTGCATAGGATAATGAGTTTAGCTATACATGCTTGGGGAAATTATGTATTTCAGGTGAATAACATATAAGGGAAATGGATATGTATGACGCGCTGAAAGCGGTCGAAATAAGGTGGAAATTGTGGTTGAGATTGTGGGTTGATTCTCATATAGAATTGAGAAACCCCACAGTACTCCTCCGCCAGTGACGTAGTCACGAAATAATGGTATGGCGGAAGGAGTAGTTTGCTGGGTGTCGGAAGGAAGTTAGGTTGGTGGTGGATTGGAAGGATTTTTAGGTTGCCTAAGGAGACGTGCTCGGCTTCGGGTGAGTGGAGGTTGAGGTGGTTGGCGAATGTTGGCAGAGTCGGTTGCTGACTGGGGATCTGGAGCTGACGCCTCGAAGAAACAAGGTTTGAGTCTCTCAACACTGACCGTGGATCGTTTGCCTCGGATATCGATCTCGAAGACACGGTCGCTGATGCTGTTGGAGACTCTGAAGGGACCGTCATACGGAGGACCCAAAGGTTTTTTTAACCTTATCCACCCTGACAAAGACGTGCGTGCAGCTGTGCAGTTCAGGGTGGACGAAAAGTTTTTTAGAACCAGGCCTGGTCACGGGCGATGCTCTAACCTTACGAAGAAGGTCACGGAGCCTTTAGATACCGATGCCGGCGTTCGATCATCCCGTTGGATTCGGGGTGATAGGCGGTCGTGCGACTTCGTTGGTAGCCGAGGAGATCCGCCAGGTGCCCGAAGATCGTTGCCTCGAATTGCGGCCCTCGGTCTGTAGTAATGGTGGCAGGTACGCCGAAACGTGTGACCCAGGTCGAATAGAAGGCTTCGGCGACTGATTCAGCAGTTACTGCTCTGAGAGGAATCGCCTCTGGCAATCGCGGTTCCACTATGTCAATATGGACATGGGCGAAGCGTGCCGTGGGTAGCTTAAATTGTGCAGGTTCTAATACGTGTTATGGGTCCGGGACGCCGTGCTTCCTCGGCTGAGGGAAGAGCGTGGACCTTTTATTTAGATTCAATTAAAACGCTTGGTTTTAATTAATTTTATCTTTATTTTCTTCTTTTATATTTATTTTATTAAATTAGCTAAACTGCTCGACTGTCTTATTTCTCAAACTCAACTTATTTCACACACTTACTTTTCTCAAAACTAAAACTTCAACTGAACTTTAAATCTCAACCAACTCCAAACTGAACTAACTCTTCTCAAACTCAAACTCAAACTCAAACTCGTCTGTATTTCAACTGACTTTACAATTCAATTTTCTCTCTTCTTATAGAACATTGTGTTCTAATTCACTGTAAATTATAATTTGAACAAAAGCAATTTTATCAAAGTATTATTTACTCTACTGTGACTTTTAAATTTTGAATAAACTTTGAACGAAAATCAAAGAGCCATGTTTCAAATGAAAAAAGGGGCATGTTATGAAATGTACTGGAACTGACTTGATATAGAATATTGAGGATGTTTATTTATGAGATGTATTAAATGAGAATGTTAGATATGTAAGGAGAATGTTTTAACGATGTGTTAGATAAATAATGAGACTCAGTATTAAACTTAATAGTTATAAAGACAGTAGTATTCTGGAATACTACATACGTTATGCCGCGCAACTTTGCAGCGCTGGCATTGGAGGCAAGCGCATGCCCAGGTGGTGAGGTCTTATCTCATTCGGGGCCAAATTAATTTCTTACGGACGGCAGCATCGGTCGCACGGCCGCTGGGGTGGGCTGGGTCGTGGTAGACCTGGAACACGCCCCTACGAAGCTTCTCGGAAATGTAGGGTCTGGCGGTTCCAGTTGAAACGTCGCACCAGATTTCGCCCAAGAGATCGCGGAGGGTGATTTTGCGCAGCTCGAGTGCTGTATCAGCAGTTAAAAGTGATTCGAGCTGGCTGTCCTCCTGTTGGGCCAGGGCTAGGTCGGCGTTGTTCAGTGTGGCGCGCAAGTGAATCGCATCGATTCGAGAAAAAGCGTCCGCCGAGATGTTTTGTTTAGCGGAGATATGTTTAATCTCGGTAGTATATTGGCCGATGAGGTCGCGTTGACGTTCTTGTCGGGGGGAAGCATTTCCCGACTTTTTCCGGAACGCAAAGACCAGTGGTTTGTGGTCTGCATACACGGAGAGCGAGCGACCCTCTACAGAAATATTTAATGGCGCTATAGATCGCCAGTAATTCCCGGTCATAGGCGCTGTATCGCCGCTCTGTGGGACTCAGTTTCCTGAAAAAGAAACCGAGCGGTTCCGGTTGGCCTTCGAAATCCTGTCGCAGGACTGCTCCGATTGCCGAGTCCGATGCGTCGCATTGGATAGACAATACCGCTCCCTCTAAGGGATATCGGAGTAGTGTGGTGTTAGCCAGTTGCTCCTTGGACAGTTGGAACGCACGGTCCGAAGCTTCCGTCCATGGAATTGGGCGCTTGTCGTTGCGCTTCGCTCCTTTTAGAAATTCGGTCAGCGGCGCCTGGGTTTGGGCGGCGTCTTTAAGGGTTGGGCGGTAAAAATTGAGCATTCCGAGGAAACGTCGGAGCTCGCTTATGTTGGTTGGGCGTGGATATTGTATGAGGGCCTCCACACGGTCTGGAAGTGGGCGAATGCCCTGATCGTCAACAATGTAGCCCAGATATGTGATTTGCTCTTTGGCATATTGACACTTATCTGGGTTGATGACAAGACTGAATTCGCGGAGGCGCTCGAGGACCTGTCGTAAATGGCGCTTGTGTTCAACGTGGTCTCGTAAGGCGCTGAGGATGCCATCGAGATAAGCGTGACAGCAATTGAGACCACGTAAAGCCGAGTCGATGTATCTCTGGAATGTCTGCGCGGCATTCCTGAGACCGAAAGTCATTACTTTGAACTCGAAGAGTCCGAAAGGAGTAATGACTGCCGTTTTTGGAATGTCTTCAGGTGCCACCGGAATTTGATGGTAAGCCCTGGTGAGATCCAAGGTGGTGAAATCTTTGCACCCTCGTAATTTATATGAAAAATCATATAGGTGTGCAATAGGGTATCTGTCGGGGACTGTAGCTGCGTTCAGCAGTCTGTAATCCCCGGATGGGCGCCACTCCCCGGAACGTTTCTTAACTAAATGGAGTGGGCTTGCCCAAGGACTGTCTGATGGTTGACAGATACCTTGTGTTATCATTTCGTCGAACTCGGCGCGTGCCGCGCGTAGTTTTTCTGGAGCCAGGCGACGTGCGCGTTGGCTTACTGGAGGGCCCCGTGTCTCGATGTGATGAAACACATTTGCCCTGTGTCGTCGCTGGTTAGGTAGAGGAATTGTGTTGCCGTATGGCGAAGATAGTAGCTAAACTCAATTATGCATTATCTGCATAGGATAATGAGTTTAGATATGCGTCCTTGGGGAAATTATGTATTTCAGGTGAATAACATATAAGGGAAATGGGTATGTATAACGCGCTGAAAGCGGTCGAAATAAGGTGGAAATTGTGATTGAGATTGTGGGTTGATTCTCATATAGAATTGAGAAACCCCACAGGTTTATCCCAACAGAAGCGTTCCTTCTCTTGGAGAGAAAAGGTCTTATCCAAAACAAGCACGGAGTCCCTATTATTTACCACGCTTTTCGTGGTGCCAGGGACAAACGGATTCTTTATAACAGTGATATATCAAATGCTGCAGTTCACTTGCGCTTTACCATGACAAGAGGCGATCGAGATAAATCTATAGATGACCGATCCCATCCCAACTTGTGGAAAGGATTTAATATCCCCAAATATTGTAAGATCTTCAGACACTACGCCTTCCCTTCCCATTCCTCATTTCCCTTTTCATATTGATTTATTCTTCCTTTTAATTTCCATTTTTCATTTAGATTCCTTTTCGTTTTAAAATTTCTTTGTGTTAACATTTTTGTTAATATGTTTATTTTTTTTTTTTGTAAACTTTTTTACCTTATATTATTATTATTATTATAAAAAAAAATGAAAATAAAAAAATAAATAATTAAATAAATACACAGAGAGAACTTCTTCTTCTAAAATATTCGGGTAATAGGTAATATATAAAAATATAAAAATATAAAAATATTATTATACGCCGAAGGCATTACACAAAATTGTATCGTGTAATTTAGAGTGCTCGTGTAGAGCCAGTAAATTATTTTAAGAATAAGAAAAAATTGTAAAATAGGATTTAGCATTTTAGCCCTAAGTCAACATTTGTTAAATGATTGCACAATAAATGCGTTATTCAACAACAACAACAAATGAATTGCGCTTCGGACTGCTGCACCACCTGCTGTACTTTTTGCAGACCTAAAAAATGTGCCCCATGGAAAGAAAATTGGCTCAATTAACGAAGAGATTAGTGAAACTGAGGGCTATTTTAAATGCAAAGGCAAATTGTTTCTCAAATAAAGGCATAGACAAGTTAGAGGAACGTTGGGCTGAATGTGTCAATCTTAAATAAGAGTACGTTGATGAATAAAGTCGAATTTAAAAAAAAAATTGTTTCCTAGTTAGATCAGAAACTCATTAAGTAAAATGTTATATATTTGCTAGTGGTGTGAAATACAACCGCCACAGACGCATCAAAATATCTCAGCTAATGTCTCTCAATCAAAACTGTGGGTGGCATAGAAATGATAAAACGCCCTGATAAAACGCCCCTCTTTTCGTCTTCATCAATTTGGGCTGTGGCGGTTCCGCCAAACCCCACTGCTACTTACCCGAAAAACCCCCATAACTGCTACCCAACTTTCATAATTTCCCGCTAATGCAATCGCATTGACACCTGTAAATGCTCCACGCATCAAGCTTATCAAATTTATTCATTTAAAAGCTTCTGGAAAAGAATTTTTACCTTCATTCATTCATTCGAATCCAAAAATTCCCCATAAGAATTCTATCCAAATAATATCACAAATTCCAATCATACATACGCATTACCTAGGAATTCCTATAAAGAATTTCTCCCACGAGGGCATTCACGCAGGCATCAATGCATCTCTGCATTAGCGACCAAGATCCGAATTCTCGTTTAGTGTAAACACTCACACTAGAGTTCGACCCTGGAGTCGCCTTAGATGCCATATACAATCGGCATAGATGTTGTACAAACCGTCATTGTGTAACCATCTGAATTGCTTCGCAATGACTTGCAACTATCAATACAGCTCCAAGCGCTTTACCCAGAAATGCTCCTTTGTTTGAATCTCCAAACAATCGTCGACTTCGCACATAGCCGCCGGATTGAATTCAAAGCATAAACAATCCAAATATAGAATCCGTTTCTTACAACGAATTACCCCGCATATACGAACGCAAGCATGGGATTCGTTTCGGCCACCGACCCAAGATAGGATATACAATTTTCATTATATAAAGTATCGCAACCCATTAGCTACTTTTCCCAATGTCCATGAGTTCATTTACACAAGGGCATCGCTCATCTAAGACTTTTATGATGCCCTCGTCTCTCTTTTAGCACATTTCTTCGATGCATCGTCGTCTATTTATTTAGCCGCGATGCACATCATAAACCACGATCTCCCCGATTCCTTTGTCCTTCCTGCCTGCCTGGGTTGTTTTTCCATTGCCTTCGCGCATGAGTAAACAACACAGATCTAAACGATCACACACGTACCACCGTGATCTCCATTACGAGATCTGGTTTTCTAATCCACCAAGAGAGACTTTACGTTTCTCTGGTGGTAAGTAAAAACATATCCTTAGTGGAGAGGATATCTACCACCACATCACCAAACTCACCCCAAACGAGGGTTGAATCGATTGAGTCCTATTACAACCACCGTTCGCGACGGTCGTAGCGCGTAGGAGACGCGATATATATACGGAGTCTTGTTGTAGTGTTGAGTACGTTGGCCAAAAAGTGTCACAGCCACCGAAGCTGATATTCCCATCGTGGTTCAGTTCATACCAATTAACTTTGACGTGTTGATAAGTGTGTAATGTAATTGTTCTTTCCCTCCCTAGCTGGGAATTTTCCCCCAGGACCTCTCTAATTGTAAAGTGGAATTTTCTAACGTGTGAAATATTTGAATAGAGATCCGTTGTGAGATAAAAAAACATTAATAACAACAAACTAAGTCAGTGTGTTTAATTTTCCGCAGTTCCTGGGTGTATTTGTTTCTTTCGGTGGACAGTGTACTGTGGAACATTTAGTGGAAGTTGTGGGGACGGAGTAGAACTCTGCGCCCATGTCGGTGTCACGACTTCGCCCCCCACAGGGCCACTTTTCGAATTTCGAATTAATCGTTTCCCAGATTTAAATAAATAATTATTATATAACTTTATAATCCCACCAAACGCACAGTCATCCGAAATGCGCTGTACACTTCACTCAGCAAAAAGTGCCGTACACCCGTTTCCCCACGTCCCATATTATCCTCAGACACGTGGGGCCCCTAATAAAGTATTATGCCTGTCGCATAATGCATGTCGTGCATTAAAACCCAAACGGACTGTAAAACCCAAACTGTTTGATGATCCATTTGCTTGTTAAATACAAAGCGCCCAAGAGCATCACCACCAGATGGCGATAGCCACAAAAAGTCCCAGGTAATAATAGCGTAGCCAAGTAAACATAAACAATCTAAATGATCCGGCTTTCTATACAGAAAATATCCCACCAGGAGCAGCAAACGTAAAAATATTCAGTATAAACCAAGACTGTTCCTTCAATGGGATATACAACCCATTACTATTAATATTTATTGGCCTACAAGAACCCAGAAGTTCATTAACTCACTGACTCGGCTGCGCCATCGTTCCCTGTCTTGCGCGCACTCCTTCCACGCCTGGGCATGTGAACCGATCTCCTCAAGGTCGCGCCTTACACTGTCCTCCCATCTCGGTCGCGGCCGTCGTGTCGGTCTCTTTCCTGTTGATCTACCGTCAAGAATTCTACGCACGGTCCCATCGTTGCCCATTCGCGCCACATGTCCGGCCCATCTTAATCATCGCCACCTGATTACTCTCACTATAGTAGGTTTGCGGTATAGCTCTCCCAATTCGCGGTTGTGAAGTTTCCGCCATTGTACACGCTCTTCATCATATTTACCGCCAAAGATTCTCCTTAAAACTTTATTCTCGAATGCCCGGAATCTGTTCTTTTTTCCTTTTTTTAGTTCCCTGATGTCCGCCTGGCACCATCGTAATTATATACAACCCATGCTAGATCTTTTCGTGGAAGTTGTTATCTTTGGACACAATATTGTTTGCTTGATATATTGTGTCCAAAGATAACAACTCTGGCCGAGATAAGTATCAAAGGTAATAAATCACACGCCGAGAATATATCTAAAAGGGATGCTACAGCTTCGGACAACAGCGTTCGGGTCGGTGTGTGTAGGTGGATCCACCCCATACATTAGGGAAGAATGCGAGAGTAAAAGGATAAAAGAAAACCCCGTGGAAAAGAAAGGATTCCAATGAACGAGAAATGGAATAAGAAGAACAACCAGGGCTTGAGTTTCTTTATTTGAGAAGAAGCCCATGTTAGTCGACAACAATCAGCGAGGGGATCGTTCGAGGTGAGGATGTTGATGAAGTCAGGGAGTGCGGTCTGCTCCAGCGTGCTCGGAGGTAAGTTAGTGCAATAAATAACGAAAAAAATTGTTTATTAAAGAAAAAAGTAAAAGTGATCATGTTAGGAAGCGCCAAAAGTCTTTAGTGTGAAAAGGTCTACACGCTTTCATTGATTGCCTTCGCGGGAGTATAATTGAGGAGCAAGAACGCAATCTTCAAAGTGTGAACACTTTTTGTGATAATACGAGGGCAGTTTGATAAGTCAGTGACTTTTTGAGTAAAAGGTTTTTTTTCGGCAAATCGGCATTTTATATCTCAACACACTATACTTTTAGTTTAGTTTAGTTTAGTGAGAGCAGAACCCTCGTTTATTACACTTAGTACAAGCGTTTGAGAGAAAAAAAAAAAGAAGAAATTAAAAGTAAACAAAAAACTTACGAACTAACTTAAGAAATAGGATTACAAAAAATTACATTCGATAAAAATTAGCTCGATATATTTAGTCCAGCATTTTTCCAATTTTTGTATTCCTTTCAAATAATAGGTTTCCTCAACGGTCTCAAAATAGGCGTTATTTTCTGCGGTGACTTCTTGATTCGATCCACATTTCTTACCGCTCAGCCATTTCTTCGGGTTTGGAAACAGGAAATAGTCGCAGGGGTTTCAATCTGGAAAATATGCTGTATGGGGTAGCAGTTCGGAGCCCAATTTATGAATTTTGTTTGATTATTCTTAATCAGCACACGAAATTCCCTTTTTTAATTTTCGTTAAAACTCACGAAGTTGTCTGCTTTCAATGGCTATCAAAAACAAACTAAATGACGCAACTTGCTCAAATTTGACAGTAGTCTAGACAGTAGATGGCAGATGGCAGGAGCAGTCTTGCATTTAAAGTTACTGCGCGGTAAATTCAAAAAGTCACTACCCTCGTATCTGTAAAACAGAAGTAGGCAGAAGACTATTTATAGGTGGCGGTAGACGGGAGCACTCTTGCATTTAAAGTTACTGTACTGTAAAACAAAAATTTTCCCTCGCCAAGTAATTTTCACGTAGTTATCGAGCGTCAGGAATTACTACTAAAATCTAAGTCGTGTTTCCAAAGTACAAATTATCTGTATAACCGCCACAGTTCCAATTGTATTTTAATAACTATGAGTTTTATTGTTCTATTTGGAATGCTATCGAACACATGCAATACTTTCTGATGATCCTGACCACATATGACAATCCAATTCCAGTTTTGGAGGATTATAGGGCTTATCAATTGTTTCTATATCGGATATTTTCGGTATCTTTTAAATTAATTACGCAAACCTAACTATAGTGAAGAGCAGAGCACCAAAAGAGAATGGAAAAAGTCATCAGAGTCGTATACTGGAGCACTAATGTAGCAGTCACAGCTTATATAGAGAGTTGACACATCTTCGCATACACATGGCGTAGTCTAAGGCGTTGATGGTTCGGTTATAATCTTTTCATTGTTCCGAATCAGGTTATTCGCTACCATCGCAAAAACACTGGAAGCTCATTCTAGTTAAGAATTAGTTTCCTTCAATCATAAAGTTCCTTGGGTTCAATAATACAGGGGCTATTCATTAACAGTGGATCCATGTTCAAAGTTATTTTGAAAGAAAAAGGGCAGCATTGCATTTTAGAGGCATTGCATTTTAGAGGCATTGGATTTTGGCTAGGCAATCGCCATTGATATATTTCGTTGAGATTAGATTGAAGTTCAAACCCTTCTATATACATTGCAAAATCGCAAGAAAGGAGTAAAATTTCAGCTCTATAAGGTTAGTACTCTCTATTATGGCTATTATTTTCAAACAACGCTAGATCGGGCACTCATGTCGGATAGATCTAGAACTACCCTCGTGTAACCAGAATTACCCGAAATCAACCCAATGCTTGAGCAAGGACGAGTGATTAGAATAATTGACTGGAACCCGGTCCAGTGTTTTATACGAATAAATAATAAGTTTATTGTATAATCAAGTGCATGGTACATCCATCAGTTGAACCCATGTTTAAAAAAATAAGTATGTGAAAAGCAATTGACGAATAATTGATCGTGTACTCACGCGTGTGTGTGGGCGGGTGTATAGCGTTTGCCATGATAATGAAGAACGTGTGATTCAAACTGACGCTATGACAGTTAGAATCACTAAAAATTGAACCAATGCTCAACACATCAGGCCACTGCCGCGTGTTCCAATTCGATTTCTAAACTCAAGTACACTCAACTGATGTGGAATTGTTATGTTATCGCTATGGTATACGGCTCTGATGCTTTTTGCTTATTCGAATTCCCTTTCGGTGTTCTTCACTATTTGCTTGCATATTGTGTGTGTATCTGTTAGAAACGCCACAGGTGTGTGGACGTTGTACCCACATCAATCACAAAGGAAAAAAAACGGTGTGTGTGTATCAGAGAGTGCGTGAGTGCAGGTGTTTAATAAACAAATATTTAATAGCTCGATCACATGTGTCATCAAACAAACAGCAATTTAAATTCGACAATCCGCGAAAAAAAAAGTAAAAGTGACCCACTGACCCTGAACGAATCTCAGGTCATAGGTAAAAAGATAAGGAGGAGTTTGAATCTTTAACCGCATTTGACCGCCAAAAGCCACAAATCAGATGCGAACGAGTAGCGTGAAATAAGTAAAAATAATAATAATTTCTTTCCCAGTGATGCTCACTACTCTGGAGAAGGGAACAAATACAAAGACCTGGCCTTAGTGGAAAATAAGTTTGATGACGAGCAACCCAGCCAATCTTCGCTCGATTAGTTTGCTTCCAAACATCAGCAAGGTATTTAAAAAAATTATGCATAAAGCATTGATAAACTGGTATGATGAAAATGGTATTATTCCGAACAACCAGTTCGGTTTCAGATCGAAACAGGACACAGTTCATGCCGCGACAAAAATTGTTTCCGACGTATAATAATAATACAGTGGAACAAGGCAACGCGCAAATGCCCAGGGGCCTGTTTGGTTGACTTTGAAAAAGGCTTTCGATACTGTATGGTTAGAAGGACTTGTGTTTAAGTTATAAAATCTAGGTATGCCCGACTATTTGTTATAAATTATATACGATCTAATAATTTAAATGGGTACGGTTTATAATGAAATGTGGAGATATAACTTCCAACAAGACCTTTCACATCCAAATCGGCTTACAGCAGAGAGCGGTGAATTCTCCCATTTTGTTTAATATTTACACTAGTGATTTAGTGGGTTCTTTCGACCACGTCAACGATATTGTGGTGTATAGATTTGGAGAAAAGATTGATATCATCAACAGACTTTTGCAAGATGATTTCAATAGAATCAAACGTTTTCGCGACGACTGGAAATTAAAATTCAATTTCCGGCATACAGAAACTACCCGTTTCAGAACGCCATTGTCCAGGGCATCGGTGTATACAAAACGAAATTGGAAAAAAGTTTCCATTGTAGGAAGTAATAATCGTAATAATCTTCCCCTACAAGTAAAAACTGTAGTCAGATACCTTGATATTTGGTTAGATCAGTACCTCTACTTTGATAAACACATAACAGCAGCTCTTGCCACAGCTAAAAACGTATATGGGATTGGACCGCCATTACTTAAAAGCTCTATTTTTGGTCGCTGTAATCTGCTCGCATTTTTTGTCAAACCATGGTTTACCAGATGAACAAGCAAGCGTTAATATCGGAGTCTCCGAAGCACACCTCCGACCATGGAAAGGATGCGAAGAAATCTCGCAAATCGTCCCAGTTAGCAGCCTCATACTTCCATACATGGCGAAGCTGCCTAGGCCGGTTATTCGCTTGATATGCAAGTGCTTGCGCGACAGATACCAAACAATGATCTGAGTTTCCCAGTGGCGCAAAAACCTCTACGGTGTAAATACTCGGTCCAAATTTCAAAAACAGATCCAGGGTGTTCCCATAATCGCCTCGGGCATCCGGCACTCGCGTTGGTTCCTCCACGAGTGGAGTCAAGTTGTGGCTTACAGCAAACGTCTCCGCCAGTCTCCCGGCCCCGTCGGTTCTGTTAGAATGTAACAACCAGCTGGAATTGTGAATATTAAAATCGCCATGGGCAACAATTTCAGAAGCTGGGTGGGTGATCTGTATCCAGTCGACGGTATATGAAAGATGTTCGAAAAATATCGCCGGTCGATCGTCATTCGGGGAGCGGTAAAGACAACAAAGAAATTCCTCAGCGCGACCCTCAACCATATGATGTCCATATTATTGGGTTCCAACGCCTCTATCCTCTGGCAAGCCAGATTGGACCACGCGAAGACGCAGACTCCGCCCTTAAAACGGAATCTCGAATATAAGTCGTATCCTGAGCAACGAAGATATGTCGAGTCAGTTGACGAATCGACCTGGGTCTCAGTTAGGGCAAGGATATCAGGTTTCGTGCTTTGCAAATATTGGTGGACGGCGTTTACATTCATATTGGTGAAACCGATGCCCCTGATGTTACAAAACGCCGTCACCAGTCGAGCGTGAGCAGAGCCTCAAGATCGAGCCGCGTCATGCGATGACGAACCTCCTAAAGTTGGGTTATTTATCATGATATCTGCATGATGTTCCCCCTGACAGAGTCCCCCCCGGAGATCCGAATGACAAATATTGATCATCGAAAATCACTTTATTGTTTTTCAAAATATTCCCCATGAAGATCTATACACTTTTGCATGCGTTTGAACCAATTGTCGAAGCACTTTTGCCACTCTGATTGAGGTATCTCCAACACATGCATTCTGAATGCAGCAACCGCTTCTTCAAGTGTCGAAAAACGTTGACCTCTCAGTTTGTTTTTTACGTACGGGAATAAAAAGAAGTCAATCGGTGCCAAGTCAGGACTATACGGCGGATGACCCATCAAATCGATGTTTTGGGTGCTCAAAAATGCAGTTGTCGCAGCCGACGTGTGAGAGCTCGCATTGTCGTGGTGAAGAGTGATCCGTCTTCGGCGGTTGGTTTTCCTGATTTCTTGGAAGACAACTGGCAAACAAATGGTTGTGTACCACTCAGAATTGACTGTTCTGCGTTGTTCTAGTGGTACGGTTGCGACATGTCCAGTTTTTCCGAAAAAACAGGCGACCATTTGCTTGGAAGTGCTTCGTGCGCGAACAACTTTTGTTGGATTTGGCTCATCTTGAAACACCCAGACAGTCGACTGCTGTTTACTTTCGGGCTCATACGCGTAAATCCACGATTCATCACCTGTCACGATGTCATAGACGTGTTTCGAAGCACCGCGACCGTATTTTTTGAGCATTTATTTCGACCAATTGACACGAGCCTTTTTTTGGGCGATTGACAAATTGTGTGGGATCCAACGCGAACAAATTTTTTTGACAGTCAAATGTTTATGCAATATTGAATGTATGCTGGTCCCACTAACGCCTAAGGTTGTCTCAATCTCACGATAGGTCACATGACGATCTTCCAATATCAGTTCGCGCACAGCATCAATGGTTTTCGGAACAACAACTGATTTTGGACGACCTTCACGAAATTCATCTTGGAGTGAACTACGACCACGATTGAATTCACCATACCATCGATAAACACTGGTCCTTGATGGAGCTTCATCGCCAAAAATTGAATTAAGTTCATCCATGCACTGTTGCTGAGTTAATCCACGCCGAAAGTTGTAAAAAATAATCGCACGAAAATGTTGACGATTTAATTCCATTTTTGGGTCGAGATGAATCTTTTAAGTTACTGTAAACAACACAAATAGCGCTCGTATGTCAAAACGTTCTGAGTGCGTATAACCTCAAAAGTGTCCAACTTTACGACAGAGCTGTCAATTGCCGGATTGCAACGCTAGGGTTGCCAAATCCCGAAACATAAGAGGCAACCCACGTACAAAACAATCCGACGGATCGCACCATTTTCCGGTCCCTCACCCGACGGCGTGAACATCCCTGCAACAGAACTCGTTCCGTTATAGTGCGAGAAAGCTGTGGAATTCCGTCCACGAGCAAGTGTTCGCGGAGCGTTCAGTGGAAATGTATCGTCGCATGAACGTTGCCGAATTCTTCCAATTCTACGGCCAGGAAGCTTAGTTATCTTTTGAGATACAATAAAAAAAAAAGTTACTCTGGACCAATTTTTCCTCCTCGACGAATTCCAAATTAGACCTGCACTTGAATACTGGTCACATGTTCGGCGTTCTGCTCGTAAGCAAACCCTCGATTTACCACACAGAGACGAGCAATCCGTCCGATCGAAAACGCAACGCTGACATTGAGACGTGTCGGACGTTTGTCTATGTTGCAAATATTGTCACGGGGACTGTTCCACGAAGCTGCATGGTATTATTCCATAGAATCAGTTTATTTGCGTCTCACAAGACAATCCGACGGATGCCATGCATTTTCGGATCATCTCTTACCGGACGTACTTACATCTCTGTACCAAAACTCGTTTCTTTACAGAACGCGAAAACGATGCCGCTCCTTCCTACGCGAGTCCAACTCGTTCCATGAAGTGCTTGCTTTTTACTCGTTACACATAAGTTCTCTTGAAGTGTTAGGATGTAATTTGAACCTTCAGATTTTTTCAAGGGATATACCTGAATTTGGTGCGTAGTTATTTCTTCGCGATTATTTGTTTGAATATCGACAGGTCCTCGAGGATTGGAACTAACCGCAATCGCTAACCTCTGAAGTAAAAGTAAAAATATCTGAAAACGACAAAATGACAGCTAGCTTATATATTATTGAAACAGGGCGTTGTTGAAGATGTCGTGGTTGTTGGTGTTGTTATGACTGTTTTAAAAGAGAGGCTTTAAGTCTCCTCAAAGTTCGTATAGAAATTCAATATCATTATTGAAATAGTATCATTTGTTGTGTTGACTGCATTTTTATAAGCATAAGCATTGTACACAATTAAACATTTAAAACTTAATGAAAAATAATTAACCTTAATCAACGCATGCTTGTTATAATGATTTAGACTTCCAGGCGCTTCAGTCGTATTTACTTTCAGGAAACATGTGCATCCCCAATTGAATGCAAAGTTAGAGGGCGGTTTTAGTTTCACTGCGAGAATGGAGGCAGTCGCTACCGGAAGTATTAGATAAAACGAATAGAGCTGTAAAAATTGTAAGCATTACATTGGATTAGACGTTACATTTAAGGACGTGTACATTTTTAGGAAAGAGTGGAGAAAACTCGTACAATGAAACAAGAATTTCTCGCCCTTACAATTTACTTATTTTAACGTCATCAAACGTAAAATTTAAGCTCTATTAAGTTAGTAATCTCTACCATGGGTATTTTTTCAGACAACAGCTGTTACGTCGGTTACTTCGTGGACTACCCCTCGCACGCCCAGAATTACCCAAAATCAACCCAATACCTTACTGGGGACGAGTGTTGAGGGCGATTGACTCGAACATGGTCCCGTGTTTTATGGGAATAAATAATAAGGTTATTATCTAATCCTGTGCATGGTTTATATGTCAAGTGAACCCACGCGTAAAAAGAAGTGTGTTATTGTTTATTATTGTTGTTTTGAGTCCATTTTCATATGAATTAGCATTGTAAACAACTAACTAATAAAAACTTAATGAAAAATAATTAACTTTAATTAAGATATGCTTGTCGCACTGGATGCGATTTCCACGTGTTTCGGTCGTACTTATTTTCAGGAAAGATGTACATCTCCAATTGAATGCAAACTAAGAAGACAGTATCAGATTCGATGTTAGAATGAAGCCAGCCGACACCGGAAGTATTAGATAAAGCGAATAGATCATTTAAAGGCACGTTGGTTAATAGGAAAGAACGCAGAACACTCTTAGAATGAAACAAGAAAGTTTTTTGTACTTACAATTTGCCTATTCCAATAGGCTTATCCTGAAGCAACTTTCGCTTAGGAAAGATGTCAGAAGCCCTTCGCTAGTCGTATTGCTTAGATAATTATGGCTGCCTTGTTTGTTTTAGAAGTAACTTTATATTGGCAACGTGAAACTTTTAGAAATATAAAAGACTGATCTCTGAAAAGAGAGCTCATCACTCATTAAGATCGCCAATCTTCGTTCGCGTAGGTACTAAGAGTTTTGCTCACTTTTTAAGTACCAATTACAGAATTGAGATTCCTGGGTTGAGAAAAGGGTACTGTGTGTGTCAGTTTTCGTATTTAAAGTTCGCTCAGCTCACCCGAATATATTTTTGACGGAATTCTGGTAAAACCACTATTGTAAATTAAAATTGTATCTAGTAAAAAAGTAAGGAAATGCATGTACACTTAAATAATATTAAAAAACTCAGAGAGCTACAAGTATTCTTTCCGTATATTAAATTCGATTTTTTGTTTACACTAACGCGCGCACAACCTGGGATTTAGAAGTACCCTTAAATGTCAGAGCACAGTACGATCGGATGGAGAGGAAGTGGATAAGGAAATGAGGTGTCGATGTATAGTAGTCTTGAATGTCTGGACATCGCAACTGCCAGGAAACACATGATCCGGCAGAACATTCCACATTCGTGTGGTTCGGCTAAAGAATGACTCTCTATGTTTATTTATACGCCTGAAGTCCACTTTCAACGTGAACCGAAGCGCATTCACAAATTGACGTGTATCGCGGGAAAATGTCTGAAGGGCCGGAACACATTCAGCAAGTTCAGTTGAGCAACAACTGTGGTAATACCTATAGAAGAGAGATAGGCATGATACGTTGCGCCTATGTTCTAACGACGAAATTGATCGACTTACGGCTGAGTCCCTGATAAGCTTCACTGCTCGTTTTTGCATCCTGTCGAGCACGTGTAGTGCAGTTTTGGATATACCTGACCTAATACGGGAGTTGAACTCGACTTTTGGACGAATATACGCCTTGTAAATAGTGGCCAGGTTGGATGGAGTGAAGTATCTTTTGCATCTCTTGAGATACCCCATACATTAGGCTGCACTTTTCGCAGCTTCAAATATGTGGTCATTACAATTAAGAGCCGAATTAATTGCCGAGGATTGATCGCTCCTTGACTTCGTCGATGCATGTGCCGTTCATCGACAGTACATTTACTTTCGGGTTCGCCTTTGACGACAAGACGTAGCACTGACTTTTTGAGGTATTTAATTCTACTCAGTTACATAATCCCCATTGCTATATCTTGTTGAGGTCTGAATTCAATGTATCAAGCTTAAACTACTGGTTGGTAATGAGGTTCGAAGAGTTTGGACGGGAGTGTTCATATGAGTATGAGAAATTCAACGTGCTATCATCAGCAAACGAGTGCATTGGGTTGTGGGTAATTGACAAGAGATTATTTATAAGGATCGGGAAGAGAGTGGGTGAGAGTACCGAACCCTGGGGAACACCTGCATTAATTTGATGGGAAACAGATTTGACACCATCAAGAACCACTTGAATTGAATGACCAGAAAGATAGTCTCTAATCCATTGGATCATGGAATTGTCCACTCCATATGAATGTAATTTTGACAAAGGGCTGGATGCCAATCGCTGTCGAGGGCTTTTGAAATATTCGATGCGACTATCTTGCTTTCACCGAGGTAGTGGACCGAATGTCTCCACTTTTCGGTAAGGTACGCCATCAGATCTCCTGTGGACCTGTTGCTACGAAATCAATATTGGCGGTCATTGAGGAGGTCATTTGATTCCAGATATTTCGAAAGTTGACGGTTGATAAGAGATTCCATTACCTTGGAGAGAATAGAAGTTAGTGCTATGGGTCGATAAGAAGAAAGAGATGATTTGTCACCCTTTTTGGGAATTGGCTGAATGTTCGCTGACTCCCATCTATTTGGGAAACGCCCAGTAGAATAAGACACATGGAAGAGTTTCCGCAGTGGTTTAGCGAGTGAAGAGGAACATCTCTTCAAGAGGATTGGGGGTATGCCCTCCGGACCAGCGGATTTGTGTGCGTTTACCTCTTTGAGTGCGCGGGCAACAGTACGCGTTCGGAAGCAAATCTGGCTCATGGTGTGTTGCTTATGCTCAAGTTGAGGTGGAACTGATGTGGTATCAGGCGGCGTTGAGTTGGCTGCAAAATGTGCAGCAAGTGGATTCGTCTTCTCTATTGCAGTGGTGGCTGGTTTGTCATCGACTATAACCGATCGAATGGATGAAGAGACCGATTTTTGAATGTTTTTCACGAATGCCCAGAAGTTTCTACTACCTGCGGGAGACTGGAGTATTTTTGTCTCGCTCTTTGGTCATGCAAGAACTTGGCGCGTTGAATATACGTATTGCTGTCATTCGTAGCTATCTTAAATCTTTTCCGGTTTTCCTCAGTTTGATCCATACAACCGGAAGCTCAACTGTTTAGCCTTAATGGCTTCTCTGCACCGGGAATCGAACCACATATTTCTCTTGGGTTTGATACTCTTTACTCTGTGTGGAATAAAGGTCCGGATGCCAAGTAGAATCGTGTCTGTCAATGTGTCTGCTATAAAGTCAACATCATTATTGAGGAACAATAACGACTAATTTAACCTCCCAAAAAAGTCGTTCAGACTTTCCCAGTTGGCTTTCTCGTAGAATCATACTGTTCTTCTGGGAGCTTTCTCATTAACGTTACTATGGGTTAGAGAAAATTTAGCTAACACGACACAGTGGTCTGAAGTGCCCAAGGGCGAAGAAACTTCAATTGTGTGTTTGTTTGGGAGGGATGTGAGAAACAGGTCCAGTGTGTTGACTGAATGACTATCTATGGCTGGTACCCGTGTTGGCTCAATGACGAGTTGAGTTAAATTATTTGAATCAGCAAGGAGCTGGACATATTGACCTTCAGGTGTTGTGTCCGGAGTGACGAAGCCATTGAGAGTTATGCACATTAAAATCACCCGCAATAACGATTTCAGTGTGCGGATATAGGGTCAAGATCCTATCGATAGAATCAGACAGGGCATCAAATTCGTTAAAGGCTGTCAAACACAAACTAAATGACACAGCTTGCTCAAATTTGGCAGTAGTCTAGACAGTAGATGGCAGATGGTGGGAGCAGTCTTGCATTTAAAGTTACTGCGCGGTAAATTAATTTAATTAAATAAAAAGTCACTACCCTCGTATCTGTAAAACAGAAGCCGGCAGCAGTCTATTTATAGGTGGCAGTTGACGGGAGCACTCTTGCATTTAAAGTTACTGTACTGTAAAACAGGAGCAGGCGATATTTTAGTCGGTTTTTGGGAACGTCTCCCACGTACCATAACAGTAAATAAAAGCTGTGTATTTTATAAATATGTGTTTATTTTACACTATGCTATATACTCTACTATACTACACTGCTATTAATATCTCATTTTCTTTTTTTAATTATTTCTTCTGGCAACTTTTTCTAGTGAAATTTTAAACTGACTGGCAAACATTTTCCCTCGCACGGTAACATTCACCTAGTTATCCTGCGTCAGGAATTACTACTAAAATCTAGGTCCTGATTCCAAAGTACAAATTATCTGTATAACCGCCACAGTTCTATTTCAGTAACTATGAGTTTTATTGTTCTATTTTGAATGCTATCGAACACAGGCAATACTTTCTGATGATCCCGACATATGGCAAATCAATTCCAGTTTTGGAGGAATAGAAGGCTTATTAATTGTTTCTAAATTGGATATTTCCGGTGGTTGCGTACAACGGGCGTTGAACGCAACTTCCACGAACAATCGAGATTGCTGGGGGCAAGAAATATGAGTGTGTTCAACACGCTTTGAACACCTCACAAGATTGATGTTTTCAATCGAACAGATGTGTCAGACACACGTGGTCTGGATTGTCCAAAGCAACGGCGACCGCAACACTGATACCTGAAACCACCAATCGTTATTAAAAAGGGGAAAATGGACCGAATACCTGCGATTAATTCCAACAGAAATCACCAAGCGAATCCTCCTTAAACACTCGGTTGTTTATGTTTATTAACTTTTAACTTTATTCAATTGATGAATGAGATTTTCTACGATTATCGGAGAAATTGAACTGTTCTTGTCAAAAGTTTTACGAAGAAGAAGCATGTCAGCAATGACAGCAGACGATTTAATTTTAATGTCAACTGATTGTTGAGTGCGAAGGCTTCTTCTGGCTTGTCAATTGCCTGTTGTCCATGCGGCGGTTCAGCGGGCGAGGGGCATGTCGGATGAACGGTTCGGGGCCTCCGGTGTCGACGTCGACGATGTCTTCTCTTTGTCCTCTGATGGGATCTGTAATCAGTAGTCCTATGGTCGACCGGTTCCTCTAGGTCCGAGTTGTAGCGTCGCAACCCACGAGGGCCGGCCAAGTGGTGACTGGTGACAGGACTGGCCACTTTTAAGCTGGATGCTGTGGTGGGTGCTGCTTCTGTTCGCACATGCAGCAAGGTATGATCTCTCCACTTGCATCGTCAGCACACCTGGTCGGGAAGGCAGTCGCGTATGAGATGGCGACCCAAGCAGTTGAGGCACAGTTTCTTCCTGCGTGCGACAGACTTCCGATGGACAGGGCCGAAGGATCGAAAAACCTCGCAAACGTAGATGTAGTGGTGCGCCCCACAGAACATGCATGACGATTGTCTCCGTGGGGGCTCCGACGCTGGTCCATGCATCAGGACATGGGCCGGGTCGTTCTCTGGGCAGGCGGCAAGTCGGTCTATGCTCACTCAGAGCTGTTGTCATCCGTCGTCGCTGGTGCTGGTGCACTGGCGGCTGCTGGTGCCTTCTTACTGAAATCAGCCTTCTTGTGTGGTGTCGTTTTAGCGGTGATGGATGCTGCTGCAGTTGTCACTTCTTTCACTGCCTCTGGATCGGGTTTCTTCTCGACCGCCCCTCCTTTGACTGTCTTGCGTTCGGCAGCACCTACCTTGGCTGGCTTTTTGGTGTCTGTCGTCACCCCTTTGTTTGTCAGATGGCTTGTGGGTTCCGGGGGCATCATCCGTGATGGTAGTCTGGATGGCTGGCCAGATGGCATACGCATGCCATGTGTGGAAGATGTTCTCGGCCACCAAGGTGGATGCGACATCAATGGCAGCAACCGACTGTTGGGTGGATACAAGGTGTCCGTATCAGTCTTGTATGCAGCCGGACGTTCGGCTGTGGGGGCGTTCCTTGCATCAACAAACTTTGTGACCTAGCTCAGATAGATCTTTTCGGCTTGATCTATGAATCGGCCCACAAAGCAGCGGTGGCCGCTGGTCATCTCTGGAGTGGCCAGGCGTTCTATCTCTTCATGGTTCTTTCGGATGTCCTCCCATTCCACCTGGAGGTTGTGTTGGCCTATTTCCACCGCGACCAACGTTGGCGGACCTCTCTTCTCGAGGTTGAGATAAGCACAAGACATCCGCTCCTGAGAGGCGAACTGGGCACTTGTGAGCTGCTCCGCCAATGTAGACTTTGTCATTCTAGACTTCTATGACATTGGGGCGCTCTCTAGTTGTAGACAACGGTGGGTCTTTGCGTCTGGACTTGGTGTCCCGCGACCATGACGATGGTCTGCCCTTGAGCTGGGCCCTTTAGAATGCGGTGAACTTGGCGGCGGTAGCCGATACAGATCTGGATCCCGGGGTGAACCATGAACTGGTGGTAGCTGATCTACAGATCTGGCCGTCATTGTGTCGCGAACTAGCCGCGATGTAGTGGTAGCTGCTGGAGTCAGCTTCTGTTTGCCACAAATTTGGTGGCGGTAATTTAATTGACAAATTGAACAACGTCTTACCTGTGGGTTCCGACAGGCTGTGCCACAAACTGGTCGGTTGATTTTTATCTGGATCCGGCGATTGCGCCGCGAACTTGGTCGCGGTGTTGTTGTAATGTAGCTGCGCTGGTTGGGGGAGCTTCTTGATACGCCACTGACCTGGCGTTCTGAGCAGCGGGTCATGCTCCACTAATCTGGAGGCTAGAGGTCCTTAGGCTGGACGGGGGCTGCATTCGGAGCAACGGTAATTGTAGCTTTGGATTCCGGTAGGCTGTGCCGCGAACCGTAGGTCTGGATCCGGCAATTGCGCTGCGTACTTGGTCACGGTGTGGTTATAATGTAGCTGCGCTGGGGCCGCTTGTTGGACATCGGTTTGATCCACAGATGGATCCCTGGCAGTGGCCACGCACTGGGCGCCGGACTGTACGGCTGTTGCTTCGTAAACGTGGCGGCGGTATAGATCCACAATCGAAATCTTTTTATTGCCGTGATGGTCCGTTATCGCTATAACTATCGCAGTTAATGTGACTTTTCCGCCGACCGAGGAATGTCGTCGGGAAACGTTTTGGTCTGAACCACTCGTCCGGATGGATACTAAAGCATTAATTAATCGCGGTCATCAGTTACTATTTCGTTGCACTTTCACGGAGAGACGCCAATCTCCCAATTGACTGTGCAGCAGCAAATTAATTAGTACCCGAGAACGTTATTCAAAGGGAATGTTGACAGAAAGTTATTTAAACAATGTTGACGGAAAGTTAGTAAATAGCAACGTTGACGTTGGTGAGATGATCTTTATTGTTCTGTGCGATATTCATTGCTATTGGCTGGAGGCTGGGCAAAATGCTTTATGGGGTTTTATTGTCTTGGTAGGTGCCGGCCCGACACAGGTTCACCAAGACGTCCCAAACTCCGTAACCGACCGTCGACTTGTGTTTTAGCTTGTTCACTGATGTCCTGTCGATCAGGAAAAAAAAACATCGGTATTTTTTTTATCCTTAATCGAAACTTATTTTATTGTAGAACATTGATATTTTTTATCCTTAATCAAAACTTATTTTATTGTAGAACATTGGTATCTTTTATCCTTAATCAAAACTTATTTTATTGTAGAACATTGGTATTTTTTAATCCTTAATCGAAACTTATTTTATTGTAGCACATTGGTATTTGTTTATCCTTAATCGAAACTTACTTTATTCGAAACAGAGGTAGGTATTCTCTGTGTAGGTGCTGTACTTTAATTTAAAACTATTGACACTAAAAAGGTTCAAAATCCCATCGTGGATGTGGCACTGAATTAACAAATTTAATTTACTTTGAAACAGAGGTATGCCGTCTCTAAACACCGTGGTAATCACTCGCAGACTGACTACTTGTTCGCTGGGTGTGCACTTGTCCCTTAAGGGTTGATTTGTGCACACACCAACACACCAACAGCCATACCTCCGCAGGCCAGTTCATGCGGAGATCATTTCTTTGGTGTACATGTCTCACACAACCAAGGATGCGATGGCACCGTTGCCTTGGGCTGTGTAAGTCATCACACGGGGCGATACACCATGCTGCCAGTTGGTATGCCATCGCAGAGTCTGGCATCAATGTTGGTCGCCACACCGTACCCTTGCCTGTGTGTACTTTGCTCATTATCTACACAGTGGTGGGCGCTATGTGTGTGGTTCGATCATGGATACGTATTTGATTATTAGCGGTCGCCCGCATAGCCCATTCACGCGACTTGATGTGTCCTTTTATTATATGCATGGGTTGTATCTCGCATGTTTGTTCGCCTGCTTGGTAATCCAGGAGATGTGTCGCAAGCTTGTGCAACCGAACGATATGTTCGTTGGCGGTTCTGAGTTGTCGGATCACTGCATGCTTTTTTCATTGGGGCGTCTTGCAGGTGGCCTACGCTTGCCTATGTTATTGAGTTTCAAGCGTTTGCAACTACGTTGCCCGTTGAAATTCATGCTATGCTATGCGTCTCGAATAGGATTGCAATTAACTTGCAGGCGGAACTGGAAAAGGCGACCGTCGAATTGTTTTGAAGTACGCACCTGTTAATGTGGCTTTTTTTACAGGTTAAACGTATGCCCCTTTGGTTACACCTGTGTACCCCGTCAAATGTGGCTTTTGCTAAATTATTATTTTTTTTAGGTGTGGTGGTTCTGAGGTGGATTAATTAATCGTTGGGGTTCTGCCTGAACCGCCACAGCTTCTTTGCGTATGCTGCGAGCTGGCAGCGGTGAATTAGATCCACAGACTGGATCCGGCTCGACGGACCAAAAATGGTTGCGAACAACAGGCGTTGAACGCAACTTCCACGAACAATGGAGATTGTTGTGGGCAAAAAATATGGGTGTGTTCAACACGCTTTGAATACCTCACAAGATTGATGTTTTCAATCGAACAGATGTGGTCAGACACACGTGGTCTGGATTTTCCACAGCAACGGCGACCGCAACACTGATACCTGAAACCACCAATCGTTATTAAAAGGGGGAAAATGGACCGAATACCTGCGATTAATTCCAACAGAAATCACCAAGCGAATCCTCCTTAAACACTCGGTTGTTTATGTTTATTAACTTTTAACTTTATTCAATTGATGAATGAGATTTTATACGATTATCGGAGAAGTTGAACTGTTCTTGTCAAAAGTTTTACGAAGAAGAAGCATGTCAGCAATGACAGCAGACGATGTAATTTTAGTGTCAGCTGATTGTTGACATTTGTTAGGTTGGTGTCACGGGTAACATTCAGTTGCGAATTCGCTGGTTGTGTCCAGGACGAATCCGCATATTTTAAATTAATTACGCAAACCTAATTATTGTAGAGAGTAGAGCACCAAAAGAGAATGGAAAAAAGCATCAGAGTCCTATACCGGAGCATTCATGTAGCAGTCACAGCTTATAAAGTTACTGCGCGGGAAATTCAAAACGTCGCTTACTTATCTAACTGCCCTCGTATCAAGATTGGAGGCGATTTAATCTGACAAATATGATGGATGAGGAAATAATTCGAACTTTATCTAATTGATTTGGGTCATTCAATATTTTCCGTCGTACTTGCCTAGCAAAAGGATTAATAATATCACATCCCATTCTAAAAGTTTCCGTACCGTACCACAACTTTGCTGCAATATCGGATTTAAAAAGCACTAGTTTGAAATCCAAATAAAAGAACATAAGTAATATGTAAAACCAAGAAAGGGTTATTATATTTTATTCTGTTAAAAATGTCGCCTTTAAACAAAGTGATGTCTTTAAATACCGGTATCGTTGTGCGGAAATATGTTGTGATTGTTTGGCAAGCTTTACATACTTCAAGAATGTACGTTGTGATTGTGTAAAGTTTTTATTCATTATAAAATGAAGTGTGACACATTTCAACAATCCTATCATTTAATTAGTAATGATTTAATCGATGGGGTACGGATCAGTACCCGCTACACGTTAAAATTTGCCTGTACAAGCTTCGATAACGATGCAAGCAGACGATAATCAACAGATCCCTTAAACTTAAATTTTTCTAATGAAAGTATACGTAACATGAAAGTGATTGTGATAATCCAATAATCGACCGTCAGTTGCGGGTACTGGGTGAATACATTTTAGGATAGAATAGTTAAATTGTGATGGCACTCACCCCCGAGGATTTTACAATATTTACAACTTTTGAAAAAGGTGAGCGGGCACTCCTTTTTACTTTTTAATTAAAACTGGACCAAATAATACTCTCGCTCAGTAAAAATGAACACAATTACAACGGTGTACGACATGGTTGCTGCATAAATTCGGAGTCCACATGGCGCCAATGCTTCATTGCGCATAAGAAGGGAAAGACGTCCTTGAAATACATCGGAGACTTGACGCAGGACGGGGATTTCAAAAAGGATGTGCCAACTAAGCGGTGCAGTAAAATTGTCGAAAGTGTTTATGTTATTGTCAGGTTGCTCTATTGACCTCAATTGAACAAAGTTCTGCGCTCAACGTCAACAATAGGCTAAAGGACTAAAGGACTTCTGTTTTGTTGCTTTATTCGAAGATTATTACACAGATTGATTTACACCTTGGGATCTGAATCAGTTGCTACGCTTTTGGGACTGTGCACACGTAATAAGCAGTTACTGCATGTCGTTGAGGAAGCTTCACTTGCCTAATTAGTTAATCGATGTTCTTGGCATAGTTAATTTCCTGCATCCTGAGAGTGGGAATCTTCTCCCGTCCTTAATACATTAGCTCAGTGGCAGCGGTAACGGCAGTAAGTTTAACGCATTCTTGAAAAGGATTTGTTGGTATGGTTTTTCATTGTTTCTTTTGGGGTAACACGCTTTACAGTGACAGGTTCTAATCTCGGACGAGGAATGTTTATCTGCAATGCGGTGCTAAGGCACGCGTGGACGACTAGGGCAGAATAAGTCTTCTTTGATTGTTTTTCGTTTTAGTATTGCATGCGGTTTATTTGTTGTTTTTTTTTTATTAGCAACTGTGATAAGAAAAAAGCACAATATTCACCTTTGATTATCCGTGAAAAACGTGGAGCATTAGAAAATATATCTCACAATAATAAAGAAAAATACAGGTATGTGTATCTATTGTAGGCACCCGGATACATTTATAACTCGATTATATTTGTCACCCCCGCAACAATTTATTTTAAAACGCACTTTTAACGGCCAATCACACCATTCGAACAAATACCACAAACAAATTAAATTTGATGACGTTTTCTTTTTTTTTGTTTAACTTTACTACTTTTTTCTAGAATTAATTTAGGAAATCTACCGTCGATATGAAACTTCTGCAAATAGTAGAACTGGGCGAGAATATACTAGAAATGTTTCAGTCCCACAAAGCAGAAGAAGACTGGCCGAACATGGCTCGGTAGCGATGTATTTGAAGTTTAGTTTTCTCAAAGCTTTACAGCACGTATACGTTTTTTGTTTTTGCAATTAGCTTTATGTATGTTTTTTATTTCCAAAGGGTTGGTTTCAGTAATGAGCAGTGTGCGCTCTCGTTTTATAAGGGTGTTTGATTGCTGCTTGTTTGACTTTCGCGTGGACACTAACATTGTCTTAAGATTCGGTTGCATGTGCGTTTTGCAGAGGTTTTATGATTCTTTTAGAATTCGAAATGAAAACAACATTTTATTGACGAGTAAAGAGCGCATGTTTGGTAGGGAAGCTTTTTCACTTGTTGTTCCCCGTGAACCAGGAATTTATGGTATGTGGGGGGGTTGTCGATATGTATAGTCCTTAGGAACTATGGGGGTAAATCAAACTGGCTTTAAAATAAAAAGTAATAAGGTTTTGCAGGAAGTTAAACAGGTGTTTATGGTGTTTACCGATACTAAGAGTATAGATTGGGTTATCGGAAAAGTATAAATGAATCACTCAATGTTTATAGAGATCGTCATGTGATTAATCGTCACATATATCACAAATTTAATTAATTGCGACGCTGGAACAAGACCATTGGTTGCTTTTGATTTTGGTTGTCCAATGTAAGTTGACAAGAGCCATATAATATACTTTATAACATACAATGAATGAACTATTGAGCGGGTAAGTATTTGGATAAATGCAAGGGTTACTTTCTCATCAGTTCTCTTCTTGGTTCGGGTGCGGAAACCGCACAAGTGCATAAATATGTATGAAAGTGCTCGTAAATCATGACCATGAAAACTATTCTCGGACAATTGGCGAAGAGAAAATATAATCTTAGCTGTCATCACACTTCATTCTGATTAACCAGTAATATAAGGTTAAGAAAAAAGTATTCGGTACATCTTAGTAAAATTCTACAGATTTTTTTTTTAATTTTACACTTTTATTTATTCACATGTTGCTCATTTTTTCCAACTTCTGCCATTTTTTGGCTTATACCACTATTTATTTAATGTAGAATAGGATGTTTGTAAAACAAAAGTGGGAGCCTGTGGCGGTTCCCTTGAACGCCACCAATCATCTTCCCATTACCCCATGTAATAACTCCCACCTGGGGCATACAAACCTGAAAAGCAAGTACTCACCTGTTTATAGTTGAACCATAAAGCCTTAAAACGGATAAAAGCACAATATTTGCTAATGCTAAATTCATCAGCACCAAACAGGCATGTTTCTTATGGGCAACTTGGTTGCATCACCACGCAACCAACATCAACCGAACCAATCCATTGAACATGTCTCGGTTCGATTTCCACCATGTAATAGGCATCTTCCACACGTAAGAGCAATTTGGTGGCACCATCTGGCAGCCAGCATTGCCCGAACAATATCCAGGAGATATACCTTTACGCGCCAGCCGCACACATGTAGGAAATATTTTATCTTTTCCATTGCATCCACGTCTACATCGATCGGTCATCCGACCGACAAATACATGAAGGCATATGGCTGATCACCCAAGCAAGTCGAGTTCTCAAAATGGAAAATTACCATGGAGAATTCGACTACGTAGAGATGCCACCAATATGGGCACGATCAGCATAAATGCTTAACGCAGTCGCTGATCGTGCAACACTTCAACGCCTATATCGAAATATTTGCACCAGCTGCAACCTTGTGGGTTAACCCACGGTCCGCATACTTGTGGACACACACGGTGAGCAGCAGAGGCGATCATCGTGTGTGTATGTCCCGCGCCCTTGTGCTGTGACCGATACAAGGAGAATCATCCCCCTGTGTCGACAAACGAAAGATGAAATCATCTTTCGATATCTTTAATCGCCCAACTGATTCCGTGGAGGCAAGTCGGGCCTCCACGTAAAATGGAAAACGTGAGTCAAGGGTGGCGTGAAGACGCTAGTGTTGTGGCGCGTCCGATAACGTCTGCACAGTGTATTATTTTCTTTTGTTCATGTGTCTCGCGCAAACGAAAGGGTTGTGTTTAAGAGCTTCCCAACACAGTTCCAAAATTTTGTATATAAGAAACGAAAGACGATCCGAACAAAGTACTATTGAAGGAGATTGTGCGCGAGAACGGAAATTAAAGACGATAGATAATGTGCATCATCAACTGTTTAAATCAACCAAAACTGACCCCAGGCTTGAGTTGTCCGATTTGTGTTTTAGTAATAGTACCAAATTCTGGCGCAAGACTAATGACCTTGCCCAGAAAAAATAAATCATTATGGAAAATTTAACAAGCCTCAGGACTTGCTAAATAAGGCCAAGACCGGTTCCCGGTTGTAGTGCCGATGATGATGATGAATAGTACCAAATGAAATAAATAAATTAGTTTAAAACTCATTCGACTGGTTTTAGAATTGACCCAATCGGGAAGTGCATTGCCCGCCGTTGAAATTCCTTGACGTTTATCCTTTTGCTGCTTCTTCGCTAATTGATCCGCCTTTATTAATGATGTGTCGTTTCATTGCATTACGATAGTCGCACTTATAGTGATATAGAAAGGACCGTCGACAAGATGTCTAATAAAATCAGTGTGTCTCGAGGCAGCGATCGTTACAGAAGTAAAATGTTTCAACTTTAGAATGGCATCCACGGTGAGTGCATTCCACGAGGTGATAGTCAGCTCCAGTGATAACAAAGCCGAAAGCGGAACTTTTACTGTATGACTTTTTATATTAATTTAATTTAAGTTAATGGAAGCTTGCATTAAGCTAAATAAATGAGGGTTTTGCCCTCACACTAAATTAAAAAAAAAAAAAAAAAAAAAATTAAAAAAAATTTACCCCACATTGACGACAACCCATGGGGTAACTTATTGGTATAGAAGTAGAACCGGTGCCAACGACGGCACATATACATATCTACCCATAAGCCCATTCTATTCCCCTTTTGAGCGCAATTTTGTACCAACAACATCGTTATACGATCACTCAGACCGATCGAATGTAATCTTTAACTGATTTGAACATTGGCGAATGATCTGGAGTAAAGTTGGACGAATGTCATGGGTTTGTTCTCTTAAATAATGAAATAAAGTATTTCGCAAGTAAAATGCTCTCCCATACGGATCTTCAGAGGGACTATCTCAGAAGGTAACAATTTGCAAACATGCGATAAAAAGTGAAATTGTGAACAACTCGTCACGACAAAACCGGACCACGCGCCTAATATTGTCATTTTTCAGTTGGTAACGGGATTTTGTGATATCAAAGGTTTCAAAAGGGTGAATATAAACGCTTTTACCAAGCCTTGAAAACGGGCGACTTAACTCGACAATGAGCCAACACGGGTACCAGACATAGATGGTCATTCCACCAATATACTGGTCCTGTTTCTCACCTCCCATCTGAATTGAAATTTCTTCGCCCATAGACACTTCAGAACACTGTATCGTGTCAGCAAAGTCTGTTCTATACAACAGCAACGTTAAGGAGAAAACTCCCAAAAGAACAGTATGGTTTTACGAGAAAGCTAACTGGGAAGGTCTGAACGTTTTTTTTTTTTTTGCGCGGTTAAATTCGTCGTTATTTTTCCTCAATAACGATTTTGACTCTATAGCGGACGCATTGACAAACACAATTCTACTTGGAATGCGAGCGAACCTTTATTCCACACAGGGTAAAGATTATCAAACTCAAGAGAAATATGTAGTTCGTTTCCGGGTACGGAGAAGCCATTAAGACTAAACAGTTAAGCTTCCGGTTGTATAAACCAACCAATACTGAGGAAAACCGAAAAGATTCAGCAGAGCTAGGCACTAACCCTGTTTCTCACTTCCCGCCAAAACAAATACACAATTGAAGTTTCTTCGCCCTTGGGCACTTCAGACCATTGTGTCGTATCAGCTAAATTTCCTTTAATCAACAGCAACGCTTACGAGAAAACTATGTGGCGTTTCCACTAAGCGCCACTACTTACCTTCCCAATTACCCCAAAAGCTTCCTGTCCTGAAGCTCCAAAAACCCCATTGTTTTTCGCTAATGCAATTGCATTAGCACCTACAAACGTTTCCTGCATCAAGGATATCTAATGCATAGCCTAAAATTCCCTGTAAAGAATTCTCATCATCCATGCATCCAATGCATTTTCAAAATTCTCTGAAAGAATTCTGTACAACATCAATGCATCTCAGCATTTTCCTGAAAACAATTTGGTTACTGTACCAAGTAACTGTAGGGTGCCGCTTGGGTATGTGCCGGTGTGGGCACAGGTTCACCAAGTCTTTCCTACTCTGTCACCGTTTCGCCGAACACTGCTCACCAATGTGGTTATGGTTTTTCACAATTGTCTCTGAAAGTCTTCCAATTTGCCAATAATGAAAACACCGTCGGTTCATTTTCATCTTATTTATTTCTTTATTCATTTAAAACATCAAATACAATATAAACTAAACTGAAAACAATGCTTCTTTTCTGGTTAATTGATGGGAAGGTAAGTAGTGGCGTTCAATAGAACCCCCATAAATCCTGGAAACATATCGGCGTTCCTGTCAGCCAACGAATTCTGCCACACACGTGCATAGCAGATTTTCCTGGTTTGTCTGCATGTACGGCGGCCTGTTGTCCGAACGACAAAGCATATCGCAACTCGCGTCTAGCCGCCAAGAACCGAATTCTCTATAGTGTAAATAATCACACAAGAATTCGACCCTTCGAGTCGCCATAGATACTATACACAATTAGCATAAATGCTATACACAATCGCCATTGTGTGGGCATCTAAATTGCTTAAGGCACCAAGTCTTCCTAATGACTTGCATTTATTTATTTAGCTGCATGCACTTCTCTCAAAAATGCCCCTTTGTTGTATTCCTTATCTACGGTTCGTCTACTCATGAGCTCGCGGCACTAGCAAATGAAATGATCTCCGCGTAGGTAACCGACCCCCCGTTAGGATCGATGTACCAGAGATCATTTCCCATTGGTCACTAGCAAAAGGAAAATTTCACTGCCTTTTCACCACACCACCAAACTCACCCCGAACTGAGGGTTGAATCAAAGTCGGAAATCAACCCTCGATGAGTCTTAATCCAACCACCATCCAGTGTGCACACGCGAAGTAGAGCCCCCCCCCCCCCCCCCCCCCCCCCGCGTACGCTCGGGGGTGAGCACATCACCGGAGTCGAGAATTTTAAAACGAAGCGTGACTGTTCTTTTTTGTCGAGTTAGAGTTGGGTTTTTCTGAACGAAATCATTTTTGCAAAAGGCGGACAAAGTAAAAGTCGAGACATTTTTCCGATATAATTCGTGTGTGTTCTTCAGTGTAGCGAATACACAAAAATTAACAAATAACCGTATTCCCTGTGCTGCCGACTAATTGTAACAATAGTTTGAGTTTATAGTTATAACAGATTCGTCTAGACAATTAACCTGTTTTGCCAATAGTGATTTCGCTTTTAAGTACACCATGTACAAAGACACCAGTATCCAAATAAAATTGTAAAATCAAGACAAGCGTTTTATTTTTTTTCTTGCTGGATAGTTGCTTTGAGCAGTGGGACGACTGAGTGCATCTTGAAGGATTATTGAGTGTGTCGATAAGTGGATTACTGCATATAGTGACAAATAAGTAAAAAGTGCATCTCCCACGCAGCAAATCTGACTTGGTGTTAGGGAATCTAGTGACCCAGTTCCCGTTCCGGCACATAGCAAAATTAAAGCGTACAACTCCCAAAAGAACAGTATGGTTCTATGAGAAAGCCAACTGGGAAGATCTGAACGACCTTTTTGGGAAATGAAATTGGTCGTTATTTTTCCGCAATAATGATGTTGACTCTATAGCGGACACGTTGACGGACACGATTCTGTTTGGCATGCGAACCTTTGTTCCACACAGGGTAAAGAGTATCAAACTCAAGAGAAGTATATGGTTCGATTGCGGGTGCAGAGAAGCCATTAAGGCTAAAGAGTTGAACTTCCGATTATATAAATCAAACAATACTGAGGAAAACCGGAAAAGATTTAACAGAGCTAGAAGTGACTGCAATTCGCATATTCAATACGCCAAGTTCTTGCATGACCAGAGAGTGGGACAAAAAATACTGCACTCTTCCACAGGTAGCAGAAATTTCTGGGCATTCGTGAAAAACATTCAAAACTCAGTCTCGTCATCCATTCCATCGCTTATAGTCGATGACAGACCAGTCAACAGGGCAATAGAGAAGGCGAATACTACATAAGTAGTACACCATGAGCCAGATTCACCTCCGAACGAGTAGTATTACCCGCACACTCAAAAAGCTAAACGCAAACAAATCCGCTGGTCCTGATGGCATTTCCCCCCGACTCTCTTGAAGAGATGTGCCTCTTCACTCGCTAAACCACTGCGAACACTCTTCCATGTATTTTATTCTACTGACCGTTTCCCTAATAAATAGAAGGCACCGAACATTCAGCCAATTCCCAACAAGGGTGACAAATCGTCTCTCTTCTTACCCACCCATAGCACAAACTTCTATTCTCTCCAAGGAATGTAATCACTTATCAATCGTCAACTTTCGAAATATCTGGAATCAAATGACATCCTCAATGACTGCCAATATGGGTTTCGTAGCAACCGGTCCACAGGAGATTTGATGGCGTATCTTACCGAAAAGTGGAGCCATTCCATCTACTACCTAGACGAAAGCAAGGTTTGGATATTTCAAAAGCCTTGGACAAAGTTTAGCATCCAGCCCTTTTGTCAAAATTGCATTCCTATGGAGTGGGCAATTCCCTGATCCGATGGATAAGAGACTATCTTTCTGGCCACTCGATTCAAGTGAATTCAATGCCTAACAAATTCAGTGACGCCTCTTTGTTAATCCGTTTTAAATGAAAGGCTGCGAATTGGTAATTTACTTGGTTTATATCAAACTCTCTGAATATTGGTGGAGCAAGCCCTTTCCAATTTGTCAAGATCTCTTTATTATTAGCAGCGCTTCCTGCGACTGCTTAAATTGTACTCGACTCAACTCCCCAACTGCCGCCGCTTATATTCTCTTTTGTCTCCCTGTTCCCCCGTTCGCATGTTTATCACAGGAACAAAGAGATCAATTGGTATAAATAGCCGACCCTCAGTCCGCCAGTAGGCAGTTGTGTTTTGCTCCGCCTCCAACATTCCGCCCACCTTGAAATGTCGATTCAACCGTCTCATCTTGAGGAACCAGGACCAGGACCAACTTCATGACGGGTGGTTTAAGTGTGCCCCCCTGAATCCGCACAGTTCCCACCCGAACCTTGCTGTCTCTGCCAGGATGAAGCTCGACAACCATTTTCATGGGCCAATAAGTTGAAGATAGTTGCTCGTCCTTCAGAAGCAGCATGACCAGATTTCTAAGTTTGGTTACCGATAAAACCATATGTTCTGTGCCTGCAATGCGTGGGGAAATTCGTTCTTCCACCTGGACCACCAGGCGATCCTTGTATCTCCAAGATCGACTTCCAGAACGCCCATAGCTTGTCCTCCAACTAGGAAATGACTGGGGATTAACACTTTGGGGTTGCCAGACTCCATTGGCAGGGCAACCAGCGGTCAGGAATTCACACAAGCCTCGATCTGGGCTAATACGGTAGTAAACTTCTCGAAGGTCAGCAAAGCATTTCCAATAACTCGCTTAAGGTGATGTTTAACGGACTTGATTCCTGCCTCCCACAAGCCACCAAAGGGGGGGCTGTCGGGGAATGAATTTCCAAGTGTTCCCGTTGGTGGGCAACTGCGTCATGATCTGGTCCCGGATAGTTTTCCGGCTTATGTTCTCATAAACTTCTCGCAGTTCTCGACATGCTGAAACTGGTACCATTATCATCCATAGGACATGACAAAAACCCCTACGAGCCAGGAATCCCTTCAATGCTGCCAGGAAAACCTCGCTAACCGCTTCGAGATGTATTGCCTTAGTTGCTAAGCATATGAAGAGACAGATGTAGCCTTTGACTCGCCTTGCGCCGCGTGCATTTCCGAAGAGTGATAGGACCTCCGTAATCAACGCCGGTGTTACTAAATGTGCGTGCGGGATTGATCCTACTGGCTGGCAATGCCGCCATCTGTTGAGATAGCACCCGTCCCCTGTGACGAACGCAAACCGTGCATTCAACGACGACCCTCCGAACAAGTCCTCGACTCCCTATGATCACTACCGGGAGTTCATGGCATCGAGCAGTAACCGGCTTTCAGTGTGCATCAGCCTCAAACGCAAGTCCCTTACGATGATCTTTGCAAGGTGATGTTGTCGATGTAAGATTGGTGGATGTCGGCGTTCGTATACCATCCTTGCTGCTTCTAGTCTTCCGCCCATCCTGAGGATACCTTAGTCACCGATGAATAGGTTGAGCGCAACCAGTTCACTTCGTTTTGGCAATTTTCTCCCGGTTCGAATGGCCGTCATGTCCGTCTCGAACGATTCAATTTGAGCCGCTCGCAATACGATGCCTATGGCCATCGTCAATTCTTCAGCATCGAGAACGCCCGACCGCCTGGCTGACCTGTTGTCCCCCATTGCAGCTACTGTTATCGATGAACCGCTTCAGACAAGCTACTGTTCGCACCGTTCGGGTGAAGCTGGAGAATCTTCTTGTTATGGACAGATCTTCCTGCTGGATTACAAAACATTATTTCTTTCGCTCCGCGAGATCTACTGGTGCTCCAGCATCTGCCTATCGGACCTGGTAAATTGACGTCCGGGGCAACCTCAGCCGCTTTTCTCGAAGAAAAGCGGGTCCTCGCCACCACAGATCTGCTCCGGTAAGCTCGCTTGCGGTAAGCCCCCTTGACAGACAATCCGCTGGATTGAAAACAGTCGGTATATGATGCCACTGGCTTCTTGGCAACCGTCCCAAAATGTAAGGCATACGATTCGCGATGAATGTCTTCCATCGCCTGGGATGATCCGATAGCCATTGCAGCGCTATGATGGAATCGGTATATGCGAAGCAGTGAACCTCGCTCACTTGAAGCGCCTTCCTCACGAACGAAAAAAGCCGAGCCAAGAGATGCGCTCTACACAACTCGAGCCGTGGGGGGACACCTGCTTAACTGGGGCCACCTTGGCCTTTGCTATGATGATACGCACCTGGGGAGCCCCTTTCTCCTCAAATCTGGCGTAGAGTTTCACTCCGTATGCCTTCTCGCTTGCGCTCGAAAACCCATATAAGTGAAGGGGCTTCGGATGTCTAAACCAATGTAGGATTTTCACCGACTCCAGCGCTGGTAATCCCTCGAAGTATTCCTTGCACTCCCTCCCAGTCTCTTCATCCAGAGGGTCATCCCAATCGACACCTTTAAACCCCAGTTTCTACAATACCAACTTGGCTGGCACCACCACTGGAGAGGCCAAGCCCAATGGATCATATAGCTTCGTTCGTGATGAACTGGTATACTTCTTTAGCATCTGGTGAATCAGACGACACCCAATTCAACAATTTGTTGCAATTTGATTTCCACTTACGTAGCAGAAATCCTCCGCTCTTAAGAACTTCTGCAAATTAATCCACCAATCGGATTGCCTCCTCCACGGACCGATTGTGCTCCGGATATACAATCGTCCCTGTAAAAGTCCTCTTTGATGATTCGAGCCGCCTCCGGACACGATTGTTCGACCACCTCGGCAATCCTGACCAAACAACGCGTTACCAGAAACAATGCGGATGCTGTTCCGTATGTCATGGTTAGCAGCTTGAACGTTTGGTACTCCTCCTCTGGGTTGTCTCGCCAAATGATTCTTTGGAAGTCGACGTGACCAGACTGGACTCGAATTTGCGAAATATCTTGGCGATATCAGGTCAATATTGAAATGACGCCCGACTGCAAGGACGGTCCGACAATCAGGTGATCGATAAGAGATGTTCCATTTGTGGTGGCTCGAGAAGCATCGAACACCACCCTGAGCTTGGTGGCTTCACTCTCGGCTTTAAGTACTGCATGGTGGGGTAGATAGCAGCATTGGTTGTCCGGTGTTTATGGGTCTTCTTCGGTCACTCGCTGCATGTGACCCATATTCTGGTATTCTCTCTTGAATTCAACATACTGACTAGCTCCGGTTTTCGCCTGAATCGCCTCTCCATGGACAGAAGTCTTTGAATGGCGTCTTCCCTGGAATAGCCCAATGGCGGTGGGAAATTTCTGAACGGCATCTCCACATCCAAGCGTCCCTCTGCTGAGTGCAAAATGCGCCACTGCCCTCTTCTCTTCTTCCGTTAAACGCTCCGTCATCTCTGGTACCTCCGCCATCTCCCAGAAGGCCCTCAACTGCCCCCCTAATGGGTCGATCTGATAAGTGACAGTGCAGCAATGGTGTTCCTGATCGGGGATAGCCGGTTATTACATGCGATCACGCAACCGAATATGGTGTTCTGAGCCATCATTTTACTGTCGAGAACCATCAGTCGTCCATCGCAGAGGACCTGGAAGATGGTGTTCGACCTCAAATTTATAGAACAACGGGTCAGTCAACGCCAACGACGAGAAGCTTCTCCAGTCATGCTATAGTAACCTTGGCGGCAAATTCGAAGTCAACCGCCCCAACACCAATGCCGTTACCCGAACACTGGTTTCCCCTATTCGACTTTTCAGCAGCATCCCGAATTTTCCTAGACTGACCTGTGGATTCGGGTCGCCTATGCCACTTATTTTTACCTTCGCCTGAGTGCGTAGCAGGCCCAACTGCTGTACGAATGATTCCCGGACTAAGGATGTGGTTGAACCGGAGTCCAGAAGCACCCGACAAGAGACCAACTGGTTTCTGTCGCCCACCACAGTCACGATTGCCGTACGCAGCAGCGAATCCGCACAGGATCCCTCCGATGGTCCAGCCTCTGGTTATCACCTTGGAACATCCACTGATTGATGCGGCAAAGAGTTATGCCGTTTGTTACACACTCGACAGTTACCTCTCTCACATTTGTCAATACTGTGATATGTGCCGAGGCAGTTCCTACATAACTTATGCCGGTGGACAAACTGATCACGCTGTGGAACTGGGAGACTCCTGAATGCGCCACATCGGAACAATGGATGCGGCTGCACGCATTTGAGGCCCTTACGTTGAACTGGTGATGTAATTGCGAGTACGTCTTCTTGGGTGAACCGGCTGCTATAATTCTGTCTCGAACAAAGTGACTCCTGGAAGTGTTCTTAGCTGTTGGCATACTCTCTAGTTCGGTAAGTCGGGCCTCCAGGGATTCGATCAGCTCCTCGAATGGCGACATTTCGTTCGTGCTAGTTTCTCGAGTCCACAAATGCCTGGTGTCACTATCGAGATTCTCGATTGTCTGTATCTGCTGAAACATCCAATGCTGTGGCGCCTGTGCCTGTTGATGCGTTTATCCGCTGGGTGACCCTGCCTTGTAGCGAAAAGTATCGGTCCTCAAAGGTTGCAAGTTCCTCGTTCTCCTTGTGAACGTGCAAGTCCGTCTCCCCGATTCATTCCCGTAGGCGCTCAAAGGATTTAAATACGTCCTCCAGTTTGCATAATCTGTTTGCGACTTCCTCTTGCAAAGCCACTTCATTCGCCTTATTTGCGAACTCCTGCAATCGTGTGAGTAATCCCTTGATGACTCCTCGTCTCCTCTTTAGTGCCGGAATAGTCTGGTCCGCCATTGACGACTTGCTCGGCGAATCGTTGGAAGCCATTGCGAATTAGTTCTGCCTTTTCGATGCTTGTGGATCGAAATTGCGCCACTAGCTACTTGAAGCCGATGCTTGTGGATCGGGTGTAGCTGAGTGCGCTGATGTTGCGTTGATGACCCTGATCGGCTGCACGACCGTATTTCTTGGTGCTTGGTCGCAGCAAGTGCGCTTCAATGCGTTGCGGTTGAAACGCTTGGATCCCACGTTGCACAGCGGCAGACGTTATGTTGCCGAGTCGGCAGCTGCTATCTTTTTCTCGAGGACTTGATCCGGCTCGAAGGACCAAATTATAAATCCGTTAAATTGAAAGGCAGTGCATTCGTTAATTACTTAGTTTATTTCTCCCTTTCTGAATATTGGTGGAACGAGCCCTTTCCAAGTTGTCAAAATCTCTTTATTGGAGTATGGTGTGGATAGGGTTAGTTCAAATGTTTTCTAACTACTTGAATGGAGAGGTGGTGGGAAAGAAATCATACAAGGGCGGTAGATCTTGAGTGCGATAGTAAACGCTGATCACGTCTTCGGCTTCTGATAATCTGCGCTTTGTAATAATCTGCGCTTTGAATATCGTCAACTCCCCAACTGCCGTTGCTTAGATTCTCTCTTGTATTCCCGTTCCCCCGTTCGTGTGTTTGTCACAGAAACAAATAGAGCAATTGGTATAAATAGCCTATCCTCAGTCCGCCAGTGTGCAGTTGTGTGCTGCTCCCTCTCCAACACATACGGTACCCGACAATCTAAAACGTTCGCTAGGTCCCTTTAAAAGTGATCTTCAGACACCCAGATACGTACAAAGCATCGTTTTTCAAGAGCTTGGAACGGCCTGTCTGATTATGTCTTTCTTTGTCATTGCCATAAATGTGCTTCAATAGTTCTCTTTCGTAGTGCCTCCTTTCGCTCTTATTGAGTGTTATCAGAAATTCCCTTTGTGCGCATATGTTATATGAAAAATATATGTATTCAAATTTTTAAAAAACTTCTGTTATGGCGGTGAGGTGAAAAACATTGAATTTATTGTTGACACATAACCCACCACGTGGATTGGCATCACTTATTGAGTATTTGGACATCGTTCAGTTATGTTGATAAGAAAGTAATATGTTGCGTTGTACCGTGTTATTGTTTAATATTGTTGTTTGAAAGGCGCAATGAATTTTACTTTAAATGAATGATTTAACAACCCCAAAGCCGTTTGCATGCAAAGCTGATGGATGTGGTTTAAGTTTTACGAATGAGGATCATCTCACTGTCCATGAGAAGAAACATGAAATGAGTTTGAGTCTCAGTTTTGAGCAGAAGTCGGCGAACATATTTGTTGGTAAGACTCATCTACTTCATTAAGTATTACTGTTCAGTTTTTTTTTCCCTCCAGCTGACCAAACACCCACCCCCACACGCCTAATAAAGAACTGTGAAGAAGTGGGCCTGTTTGAGGACCTGCGACATGTTAATCCTTTTGATGAGACCTTTCGTCGCGCCGTGGAACAAAAAACACAATCGAATCTTGCAACAGACTTACCAGTTGACATAAATTCAAATTCACATGATTCACTGCATACTCCACAGGTTTTCCCAAATATTGAGAATCCAGAACAGAATATCACTTGTCAACAATCTGTGGTAACACCTCTCCCAAAACCAAGTCCATCACCTGTCCTCGAGCCTGTACGAAACGCACCAACTAAATCGCATAAAGTATTACCTACGATTCTTCCAAAACAGCCTACTAAACTGCAGCAAGGGAGCACAATTCACTTAATACAACCGCAAGTGATTGCTTTAAGTTTCCCGACTCCTTCAGTCAATTCGATTCCAATTCAAACTGTGAAACCATTTGTCCTTCCGAAGAATGATGCGGCTACAACGAATCTTCCACCGTCCACACTTCCCATTAAAGAAAGGCTCAAAGCGATTTTAAATTCTAATTCCAAAGCAAAGCAATTGACATCAGGTAAATTAAGTATTTCCCAGGAAAGCAAGAACTCAAAGAATGAACAAGCTAAACATTCGTTTGACGACGATTGTCTGGAGAGGAAGCGAGCAGCTTCTCTAAGGTATCGGAACAAAATTAAGACAGAGCACCTGGATCTGAAAAGAAAAAACACGGAATTGCTTTCCGAAAATATCCGGCTGAAGGAGGAAATAAAAAAACTACATTCAGAGCTGGACAACTTGCGGAACTCTTTTGCAGGTGAATCAATCAATTGTTGGCTGCAGTCGGCATATTTACTTGCATCCTTTTTTTTAGATACTTCGAATCAGAATCAGGTTGTGGTGGGTAGAGCTCCAGAAATACAAATCCCACCTTCAACTGTGCGACTTATTATGAATATTCCTCAAGTTGTGATACGACCTACTGGCCAAGCGGTAATGAAGAGCCCAGTTACTGTTTCCATTAAAAAGGATTGACAAAATTAGGATATAAGTGTTGAATATCTTTAACAAGAACTTTGTCGGAAAATGATATCATTAAAGTTGTTTTTGTTTTGTGAGGTCAGAATTCTTATTTATTCAGGTTAATACAAGCGATATTGGATATAACAAAAACAATATATACATAAACTTTACTAACTTACAAACGAAGGTATTGTTAGGACAAGAGTTTTTTTTCGGTCGGAAGGTGGAAATCTTCAAAACATACCTGTGACCGATCCAGAGGCATGTCGGATTTTTACCGTCTAAAGCACTCTCCCGCCAGGCTGTTACGGACTTCGCGTCCATGTCCTCGCTTAACCCACTAATTCCCTTTCGCAAATTTCCCCTCTCTACCTGTTAAGGGAAGACAAATCGTCAAGTAGCTAATTTGCATAAACTACTTTGTGCAAATTCTACTTGGCAGAAAATAATAAAAAAACGGCGTTGACGCCGAATAAAAAAATAAACGTCAACGGCGAAAACAATACAACATTCTTTCGACGTAAAACTCCGAACGAGAACAATCGTAATTACTAGACCGAGCTCAAATTCCGATATAGAAAAACTGAAAAACTAGCTAACACTCGAATTGGAAAAGAACGTCGTAGATCCAAGTGCTCAATTGCAAGTGCTATTCTAGCGGTATATAATCCCGAATATAATAGAATAATTGCATTCCGAGGAGCAGCTTCTGGCGAAGAAGAAAGGTTTGAAGTAGAGGACTCGCTAAGAGATACACACTAATGATCAAGAAGAACAACAAGCTAAACAGGGGAGCTCACAGTTCAACGCCCCCTGCAACCTGCCAGCAGCAAGACAGCACCAGTAAGCGACCGCTCCACGGTCAACCAAGTAAGCCTATTCACTGACCAACCAATAATAAATACATTAATCTACTATATTACAAAAATTATATTGGTTAAATAAAATATATATTATTAATATTTCAAATTGTGAAAATTATATATAACAATTTTGGCGCAGACGGTTACTACCAGCTGAGAATTGAATCGGATCCGTCGGGGATACAAATCCAGTGGTGGGAAGAGCCCCGAACCTCTAACGTCCCTACCTCGACTAGCGGAACTAGCGGCTAGGATTTAAAAGACATTAAGCTGTATAACACAAAAATAAGTAAAAATATTGTTTCTCCTTTTCCCTTATTTTCAATTTACAGGAGAGAGGACGAAATCAACGTTGGGTTGGGAAATAAATACAGTATTATACCCAAATATTTTCTGTTGTTTTTTGTATTTTATTTTCAGATTTTTGTCTTTTCTTTCGTTCTTGCTTTCCATCTATCTAGATTGGTTCTAGTCCCTCATCGCTGGTCGTTTGTTCCGTAATCGTGTTTTTGTTCGCTACGGGGTAATAGCGAACCACGGTTAGATAAATTCGGGTAGGTCCGTACGCAAAATAAATAAACTCGCGTACTTTAGTAATTTTAAGGGCCGATGTTGAATGTGAACCACACCTAAACGTCAAGCTTTTTTCTGCATTTCATTTGACATTTCTCAATTTCAGACTAACTCAATTTGAACCATGGAAAGATACACAATTGAGCAAAGCGTTAAAGTTATTCAGGCTTATTAGGAAAATGGGCGTTCAAATCAAAATGCTTATCGTGCGCTTCGTGATTTTTTCGGTCAATTTAATCGTCCAAATGTGCGTACAATCGGAAAAATCGTGCAAAAATTTGAGCAAACCGGGTCTGTAGGAGATGTAAAAACACCAGTGCATGCTCGTACTGCAGAAAATATTGCTGCTGTTCGCGATAGTGTGGCTGAAGAGCCGTCCACCTCAACTCGTCGTCGTGCCCAACAATTGCACCTCTCACGATCGTCGTTGATGAACATTATGCATAAAGACTTGCATTTACACGCTTACAAGGTGCAATTGACTCAAGAACTAAAGCCTCTTGACCACTTCAAGCGTCGTCAATTGTCAGAATGGTGGCAAGATATGGCAACAGCGGATGATCAATTTTCGAAGAAAATCATCTGCAGTGATGAGGCACATTTTCACCTCAGTGGATTCGTCAGTAAGCAGAATTGCCGCATTTGGGCGAAAGATAATCCAAGAGTGATTGTCGAAAAACCAATGCACCCACAAAGAGTGACTGTTTGGTGCGGTTTATGGGCTGGCGGCATCATCGGGCCGTATTTTTTCCAAAATGAGGCCGGTCGGGCAGTTACTGTGAATGGTGTTCGATATCGTGAGATGATACCGAACTTTTTATGGCCCGAATTGGAAGATATGGATGCGGACGATATGTGGTTTCAACAGGACGGTGCCACTTGCCACACAGCTAACGAAACAATGGCTCTTTTGCGCTACAAATTCAATGGCCGTGTTATCCCACGTGGTGGCGAAGTCAATTGGCCGCCAAGATCATGTGATTTGACACCGTTGGACTTCTTTCTTTGGGGTTATTTGAAAGAAAAGGTGTACGTCGATAAGCCAGCAACAATTCAAGAGCTAAAGGATGAGATAATTCGGCACATTAACGGCATAGAACCTCAATTATGCCTCAGCGTCATCGGAAATTTGGACCATCGGATGGAGGTGTGCCGCCGAGGTCGCGGCGGCCCTTTGGCCGATATTTTGTTCCATACATAATTGAACCATACCAATATTATCATAATAAAAAGAAATGACAATAATTTCCTAAATAATTTGTGTTTTATTCAAAATCAACATCGACCCTTAAAATTTAACCACCCTTTACTTGATGCAAACTAGAAGCCACTCAAGGAAGTTACCCGCGGAAAGTATAACGGAGGAACCCATCGCCGCTATGTTGGTTGCGGAAACAATGTTGGACCTAGTCCAAAACAATGTGGCAGTCTTCAGTGGCCAGAAAAGTCCTAACGCAACGAGGGAATTGCAGATCTTCCTCGAAAGCTGCGACAGGACCCTAGACTGTTTGTCCGAAGAGGAGGAAAAAATGTTTCTGCGGTGGCTACCCATGCGATTAAGTGGGAAAGCTTGCCTCATGTTCAAGGAAAACCTCCCAGTGACTTTCAAGGAGTTCAAACAACGACTTCGGAATACGCTACTGCCACACGCGTCATATGAGGAGTTACATTCAAAACTCTCTCTGTTGTGATTAATTTTTTTCTATTAACCTAAAATTTTAGAACTGTCAAAACTCTGTTATAAGTGTAAGTAAATTGGCGCCTTTTGACGTACACGAAATGACAGAAATAAAAATTATTGTAAAACTGTGATTACTGAAGGGAGAAGTACTTTTGTAAAATTGTAAATAAAAGAACGTCTGTTGAAACAACAATCTGACTGTTTGATAAGTTATTGGTATGTTATTTATTAACTAACAGGTATGGGCCCAGCGCATGCCCAAAAGTCAGACACGCCAAATTATCAAACAAAAGAAAAGTCGGTCAAGTCAGGTCAGAACTTGTTGTTGCAAAGTCGCAGTGAGAATTCCAGCAAAGACAACGTGAGTGTTAGTCAAATTGTCGAGCCAAGCCGAAATCATCCCAGTCAGTTCAGCCGTGTGTCAGCCAAGTCAACCTATCAACCGTGTATCCAGCTAAGTCATCGTCAGTGAAGCATCAAGTTGTGAGCAGTGTCAACATAACCTCCAAATGTCAAAGCGCAAGTAAAATTAGGTCAGTAAAATTGCGACAAATAATCAAAATTGTAAAATCTTGCGAAAACAATTTGTAGAGCAATTTTTGAGGTTGGGTTGTTAAAATCTGTTTTGTCCTGAGTCAAAATGGAAACAACAAAGTCGAATATTGAAATGTTGTCTGAAGATCGAGACGGTGAGGTAGATTTTGTAGCTTGGCAATTTAAAATTGATTTAACATTAAAGTCAAAGAAAATCTATGAGTATGTAACTGGTGTGAAAACAAAACCTGAGGGTAAAGTTGATGATGCAAAAGTAACTGAATGGTTAGAAAAAGACATTGAAGCTCAAACCGTCATTGGCATAAATGTTAGTAAAGCAATTTCGAAAAAGTTTTTGCGTTGTGCAACGTCGAAAGAAATGTATGAAAAATTGCAAAACTTGTATGGTAAAAAGTCAGACTATGAAATCGAAGGTTTACAGCGAAAATGTTTCAGCTTCACATTTGACAGCTCTAAATCAGCTGTTGCAAATTGCAATGACATTCTGCAACTCGCCGAGGATTTAACCTCTCTGGATGGAAATGACTATAAACAATGGGCAATGACTCGAATGTTATCAATTCTACCATCTCATATGTATCACTTTCGAATATCTTGGGACAACGTAATAGGACGTCAGCGTACAATACCAAATCTGCTTGAAAAGCTGAGACTTGAAGAAGACAGAATCAAGGCACAAGAAGGGTCAAGTGAGTCAAAATACGGAAATGCCTTGATGATGCAGCAAAGAAAGAAGACGAGACAGCAAAGCAATCAGAAGCCAAACAAACAGAGTGGGGACGCTGCAATCACTTGCTACAAATGTGGGCAGAAAGGACACGTGAAGACGAAATGCACTAACAGACCGTGTCCAAAGTATTTAGCCTACTGCAGAGAGAATTTTCCCTGTTATGCTTGTGGTCAAAAGGGACATTTTGCCAAAGATTGCTTGAAGAAAAATGATGACAAATCAAATAATGAAAGACCAGACAGGAGTGATAGAAGAAACGGAGGTCGGACAGGCAAACTGTACGTTGCCGTTGGTTTGTCGAGTGCTGAATTGAAAAACCTTCAATAAGGAGCAAATGAAAATTGGTATCATGACAGTGGTGCCACACAACATATGACATCGAACAAAACCTGGTTTGTCAAGCTGAGAGAACTGAAGCAGCCAATCAGAGTGACTATGAGTGAGTCTCGTCAACTCAAGGCCACATCAGTAGGAGACATAGAACTGGAAGCCTACAACGCCTATGAATGGCGGTTGGCGACACTTGAAGATGTACTTTATGTACCTGGTCTGAATTTCAACCTGATTTCTCTCAGTCAAATCATGGATCAAGGTCACACTGAAGAATGTGATAAAGATGTGTCAGTTATCAAGGCAAAGGACAACCAAGAAGTTTTGTCGATGGCTCAGCGTGAGGGAAACTTGTACAAGGTCTGGTTACGCAAACCAACCCGAACAGCAGTCTGATTGCAACTTCGATTGTCACTTGGCATGAGAGGCTCGCACATCAGAATCTGAAGTACGTGAGGGACATTTTGAAGAAAAACAACATCGAGTTTGTAGATGACTGGAACAACCGAGTATGTACAGGATGTATCGATGGAAAGCAGCAACGAGTATCGCATCACAGGAATGAGAAAGTAGCCAAACAACAATTGGATTTAGTTCATGTCGATCTTGGAGAAATGAACGACAGGTCAATCGGAGGAGCGAAGAATTTTTTGATGTTCAAAGATGACTACTCGCATTTTCGAACAGTCTATTATCTGAAGTCTAAGGATCAAGCAGCAGAAAAGTTGAAGATTTATTTGAAGGAAGTCGAAAATCAATTCGCGAGAAGAGTAAAGGTACTGAGATCTGATCATGGCAAGGAAATAGACAATTTCACTTCTCGCAAACTTCTGGAGGAGTTGGGAATCAGGCACACCTCCTCCAATGTTCACACTCCAGAACAAAATGGCAGAATCGAACGAGAAATGAGAACAATTGTGGAATGAGCAAGGTCAGCCATGCATGCGGAGAACTTGAAGGAAACTTTATGGGCAGAAGCTGTAAACTATGCTGTGTTTACAATCAATCAAACTGGGACAAGCTCAGTCGTCGGGAAAGTCCAGCTGATTTGTGGTATGGTCGTCGCATTAATATTAACAAACTGAAAATCTTCAGATGCGATTGTTATGTATTAATCACAATTCAGACTAGAAAGAAGTTGGATAAGAAGTCAAGAAAGGCAATCTTCGTTAGATATGATCTTCAATCGTCAAGTTACAGAGTTTACATTCCTGGAAGCAAAGAAGTGATTTGTTCGGACAATGTTATCTTCGATGAAGATGGAACCAAAAGCCAGCCAGGAGGAAAGCCAGTGAAGTCAATTCAAGAGTCAGAAGCAAGCCCGGATGAAGAAGAAAACGAAGTTGGAGAGGAGACTGAAGAGGTTGATGAGACTCAAACGACAGAAGATCAGACTGAAAGTAATTTTGAGAGTCAAATAACTGAAGATGAAGATGAAGAAGTTCCAAAGCAAAAAGACGAGAATGAACAATGTCAGAAGAGGGAAGGTCTGCGAGATCGTAGCCAAATACTGAAGCCAGGAAGACTCAAGAACTACGTTCTTAACTACGACAACAAGTCAGCCAACGTCGCAATGATAGGAGAAGTAGAAGATATTCCAATTTCTGAAGCTCTGAAGGATGAAGGATGGAAACGTGCAATGCAAGAAGAGTTTGATTCCTTGATGAAGATGAAAGCTTGGAAAATTGTGAAATACCCTGAAAATGTCAAGCCTTTGACATGCAGATGGGTGTTAAGTGAAAAGGCCGATGGAAGATTAAAAGCACGTCTGGTGGCAAGAGGTTTTGAACAGGAAGAAGGAATCAACTACAACGAAACGTTCAGTCCAGTCACTCGTCATACTTCAATCCGTTTGATGCTGAGTCATGCAGCCACCGAGAAGATGAAGCTGGTAGTCTTTGATGTCAAGACAGCTTTTTTAGATGGAAAACTGGAAGAGATAATTTACATACGTCAACCGGAAGGATTCGATGATGGCCCTGATGATGTTTGTGAACTCAAGAAGAGTCTTTACGGACTGAAACAGGCACCGAGAAATTGGCACGACACTGTATCAAGGTTCTTTGAGGAGAAACTTGGACTGATATGCTGTGATGATGATCCCTGCTTATACTACAACAAAGACAAGACAATTATGATGACCTTATTCGTGGATGACGGACTCATTGCAAGCTGTCATGAAGCTAAGATCTATTGAGCATTGAACATCATAAATAGGAAGTTTGAAATCGCCTACAGCAAAGAAATTCAGAAGAAAATTGGATACCTTGGAATGGAAATTCAGGTCGGAGAAGCAGGTATCTTTGTCAGCCAATCAAAGTACACAAACAGGATCATCAAACGATTCAAGTCAGTCAGTTGCAACCCAAGTTTCACGCCCATCGAGAAAGGTATGGTGACAGACGAAGAGGACAAGCAGAACGATCAGCCGATACCGCCAACTATCCCGCAAAGAGAAGCGATCGGAAGTTTACTTTATTTGGCCACCAACTCTCGTTTTGCAGTCAATTTTTTGAGTCGCTTCAACGGAAGAGCAAAAATGAGTCACTGGAAAATGGTGAGAAGAATTTTTCAGTATCTGAAGGGAACTCCAAACCTTGGTATTTACTTTGATGGAGGAGATCAGCTCGTCGCTTATTCGAATTCTGACTACGGCGAAGATCCTGAGACGAAACACTCAACCACCGGAGTACTTGTGATAGGAGGAGGGCCGATAGTTTGGTACACCCAGAAGCAACTGTAGCGTTCTACGAACGCACAATTCTGCGCAGGTAAGGTTCCTACCTTCAAAGAACTTACTTACCTGAGAGCGTTGCACGCGCCCACAGACGCGTGCCCCAAAGTCCCACCATAGGGCCTGCAACTCGCAGCCAACGTTGAGACCGACACCAAAAAGCAAGGAACTGAACGTCCCCAAAGCTTTTTAGGTCAAGCTCAACAATTATAATTCATCATGCCTGAAACAAAGGTATAAACATCCATGTGTTCTATTCCTAAAAAAACAATTCCCAAAATGCCATACATGCTGCCTGTGCCCAGGAACATCTCATCGAACCGGCAATTCCGAAATTCGATACAAAAGAATTGCTATCATCAAAGAATGAGCCGATCAACGGATGCACGTGCGGGTAATCTAACGCAAGGACCACCCAAATCCGTTGAACAACAGAAGGCAGCCACGACCTATCGCAATCGAATATATCTCAACGAGATATCCGATAATTTATGAGGAGTTAAGCCAACAAAGGCAATACTCCGGTCCCGCGGCCACGCTAGAATATCGCACCATTATAAAGATCTAATGGATTTCGATTCCCGGTACCAAGTTCAAATAAGACCCACGGACTGCACGTCAAAACAATCGCCGAATATCTCTGGTCTGGGCGCCAGATGTTCTGTGCAAACAGAAGGCCGTGGAAATGAAATTCTATCACCAATGATAATGATGTATGCAAGGAATGACTTTCTCCTTTCAGGAAAATAGGAAATTACCCCTGGGATGAAATAGCATGCTGCTAATAGAGATTTCCGGAATTCTGTTAGCAGATCGAATAGAAAAATTTTTCCGTACAGATACGGATACCGGTTTGGAATCTGGATATCTGTGTGGGCAGACAGACAGTCTAATTGGGATGGCCACCGGGACGAGAGGTCTGTATCGAACGGTCGAGATTGAACTTTCGAGCATCCGAGGAGGTCGAGAACGAGAGAGAGCTCGACGAGGAGGTATCCGCCGTTTCGCACTTGCGATAGAGTATCTCACCGCGAAACTATTAAAGGTAATAGTAAACCTTCCGTGTCGTAAAAAGGAAATGTGTGTCGGTTGTCGTGTAATTCGGATTTATACGTTGAAGTTTATGTGTGGCGAAAGATGCTAAAACATTTACAATAAAATAGAAAGTGAAAAGATCTCTCAGCGTTTTATTTGTGACAATGCCCCTGTGTTCCAGGTTGTTTCTCTATTCGTGAACAATGTTCGGCGGAACAGTTCGGTGACACTTCGACCATACTTATTCGCCAAACAACGACTAGTGGCAACATCAACAGCTGAGGCAGAGTATCGCGCTGCTGTTGCGGCAATTGATGAAGTCTGTTGGATCAAGAGAATTGGACTCGAGTTGAAAATTTTGAAGAAAGATGAACCTGTGAAACTACTGATCGACAACCAGGCTGCAATTCAGATGATGCTAAACGCACACGAAGGTAAAACAACAAAGGGAAAGAAACATATAGAAATTCCGAGAAGGTTCATACAAGAACATGTCAACAAGACGGTTGCACTCGAACACGTTGAAAGTGCCAGCCAGCTTGCAGACATATTCACGAAACCATTGTCACGAAAAGTATTTGAAAATCAGCGTTGTAAAATAATTAAGGAGGGGTGTTGTGATTAATTATTTTCTATTAACCTAAAATTTTAGAACTGTCAAAATTCGGTTATATGTGTAAGTAAATTGGCGCCTTTTCACGTACACGAAATGACAGAAATAAAAATTTTTGTAAGACTGTGATTACTGAAGGGAGAAGTACTTTTGTAAAATTGTAAATAAAAGAACGTCTGTTGAAACAACAATCTGACTGTTTGATAAGTTATTGGTATTTATTAACTAACACTCTCATATGCGACAATCCCGCGAGGATGATGTCGCAGATTTCACGCACCGGATAACTCAAGCAGTAATCGGCTCTAATGAGGCAGCAATCCGTAAGTACGGAAATACGAATAGCGTAGCGTTCGCCATCCAGATCGAAGGACTGGCAAAACCGGTGCTGATGGTAGGGATTAGGATCGACCAACTCAGACATCTGATAGTAGAATCAGACAAGGAACATCTAGATAGGATTATTGCTAGAGTTCTCGAATTAGAGAAAACAGAAAATGAGATGAGGAGCGAGAGTGGGTGGTATAGTGGGGAAATACCAACGTGGTACTATAGCGTTTGAAATAATAGTGAAGAAGATCGTGTGATTCGAACTGATGCTATGACAGTTCGAATCACGAAAACAAATTTACCTAAGCGTTACACACAAGGCTACTGACCGTGTTTAGAATTTGATTTCCACACTCCACTATATTCCACTGGTGTGAATTATTTTTATTTTATCGCTTGGTATACGGTTCTGATGTATTTTTCTTATTCGATTTTTTTCGTTCGTGTTCTTCACTATTTTTGCTTGTGAATTTGTGTGAGTCTGTTAGAATCGCTACACCACTCCCGCCGCAGTAACTTCGTTACGATCAGATTCGTATGCGGACGACGGACGAACGAGAGAGAGAAACGAGAAAACGTCGGAGGCTGTGCTCTATGCGGAAGTCGTGACCGTGTGTGAAGTTCTGCCTTACTATGGGAAGTGTATGCTATGCTGTGTGTACAGATCACGTCGGGGTCACCAATTATTTCATACCATTTTCGGTAGATAGATAACAACGGATGCATACGCTGGCAGCTAAATGCAAGAAAGCATATCGCCTATCCGCTGCCAAAATTGTAAACAACCGTAATTATCGCAACAAGATAATTCGGAAGATTTACAAGACCAACGCCAACAAAGGAAATACTCCGGTCCCACGATTCCTTTGTAAAAATTTCACACCCATTAGAGGGATCTAATGGATTTCGGTTGTGTTTGCAAAAGGCAAGCAACCACGGGCTGTACGCCCGAACAATCATCTCCGTCCTGCGCGCCAGATGTTCTGTGCAAACAGAAGGCCATGGAAAAGGAAATTCGATCACCAATGAATAATGTATGCAAGATGACTTTCCCCTTCTCAGGAATCTACGAAATATCCCCGGGGATGCGATAACATGCTGCTAACAGAAATTCGGAAATTCTGTTAGCAGAGGGAATAAGAAAATTTTTCGGTACAGATACAGATACGATCTGTATCAGGGTATTTTTCAGTAGGATAGTGAGTTAGTCAGATTTCAATCGTCAACGGGACGACAAGCATAGAACGAGGAGGAACGCCATCGTGGAGGTGTTACTATATAATCCGAGTAGCGCGAGTTGTGAGTCGTGTGAGTTCGCGTCTTAGAAACAAACTAGTAGTGTCGATTAAGAAAATCGTCTTGTGCTCAAACCGTAACCTTTCGTATAGTGATTCCGTAATGATCAAGACGGTCGTACGTGCACTAACTTTGTCAAACTGAAACAGTAAACTTGCAATATCTACGACACTAACTTTATTCAAATGTAAATAGTGAACCTGTAATATCTGCTTGTAAGCAAATAACCTAAATATAAACAAGAGCAAGTACAATAAAGTAGATTTATACACCAAAACCTTCTGAGTTTTTTTTTTTTATTTGTGCCGTTTCCGCCCAGTGTGTTCTTCCTCGTGTGCGGACAGTGTTCGGCGGAACACTTACGACCGAATCGGCAAAATCCGCCAAAGTACCATGACCAGTCACATTCACCTGAAAGGAACGACACATACCATGCCCCCATCTCATGAAACAGGCAAAGCATGTTAAAGAACAACCCATTCTACTGTTATATTTTTCCACACCATCCCGTTAACACACATTTGAAAATAAACACATTTTGTTTTTTATAATTAACACTAAGCTTTATTAATAAACCATATTACTTGGTCGAATAGGAATTATTTTCAAAAAAGCACACTTCTTTATGTTTTGTATTATTATAAAATTTTAATTTAATTCACCACTGGTTGCACAACCTATAATATTATTTTATATCTAGAAATAATAAACACACACCGGAACGCACCTGAAGTTGGTTAAACACGAAGCAATACTCTTAGTTAAGACACTCAACTGATAGCAACTAGAAACTCAGTCGATATATTAAAATAACCCGACACAAGATTTTTCAACCTCAGCACCTTACTTGCTTGTTGCCAACCCTTAACCAACAACTCTTGAACGCACCGTCCAGGTCGTAATTCTAAACACAACTCCTCAAGTCTCGGTCGAGATTCAAAAACCAACTGCTCAAACGAAGACCTGTTTTTTCTTCATCCTGAAGGTCGAAGGATATCTCATTTCTTTCTTTAACTTTCCCGGCTTGGGATCAAACGCGGAAACACAAAGGGAAAAATCAACAGAGGATTGTGCGAATGCACATTTATAATCCTCTATGTTGATAGGCGCTAAACGAATGTGTAATTCGTTTTATGGTGCCTGTTGTTTGTTCTAGCCGACTCGGCAAGGATCCCTTTTGTAAGAATACGATAGGGAATACAAATAGAGCATTGTGCTAATGAGCATTTCTGATTCTCTATGTTGTTTATTGTACCCGAATGGGCAAGGATCTTTTCCGTGAGGAATCGATACAAAGGCGAATATTTTCCTTTTGTTTGTTTTAACTTAATTTTGTTAAAACGAAAACTGGCGTTGGTTGTTTTAATTGTTTTAGATAGCCATTTTTCTGAGGTCTCGTAAAATTGCTGGCGCGCAATTTTTTATGATACTCAATGGTTTTGTTTGAAAGACGTCATCTGGTCCTCACATTTGCCTTTTAGGAGTTTTGTGTGGTGAACCCTTGGTTCACTGATTATATTTTCAAGTTTTTTTTATGTGAGCAAATTGAACGTTTAGTTCAATTTGCTTGGAGTTTAATTGATTAGCGCAAATTGAACGTTTAGTTCGATTTGCTTGCTATCCATTTATGTGGGACCATTTGTTGTCTGGGCTAATGTTTTTTATTTAGATATGTCACATCCTTTAAGTGGATGTTTTTGGCGTGTATCGCCGTTAGTGGTGGAGACTAGCTCCAAACGGGTAATTTTTTATGGGATGGGTGGTTGTGGCCGTAACACTACTATTGGGAGGATGAACAGGATCGCCCAGAGGAAACAAATATGTTTTCAGATAGGACTTACGGGGCTACACGACAAAACACCCAGGAATCGAGACAAAGGCAAAATAGGCCTGTAAACGGTGCATCTCAGGTAGTAGGGACAAATAATAGGAATACTAGCACTAGGTTCCCAGAACGACTTCACCCTGTTACACGCCCACAACCTTGGAAAACCCCGTTTAGGCCAGAAATACCACCACATTCTTCCAAAAGACCAACACGGTCTAAACCTAAGAAGCCTGAGGTACCACGGCACCTTCAGAGAGGCGGAGGTGACTATCACAGTGACTCATCTAGTCAAGGCAGGGAAAACGCGCAACACACCCATGGATTGCACGCATGACTTGCACCTTCTGCAATAGGAAAGGGCATTTGTACGATGAATGGATGAATGCCGATTTCAGTGTGGGCATATAGAGTCAAGATCCTATCGATAGAGTCAGACAGAGCATTAAATTCATTAAAGGATACGTTTCTATCCAACGTTGGGCTTCTGTAAAGAAAGCAGTAATGTATGATATGCTTACGAACGTGAAGTTTTAGCCACGAAAAATTAAATTCTGGATTGGAGCAGTCTATATTGTGACAGAAGCTGATAGGCAATATCACTTCGTATGTATTTGGGTACACCACGATGTGGAAAGAACAGAGGCACTAAGTTATATCTAAGTAGAGTAAAATCAGAAATATCTGTATCAGTTACGGGTCTCGCTAAGTGCAAGGGTTACTGGTTTCTGGCTGAAAATGTGGGCAGACACAGAAGAGAAATTGCATCTCAGAATGTTACAAAGATCAACGTGAAATTTCCGTTCCATTTAAATGGTTCTACACAGAAACCCAATACCGCCTCGGGAAAGGATGCAAGTCAGGGCCAGCGATAGATAAGCGAATGCAACCACTAAAGGTGATATGCCCTTGTAGTAGGTCCCCACTAGATCCGTGCCGAAATCCTTCCATGACGAACATTATGTCAATCAGACACCAAAAACTCTTCAAAGATTATAAACCAAATGAGAGTATCGAAGCCTGTGGGACGCAAACAGAGGTGTGATAATGAGGAAAACAGACACAAGGAATGGAAAGGGTAGAAGGTTTTCCCACACTTTACATCACTCGCGTGTGTGGAGATCCGTTTGTTTGCTTAGGATCCCACAGTAAGACTTGTCGCGCGAACCAATAGTGCAAATGGGTATCTTCTGTTTATTTAACAACTGATCCGATGGTGTGGATCAAAAGGCAGAAGCGGACGTGCTGTCTTGTCGGTGGTCCGCAGTCGACTTCCTATCTCTTTAAGTCAGAGCTCGAGACCCCTTTTCAATTGTTGCAACCTTACTGGAATAAAAACGACTTTATCATAGCTAGGAATATGAATGCAAAAGATAAAGAATGAAATCTATGTCCAATGCTAATATCCTGGGTCGGTTTTTGACATCCGTGCCGAGCATTTATACCGTGGAAGTTCCTGTGCCACTGGGAAACTCAGATCACTGGTATTGGTCACGCAGCCACTTGCATTTCAAACGAATACTCTATCTAAGCTTCGCCATGTATGGAGGTATGGGGCTACTAACTGGGACCATTGGCGAGATAATTTCCGTGGTCGGTGGTGTGCTTTAGAGACTCCGATGTTAACGCATGCGCGGAGTCTATCACGGAGATTATTCTTCTCGGGGTGGGGGCTTACATTCCGTATTCCATCAAACGAAATTCATCTGATAAATCTTGCTTTGATGAAAAATGCGAGCAGATTACAGTGGCAAAAAATAGAGCCCTTAAAAATAATGCTCCAATCCCACCAATGTTAACACAATGAATTTTGTTAGAACCAGAAACGCGTGGAACCAAGCGATTGATACCACGAAGAAAGCTTACAACGATAGAGTAACCAATAAATTTCTTGAGTGCCCAACTGGTTCGCCTCCCTTCTGATCAATGGCAAGGGGTGTAAGCAATAACTTTACTTCCTCCTCTTTTCCCGCGTAATTCACTAACAGCGGGACACTTGTCACAAATTCAAAATATAAAGCAAATGTGTTCGCGAATTTATTTTCTGTGAATTCAAACCTCTATGCCGGTCTTTTGGAGTCACCTGTCATAGCGCCGGTATGGTCTTCGATGCAGGATGCCACGTTTCGCCCGCGTACTATTCAACGTATTCTACATGGACTGGATTGTAGGAAGGCAACCGGCCCGGAATACCAGTAATAGTCCTTAAGAACTGTGCTCCAGAACTATCGCTAGTTCTTGCCAGGCACTTCCGCTTATCTTATGAACGGAGAACATTTCCTACCTGCTGGAAAATCGCTCGAGTTCAGTCAAAAAGGTGTCTCCCACAAAATTACCGGCCGATGACATTACTGTCTATCTTCTGTAAGGTGACGGAAAGGGTGATCAATGCCTAGTTAATTAAGTATTTGGAGTAAAACCGACTTCTGAATGATTGTCAATACGGATTCCGTGGCAGGCTGTCCACGGAAGACTTTTGACCATTATAACCGATATATGGACATCTGCGATTGAGGGGCATGTTGAGTCAAGAGAGGTTACATTGGATATCTCCAAAGTTTTTCACTGCGTCTGGCACGAAGCATTGGTGAGCAGAGGATTGACCGAACCGAGTTGTTGCAGATGGCGAGTGTTCGGATCTGTATCCTGTTAACTTCGGGGTGCCTCAAGGTACTATTTTGGCTCCAACCTTGTTTTTGCTTTACATAAATGATTTGTTGGAGTCAACGGATATATCGATATATGGATATCTGTGATTGAGGGGCATGGTGAGTCAAGGGCGGTTGCATTAAATACCTCCAAGGCTTTTGACGGCAACTGGCATGGGGCATTGCTGAGCAAACTTCGTTCATATTAATTTTCCCAGAGGCTCTGCGACTAGGCGAAGGGCTTCCTCGAAAATCGATCAATCCTGGTCGTTGTATACGGCGAGTCTTCGGATCTGTATCCCGTTAATTCCGGGGTACCTCAAGGTTCTATTTTTGCTCCAACCTTGTTTTTGCTTTACATAAATGATTTGTTGGAGTCAATGGATAACCGAGTGTTCAATTTTGCGGATGATAGTACGCTTGTTTCCTCTTTTTCGAGTGATCGTCCCATTAGTTCATCAAAGTTGCACCAGCTGGATGATTGACTCTCTGAATCGGGCTCTGGCTAAGGTCCTGCAGTGAGGAAAAGTCAATCTCGTCAACTTCAATGCCACAAAGACGCAATATACAACATTCACAAGGAAAAGTGGATCATCGGCCTCACGGCTGATGATGAATGGCCAGGCCCTCGAATCTGGGGAAAGCTTGAAATTACTCGGCGTCATGGGCTGTGGGAATGTAACGTGCCATAAACACGTTTAGAACATCGCTAGGCCGCCTTTGGAAAGCCGAGTTATCTTTTTAGAGCGAAGAAATATTTTACTCCGGCACTACTTCTTCTCCTGTATAAATCCCAAATTAGCCCGCGCTCGAATATTGCTCTCATGTTTGGAGCTCTGCTCCTAAATATACCCTCGACCTACTTGAGACCATACAGAGACGAGCGATCCGCCCGATCGGGGACATGGCGTTGACGTCGGGACTACAATCGCTTTCACATCGAAGTGGCGTAGCTGACCTCTGTCTGTTTTACAGATATTATCACGGGTACTGTTCTTCGGAGATTCGTGGTATTGTGACATTTCTAACAGATACACACACAGCACACGAGCCCAATAGTGAAGAGCAAGCAATAAGCAAAAGCAATCAGAGCCGTATACCATAGCAGTAACATACCAATTCCACATCAGTTAAATGTACTTGAGTTTAGAAATCGAATGCGTACACGCGACAGTGGCCTGATGTGTTAAACATTGGTTCAGTTTTTAGTGAGTCTGTGATAGCGTCAATCAAATCACGCGTTCCTCACTATCATCGCAAACGCTATAGTATTGTTCCGCATACTCCCGATTATGTGCGCTTCACGAGGCAATTAGACAGATTGCAGCACTTTCCAGTTCACCTCCTGACGGCGCGAGCATCTCTGCATCAGAACTTATTCCAGTGACAGTTCGATGATTAGTGAAAGGGTGCGTTCTCAAATTAAATTCAAAGTTGTCAGGTCCCTATTGGAAAACCCGATACATTACTTTTTTATGAACTTTTTAATTCAGGAACTAATGATTGCCAACCACACTGTCACGCTGTATTTTGTTTTAAACTTATTTCCTTGTGTGTATTTAAACATGAGTACAGGTGATTTTTGTTCTCCCTAAATACCAAAGGCCGTCGTCAAAAATAACTATAAAATACCATTTATTAACAAACCAATCCTGTTCATGTCCAGCCACAACATTATTTAATATTTGTTCACATAACTATTATTGAGTTGTACTTAACATTGATATATCTGCCGACGAATCCGCGATATGATAGCTGGTGTCGGGTCCATCCAAATCATCGTCTTGAATCATTTTCATTCGTTGTTTGTATCTACATCAATTTCCAATCATTACCATCATTACCCTGAATTACAAGAAGCATATACTCACATCTGGCTATCAGGGTTATTTTCCTGGTTTCTGCATTTTTCCAGTTTCTTCTCAATTAATTTCACTCGATCCTTGGGCGGCGCCTCAATCGTTTTCACCATGTATCGTATTTCTAGAAAAAATCTCATGTAAATTTTTTTTAATGAAGTTCAAACTATAGCAGCACCCACTTCTAACAGCTTCAATAAGGATTGGAAGTTTTTCTCTTGCCGATTTGAAAAGGCTTTCAGTAACGTAGCTATCTAAGTTCTCCTGTTCCTTACTAGCAGCATGGAGAACAGCAGCCAATGCAATCTGCGATGGTGCGTATATCAGGCACGCGTCAGTAAGGAAGATTTTATCAATAAACTCATCGATTCCAAATCGCAAGCGTCCAGGATTATTCATGGCGCTACGAGTCTAAAGAATTAAATTGATTACAAATTATTTCCAGGTCCAAGTTGTGTAGCTACTGACTTTAATATCAATAAGGAATCCTTCTATTGGTCGGTATGGGTTATGGATTGTGAGGTAATAATTCAATTGTTGCATTAACAATAATTCGTTTGAAAGAATAATGTCCATTGCTTTAAGTCGGTCGCCCTTGACATTACCGACAAACTGATTTATCGACACGTTGAATTCCTCAACTTTACAAGACAGGTAAACGCATGTTGCTCTACAATAGAGAATAAGATGATTATGAGAAACTTAATCTACCTGGTATATTTACAGAATCTCCTTTGGGTGGTAGTCCATTGGTGAGTTTTTCAAATAAAACCGTTTAAAGTAATGGAAAGCAGTTCCTACAATGCATTTGGGCATTGGTGGCTCGAAGCGACGGCAAAATTCCTTCAGATGCAACTCATACTGCTTGAGCAGAAGTTTCTCTTCTGTAGCTGTTAAGAAATATTCCTGCTGCTGTTCTTCCTAGAAGCAAATAGAAAAAGAAAACAGGACATGTTCCATGAATGTGATATATGACACGAATAAGGTATACTCACAGTCATCGAAGCTCCATGTGTTTCGATAAATTTCTTGTTCTGCTCGATGCGTTTCGCATTTAACTCTTGTTCATTTGAGAAGGTCCAATATTTTCTCTGGGAACTTAATGGATACATTGCGAAAAGACCTCTTTACGACGATATTTCAAATAAATAAGCAAAATAGAAACGCCGACCTCAAATCACTATACAAATGTTTTTGTTTATATTCAAACATGACAGCGGCAGACATAGCCCTTGCAGGGTGTCATGAAATCAACAAAACACATAACACCGTTTTTTTTTTTTTTTATAAAAATGGGTTTTTATTTGTGAATGACTTTTAAATGTGTAATGATAATTGAACAAACAATATGTCTTACATCTAGGATGATTTTAATACATTTAATTTAATTGATTAATAGCCCGACGAAAAATGTTGAAATAACAGATGACATCAAGATGAATGATTCCATCTCGTTTGCAACGAAAAAAACTTTATTTTCTCTTATAACTTTACTACTGAAATTATAATCTGGAGACGATATTTCATAAATGTGGATATACAGAAAATTATTTTAAAAGGGTCAAAATCGACTAACTTGTGTCGACTAAATGTTAAATAAGTATAGGTTTTGTAAGAAAAGCCAAATTACCTTTCGAGGCGGATAGACGCCAACATACAGGGCAAAGTCACTGATTGCTTTCAACCCGACAAAGGCCAGGATGATCCTTGTCCCTGTTCAATCCAAGTTGACATGCAGTCTGCACGTGACACCCCTGAGTAACTACTTTGGTACCCGCCAAATAGTGAACCGATCCATGCAGCGCCATCCCGAAAAAGGTTGGCGCAAGCTAATAACCTTGGGCGGAAAAACAAACTATTAGGGAAAATTTATCAAGCCACGGTGTACCGGATACACGAAGACGAAAATCTAGGACGGTCGTTTAAACGAAATAAATATCAAAAATAAATAAATGAAATCGCATGATGTTGTGAAAAACTGTTGAGAAGGAACATTTAGATTGCCTACTGTATGGCGCATGAGCGCGCTCTTATGAATGCATGTATGAACGCAGAGAGAGAGAGAGAGAGAGAGATAAAGCGGCATGTGTGAAGCGAGACAGGCGAGGAGCACTGACAGCAGAGTATCATAAGACGCCGACATGAACACACGTGTCATAAGCGCCACGAAGTTATAGATTAATAAATGTATTGTATATTGTAAATAGAAAATCTCCGTTATCATTATTTATCTCAACCGACTCAACATGGTAGCAGAGCGTAGTTATTCGGGAAAGAGTCAAGTGATATAAATAACATTTTCGTGTATGTTAGAAAGCACAAAAATGGCGGAAGAAAAAATAATAATACCGGTGTTCGACGGAGCGAACTATAGTGTGTGGAAAAAAAGACTCGTCCTATATCTGAAATTGAAAAAATGTGAAAAAGTGATAGAAAGCGCAAAAGCAAGCGATGATAAAGACGATTGGGAAAACAATAACTTGAAAGCGATGAACTACATCTACAGTGCTATATCCGACAATCAATTAGAATTCGTTTGTGATGAAACAACGGCGTGTGGAATAGTCCGAAAATTTAATAATATTTATTTAAAAGAATCAACGGCGCTGCAAATTGTGTGTCGAAATAAATTAGAAAGACTCAAGCTTAAAAACTATAGTGATTCGGCGACATTCTTTTATGATTTTGAAAACTATGTAAATGAGCTTGTTGTTTATAACTCTAAGTAGTACGTGTGTAAACCGATAAAACTCTGTCGTAGGAGACAGAACCACAAGAAAAGCAAAACTGAACTTGAGAGTAGCTTTATTAATTGATGTATGTTGATCGGACGAGAACCGACGGTGTCCACTTGATGAAGGTTGAATGCAGACTGACTCATTAGGCATAACTGCCAATTCAAAAAGGGACGCTATGACGTCATCTTTGGTGACAATCGGCCAGCTGGTGCCAGCTGCTACGTAACTGGTATACACAGCGAATGTACTAGATTTCTCCAGTACATTCCAGCACATTTAATTGCCAATCCACAATATTCCGCCCGCCTTCGCCAATCATTGGCGAATCATTTTGTTCCAGGGGACGGTGGCTAGGGGCCAGGAGTGTGCGGTCTGCTGGTGACGGATGTGGATGGTCGGTTGGGACGGGGCCGCCGGCCCTGAGGAGCGCTGACGGCTTGGGGGTCTGGGATGGCCCGTAGGGTAGATGGCGACAGGATGATCGTTTCCACTTGATGCGTCCGGTAACTTTTGTGGTCACGGAACCGGCCAATTGATCTAGGTCGGATTTGTAAGGTCGCAACCCACGATCAATGACCATGTGATGACTGGTGATGGGTCTCACTGCGTCGAGACCGGTGGTGGTGCCATGTACTGCGCACGTTGGCGCCCGCCTGGAGTGAATGGCCGGCGGGGTGCGGCCATTGGCGTGTGAGGCTGTCGCGTGGAGTGTGGTGCGATGTCGTCCCAGGCACTGTCCGCGTGGCTTGGCGGAATGGCAGTCACGGGCCAAATGCCGCCGGGAGTCGTTGGGGTGCAGCCTCTGTTGTGGTCCTGAGAGGCGTGCTTTCTTGTTGGGGTTGGGGAGACCGCTGGTTGCTGGGGAGCACCGCCCGCCAAGCGGGGCATTGACCGCTCCTGGTCCTGTTTTGGTGGTTGCACGTGGCAGCGGTTGGACTGGGTAATTTTGGACCCGGGCAGGAGCTTGACCACGCGCTGTCCCGAGTGTGGTGGGATGCCTTGAAGTCTTCGAGTGGGTAAGCTCCTGGTTCCTCGATTGCCTCTTGCCCCTGCAGTGGTTCAGCGGGCGGGGGGTATGTCTTGTAGTTGGGTCGCGCAAGTGGTCAGTGGGTGGAAGTTGAATGGGCTTCGTATGTGGCCACCGGGGCCGATGCCGGCGAGACCTCCTTTTGGCCTTCCGATGGGAGCTGCGATCATCAGTCGTAGGGTCGGCCAGTTCCTCTGGGTCGGAGTTGTAAATTCGCAACCCACGAGTTCGTCTGCGTTGCTGAACCTTTATCGGTTGTAATTCACTGCACTGCACTTTGTTTGTTGAGCTGCAGTTGTATTGTGCCGCGAACTGAGCGGCGATGAGACGATCCAAATCGGCACTGGATCCGGCTCGAAGGACCAGAAAATGTTGTTTATAACTCTAAGTAGTACGTGTGTAAACCGATAAAACTCTGTCGTAGGAGACAGAACCACAAGAAAAGCAAAACTGAACTTGAGAGTAGCTTTATTAATTGATGTATGTTGATTGGACGAGAACCAATGGTGTTCACTCGATGAAGGTTGATTGCAGACTGACTCATTGGGCATAACTGCCAATTCAAAAAGGGACGCAATGACGTCATCGGTGGTGACAATCGGCCAGCTGCTGCCAGCTGCTGCGTAACTGGTATACACAGCGAATGTACTAGATTTCTCCAGTACATTCCAGCACATTTAATTGCCAATCCGCAACAAGCTAAAGAACGCGGGTGCATAATACAATTATCTCTAAGGTAAATTGACAAAGATTATCGATTGTGATGGTGATATTTCGGCGATATCTTGGAAAGAAAAGGATTTATATCCAATGAAAAGAACACTAAAATGCATTCGTGCCAATATTACAAGTAATAATGAGTCTCCCCGTGTAAATATTGCAAACAAAAATACGAAGAATATGAGTAAAAAGGAAAAATGGCATCGTGTGTTAGGCCATGTAAATTTTAAGTATTTGAATATTCTATGTAAAGATCAGCTGTTAAATGGTATTCCGTCGGAACTCGAAGATGAGTTTATGAAATGTAAAACGTGTATTGAAAATAAAATGCATAATATTCCGTTTAAAAATAATAGAGGAAAAACTAAAGAGATTTTAGAAATCGTGCATACGGATGTTTGTGGATCTTTTCCAACTACCGGCTTTAACGGCGAAAAGTATTTTATTTCATTTAATGATGACTATAGAAAAATCGCGCGTGTATACACAATGAAAACTAAATCGGAAGTTTTTGATTGCCTATTGAAAATCTTACGGATAAAAGAGTAAAAGTTTTAAGATGTGATAACGGAAAGGAATATTTAAATGGTAAGATTTACAAATTTTGTAAAGGAAAAGGAATCAAAATTAATAACTGCCCTCCTTATGTACACCAATTGAATGGAACCGCAAAACGATTTAATCGAGCAATAATGGATATGTCGCGATGTTTATTAGATGAAGCACAATATCATAGGAGATATTGGCTGGAAATTGTTTGCGCGGCTACTTACTTAAGAAATCGTACGTTATCAAATACGCTTGAAAGAAAGTCTCCTCAAGAGATATTCATCATCATCATCATCATCATCGGCACTACAACCGGGAACCAGTTTTGGCCTTATTTATCAAGTCCTGAGCCTTGTTAAATTTTCCATAATGATTTGTTTTTTTCCGGGCAAGGTCATTAGTCTTGCGCCAGAGGCTCCCCGACGGGGAATCGAACCCCGGCCCCCCACGTGACAGGCGGGTATACTAACCACTATACTATCGAGGAGCGAGAATTTACGATTATATGGAAGTAAAGTTTTTGTTAGAAAACCGGAACAGAAAAGATCGTCTAAATGGGACAAAAAAGCTGATATGGGAATTTTGATCGGTTATAATGACGTTGGTTACCGTGTTTTATTAAATAATCGAATCATGTCTGCAAGACATGTTGAATTCATTGAGGAAAATGTAAAATATATTGGCTTAAATACGAATGATGTCGAATCTGAAAATGATGAAATCGATGATTTAAATAATGGAAACAATGAAAGTAATGTTTCAAGTGATGAAAATTCTGACAACAGCTCTTTGAATCAAACTTTTAAAAGTACTAATGTAAATATAAGAAGTGATGATGCGCGCTACACACAGACTCTTTCAAGTCAAGTCACTGTCTCACTTCCAAATTCAAATCCTCAAATATCTTTATGTTCTTTCGAAGGTCAAAACGCATCGCCACTTATCGTTTGATCCTTTGTTGGGGTTTTTCTTTGTGTTAACCATCTGGCCAATGCAAACAAGAATTTTCGTGCATTTCAAATGGGTAGCACAAGATCCGTGGAAATTGGTTGTTAGTTTAGGATCTGGGAATCCGCGTCTATTAGCTAGTCATAAAACATCTGGTATGTGAGAATATGATGTTTATGATGGCTAGAATTGTGTGTCGGCGTATCGAATAGATATGCCTTTGTGCACTTTTAGGTTTTGGATCTTGTAGGTTTTTTAGGTGCTAATTGCTTTTAGCATACCTGGGAAAATAATGCATTTTGCTGTTTGATTTTAAGAAATAGAATCGAACAAATGCATTGAATTGAATAAATGAATTTGAATTGAATAAATGAGAATTCGAACGTTTAGTTCGATTTGGTTTGACAATGTTATGTTGGGAATATCAAATGGTTTTCTTATAGGTGGGAGGAAAATGGAGGAAAATGTAATGTGGGAGAAAAATGTTATGTTGGAGGAAATGGTAGGGCTTCTTGGAGCACTACATTACTTCTCCAAACTTCCAATTTCGACTAACTTCTTTTCTCCGATGAAAACTTTTTTTTTCTTTTTGTTAACTCCCATTTTATTCACGCTTCTGAGGTGCGGATGCATCCCACGGACATAGAGACGATTATTGTCGCCTGTGTGGCCAAAGATGTGATAGATCAAGTTTGATGTTCACGTTGTGGCGGTTTTCCTTCTCAGGAAAATGTATGCTTCATAATTCACATGGTTTCTCCCTTCTCTGTGATCATTATCTATTTTGTGGTGGCACAATATAGGAACAACATAACTTTATATTTACATGCTGTTTCTATTGGCAAGGTTTCCATGATAGAAGATCCATTTGGTACTAGCTCAAAGATTATGCCTCCTCTACTGCTCCTTTATCATGTGGGATTTTAGTGATGCTGAACTTCTATTCTATTTCTATTTATTGGTCTATAGGAACCCGGAAATTCATGACTTCACTGACTCAACAATGCCATAGCTCCTTGTCCTGTGCACCCTCATTCCACGCTTGACCATTTGAACCGATTTCATCAAGATCAGACCTAACATTGTCCTCCCATCTCCGTCTCGGCCGCCCTGTCGGTCTCTTTCCCGTTGGTCTACCGTCAAGAATTCTATGCACGGTCCTATCGTTGCCCATTCGAGCCACGTATCCGGCCCATATTAATCTTCGCGACCTGAGTACTCTCACTATTGTAGGTTTGCGGTATAGTTCTTCCAATTCGTGGTTGTGGAGTTTCCTCCATTGTCCTACCTCCTCGTCATATTGGCCGCCAAAGATACCCCTTAGGACTTTATTCTCGAATACGGGGAATTTGTTTTCTTCCCGTTTTGTGAGAGCCCATGTTTCACATCCGTATAGAACAATCGGCATGATTATGGTTCTATAGCCACGGGGCTCTATGTTCCGTGATAGCAGTTTGGATTTCAAAAGTTTACTGACTGCATGCCAGCTAGCGTTGCCGGAGTGTAGTCTTTTGTTAATTTCCTTCGACATTTCGTTACTGGCCGTCAGTATTGTTCCCAGGTATTTAATTCTTTGACATTTTCAAATATCTTGCCCCTGATGTTTATGTGTGTTCTCTGAGGTCCACTTGCTCTCGCCATAATCATGTATTTCGTTTTGTCTTCATTTATTTCTAGGCCCACCTCTTCTGCCGCTTGTATGATGATTTCACTGTTTTTCCTTACAGTTTCTAAATTATCGCCCAGAACGGCGATGTCATTCGCATATACGAGCACTTGTGTGACCCCGTTCAGGGATAATCCGGCCATGTTGTCGTCTTGTACCTTTCTAATGACATACTCGAGCACAAGGTTAAAAAGACATGGTGAGAGGCCATCCCCCGTTTTAGTCCGTCGCGGATTCCAAATGGTCCTTAGAAGTGATTTTCTATTGTAACTCGTCCTTTATTTTCGTTCATTCAGGTTTGAATGAAGACGGCTTATTTTTTCGGTACACCCAGCTCAACCACAATATGGTAAAGTCTTTGCCTTACGAATGAGTCGTAGGCTTTTTTGAAGTCAACGAACAGTTGTGAACCGTCTCTCCGTATTCCCACTTCTTTTCCAGCAATTGCCTTACTGTGAACATTTGGTCGCTCGTTGACCCGTTCCTACGGAATCCGCACTGGTAATCTCCCAGTATTTCTTCTGCGTACAGTGTGATTCTCGCCAGTATGACAATGATATTCGGCTGTAGTTTTCGCAGTTGGATCGGTCGCCTTTTTTGAAGATGGGGACGGCTATTGAAGTTTTCCATTCTTCCGGAGTGACTTCTTTATCCCATATTGTTTTGTTCTGTTGGTGGATATTTCAAGCGGTTGCCCTTCCTCACTGCTTCACAAACTTTGCCGGCATGCAGCCGACTCAGTTTTTCAATCAATTTATTGCGTCTACAGCTTCGTCGAAAGAGGGTTCCGGGATTTGAGGCTAGGCTGTACGTACGTCTGGTGCGTTTATTTGTGGTTGGTGGGTGCGCATATTGAGCAGGTTTTCAAAGTACTGCTTCCATCTTGTCACTATATTGTTTGTTTCTGTGACCAGACAAGGGTTTGTGTCTCGAATTATTTTGGCTCTCCCTCAGTAGCCATTTCTAATTGAATTGATGCAGGCATACATACCTCTGATGTTTCTTGCTCTTGCATTTTCTAGGACTTTTTCGATCCGAGTCTTCTCCCATTCGCGTTTTTTGTGTTGGAAGAGTCTCATTGTCTCTTTCCGAATTGTCGCGTGTCTTTCTGCATGACTTCATCATATCTTTCTAAATGGAAAGTCCTGAACCTATCGTCAAACCAAGGTTTGGACTTAATTGTTTTCTTAACTCCGACTACCTTTGGATTGTTTGTTTGATTACGTCTCTGATCGACGCCCCTTTAGTGTCCACACTATTACCTTCTTTTTCCTCATTGCTCCCATTCACTAGAATGCTAAATCTATTTTCTAGTTCGTGTTGATATTCAGCCCTTTTGCGCAGGTCTTTTAGTTTATCAATGTCGAACTTTTTGCTCGTCTCCCGTGACTGCCCATGTGGGTTTGCTACGAGGTGACTCCTAATTTTGATCGGAGTCGTAATCTGCTTCTCTATATGATCTTACTCTCCTCGATAGTATAGTGGTTAGTATACCCACCTGTCACCCGGGAGACCGGGGTTCGATTCCCCGTCGGGGAGCCCCTGGCGCAAGACTAATGATCTTGCCCAGAAAAAATAAATCATTATGGAAAATTTAACAAGCCTCAGGACTTGCTAAATAAGGCCAAGACCGGTTCCCGGTTGTAGTGCCGATAATGATGATGATATGATCTTACGTCAAGGATGTTCGAGTGGTGTCTTTTGTCTATGGGGGAGTGGTCTATTTGGTTACGCATTACGCCATGAAACCCATGTGACTTTATGAATTTGCTTGTACTTGAACATTATACTTTTCAGTAACAGATCTTTTGCCGCTACGAATGTGATAATTCGAATTTGAAACATCGTGTAGACTTTCTTTACCTATAGTTGGTTGGAAGATGTCTTCCTTTCCAATTTTTGCGTTGGGGTCCGCGAGGGAGATTTTAATATCGAATGATGAGATCCCATTAAATACTTCGTCCAACGTGTCCTTCGTTTCGTGGTCAGTAGATGCTGTTGGGACGTTTATGTTTATAAGTACATAATTGTACCATGGGTTCTGCATTTTTAGAACCGAAATTCGGTCATTAATAAACCTCACATCTTTTACATGAGACTTAATATTATTGCTTGTGATGAAGCCGGTTCCAAGGTTATATGTATCGGTACCTCCTCCCGCCAGTGTGAACCCATTGAATTGGATTACTTAATGTGGGAGTCGGACTTCCTGACGCGCGACGATGTCAATTTTGTATTTTGTCGCTTTCTCTACGACTGTATCGTGCCTAGTTTAGTGATGCTGAACTTGGACCATTTATTTACTCAGCAAATTGGTCGCTAAACAGTTTTGGTTTTACAAACATGATATTGCTCCTTTTCCCATGCGAGGGTTTGAGGGCTTTGTGAGCTTGTGCGGAAATTCGTAGAGGCGCCACACCATTGAAGTCAGATATTCTACGAATGATCTTATGAGACACCAAATAGTAATCAACTTGTCTCCTTAAACAAGACCACGGTCATGAAACACTGGTGAACCTGGAATGCAATTTTTTTATATCACGGGACTCAGATTCAGAAACTAAATAAGAACGTAAACTTCTAATTCATTCTACATTCGGCGTTCAGGTAATTGTGTATTTGTGGAGGATAAAAAGAAGAGCTGAATTTCTCTTATACAACGAGCTTCTTACTTGCAAGCATGAAATTCAGAAAAAAAACATATCTACTATATATTGCAATAATTACAATATAAAGTGGCACCGCATAAAAATTGCTGCATCTACAAGTGCACTATGTAGCCGCTTGCCATTGAGAACGAAGCACAAATGAACTAATCGGTGCGTAATCAGATAAAAAAAAAAATAGAAGATATATTCCCGGAATTGGAACTGTTTGACCTCACACGCTTTATTCCTCTCGACAAAAATTGTAAATGCAGACAAAATCTCGATTATAACCTGCTCGACATTTCACACAAAATGTCAACATTACCATTCAAACGGATAAGCTGTCAAAGTGTAACAGTGACCTAAAGGCGGGCGATAAAATAAAAACAACAGTGGGATCTGACAGCTGACAGTAGTCGGCTCATAAAAGAAAATGGCGATTTATTTAGTTTCAAGGCGACCGAGCCTTTTCTCATAACTCTATTATTTGATTCTGCGGCTTAGCCTTGCATTGCTACGATTGTTCAACGGGAATAATAAGAGTGTACTAAAATAATCGGCCGCTCGTATTTTTGTAAACATTTGAATGAAATTAGGCGCAGGTTCGGGTGTATTTCAGGTCCATCGAGCCATATCGCTTTCCTTCGGGTCATAAATGAACCGAACTGTGAGTAGTGGCCGAACTCGTCGTCTACATTTTCATATTTCTAACTCACTTCGTGTTTTATTAGTTAATTGTTCCAATTGTCTGTGTGATTCGTAAAGTGGTGAGGAAAACAAAAGTCAAGAACAAACAAGGAAGATGATTAACAACCTGCCGAGGGTTAAATTAAGTGTGAAACTTCGCAGACTATTGATTGTCTAACGCATAGTTAGTTGAGACGCGTTTGTTATTGTTGCCTCCGCCCCTAGTCTGTTTGTTGATGAGAATCGCATTCAGCTTCCTGTTGTCGACAAAGAAATGCAGTCCAGCGGCAGCACCCGATATAGGCCATCAGCAACAGTGATGGTAAATGGTTCACTTAGTTTTTTTCTAGCACTGATTGTATTACAGCAGCCGCTCAACATTTGTGGTGGGTTAATAATAGAAAACGACAAGAAAAAAGCTCCAGATCTAGCGTTTGATAATTCGGTTTTGCTTACGCACATTGTAGGCTCTCCAAGAGCAGCAACAATAGCGAGTACGGCTGTGTCTACTGAATCTAGCATTGGCACTATCAGAAGCATGAATTTCACTATCAGCTATGATAATGTATCAGTTACAACCCCCTCCGCAGGGTTATTAAGAAACACAACAGCCAGTGATGTCCAGGAGGGAAATCAAACAGTGGCGATGAGAAATAGAGAAGTTGACCACGATAACGTCAGTGAACACCCAATACAAACTTTACCAATGCTGGCGGGATATGGGAAGAAAAAGGACAGTAAGTGAAAATTTGTAATTCTTTATTAAAAAAAAATGTAAATAATTGGGATCTGGTTTTGTGGATTGTAGGTATTGTGAGAGATCTGCGCGGGGTTTCGGGAAAATTTTATTAGGTAAACATCGCGGTCATTCGGGTTGTTTACTTAATTGGAAAGCGATAGTCAGCTGCAAGTCTGCGTAGGCGATCTACTATATGATAGACACCGACTACATCGATTTTACTGTCGGTCCGTGTGCTTTATATGGGTCACAGGGAGCTTGGGAAAAGTGGATTTGGATTCTACTATCTGGTTTTATGCGGTCAGATTGCGGAAGTGAATAAATATGAGAGGCTCCTTGAGAGTTGTGAGATATTGCGTTTCTTCGCATATTGCTTGGTAGTTTATGAGTATTGGTTGAACTCTGGGAGGATTTGCTTTCTACTTTTTGTGAGCAGCTCCCGCACATACTATTTGTTTCTTATTTTCCTCATTCTGTAAATTATGTTTTCTCAAGAATTGAATTGATTGCCAATGATTATTGCAGTTGCTTCATAGGGGTCTCATATACAGGGCCAAGTTGTTTTGGTTCTGTGAATAAACGTTTTCAACAATACCAACCAAATCCGAATCAGATCAATCAATCAAATCCGTCGTGAATTAAAGAACTCATGTAGTTTCATGATAAATGTGAAAAATTATAGGTCATCCAGATTTAAGCTGGACCACAACTTCCTTCGCTACACTCTGCAAATCTGTGTAATTACGTTAATACAATGCTAATAAAAATCGCTTCCAAACACTTCACTAAAACACTCTTAAACTTTCTTCTAACACATTTCGAAAAACAAATCGACTTATGTCCAAATGTCCAAATGTCCATGTGGTCCAACAGTAGATTGTCCTATCAGTTGGCTTGCAGAAGCCGACCAAAGACCACGCACGAATCGCTCCAAAATCATCGAAGTCTATTAATTCGCACCACGATTGTTTTGTTGTCACCACAACTTCAATCGCGTTATATTTCTACTGACTTGGGCTTGCAATGACTCGGTTATAACAACGTATGGTTATATGACACAACTAATTTTCCGATAAGGCATAACATTAGTGACGATTTTTTGTTTGGAAAACTGGATAAGATATATTATTCTTCTATATTATTGAACTAATGCTTTGTGGGATCATTTTTGTTTAGTTGGACTGTTCCATGTGTAGAATGTGTTTTGTAAAGCACCATCGGTTCTTTCGATTAGTTTTTTTATAAATAAAAACCACTAAATTGTTTTGGAAATCTTCTTTGAACCTAATTCTTGAAGGTCGGCACGTCTAGCTCTTGGTCGATTCAAAGAGCCTAACTCGCCTCGCAAATGGACCAACACGGGTAGCAGACATACACCACTATTCCGTTAATAACCTGGGCGTCCTCGTCACCTCCCACCCCAATAAAGACACAATCGAAGCTCCTTCGTCCTTGTGCATTTCAGAGCACTTTGTTCTGTCAATTGAATTTCCTTTAACCAATAGCAGGATCATAGAAAGACCTCTCAAAAAAGTATAGCTGTTCGATTAAATCTCCCACAACCTCATTCTCTTAAAGTTATATTCCCTCGGTTTTGAACTCCTGCTGATTAAGTAGATCTCATCCTATCTCAATTATCGAACCTGCCGCGTGCGATTTAGATCCACCGTCTCCGATCCTTTTTTTCCAACCTTGGGTGTCCCCTAGGGTAGTCGTTTTGGCCCCCGCCTATTTATGCTAACCATTATAGACATAGGCTCTAGTATCAATTACTCCTTCATCTCGCTTTACGCGGATGATACCAACATTTTAAAGTCAATCCGCCCTCCCCTAGACTTCTCCAATCGGATCTTGACAGCTTTTCGACTTGGTGCCAAAATAACTGCCTAGAACTGAATATCGCCAAATGTCACGCAATCACCTTCTTTCGGAAACGCTCCCCCACCCAGCCACGTGCCTAACTCTTACTGAACCAACCGATAACATCGGTTGAATCGATTTGCGGCCCGGGCGTCCGATGCGACAAGGAGCTCAAATTTACCGCACATATTGATGACATAATCCTTAAGGCCAACGTTGCCCTTGGCTTTGTCAAATGCTGGTCGAAGGAATTCCCAAACCCCTATGTCACCCGCTCACTCTACATAACTTTTGTCCGCCCAGTACTCGAATATGCTAGTCAGGTCTGGTCCCCGTATCAATTGTCTCACATTCGCAGGATTGAGAGAGTTCAACGTAGTTACTTGCGCATTGCCCTCCGTGGATTAAACTGGGGGAAATCCGCTGACTCTACCACCATATACAAGCCGTCTCCCTTTAATCAATCTTAACACACTACAAGAGCGCAGAATCAACGCCGACATCATCTTTGCCCATCGTCTTCTGTCAGGCTCAATCAATTGCCCAAGCCTGCTATCCACTATAACATTTCACACACACCCCCGTAACGTAACGTAACCCTCGACTCTTTTACTTGCCCGCCCATCACACTTCTTATGGCGCTAACGAACTCATCTCGCATATGCTACGACGGGCCAACTCTTTCCCCACCTCCTTCGATTTCAACCTCTTCACTCCCGCTCCCAAACGACGTCTCAGAAGATACCCGCCCTAGCCGCGCCCCCTCCTTCCAATATCCCTCTACCCAGCAATCCTACCTCTCCTCTCCCACTCTCCCCCTACATCTTCCCAGCCCCACCCACAATTTCCACCTCTCCCCTACAGCTCCCCAACCCCGCCCCCCACCAGTCCGTACACAGGCTGTCCACAGTCACTGTCTCACAAACGTCGCATTTGCCGCCCCCACATACACTCGCTCTTCCCCTGCCTCCTACCTCCCCTACTGCCCAGTCCTCTTCACCATCCTGGTTTTTTCTCCTTTTTTTCGTTTTTTAATTATTTTTAAATTACTACTTTAGATTTTAGGTTAGTTTGTAAGGGATTATATCAATTTATGCTTGTATTAAGCCTAATAAATGAGGGTTCTGCCCTCACTAAACTTAATCCAACTGGGACCGCCCAAACTACTTTTTCGTTGATTCATTAAGAGCCACGATTCTATCGAGTATCCCGTCGTTTGTTTCACACTGGATGAAGAGTATTAAACAAAAGACGAATGTGCGTTTTATTTCTGGGTGCGGGGGGACTATTAAGGCTAAAGAGTTAAACTTCCAACTATACACATCAGATAATACGTATGAAATTCGGATAGGACTCAAGAAGGTTAAAAATGGCTATAATGCGCTGTGGTTCGGTAAGTCTTTCGATCGGTGCGCCACGAAAGCTTTGGATTGGCAGGGACTTGACTTTATCCACTGCAAAAATGTGCTGGAGTCCGTCCAATACCATTTGCCTGATATCTTCCTCCAGAGCTCTCTCATGATTGCTGCTGATAGCCTGCTGCCTAGCAATGCTGCTTGTAGTTCCAGTCCGGCATTGAGACTGGTTTAGTTGGTGCCACTCACGCATATACCAAAACATTTGATTCGAGACAATGCAAACTATATAGTTATATTTAAACAAGACGAACTTAATCTGAAGCACATATACAATGATCATATAAATTCCGATATGACATTCAATCGTGCTTTACCAGCTATCAGACTAACACTCACTCTTCCAACATTGTCCACAGTTCTCCAATAGACTATTGCTGCATACGCCTCTTCGCTGGCGTCGCTGAACTTGCGGAGTACACCCTCCTTCCGGCTCCACGGCAAGCATCGAGGAATCTTTAATTATCTGAGGAGGGATACCTCTCGCAAATACTTCGTCCAAGCCACCTCCTGTTCTTCTGGGATCTTGTCATCCCATCCAATGCCGGCGCGTCAGATGTCTTGTATCATTTTCTTTCCTTGTATAAGGACTGGTGCTGCGAGTCCCAAAGGGTCGAAAGTGGACATTACCGCACTAGTAACCTCTCTCTTGGTAGGAGTCCTTTTTTCACTAAGTATGTCCCGAGGACTGTCCCGAAACCCCACACTGAAGGCCAATGTGTCTTCTTTTGTTAACCACCCAGCTTCAAGGGGTTTCTCCTCTTTTGTTAAGCCCAGGATTTCCTTCCTCTCCTCTTGTTGAAGCCCCTGGAGTATTTTTGGTCTGTTACTAGACCAGCCTCTTAGGTGAAATCCTACCCTTTCATGGATTTTATGTACGGCCTTCGTCACCCCCATAGCATCCTCTACTGTCCTGAAACTCTGTAAATAATCATCCATATAATGGTTCTCGAGCACAGCTTGCACTGCGGCTGGATGATGTTCCCTGAATTCCTCAGAGTTTTTGTTCATCACGTAAATAGCTGTTGATGGTGATGACGAAACTCCAAATACCACTGAAGTTATGCGATATTCTTCTGGCTTTCCCTTGGTGCTACCGCTGCGCCAGGAACCTTAGACTGTCGCGATCTGCCTCTCGCATTTGGATTCGAAGAAACATTTCTAATATCGGCCACCACAGCAACCGGGTTTTTCCTAATCCTGACCAAGACCCCAAAGAGCGATTGAAGGAAATCCGGTCCCGGTAATAGGGCGTCACAAACTTTTCCCATTGAATCTCGCAGCTGCGTCAAAAACTATACGCGGCTTCTTCTTAGTGGGGTGTATCACGGCGAAGTGCGGAAGATAGAAAGTTCTTCCCGGAACGGCAATTGAAGGAGCCAACTCTGCGTATCCGTTATCCAACAAGTTCTTTATTTGTTCCGTGTATATCCTAAGTTCTTCATTCTTGTCAAGTTTCTTTTCCGTAGTCACAGGCCGTTGGTAAGCTTGATCGTAATTGTTAGGTAGAACTTCGTCTTCGCCTTTCAACAGCAGCCCAGTTTCGAATCTACCGCATGTCAATCGTCTTGCAGTTTTTTCCAGTACCACCAACGCTCTTCGGTCTCTCACTCCAGTGATCTCGATTTCGAAATGATGACGGACTGTGACAGTATTTTTGGTCTCTGCCACAGAAAATTAAATCTAATTTATTTTTTATACCTGTATTCTTGGTGTCAGGAATGGTCAGGAATTTACAGTGTTCCCGCTCTCGGCCAGATTAGTCCTTTCAATGATGAATGATTTAGTTAGAATCCATAGATCAAATATTGAAACTCCTCTATTTCCATGGGCACCATTGAAACAATTTGGTATTTTAGAAACAGCTCTCCAGGTCAGTGATCAGCATTTAATTGCAAATAGATGTTCGTGACACTGTACAAAAAATTATAGTTGATTGTTTTTGCACGTTCACACTCGGGTCATATCTGAGTTAGGATTTATATGAAGGGTAAATTTTGGCGACCGAATCATTTGAAAGAATCTGACACTGGGAACTTCAGTAATTATGAGATATATTTAAAATTCTTCAAACAATTTAACACTTTTGGGAATCTAGTGTTTTTTTGACAACATTCCTTTTACTTTTTTAATTTTCTAGTTTTACTTTTCTTTAATTTTAAAACAAAAAAAAGGCACGGGTTTCTTCTCTTTCTTTCCTCTGCGAATTCTCTACCGGGACCAACAACAACCGTACTCTTTGCTGCTCTTTTTCAATCCAATCGAAAACGGAATTGCAAAACCGTATATCAAAAAACATTCACCTGTTCTCTCTCTCGCTCCCCATTCACGTCCACTTCGAAAACCGAATTCGAACTCGAAAAGCTGCACGATCCATACCCGAATCGGGGCGTGTTCGAAAACTCACTTGTGGATCGCGCAACTCCTCCACCACCTTACCATCATACCATTTTAAAACAAATTATATTAAAATTACAAATTATCGAATGATGGTGGTGGCGGAAACCGTACGTAACAGGACTAATGCTTCTGTCTCGTCATCTACTATCCTGCTATGGTTCACAAATTTCACTGGCACATTGTCTTTACCTTCGGACCCGTGAGGCATCGGCGATTCTGCCCTTCCTCAGCTTCCTGGTGACTATAAGTCCCCAATTATCTCGACCGAGGAGTAAAAGTGGTTCTTCTTTTCTGTAGATCAGTTGTTGTTTAATTCCTTGCAAGTGCTTGAATTTTCTTATTATCTCCCTTGTCACCTCTTGCTTGGCCAGCTTCAAGTCGTCGACAGTTATCGCTTCGATATCTTTTCTCTTCGGTGGGTTCCCTTGATCTTCAACTGGATCCTCTGCGACTCGCCTTCCCTGATGCATTGTCCGTCGACGGTCTCTAAAACGAGGGGTTCGGGCTTGCCTTTTACCCCAATCTTCTCGGCGACGAATGCATCCAACAATGAAATGATCGATCCTTCATCACGGAGAGCTAACACTTTGGCTGATCCCTTTGGCCCATACATACCCCTTGCGCCATCTTTAAATAGACCCTTGCAAGTTGACCTCTGATGTTGGTGTCGAAGAAATTTGAAGCAGAGTCGAGCCTCTTTTGCCATTTTCCACCTATCACTTACGTCAACTCCTTTGATCATGCGACATTCAAGAATCCCAAGTGCCTCTCATATACAGGACACATCAGTCTGCCATCCTCCAGAACCAATTTATCTCGAACAACGTGAACAGCTCCTCTCGGCGAACCGCGTCTCACCTCAGACAATAGATATGCCTGGGGGTTTTCTTCGGTTCCCAAGACACTTCCGGTGGCGCGAAATCCCCACACATTTCCGCTTCCACCTCCAAGAACCCGCTGAAAAGCGAGAGCTCCGGCTGTTCTTCTCCTCTGTGGCTATGATGGTATGAGAACCACCTGTATCTTATTAATGACTGCATCTTGGCGATCAATTCCCTTATTGTCTCCAGCTGGAAGGGCCAACTGTTACTGCGAGGCGGCGTCTCGGTAATGTCGCGAGTACGGATCGCCTACCAAGTGAATGGACTGTATTTCATCATCATCATCATCATCATCGGCACTACAACCGGGAACCGGTCTTGGCCTTAATTAGCAAGTACTGAGGCTTGTTAAATTTTCCATAATGATTTGTTTTTTCCGGGCAAGGTCATTAGTCTTGCGCCAGAGGCTCCCCGACGGGACTGTATTTATATTATTTTATTTAGAACTATTTTGTTTATTACTCCAATCTGTATCACGATCTCTTCGCAATCCTGTCGGCAATGTCCTATTGCGGGAATGTCCCTCTCACACCGGACGCGTCTTGCTTTATACAGGCTAGTCACGTCCCCGTTCGCCTTGTCATAGTAAATGTTTTCTTGGCCTTGACCAAAGCTGCCTCCATATGTCTGTTAAAATACAGGTACTGGTCAAGCCAAATACCAAGATATTTAACCACACTCTTGGTTGCCAGTTTGTGTTCGTGTGGTTCCATGATAACTAACTTTCGCCAGTTTTTTCTTGCGTCATTTGTGGCTTTATGCAACGGGGTTTTAAACAGAATAGCTTCACAATTCTGGAAGTTTATCTTAAGTTTCCAGTCGTCGCAATATCGCTGCACTTTACTGAAGTCGCGTTGCATTAAACTGTTTATGATTTCAATTTTCGGGCCTGTTGTATAAATTATAAGATCGTCTGAGTATGCAATTGCGTCGGGAAGTGCGCTTAATGTGTCGCTAATGTAAATGTTAAAAAGAAGAGGAGAAAGTACCGCTCCCTGTTGTACACCATTCTTAATGTTATACGTTATACTGGCGGTCACTTTGCCGTTTTTGACCACGAACCTCCTGTTATTTAACACATCATACAGTATATAGAGTAAAGGTTTCTACGAGGGTTGCCTTTTATATTTCGGGATTAGAGAACAAAAACAAATATTGATCATCGAAAATCACTTTATTGTTTTTCAAAATATTCCCCATGAAGATCTATACACTTTTGCATGCGTTTGAACCAATTGTCGAAGCACTTTTCCCACTCTGATTGAGGTATCTCCAACACATGCATTCTGAATGCAGCAACCGCTTCTTCAGGTGTCGAAAAACGTTGACCTCTCAGTTTGTTTTTTACGTACGGGAATAAAAAGAAGTCATTCGGTGCCAAGTCAGGACTATACGGCGGATGACCCGTGAAATCGATGTTTTGGGTGCTCAAAAATGCAGTTGTCGCAGCCGATGTGTGAGAGCTCGCATTGTCGTGGTGAAGAGTGATCCGTCTTCGGCGCTTGGTTTTCCTGATTTCTTGGAAGACAACCGGCAAACAAATGGTTGTGTACCACTCAGAATTGACTGTTCTGCGTTGTTCTAGTGGTACGGTTGCGACATGTCCAGTTTTTCCGAAAAAACAGGCGACCATTTGCTTGGAAGTGCTTCGTGCGCGAACAACTTTTGTTGGATTTGGCTCATCTTGAAACACCCAGACAGTCGACTGCTGTTTACTTTCGGGCTCATACGCGTAAATCCACGATTCATCACCTGTCACGATGTCATAGACGTGTTTCGAAGCACCGCGACCGTATTTTTCGAGCATTTCTTTCGACCAATTGACACGAATCCTTTTTTGGGCGATTGACAAATTGTGTTGGATCCGACGCGAACAAATTTTTTTGACAGTCAAATGTTTATGCAATATTGAATGTATGCTGGTCCCACTAACGCCGAAGGTTGTCTCAATCTCACGATAGGTCACATGACGATCTTCCAATATCAGTTCGCGCACAGCATCAATGGTTTTCTGAACAACAACTGATTTTGGGCGACCTTCACGAAATTCATCTTGGAGTGAACTATGACCACGATTGAATTCACCATACCATCGATAAACACTGGTCCTTGATGGAGCTTCATCGCCAAAAATTGAAATAAGTTCATCCATGCACTGTTGCTGAGTTAATCCACGCCGAAAGTTGTAAAAAATAATCGCACGAAAATGTTGACGATTTAATTCCATTTTTGGGCCGAGATGAATCTTTTAAGTTACTGTAAACAACACAAATAGCGCTGGTATGTCAAAACGTTCTGAGTGCGTATAACCTCAAAAATGTCCAACTTTACGACAGAGCTGTCAATTGCCAGATTGCAACACTAGAGTTGCCAAATCCCGAAACATAAGAGGCAACCCTCGTACATACCTTGTCTGACAATCTAGTAATATAATCCCTTAAGCCAAACGGTGTCGAAGGCTTTTTCCCAGTCGATCAGACAGGCCCCCATGCATTGGTTCTTGCATTTATTCCAATGTATGCCGGAAACCAGTTTAGCTGTGGCATGTGTAGTTTCATGACCCGCCTTAAAGCCAAACTAGTTATTTGGAATAATGTTGTTGGCATCAACCCATTTAAGCAAAGCTTTGTTTATGACTTTCTCGAATACTTTACTGATGCTTGGAAGTAAGCTTATCGAACGCATGTTTATTGGGTTTGTACAGTTACCCTTTTTTGATATAGGCTGAATGATTGCTGTTTTCCAACGCGTGGGATAGTATGTATTATTTAACGCGTTGTTAAATAGAAGTGTGCATATGTCCATTGTTAATGGTTGTAGATACTTAAGTTCGATATTTGGTACTTCATCTATTTAAACTGACTTTTTGTTTCTTAATGAGTCGAAGATTCTCTGGATCTCCTCCTTCATTATTAATAGGCTATTAGCCTTGTTATTGGCGTTAATAGCATTTGCCAAACTATCGTCATTAAATTTGGTAAAGCCGAGATTCTCTGATTGCCAATCTGGAATTTCATTTCGAAGGTGCATGTGATTCACTAGAGCTCTGTTTTCCAAGTCGTAGTTTCGGTGGATGCTTTCATTTACCTTGGACATTTCTTGGAAGACAGCTCCCATAGTGTTTGGTTTTTCTAAGGGATCTTCTATCACGAAGAGCTCATTACTGAGGATAGCGTTTTTTGTATCTATTATCCCTATGTTGATTAACATTTGTTTGTTTCGTCATTATGTCGTAAGTGGAGACAGAGAATCTCATTTTGATTATTTCTGCTGAACATCTTATTGATTTTGGGGAACATGTTCAGGGTATTAGACTTTATAGTCCGAATTCTGTTGTTGCAATATAAATTTGTTGCTAATCTATAGTTAGCTTTTAGTAATTCTTGGAGGTATTTTAATCGGGATTTCAGTGATATTATCTTCTGGTCGTGTCTGTCAGTAGACGGTCTGTATAATTGTTTTAGTTTTGTTAGCAGTCTGCTTTTTTTCCTGTGAAGTGCGTTTATTGTTGTGTTGTTATACAAGGTCATATTGTCCGGTTCTGTTGTTTTTGGAATTGTTTTGTTCATTGTTCGTTTTTTAGTTTCGTCCATTTGTTGAATGTATTTGTCAATTTCGTCATTCGTCAGGCTTCTGTTAATAATTCTTTTGTTAACGGTCTGGTGAATCGTAGCCATCGCATTGCCCCGCGGTTGTAGGGTTGTGGGGCCACGAATAAAAGGAAAAACCATCAACGGCGAGTATTATGCGAACTTATTGGAGCCTTTGAGTGATGAAATTAAGGAAAAAAGGCCGCATTTGGCGAAAAGAAAGTGTTGTTCCATCACGACAATGTGCCTGCTCACACATCCGTTATGGCAGTGCCCAAAATTAATGATTTGGGATCGGAATTACTTCCTCATGCACCCTGTTCGCAAGATTTAGCACCCTCTGAGTATTTTATTTTTGCATACTTGAAGAAACGGCTAGGTGGTAAAAGATTTGCCAACGATGAAGAGGCGATGTCTGCAGTAGATGGCTATTTTGAGGAGCTCAATGTTTCTTCATCATCATCATCGGCACTACAACCCGGATCCGGTCTTGCCCTTATCCAGCAAATCTCTCCACCGGTCCCGATTTCGAGCCGATGTCATCCAGTTTGCCACTCCCAAGCTCTGAGTGTCCTGGTCTACGCCATACCTCCATCGCAGACAAGGTCTGCCGCGCTGTCTCCTTCCATAAATTCTGCTACAAAGGAAGGCTAAATGGTTAATCTTCCAGTTATATAAATTGAACAATACAGACAACAAACATTCAAGAAGGGGAGAAATGCAGTTCAATCTTATTTGGTAAGCCATATTTAAAACAGTGCTACAAGTGGTACAAAAACGAGTAGTAAAACTTATTGACACACGTTTTTTTATAATGCCATTAAAATATGGACGCTACACAGCCCGCCTATCTCTTCTCTATAGGATAAACATAGAATTGTTCCTTATCCGAGTAGCACGAGTCTTGTCTTGATCTTGTGTTTCCTCGTCGTTATACACTCCACACATCCAAGATCAATGTACATCGGCACTTTCATATTGCAAAACCAGTACTTACTCGTCGTCATGTGTTTTTCCGTGACCCTTTCAAGTTACCTTGATTATATTCTTGTTTCTTAGCACTTAAATACTTAAATACTTTCAAGGTAAATAATCAGTCTTGTATTCAATACTCGTGTTTCTATCGCTGAATAGTCTATAAAATATTCATCATCATCATCGGCACTACAACCGGGATCCGTTCTTGGCCCTGTTTAACAAATCTCTCCACCGGTCCCGATTCTGAGCCGATCTCATCCAGTTTTCCACTCCCAAGCTCTAAGCGTCCTGGTCTACGCCATACCTCCATCGCAGACAAGGTCTGCCGCGCTGTCTCCTTACATAAATTTTGCTACAAAGGACTTTCCGGGCAGGCTCCTCTTCGCTCATTCGAGCTAGGTGTTCCAGGCTTTGTTGGATTTGATCAACCGTTCTCGTATTTTTTTTCCATATTGTGATCGGCTGATACTATTGATCCAAGGTAGTTAAAGGATTCATCATCATCATCATCGGCACTACAACCGGGGGCCGATCTTGGCCTTATTTAGCAAGTCTCGCCACTGGTATCCGGTCCTTATCCGAGACTTGTCAAATTGTCCATAATAATGTGTTTTTCCGGGCTAGGTTATTAGCCTTGCGCCGTAGTTAAAGGATTGTACTAATTCAAATTCGTGCTCCACTACCCTGATAGTTTGACCAACGTTAGGTCTTCTCTTTGCAGAAGTTGCCACCATGTACTTAGCTTTCCCCTCATTAATGTGCAGTCCCAGTTTCTGTGCCGCCTGCTCGATCTGGGTGAAGGATTCCTGTACAGCCGATTCGGTTCTACCGATGATGTCGATATCATCTGCGTAGGCAAGTATCTGGCTGAACTTGGTGATAATAGTCACTCTAGTTGTAACGCCAGAGTCACGGATTACTTTCTCCGACTCTAGGTTGAAGAGTCCCCTTGTCGGAGTCCATTAAAGATGTTTATTGGTTAGGACAGCAATCCCGTTATTTGTACAACTGTTTCAGCAGTTGCCTTATTGTGAACATTTGGTCCCTCGTTCCTACGGCAGCCGCATTGGTAGTCTCCCAGTATTTCTTCTGCGTACGGTGTGATTCTCGCCAGTATAACATTTGTTAGTATTTTGTATGTGGGGTTGGGAGCAATGATATTCCCCCGTAGTTTTCGCAGTCAGATCTGTCGCCTTTTTTTAAGATGGGAAAGTCGATTGAAGTTTTCCATTCTTCCGGAGAGACTTCCTTATTCCATATTGTTTTGATGAGCTGGTGGATCTTTTGACCGATTGCCTCTCCTCCATGCTTCACAAGCTCTACCGGTATGCAGTCGACTCCGGGACCCTTATTGTTTTTTAATCGATTTATTGCGTCAACAACTTCGTTGAAAGAGTAGTCTGGGATCTGAGCCTCGGCTGTATGTATGTCTGGTGCGTTTATTTGTGGTTGATGGGTGCGCACATTGAGCAGGTTTTCAAAGTACTGCTTCCATCTTGTCATTATTTGTTTGGACAGTAATCCCGCTATTTTTACTTGACTAATTACGTTGGTCATGGTCAACCTACAAAGTCATATGAATTTGTTTGGGATTCCGAACTCTCTCATGGTATTATATAGTTCTACCATGGCTATGTTGTCGTAGGCGGCCTTAAAGTATATAAATAGATGATATAATGGAATCTTAAATTCTAGACATTTTTCCCTCGCCTGCCCAAGGGTGAATATCTGATCAATCGCTGATTTTGACCAATGATGACTTTAGTGTATGGGGCTATCCGATCTTGTAGGATAGAGGAGAGTATTTTATAGGCGGTACTCAGCAATATTATACCCCTATAGTTGCTGCACACTGTGATATCTCCCCCTCTTATGTATGGGCATCTTTCCTTGCTCCCATACGTACACCACGATCTCATGAATTGCGTGATGTAATGCTGCCTCTCCTTGTTTGATCAGGTCAGCTGGTATGCCATCAGCTCCGGGGGCTTTGTTTGATTTGAGCTGTTTTATGGTTATTGCTGTTTCCTCAATGCTTGGTGACGATTTTGCATTGGTGGAGGCTCCAATTCTTCTGAGCTGACTATTTAGCAATTTATTGAAGTGCACTTTCCATCGCTCCAGAATGCCTTCAGGATCGGTGATAAGATTACCATCTTTATCCCTGCAGTAGTACAGCGTGGTGTGTACCCCGTCGTACTGCGGATTATTTGTTAAAACTTCCGCTCCTGGTGCGAACCTCGTTCTCTACTTTTCTCTATTTCACAGACAAGGCTTTTTTCCCATGTACTTTTCTTTTGTCTGTGAAGTCTTTTTTCTAATCTTCTGAGCTCTTTATATTTCTCCTCGCGTACCCCCGTCCTGCGAGACTGCTGCATTGTCCGGTATGCAGCATTTTGCTAGTGTGCACTCTTCATCAAACCAGTCTCTCCTATCTCTACGACTACTGGCCCCAAGACTTACTCTCCCTCCATCGAGCTCTTCGGAGGCGACTCTAAACGCATGAACAAGGTGTTGCTGGTGTTCTCAAAGCGTAAGGCAGTCGTGTTCATTCGAATCTGATCCGCGGATGCAATACGTCTCCGTAAGACAATCCGCGCTCGGAAAACTATACCAACAAGATAGTGATCCGTGTCGGCGTTGGCATCTCGGGAGGTTCGTACCGTCATCAGGCTCGAGGAGTGGTGGTGATCTATCAACACGTGGTCAATTTGGTTGCGAGTGGTTCCATCAGGTGATACTCAGGTGGCTTTGTGGATGTCTTTAAGCGGAAACCTGGTACTCGCAAGGACCAAGTTCTTTGATGCTGCCCGTTCGATGATTCGTAGTCCATTGTCATTAGTGGTCTCGTGGAAATTATGGGAACCTGCGTAGTGCCTGAAAACCGGCTCCCCACCTATTTTCGCATTCAAATCACCACGAACGATTTTCATATCGTATCTTGGGCAGGCATTGAGGGCCCGTTCAACGTTCTCGTAGAATTGTTCATTTGTAACCTCCATGGGACTCCTCTGTAGGTCCGTGGACGTTTATGAGGCTTTTATATTATTTTTATTATTTATTAGCCTGTATGTTAGGAACGCGGAAGTTCGTGACCTCAGCGACTCGACTCCGGCATCGTTCCCTGTCCTGTGCACTCTCCTTCCACGCTTGTCCAGCCGATACGATCTCTTTAGGGCTTATGTTCTTAAACTTGCCTCGCACGCGAAGAGTACATAGCATTTTGTTTATTGCATTAAAGCCGATAATGGGAGACTTCAGTTTTTGGCTGACTAGAAAGCCTGCCCCGAGCACATGGTGTTTTGCATGACAGATGTAATAAATGTCATACTCGTTTCTTTGAATAACACCATTCCCCGTCCATCTTATTTCTTGTAATTCTGTTATGTCAGCATTATATTCGGACAGGGCATCGGCTAGCTGCTGTGCAGCTCGAGCTCTGTATAGTGAGCGAACATTCCATGAGAAAATGCTCAAATCGTTTAGCCATTTTCGTTTGCGTGGTCTTCGTGAATCTTCCATAATAATTTGTTTTTCCGCGCAAGGGTATTAGTGTTGTGCCAATCGAGGTTTCTTACTATTGTATAAACAAAGTATCGAAGCTATTGAACATCGGTGGGAAAAGTGTATGGAGCTAAAGGGAGACTACGTTGAGAAATAAATAACGTTTTTGGCAAATATTTTGTGTTTTCTTTGTCGGACCGATTAATTTTGGGACTGCCCTCGTGTGTTTACGAATATTGTCACATTTATAATATTCGCCGCGACTTTTCTGTCATAGTTTAGGTAATTATCATTCATATATCATGTCACCACCACTCCTCATCTTACTCTTTTTATCGGCGCACAATTCCCAATTATCGAGGCCGCCTCGATAGGCATTGTTCTGTAGACCATGCAGATTGTTTAGTTTCCTTTTCCTTGATCAGATTCCATGGACTTGATGTATGAGCTAAGATCGGTCTGCCGTTATTGGTTCACAGCTTCCTAATCATATTTTGAATGCAGAAGTTTTCATTACTTGGGAATAGAGTCGTCACCATGATGCTCATCAGTTTAAGGGTTTTGGATGCAGTATATTGTGACGCATATGACAATCAGTACTGGAATCTTCGAGAAAGTCCGAAACAAAGTACTAGATTATTTTAGGAAGTACTGGAAAACTGGAATAGAAAAGTCGAGATTATGGAACAGACGGAAACGAAACGCAGAATCAGAATGAAGGAACGGTATAAATACGTCGCACACAGATCGTGGAGATGAGTAAGAAGTAGAAAGTGAAGCAAGCCATAAGTGCGGAAGTAATAAGTAATGAGTACGCAGTGAAGAAGTAAAATACGCGATAATTACGGAAGCGATAAGCGAAGAAATCGTTATGTGTACGGTAAAAAGTAACGGTTGTTATTAACGGACTAATAAAGTGTCACATTAATTCAAAATCGATTTAACGGCTCTTATTTATTTTAAAATAATTAATCCAGCGAACCCTAAACTCGCTACAATTGGTGTCAGAAGTGGAATTAATTATTGGTGAAATAAATAAGTCTGTGGAAGTGTATTGTGACGATGGCAGATCGGCATTCGGAGAAGAGTTCGCAACCGTTGGACATTTCGGAGATGTTCAGGATTATGATGGCAAAATTGGACGCGCAAGCTATCGATATTAACTCAAAATTGGATGGGCGAGCTGAAAAATTGGATGCGCTAGCTGAAAAATTGGATGCGCGAGCTACAAACCTTAATGCAAAATTGGACGTGCAAGCTGCAGAGTTTAAGGCAAAATTGAATGCCCAAAGGCAGTGTATGAAAGTATTCTGGGACTTGGAAGCGGAAGAATCTGAGGATGAGGAGAAATTGGAGTCACATGAAATGAAGAAACTCGGGGAGAGCAAAGCTATGGCCGACAGCAGTGAGGAAGAGGAGGAAGATGACGATGATGTGTTACGTGAAGAACTGAAGGATCTCATCGATGATAACCCGATTGAAGAGGACGGCAGTGATGGCGAAGACACTGATGCTTCAGGCCGTTCCCTGAAACGGATTTACAATGATGATGACGAGTTGGACGACCGACTGGAAGACGACGACTGTGACCTTATTGAAGAGAATCTTGGTTTGAAAGTCGAAGGCAGAAAGCGTTCCAAGCGTCTGCGTCGTACACACGACGAAGAAAGTGATGGAGAGGAACAGCAAGTCGATGAAGGTTCAGCACGTGAAGCTATAACCGAACAGCTATTCGACGACGAAGACGATGTTGAACGCCGCTCTGAACGTAGTCACAGGGAAACTGAGGTGGCAAAACATTTCAATGATGAAGAGGAATCGGTGTCTGGTGCTGAGGATTTTATTGTAAACGACGAAGGAAGGCCAATTGCTGAGAAGAAGAAGAAAAGACGACTTCTAGTCACTGACGCGTCATTGCAAGAAGGTCAGGACAGTTTCGGTGTAGATTTCGACTATGAGGATTTCACTAAATATGACGAGGATGGAAATGAACCCGAATCGGATGGTGATGACTACGAAGAGGAAGACGATATTGGGAAACGTGAAAAACGACCCAAGAAATCAACCAAAAAGAAATCTACCCGAAAGACTATTTTTGAAGTATGTGAACCTAGTGAATTGAAAAGAGGTCACTTTACGGATTTAGACAATGAAATCCGTAAAATGGATATTCCTGAGCGAATGCAATTGCGCGAAGTTCCGGTTGCGCCTGTTCCAGAGGGATCCAATGAACTACAAGATGAAGTTGGATGGATTTACAAACAGGCGTTTTGTAAATCAACTGTTTCCGAACAAGAGAGATCAACGGATGTTGGAGGTCGAGAACGCTATTGTAAGCCATCACATACGGGGGGAAAGATCAAGCAAGCCCTAGATTGTAGGCGTAATCAACAGCTAGAGGTGCCGTTCATTGCGTTCTATAGAGAAGAACACGTGAAACCAGAATTAACGTGCGACGATCTATGGAAAGTCTATTACTACGATGCACGCTGGTGTTTACTGTCAGCTCCAAAGAACAAACCGCTCCAGTTATTTGAAAAGATGCGTAACTACCAGTTGGATACGGTTATGAAATCGACAGATGCTCCAATACCAGATGATATGCGTGTGATTAAAGATGAAGATCTAGACCGCTTATGTGATGTGCAAACTCCAGAAGAGCTTAAGGGTGTGTACATGGATTTTCTCTTATACTATTCGCATGGGATCCCTAAAATGCAAGACGAATTCCGTCGTCAGGAAAAGAAAGAATGGCCGCAGGCTAGAGCTGACGCGAAAAGGAGAGCAGTAGAAAATTTGGAAGAAGGTCAAGAACTTCCACCGCGAACGCCAGGATGAAAGTGGTGCATCGCGATCGACTGGTGGCTTTTGTTGGCCCGGGAGACCAGTGAACTTAGTTCGGGACGAACTAATCTGGGCGGAGGGTAGTGTGACGCATATGACAATCAGTACTAGAATATTCGAGAAAGTCCGAAATAAAGTACTAGATTATTTTAGGAAGTACTGGAAAACTGGAATAGAAAAGTCGAGAATATGCAACGGACGGAAACGAAACGCCGAATCAGAATGAGGGAACGGTATAAATACGTCGCACACAGATCGTGGAGATGAGTAAGAAGTAGAAAGTGAAGCAAGCCATAAGTGCGGAAGTAATAAGTAATGAGTAAACAGTGAAGAAGTAAAATACGCGATAATTACGGAAGCGATAAGCGAAGAAATCGTTATGTGTACGGTAAAAAGTAACGGTTGTTATTAACGGACTAATAAAGTGTCACATTAATTCAAAATCGATTTAACGGCTCTTATTTATTTTAAAATAATTAATCCAGCGAACCCTAAACTCGCTAAAATATTAATATGCCTTAAGACGACGCAGGACCAATCTGTAGAGACCACCTTAGACATCGTTTTGGACTTCTTTTCTTAATATCTCGAAAGCCTGAATACTACTTTTTCTCATGTTTTTCACAACATCATGTGATTATATTTATTTATTTTTGATATTGATTTCATTTAAACGACTGCACTAGATATCCTTTTAAATCGATTCCGCAACATTGGTTTATTGAAAAGTTACTGAACTTCTCTCTCAATAAACTGATTGTCTTACGATGGTAATCGCATTGCCATTTCCGTGTTCAAAAGAATTTCACACCTCCAGATCATAAACCACACAAAACTGTTAATTTTTGTGGATGTAAAGAACTGCGTATGGTTTTTTCACCCCAATGCGGCAATTTTGTTTATTTACGAAGCCATTTAACCCAATCTGCAAAATTTCTACGCAATAAATTTGGTTCTTGAGTCAACTGAATTTAAATGCGTCTTAGAATGCAAATCTGTTATGAAGAAAATTCCGTGTAGTGTCATGAGGAGGTTCAAGCTCTGGAGAGACTTCTCATTGTTGCCGATTTTCATGCATAGTTTAGTTCACAGCATCGACATTGTGAGCATTTCGTTTATGTTTTTTACGAGTTGGATTCTTAACATCATTAGCACTACAACTTGACTCGAATTATTATCTTAAATTACTAATAGTTAGCTCTGTAGATCGATTATGTAGTCCATAAAATTCATATAATGTGCGAGATAAGGTCAGATTAGATTCATTATCTTTGTAATAAATTCTGACAAAGTTTATACGTCATGTGATTGTGTATCTTTCCATCGTGATTTGCAAAACAATACTGAACACAAACGTCGACTTTTGTATGAATTAGAAATAAAACATGGTGGATAGATGATCACCAGATATATATATTATATACTTTGATCACCAGATATAAACATAAATTAGCAATGCTTGTACGAAGAGAAACTCGGGTAATAACTGATACCGATATTTTGAATTTCAACCTGCCTGGGCATAACTTAGTCCTACTTAATTACTCCCATTCTTGATCAAAAAGTTCTCTTAATTTTTGTCAGAAAATGCAAAATATGAGTTGATTCATGAAATTTGATAATATTTCCTTCAAAGTACTCTCCATAGAATGCAACACACTTATGCAAACCCACCGTGATCCAATCCTCGAAATATATTTTATACTCGGTGTTAAGTCTCCGATTTTTTCATTCTCTCCTCTAGAATGCTAAAACGGTGCTCCGTAATGTTTTAACAGAAAGTGGTCACAGGGAGCCAAATCAAGTGAATGTTGGATGATAGTCATTTCGTTCTTGGTCGTCGCGGACAGTAATATACGTTATCAAATCCACGAGTTGTTTCTTTTCTTTCTTGGCGAACTGCTTTACGGAATCATCTCATAACGCTCAAATAATACTCCTGGTTCAATATCTCACCTTCAGGAATTCATGGTACACAACGCCGTCGTAATCTGTGAAAATCGTGGGACCACCATCTTTTTCGACTAAAAACGGTGCGGATTCTTCGGTCTGGACTTATGCCGTGCATGCCATTCACCCACTTCTCGTTTCAGAGTCAGTCCAGGAAATCAAGTTTTTTTGTGATATCAATGTGGTCCCTTCTTCACAAGAAATATTGCATTTTTTTTGCTACAACAGCTAGGAAACCTAAATCATTAACTAAAATGTTGTGAGCGGGTTCATAAGCAATGTATCTACAACTTTGTTAGCTCTCTGATAGTTATATTGTGGTTGTCGACAAAGATTTCTTTAACTTTATCGATGTTTTCGTCGGTTTCCAATCTGATAGCTTACCCCTGGGTTCGTCATCCTCAACTAATTTTCAAAAATGTATGCCACTGGTAAAAGATTGTTTTGTTTAGAGTGTCGTTATCAAACGACTTTTCCAACATTTCGAAGGTTGCCAGACTTAAATCAATTTCATATTTAAAATTGTAATGAATCGAAAAAACGCATAATTCTCGTTGTTCACTATTTTAGACAGACATCACCTCTTCGCCGATTCAAATAATTAAACTCAAACTCATATGCCAATATGGGATAAACCCCAACACACTGGATCTGTTCTTCGCTTCTCACATCATCATCATCATCGGCACTACAACCGGGATCCGGTCTTGGCCTTATTTAGCAAGTCCTGAGGCTTGTTAAACTTTCCACAATAATTTGTTTTTCCGGGAAAAGTTATTAGCCTTGCGCCAATTAATAAGTCGTCTTATTTAATTACAAAAATGTTTGACTTTCAAAATATTCTAAATACTAGGTATATCTTAACACGTCAGTCGATAAAACCTGATTGACCTATTCCACCGTTCGCCTATATCCCTTTTCCAGTCATCTTTTTTTGTTTCTCCAATTCCGTATCTCACACTTCATTTGGGTCGTGGGATCGTTTTGATAATCCTGTTCGATGGTTGTTTGGACATCTGTGTCATGTTGGGTGCAGCATTGAATCCTATCTTCAATGCAGAAAGTTTATCTGGTACATTGTTTGGACAGCTGCAGCAGTGAATCCTATCTTCAATGCTGAAGGTTTATCTGTTGCATTGTTTGGACAGCCGTGTCATGTCGGGTGCAGGAATGAATCATATCTTCAATGTTAATCACGTTAGAGGTCATCATTTTTATTACATTGTGATGTAGGTTTGTGATGAATCTTATCTTCTAGTTGGGAGTTGGGTGTGTTAACTCGCCAGAAGTCGGTCTTTCGCCACCCCATTTTATTTTTTTGATTCGATTATCAGTCTCGATTGACGTCCGAAGTGTAAGGACACTAATGAACTAAATCTATAATGTAATTAAGAAAAGAAATTCAAAATTTGAGTATTTTCTTATGGTATTTATTATTGGGCCCCGCCGATTCCCAGGGCCCCTATTCAACAATCGGTCGTCGCTCTTCCTCGAGGCCCCGGAAGCGCGCTGGCGACCGCAACGAACCTTCTCAGAAGCAGTCTTGAAAGATCTCTCGTTCTTTTAAGGACAAGGAGACACGCTCCCTGAGAGAAAGGCTACTATATTAGGAATCATATGAGTATCAATAGAACTTCGTCAGTATAAATTCCTAACAGACGTAAAGAGAATAGAATGCAGAGTTAAAAAATGATTCGTTCTATGATAAGATTGGCAACGGAATATAAATTATGTTGTCATAAAATAAACAAAACTAAGTCATGGTCTAATGGCAATGGATGAAAAAAATCAGATCGCGAAAAAGTCACGTCTTGATAAAATTGGAAGAAAGGTCTATTGTTAGGTATGCCACAAAAGTCGAGTGCCTCAGCAATAAATTCCCAAAGCGATTGCTTCTGTTGGCACTTGTCAGTCTCGACTGATACTGTATCTAAATTGCATTCGTTGAATTGTACTAATCAAATATCGGACCGTGTTCAGTCATATTTCACCATGGGACTTACGACAATTTGGGGTGGGAAAACTGCATGGGATTTTTTTACCATCTGTGTTTTTACCATCTTCTGTTTGTATTTGGTGTAGCTGTTGGCACTGGTATCATGCAGGTTTTTCTATAACCCTTGAAGATTGATTTTTACTGAATCTTCTACTTCATTGCATTGGCAGTCTTTCTTTCCTAATTTTGTTATATCTTCTAGTAGTATTGTCGAGTCGAGTATCTTCAGTAAGAGTAATCCATTTTTCAGAAGAAGTGTTGTATACAAACTGGGGACATGTAATTGTAAGCCTCAGGAGAATTCAGAAGCGACTGAGGTCGAATTTCTTTGCAGTATGTTCATCCGCCCAACCAAACGATCAAATTGTTGATATTTTGAGCTTTAATCTAACTCAATAAAATTTAGCCCCAGTGTTCGTTCCACATTGTGGCATGGCCCCGTATGTAAGAAATTATGTTGGTTATCATCTTCTGCCCAAAATCTAGAACTTAACTTTTGATGACTACAAACTTTTCGCAAGCCACTATTGTCTGAATTGTAGAAGTCCGAAGGTGTAGAGCAATTCATTAATAACCGAATTCTTTCCTCAATCTGATTCTATTGGCAGGGTCTTAACCTTATCCCCACACACTATGTCGTCATCGTGAACTATTTAATTTTTTATGTTCGGTGTCTTTGTTCCTCTGGATATTCAACACCCAAAGCACACTTTCAGTTCTTCGTCGACGTAAATAAATTATCTCAGTTAGTAAATAAGCAGACATTTACTTTAGCTCGTTACCGACCAATCTAATAAATACACAAATGAAGGCATATTTGTCCTTAGGCTCACACCACTACTATGTTAAGACCGCAAAATGTTCGTCAATTAATAATCGAATTACAAAAACTTCTCCTAAACGAACAGCATGGTTCTATGACAAAACCAACTTGGACGATGTAATCGACTTTCTTTAGCTCAGACTTTCTAAATTGTTAGTCATTTTTACGCATTGTTAACCTTAACGCTATCATATACAATTGACACAATGAAAGAGTTCATATGCCTTAGAACAAGGGACTTCATTACATCAAACCTTACTCGAACAACAGGTTTGATTTCACGTGTGCATCTGTTTGAAAAAATGAGTTGATCTTCTGTTTGTATATCACAATTAACCCTTTGCACTCGAGGCCGTTTTCGCGCAGGCGAACCAGCAACTCGAGACGTTTCGTAGCGCTTTTTGGTGCATTTACTATCTCTGACGTAAAATGATTACACACAAAGTAACACACAAATCTTTTATATTTTAATGTTTAATGTATCTTTACAGTTTTACGAAGATAATATCTTAAGCATTAGTCCTTGTAATTGAGCTTTGTATGGTATTTTAGAAAACAATTGCCGAGATGTATGCCCGGCTTTTCGGGACAAGTATCACAATAGTATGTAGTTTGATGTCTTTTGCCATGTTCAGTCCTTTTAGAACACACTTTGCAATCCTTCCTAACTCCTTTTAGGATGATATGCAGCTTTCAATCTAAGCGGATGTGTTCGGAACTGGAGGTTGATGTTGAAGATCGAGGACGTGTCTGACGAAAATCTGCCGTCAATTGCTGAACTAAAGTTTTCGCGTACCGCAAGTGACTAAGCGGCTGTTCTCCTCTCTGTTGTTTAGTCATTTTATAGAGTATATATAAATTTATTGAGCAAATCTCCAGACCCAAAAAAAAAAAACAGTTTACGCCACCATTTCAATGATTTTCGTAAGAAACAGTACTTTCCGGCCAATTGATCTGCACGATCGACACCACCCATATGTTTTATATAATTTATTACAACATTAGGCTTCTTGACGGTAACTTCAACACCACCTCGTAACATTCTTCTCACAGAACTCATTCCTGCATTGTTTCAATTCGTCAAGCACGTGACAACCCTCTTGTCTTTCCATGATAAAACTAAGTTATTTCTTTTGCGGAATGCTAATGTTGATTTCGTACCAAATTTTGGTTTTTTGATTTGGTTTGGCAAATGCTTCCTATTCGTTAAGATTGTACCTGTCAAGTGGCATTTCAATTTGAACAACTCTTCAGCCAATATAAAGCTGGTGTACGAGGGTTGCCTTTTATATTTCGGGATTAGAGGACAAAAACAAATATTGATCATCGAAAATCACTTTATTGTTTTTCAAAATATTCCCCATGAAGATCTATACACTTTTGCATGCGTTTGAACCAATTGTCGAAGCACTTTTGCCACTCTGATTGAGGTATCTCCAACACATGCATTCTGAATGCAGCAACCGCTTCTTCAGGTGTCGAAAAACGTTGACCTCTCAGTTTGTTTTTTTACGTACGGGAATAAAAAGAAGTCATTCGGTGCCAAGTCAGGACTATACGGCGGATGACCCATCAAGTCGATGTTTTGGGTGCTCAAAAATGCAGTTGTCGCAGCCGATGTGTGAGAGCTCGCATAGTCGTGGTGATGAGTGATCCGTCTTCGGGGGTTGGTTTTCCTGATTTCTTGGAAGACAACTGGCAAACAAATGGTTGTGTACCACTCAGAATTGACTGCTCTGTGTTGTTCTAGTGGTACGGTTGCGACATGTCCAGTTTTTCCGAAAAAACAGGCGACCATTTGCTTGGAAGTGCTTCGTGCGCGAACAACTTTTGTTGGATTTGGCTCATCTTGAAACAGCCAGACAGTCGACTGCTGTTTACTTTCGGGCTCATACGCGTAAATCCACGATTCATCACCTGTCACGATGTCATAGACGTGTTTCGAAGCACCGCGACCGTATTTTTTGAGCATTTCTTTCGACCAATTGACATGAGCCTTTTTTTGGGCGATTGACAAATTGTGTGGGATCCAACGCGAACAAATTTTTTTGACAGTCAAATGTTTATGCAATATTGAATGTATGCTGGTCCCACTAACGCCTAAGGTTGTCTCAATCTCACGATAGGTCACATGACGACCTTCCAGTATCAGTTCGCGCACAGCATCAATGGTTTTCGAAACAACAACTGATTTTGGACGACCTTCACGAAATTAATCTTGAAGTGAACTACGACCACGATTGAATTCACCATACCATCGATAAACACTGGTCCTTGATGGAGCTTCATCGCCAAAAATTGAATTAAGTTCATCCATGCACTGTTGCTGAGTTAATCCACGCCGAAAGTTGTAAAAAATAATCGCACGAAAATGTTGACGATTTAATTCCATTTTTGGGCCGAGATGAATCTTTTAAGTTACTGTAAACAACACAAATAGCGCTCGTATGTCAAAACGTTCTGAGTGCGTATAACCTCAAAAATGTCCAACTTTACGACAGAGCTGTCAATTGCCGGATTGCAACACTAGGGTTGCCAAATCCCGAAACATAAGAGACACGCCTCGTAATACCGATCTGTGAACATATGGTGTCCTTGGCTACCAGGCAATTTTTCCAGTAGCATCGTGTAAAGGTGCAACGGTATTCTTGTTGATATCGGAAGGTCAGGCCTGATTAATTTCTCCGTGGTAAGACTTCCATAATAGGGAAGACTACCACAGATATAGCCAGTATTTGAGTCTGCCATTGTGTAGACTCTAATACCCCATTTAGTGGGTTTTTTTCGGATTATATGTTATAAATGAAACCCGACCTTTGAATTTGATAGTAGACTCATCCACACAAATTTCTTCTCCCGGTGTAAAGTACCTCAAAAGTTTGGAATTGATATAATCAAGAAAGCAGCTTACTTAGTGTTGCCGGCTATAAACGGTATTCTCGGGGGTATTTCTTCTGATTCTGGGCAACTAACCCATTCTGAACTGTCGGATCGTGGGTCCTCTGCAGCATCACTATTACTGTCACCTTTGCTGTCTATTGCTCTAATCTTTCGACTTCTTACACCTCTTACTTCATCACTATCATCATCACTGCTTCTGTTCTCTCTATCGTCAAGCTCTCTGTGTATAGCTGTAATTTCCTCGTTTAGCAACTCTAAATCAAACTCATCTTCACTCGAACTTATTTCACTACTACGTTCCATGGTAATGGGGATCAGAAACTTAAACTTTTTTAGTGTTTTTGCCACGGCTGTCAAGTTCGAACTGAGGCCAAAAATACCGTCCGCTTCGTAGTTGCGTACTAATTTCAGATAAGAAAGTCTTATCTCTGTTTGAAGGGACATCATGTTAAACTTCATAAGATTATACAAAACGAGCGGAGGAACCCGCGTCGAAGAAACAAAACGTAAATAGTTACCGTCGCGGATCGAGTTACCGCAGCGAACGAAGTGGTGAGCGACGGTCACCGCTCGAGTTGTGGCATCAAACCGCTTGGTGAGTGAGACTCACCTCTCGAGTGCAAAGGGTTAATACAATTAGGGAAAGAAGTGACTGCATTGCGTCTGTGGCACAATTTGTTTTCAGAAAATAACACAAATACGAGTATATCCAAAAAAAGGAACAATATAACACTGTTGCACAGGTAGTTGGAATTTCTAGACCATTTTGAAAAACAGCAAAAACGAAAAATGCTATCTCCTCATCTATTACTGTACTCACGTTTAATGATGATTTGGTCACCATATCACAGAAAAACGATTCTACATACTCGCAGCATATTTTGCGACCAATTCAACCTTCTCTGATATTATAACAGCCCCGTCTTGGGATATATGCAAGGAGTATTCCATGGAAATACATTTCCGAACTCTCGTATCTTTGTCGGAGGATTCAGAGACCTGAATATACTCGTACATAAATTTGCGGGTCGGGCTGCACAACCCCTATAATTTAGAAGATGTGTTTCTTCTCACTCGATACACTGCAGTGAAAGCTCTTCAATCTATCCTACTTGACTGGAAAATTCCCAAATAAATGAAAGGCAGCGGATTTACAACTGGTTTTCAAAAAGGATAAACCCCCTTCTCTATTTGTTCTTATTGTCCTAGAGCACCCACTTCTATTATGTCGAATGAAGCCATTAGCGGTCCGTAAGCTTTCGAAATGTGTAGTTATATCTGCGGGTCATAATATTAATTGTGGTATTCGTCAGGGTTCCATATTGTCATGCTTTTTACTCCTTGTATTCATTATTTGAGTTTTTGTGACTGTTTCGAGCGTGCTCGATAAAGCCTTTCGATCTACGCGTTCAAACAACTGTGTAAACTGCACTTGTTGAATCTCACTTCAATAAGATATACCAGGGGGGATTACCAAGAATCGAATGGATTCTATGCCCCCAAAACACAATGGTACCTTCTGTCCTTAAAAACAAACTTCAAAGAAGAGCCATTGCCTATGAACGGCAAGTGCTACATCGAAGCCAAAAAACTCTTGATCTTTTACACTGGAAATAAATAAATTTTTAAATTTGTGTAATTAGTACCAAAGACTTATACTATTGTAGCGAGCTTAGGGTTCGCTGGATTAATTATTTTTAATAAATAAGAGCCGTTAAATCGATTTTGAATTAATGTAGCACTTTATTAGTCCGTTAATAACAACCGTTACTTTTACCGTACACTTAACGATTTCTTGACTTATCGCTTCCGTACTTATCGCGTCTTTTACTGCTTACTTCTTACTTCTTACTTCTTACTTATCTTCCCAATCTGCGTGCGACGTATTTATACCGTTTTTCCTCATTCTGATTCGGTGTTTCTTTTCCGTCCGTTCCATAGCCTCGAATTTACTATTGCTCATAGTCTCCAGTTTTCCAGTACTTTCTAGAATATTCTAGTAGTTTGTTTTGGACTTTCTAGAATATTCTAGTACTGATTGTCATATGCGTCACACTACCCTCCGCCTAGATTAGTTCGTCCCGAACTAAGTTCACTGGTCTCCTGGGTTAACAAAAAGTCGCCAGTCGGTCACGATGTACCACTTTCATCTTGGCGTTCGGTCTTCGCTGAATCCTATAGACAACGTCGTTAATTCTTGTGAGAATCTTATACGGTCCTTCCCAATGTTGCTGCAACTTCGGGGACCTTCCTTTTTGCCGATGAAGGTTATAAAGCCACACGTTATTGCCTGCATTAAATCCGGATGCATTGGCTCGAACGTCGTACCTTGTTTTCATCTAGTCACTTGATACCTTGATTTGCTTTCGAACCATTGCTACCTCGTTCAGAAATTCCTTAGTCATATTTGAATAAGACTAGTTTGCCAATAGCTCAATGCTGCCTGCAACTGTTGAAGATTTTCTCCAGGTTTTTGCGTTCTGCTCCGCAGTTGCATGCGGTAGACCTGCTGCATGTGGTTGTCTCCATACCTAGCTTCAAGGCCTTACCGCTTGGAAATCTCTTTGCTTCTCTGCTGGTATGGTTTGTAGCAATTCTGAAGCTGGCCAGCGGAGTGACAAGATTAGTGACGTTGACTTCTGCTCATCCGACCACTTATTATAATTGGCCGCGGCGTCAAACTGACGTATAAATACGGAGAAGGGTCCCGTTCCCTCGAAGCTTGGCGGTTGCATTCTTGTATCTTTGTAGTCATGTTGATTGCTAGGCGATGTCTTATTCCTCTCAAAGCACTCAAGTCTCTTTTCGATTCGCGTTATTTCATCGGTGACTTTCTTAAATTCAGCTTCGTTTTTTAGATCCAGATTTTCTACTTTGTTTCGAATTTTTGATGAGTGGGTCGTGTTTCGCGGGGGGGGGGGGGGGCTTGAGATCGCGAAACCGGTGGAAGGCTGGGCACGATTTGTAATTGGGGGTGGGGGGGGGGGCACGGGGTCCAGGGGGTGAGTTTTTGGGGACAGATTTAGGAGGGGGGCGGCTACAACTATGTACTAAGAGTTTAGGCGAGGGGGCATGGAGTTTTGTTGATTGGGTGGGGTTGCTGTTACTTATTGACAGCCTGCCAATCCTGCAGTAACCGGTTTTATTCGGATGGAAAATCCAGTCGTACCTGGAGGGAAGAGATACGCGCAAACTGGACCCAATTTCGGGGGGAAGAAGCACGATGAATTCTGTTACGGGAATCTTGTAATTTTTCCGAAAGAATTCCGAAATTCATTCGGAGCTCGCGGATTTGGGGACGCCCATTAGCAGATAAGAGGTAGTCGGATTATTAGAATGGTTAAGTTTGAAAATACGGGCCAGCCATTCTTCGCGGGTCCAAGAAGTACCAAAATGGACAATTGGCGGATCGTCGCAGAAAAGGGAGGGGGCGGCGCTGGTTGGTGGTGGAGGGGCGAGTGTGGTTAAATAGGAAGTGGGGGGGGGGGGGGGGGGGGTGCGGTCGCGTTGTGTAGTTCGTCGAACAAAGACAACTTACATCGCGGAGAGGGGTGGGGGTTGTAAAATTTTAGTTGTAAGGATGAGATGGTGCCGTCAAGCCGGCCTGGGGGGGATCGGGAAGCCGCAGGACAGTGTCGAGTTTTTGTAGGACAACCTTGAGTACGGGGTCTGGTTCGGGCAGGGCGGGTTGGTTTAGAGAGGAGGAGCACAGCAAAGCTAGTCCATCAGAAAGGCTTTCAGTCTGGAGAGAATATTCCCACAACCCCAATGGGTTGGTATGCCGAACGGGCGACCGCTTGGATGTCGGCTGCAGGCATTTGTCGAGGTTTGTGCGGAAGGAGTTGATTAGATCCTGTGTGAGTGAGTTGAGGGAGTTATTAATTGCATGGGTCAACTGGTTCACGACCATTTTGATACTGCCTCCAGTGGGGGACTTGATGTCGGCTAGAGACGTTTGGTGGAGAGAACAGAGGTCATCGATACACTTGAGACTACTCTCAAGATGTAAAATTTTATTGGTGATTGCTTTGAGGTTGGAGTTGTGAGAACTATCGTTAGCGTCACTCAGTCATTTTATAGCCAGGAGGACGTGAGAGAGCGATATGTTGAGACATTCGTCACAAAAGAATAGGAGATTGTCAGGGAATTCATTTGCGAATTCTTTGTTTCGCTTATTAAGACTCACACAGGAGGCGTGAAAAGATTTGCCGCAGAAGCCTTTACAGCAGACATAGTCGGCATTAGCATCATTAATCCCACAGGTTGAGTTGCCACAAGGCATATTGTGAATGATAGCGAAATAAAGGTGGTTGGGGGAGGAGGAGGAGGGAATCACGGAAAGTGTACAATGGCAGAATAAATATTGTACGGAGATTCTTAGATCCTCGATAGTATAGTGGTTAGTATACCCGCCTGTCACCCGGGAGACCGGGGTTCGATTCCCCGTCGGGGAGCCTCTGGCGCAAGACTAATGACCTTGCCCAGAAAAAATAAATCATTATGGAAAATTTAACAAGCCCAGGACTTGCTAAATAAGGCCAAGACCGGCTCCCGGTTGTAGTGCCGATGATGATGATGATTCTGGTGCGGCAAGAATGAAAAAGTGAAAATGAAATGAATGAGTAACTAAATAAATAGGTAAGTAAGTAGATAGAATGAGGGGGTTACAAATAGAATAGAGGAGAGAAAAATGGGAGTTGAGAGAAGACAGAGAAATTAAAATCTGAGATAAAATCAAAAATCATGAAAATTCAAAATAATTACGGGGACTAAATTGATATCGATTTATTAATTAATAATTATTATTTGAGGAAAACGAAAATTCCCGTCATTCACGTAGTGTATCTTCTTTCTATTCGGCCTGTTGTTGACCAGCAAGATTGTATGTTATAAGATGAATTATATGTTATAAGATGAATTGTTATATGAAAGTCTGTAATATGTAAAATAATAAATATTTTATTTATTGAATATTAAAATATATAATAATAATAATAATAATAATAATAATAATAATAATAATAATAATAATAATAATAATAATAATAATAATAATAATAATAATAATATTTTAATGATGACCTTTCATTTATTTTAAAGGGATATTGAAATGCCACTGCGATATTTGCAAAGATAGTAATAACATATGCGAAACGGATGGTCTTTGCTTTACATCAGTAGAACTGAACAAGGGAACTGTCACATTTAGCTACAGGTAAATATAATTGCAATTATTTAATAAACAAATCTCGTATTGCCCTTACCGCACCGATAATGAATAAATAAGAGAATAACACTTAGATGCCTTGATATGTCGCAAAGTCTGCCACCGGGTCATTTTATTTGGTGTAACGATGGTAGAAATGGTGGTCCGACGGCCCGTCCCGCCGCTCGAAGAGGCGGTCACGCCTGTTGTGGCGACAGAGACTTTTGCAATATGGATTTAAATCCAACCATTAAATATTATGGTGATAACTCTCAGCAGGGTTACGATGAAGGTGCGTGATCCAATTTGATCTTTTATCGTTTCCTAACTGCGTTTGTTTATGAAACATGATCACTGACTGACCTGCCTATATTTCCCCATACTAAAAATAATTACCATAAAATTCTATTAAATAGTTCAATTCCAAACGAGTAAAATCTAAAAAGGAAAATATATATAAATAATATTTGTATATATATATTTAAATATATATACAGAAGTTCTACTGAAAATCAGGTTTGCAACAAGCTTTTCCCTTTCGCGTGTGCTATTGTTCTTTTGTGATAAATAACACTTGAAACAGTTTATGTGAATTTTGTTGTGACCTTTTGATAATAAAACAAAAACCAAATGAGTTTTCCTATTTCTCCTTTTGAAAGTGTTTGTTTCTTTGAAAAGTAATTAAGCGACTAACATAAAAAAGTTAATTGGCGGGAGGTTATCGACACCTTGTGAAAGAGCTCAACTTGTTATCATGGAAGCATCATAATCAACCCGCATGATAATTTGATATATTATAGTTTTTCAATGCGTTGAATGATATTTCCATGAATAAGATATTTAAATAAAAGCGGAAAAGCAAAGTTAATATTTTCAATGTCATTGCCAATGTTTTTATTATCATCAGTATTATCATCTTTCTTGTTTGCTTGTTTAAATTTATGAATAAAATCGAAATTTAAAAGTGATACGAAATTTTATCAACCAGGTGCCTCCCAAAGAAATATGACCTAGAAAGGGCACCAATTGAATGCCTGTCCAATAAGGAGAAAGAGAATGTTTATAAGATCGAGTGTTGTGATACAGACTTCTGCAATCAGAATGAACTTTTGAAATTGGAATTAGTTGGAGGTATACCTTAACTTTCTACTATTTTACTTATACATTTTCCTACTAAAAATAAATAAATTATCTTATTCTGTTACATAAATAAAACAAAGACACAAAATACATTTTTTTAAATAGAATTACCGCTGAGATAGTGGCACACGACCTTTGCTATTTCCTGTAAACTATTTGGCACACCTTCCTTATCTAATACAATATATAACAAATAAAACATTTGACTTGTAGTCTTAATTTACTCGTATATTGCTGATCCTGTAGAGCTTCTCGTTTCCTTTTGCAACAACTATATAAACGCACTTCAGTTTTCCTTCCGTAATGAAGCAGCAAAAAGTAGAAACTTCTGCATGAATTTACAGTATCTGTGTTCTGTTCTTCCTGTGGTAATGGTTAATCCCTTTTCGGTACTTTGCCTGAAAATTATATTATTTACTTATTTGAAGCTGTGGTTTGGGTGTAGTTTGAATTTGAAATAGTGGTGTCAACCATTTTAGGAAAATATCGCCATAAAGAGGTTTTTGTATACATAGAGGTTATAGAAAACAATGTCTTATGATATTTATATAAATTCATCGTTTAAGATGAAGGGTTTTCTAGTATGTGTGGCAATTATTCTTCACAGGTTGTTCATGTGCTAAATATCAACGTTTTTCTCATTAAACTATAATTTTTCAACATTTACCTTATGAAAATTTTATTTGACTAAGTTTGCTACTTGACTTGAAGAGGAACCCCTTTCAATGGGGCTTATAAATTATTAGAATTCTCAAAGTATTGCGCAAAATACCTTAGTTATATCCACTTGAAAAAGACTGTGTATAATCCAATTGTATAAAGCCCTCTAAAGCTATTCATTCAAGAATTATGATTTATTTTACTTCTATTCTCCATTTATTACTTATTTTAATTATATTTCTCTTTTATGCTTTTTACACAAAAGTCAAAGTTAAAGCAATATTAAAAAACGTTCGTTTTAATAAAAAAAAACTGACAAAATTTGACAAAAATATTTTATACATTCCCGTTTTATAAAATGAGAGTTTAGACTATTTATTTATTTATCAAACTAATTATAAATCTCAACCTATTACACAAATTTAATATTATTCGTTTTTTTTTTTTTTTTTTTTTTTTTTTTTTTTTTTTTTTTTTTTTTTTAATGTATTTATTGGCCTGTTGGAACCCGGAAGTTCATGGCCTCACCGTTTTCGTTTAGCTCACCCCAATTCTTGGCGTAGTTGGTGGAAGTCAGAATTGGTTCTGTGGGAATGGATAGATGTTTTCACAGAGTTTTTTAAGGGTGAAAGTCAAGTATTATTTTTTTTCTTTGGACTCACTCGATTTACGCACCATACGGCAGAAGAGTAGATCGGGACCATAGTCAGTGTGGCTTCGGCAGATTGAAATAAAGGAACGGTTCTGAGGTTTTCGAGGGCTGGAATTAAGAGAGGTAGCTTGAAGTAATGCCGGATAGCCAATGTTACTATTTAGTAGAGAATGAACGAATAATATATAGGTACCGTGGCGTTTGTAACAGATACACACACAATACACAAGCAAATAGTCAAGTACATCGAAAGAAAAACAAAAAAAAAAAAAAAACAGCCGTATACCAAGCAATAATATAGCATTTTCACATCAGTTGAGTGTACTTGAGTGTAGAAATCGAATTCATCAGTGGCCTGATGTGTTGAGTATTGGTTACATTTTTAGTGATTCTTACCGTCATACCGTCGATTCGAATCACACGTTCCTCACTATCGTCGCAAACGCTAAAATTGGTGACCCCGACGTGATCGTAATACAAGTCCAATAATAACATTCGAGGCGTAAGGATCCGCGATTACCAGAAAACGGTCAAGAGCGTGTTGGCACGAGCGTTTCACAAATAAAAAAAAAATATAATAAAAAATAAAACTAATCAGACAAAATTAAGTGGCGCCTAAGAATTCAGAGTGCCTTTTATTGAGCACCCAGGTCTCGGATCCATACATGAGTGCTGGTAAGACCATGGTCTTGTACAGTAGTAGCTTGGATGTTCTGAATAAATTAGGCTTAGCTGGATTTAATCAGTCGTTCGCGTTTTTTTCCTTTTTTCCATGTTGTTATCAGCCGATACTATTGAGCCAAGGTAATTAAAGGGTTGCACTACTTCAAATTCTTGCTCCACTACCCTGATAGTTTGAACAACGTTAGGTCTTCTCTTCGCAGAAATTGTCACCATGTACTTTGTTTTCCCCTCATTAATGTGCACTCCCAGTTATCGTGCCGCCTGCTTGATCAGGTTGAAGGAGTCCTGTACAGCCGAATCGGATCCACAGATGATGTCGTTGTTATCTGCGTAGGCAAGTATCTGGCTGGACTTTGTGACAATAGTCCCTCTAGTTGTAACGTCAGAGTCACGGATTGCTTTCTCCAACGCCAGCTTGAAGAGGAGGCAGGCCAGACCGTTCCCTTGTCGGAGTCCATTAAAGATGTTTAATGTTTTGGACAGCAATCCCACTATTTTTAGTTGACTGGTTACGTTGGTCATGGCCAATCTACAAAGTCGTATCAATTTGTTTGGAATGCCGACATTTCTCATGGCATTATATAGTTCTACCTTGGCTATGCTGTCGTAGGCGGCCTTAAAGTCTATAAATAGATGATATAATGGAATCTTAAATTACAGACATTTTTCCATCGCCTGTCTAAGGGTGAATATCTGATCAATCGTGGATTTGTCTGGGATGGAGCCACACTGATGTTGACCAATGATAGCTTTAGCATATGGGGCTTTCAGGTCTTGTAGGATAGAGGGGAGTATTATGGGGTAAAAATAATTGTGCAGGCGTACTGCACCGGTTCTACTTCCATCCCATAGGTTAACAAAACTAATCGAGAGCGGTTTGGACGGTTAAATAAAAGCCACGAAGTTCGACTTGGACCTGGTGCAAATATATACATTTATATTAACCAACAATCAAAAGGTAGGTCGCATTGTGTGTATGAGGAGAACCAAGGAACCAGTACTAATAACAGTATTCTTAAGTTGGGGCATTCTGGCCCCAGGACTTACTCTCCCTTCGTCGAGCTCTTCGAGGGCGAGTCTTAACGCATGACCAAAGGTGTTATTGGTATTCTCATTGCGTAAGGCAGCCGTGTTGATTCGACCCTGATCCGCGGATACAATACGTCTCCGTAAGGCAATCCGCGCTCGGAAAACACCAACCAGTGATCCGAGTCGACGTTGGCACCTCGGTACGTTCGTACCGTCATCAGGCTCGAGGAGTGGCGGCGATCTATCAACACGTAGCCAATTTGGTTGCGAGTGGCTCCATCAGGTGATACTCAGGTGGCTTTGTGGATGTCTTTAAGCGGAAACCTGGTACTCGCAAGGACCAAGTTCTTTGATGCTGCCCGTTCGATGATTCGTAGTCCATTGTCATTAGTGGTCTCGTGGAAATTATGGGAACCTGCGTAGTGCCTGAAAACCGGCTCCCCACTTATTTTCGCATTCAAATCACCACAAACGATTTTCATATCGTATCTTGTGCAGGCATTGAGGGCCCGTTCAACGTTCTCGTAGAATTGTTCATTTGTAACCTCCATGGGACTCCTCTGTAGGTCCGTGGACGTTTATGAGGCTTTTATTTTATTTTTATTATTTATTAGCCTGTATGTTAGGAACCCGGAAGTTCGTGACCTCGCCGACTCGACTCCGGCATCGTTCCCTGTCCTGTGCACTCTCCTTCCACGCTTGTCCAGCCGATACGATCTCCTTAGGGCTTATGTTCTTAAACTTGCCTCGCACGCGAAGAGTACATAGCATTTTGTTTATTACATTAAAGCCGATAATGGGAGACTTCAGTTTTTGGCAGACTAGAAAGCCTGCCCGGAGCACATGGTGTTTTGCATGACAGCTGTAATAAATGTCATACTCCTTTCTTTGAATAACACCACTCCCCGTCCATCTTATTTCTTGTAATGCTGTTATGCCAGCCTTATATTCGGACAGGGCATCGGCTAACTGCTGTGCAGCTCGAGCTCTATATAGTGAGCGGACGTTCCATAAGAAAATTCTCAAATCGTTTAGCCATTTTCGTTTCGACGGTCGTCGTCGTGAATCCGGTCCATATCCGAGGCTTGTTAAATTTTCCATAATAGTTTATTTTTACAGGCAAGGTTATTAACCCTGTGCCAACTTTCCTCAGGATGTCGCTGCATGCATTGGTTCACTACTTGGCGGGTGCCAAAGCAGCTATCTAGGGATGTCACGTGGAGACTGCATGTCAATTTGGATTGAACGGGGGCAAGGATCGTCCTGGCCTTCGTCGGGTTGAAAGCAATCAGAGACTTTGCCTGTATGTTCGCTTCCATTCCCCCACAATTTTCATTCAGCCTTTCTAATAATTCCTAACTCGAACATCTATAAAATGATCCTGTGACCAATTGCAAGCAATGGCGCAAGGCTAATAACCTTGCCCGGAAAAATATATTATTATGGAAAATTTAACAAGCCTCATACTTGTTAAATAAGGCCAAGACCGGGTCCTGCTTGTAGTGCCGATGATGATAATTGCAAGCAATAAAAGCCAACTACGAGATATTTCGTAGCTGGTAGTTTAAGTACACACAAACTTACTACGAGATATCTCGTAGTTGTCAGTGAATGGGCTAAATGCAGATATTTTCTTTTTCCGTAATGGCGTAGCACTGCTTGCATACAACCGGAAGCTTCTTACTACTTGACAGAACCACACAGTTAACACAGTCCTGCACTCCACAAACTGTACTAGGGCCAAAGGCGATTATAAAAATTGGGACGATGTAGTTTCGGTAGCCAGCCGCTATAATATTGAATTCGCTTCTTACTCTTCCTGTTACAGTTGGATTAAGTATTGAAGCACGGAATTTACGTTCACTCACGAATGATCGACTTTCACAGCCAAGTCACCACTTACTCCTTTGAGGTTTCTCTGTAAAACCCTGGCTCCATCAGGTTAATGACCGATGTCGGCACTACAAGATCTCCTACATGTAAACAAGCATCCCTTTCAACGGAGATTTGTTTACATTGATGTCGATCCGCAACCAGTGTTTGGCTTTGTGTAGATTGTTTGTTTATCTACACGATTGTTTTTATGTTGTTTATAAGATATCACGGGTTTTTTAAGTAGTGTACTGAACAGTTGTGTTCCTGGAACATGATCAAGACAACGTTTGCAACGATGTCAAATTCGGCATCGAAGTTTGAGGTAGTTTCTTTTTCCATCGTTTTAGTCTTGTCGTGCATGCAGACCGAGTTAAACTTATCATGTAAGAATGCTAGGTGAATATTGTCATAGATACCATAGATATCGTGATCCATAAATTGGGAGATATATACCGTTTATCATCCGTCTTGCGATCGATGAAAGTGGGGGGGTCAATAATTGTATGACCGTAATAAATGAATATATTATTTAATTATTGGTTTTATTTATAAGTTATCTAAAAAAGAATTTATTGACATTTTAAAATGGTCTACCATAAAAGGCTACGCGTGCATTGGTGTAAAAAAAGGGGCGCGTGTACTCTAGTGTTAATGGGCGATGGGTTTGCGGATGTGCAATTCGGTTGTGAGGCAATGGGAATTAAGCTTATGTTCCATGGGCGAGTTATGGAGGTTGAGTTGCAGTATGATGGCTTCGCTACAAAGATCCGCATATAAATTCTAAGGTGTGTTGACCTTTTTTGGATAAAATGTTGAATATAAAAGTGATGTAGGAAGAAAAGGACATGTCCGTAATTTTGAATTTTCTTTTAATGGATCTTAAAGGAATTAAAATTTTATTAGTTTAGTTTTATCTCCATAAAAGTGTTGACATATGGTAAGTGTCAACTACACATACAGCGGCGGAAAAAATAATAGAAACAGGCTTGTTCTTCGTCATTAATCGTTAAGAAAAAATGCTTTTGGGGAAAAATAAGAATTAAAAATATACTAATAGATTTGGTACACTGTAATACATAAAAGAAATACTAAATTTTTAATAAAAAAAGCGAGAAATAGTGAAAAAAATATATTGATTCGGATTTTCCTTGGATTTGCCTGAAAAAAATAATAGAAACGAATTAGTTTTTTGTTTGTGTTTTGTGAAGAATTCAGAAAAGTGTTCATATCCTTCTAATCTCTTCATATCCTCTGAATCACTCAGGCTATGCTGACAGAAGCATACGCTTCCAGTAGGGCCACCCATGTCAGACAGGCTAGCGAGGAGTAGCACACAAAGATCTACCACCCCTAATCCAGGGTGTTACGCGTCACCGTACCTATTGGATGGTTTGCAGCCAGGGGTATGCCGGCTGTATTATAACGGCACCTCTCTGACACCGGGTCGAATCAGAGCAGTAAGCAGACCTTACCATATCAAAGAGGGACTCAGATGTGGCGGACTATTTGAAACCCCAAGACTCGTGGGAACAAAAATGAATAATCAATATACAAAAAACAATCTCACGAAAAAACCGGTAGGCGTAGGTGTGATCAGCCGACACTATCATAAGGGAACAAATCATTAAGAAAACACCGACTCCCCAAAACGAAGACGTATGGAAAACGGAAAAAGTGGCATATACGCGTCGGTACGTGGAATGTTCGAAAGTTATATAAACCAGGCGGGATGCAGACGGTCGTAGAAAACGCGAAACAATATAAAATGGACATCGTCGCGCTTCAGGAAGTCCGACTCTCATATCAAGTAATCGAAACCAACGGATTTACACTGGTGTGTGGAGGTACCGATACACATGACCTCGGAACCGGCTTCATCATAAGCAAGAAGATTACGCACCATGTAAAAGATGTGCAATTTATTGATGACATAATGTTGGTGCTAAAATACAGGGACCTTGGTACAATTATGTATTTATAAACGTACACGCCCCAACAGAATCTATGGACAAAGAAACGAAGGACACATTCTACGAGACCCTAGAGGAATCATCTCATCATTCGATGTTAAAATCCTCCTCGGGGACCTCAATGCGAAAATTGGAAAGGAAGACATCTTCCAACCAACTATAGGTAAAGAGAGCCCACACGACGTTTCAAATGATAATAGAATTCGAATCATCACGTTCGCAACGTCCAAAGATCTGGTAGTGAAAAGCACGATGTTCAAGCACAAGCAAATCCATAAAGCCACTTGGATATCACCCGACGGGGTAACGTGTAATCAAATATACCACTTCCTCATAGACAAAAGAAACCACTCGAATATTCTTGACGTAAGATATAGAGGATCAGATTGCGACTCGCATCATCTTCTAGTGATGGACAAAATTAAGAATCGGTTCGCAGCCAACCCACACAGGCAATCACGGGAGACAAGCAAAAAGTTCGGCATTGATAAACTAAAACATCATCATCATCATTAGCACTACAACCGGGAACCGGTCTTGGCCTTATTTAGCAAGTCCTAAGGCTTGTTAAATTTTCCATAATGATAAACTAAAACACCCGAGCAAAAGGGCTGAATATCAAGAGGAACTAACGAATAGATTTAGCATACTAATGAATGGAAGTAGTGAGGAAGAGGAAGCCAATTGTGCGGACATTAAATGGAGATCGATCAGAGACACAATCAAGCAAACAGCCCAAAATGTATTAGGATTTAAGAAAACAATTAAGTCCAAACCTTGGTTTGATGATGAGTGCAGGGCGAAGATCGAAGAACGTAAACGCCTCAAAGTGATCCACTTAGAACGATATGATGAAGTCAACGCAGAACGATACGCGACAATTCGGAAAGAGACAACGAGACTTTTCGAACGCAAAAAACGCGAATGGTAGAAGACTAGGAACAAAAAAAAATCCTAGGGCAAAGAACATCAGAGGTATGTATGTCGGCATAAATTCAATTAGAAATGGCTACCGAGGGAGAGTCAAAATAATTCGAGACGCAAACGGCTGTCTGGTCACAGAAACAAACAGTATCATGACAAGATGGAAGCAGTACTTTGAAAACCTGCTCAATGTGCGCCCCAATCAACCACAAATAAACGCACCAGACGTACATACAGCCGAGCCTCAGATCCCAGAGCCCTCTTTCGACGAAGTTGTAGACACAATAAACCGATTAAAAAACAACAAGGCTCCCGTAGTCGACTGCATACCGACAGAGCTTGTGAACCATGGAGGGGAGGCAGTCGCTCGAAAGATCCACCAGCTCATCAAAACAATATGGAATAAGGAAGTCACTCCGGAAGAATAGAAAACTTCAATGGACTTCCGCATCTTCAAAAAAGGTGACAGATCTGACTGCGAAAATTACAGAGGAATATCATTGCTCCCAACCACATACAAAATACTAACAAATGTCATACTGGCGAGAATCACACCGTACGCAGAAGACACATTGGGAGACTACCAATGCGGATTCCGTAGGAACCGGTCAACAAGCGACCAAATGTTCACAATAAGGCAACTACTGGAAAAGAAGTGGGAATACGAAGAGACGGTTCACCAACTGTTCGTTGATTTCAAAATAGCCTACGACTCAGGCGGAAGGCAAAGACTGTACCATACTGTAGTTGAGCTGGGAATCCCAAAAAAATATGCCGCCCTCATTCAAATCTGCATAAATGAAAATAAAGGGCGAGTTAGAATAGAAAACCACCTCTCAGAACCATTTGAAATCCGGGATGGACTAAAACAAGGCGATGGCCTCTTACCATGTCTCTTTAACCTTATCCTCGAGTATGTCATCAGAAAGGTACAAGACGACAACATGACCGGATCATCCCTGAACGGGGTCACACAAATGTTCGCATATGCGGATGACATCGCCGTTTTGGGCGATAATCTAGAAACTTTAAGTAAAAACTGTGAAATCATCATGCAAGCGGCAGAAGAGGTGGGCCTAGAAATAAATGAAGACAAAACGAAATACATGATTATGGCGAGAGCAAGTGGACCTCAGAGAACACACATAAACATCAGGGGCAAGATATTTGAAAATGTCAAAGAATTAAATACCTGGGAACAATACTGACGGCCAGTAACGAAATGTCGAAGGAAATTAACAAAAGACTACACTCCGGCAACGCTAGCTGGCATGCAGTCAGTAAACTGTTGAAATCCAAACTGCTATCACGGAACATAGAGCCCCGTGGCTATAGAACCATAATCATGCCGATTGTTCTATACGGATGCGAAACATGGGCTCTCACCAAACGGGAAGAAAACAAATTCCCCGTATTCGAGAATAAAGTCCTAAGGGGTATCTTTGGCGGCCAATATGACGAGGAGGTAGGACAATGGAGGAAACTCCACAACCACGAATTGGAAGAGCTATACCGCAAACCCACAATAGTGAGAGTACTCAGGTCGCGAAGATTAATATGGGCCGGATACGTGGCGCGAATGGGCAACGATATGACCGTGCATAGAATTCTTGACGGTAGACCAACGGGAAAGAGACCGACAGAGCGGCCGCGACGGAGATGGGAGGACAATGTTAGGTTAGACCTCGTGGAGATCGGATCGGATGGTCGAATGTGGAAGGAGAGCGCACGGGACAGGGAACAATGGCGGAGTCGAGTCGGTGAGGTCATGAACTTTCGGATTCCTACAGACCAATAAATAGTAATAATAGTAATAGTAATAGTATCCTTTTAATACTTAGTTGTTGCACCTTTGTTTTTAATTACTGCTTCGCATCCTCGTCCCATGGAATTGACTAGTTTGGTACAAGTCACGGGTGGTATAGAGTACCATTCATCTTTTATTTTGGACCAAAGTTCTTCCTTATTTTTGGCTTTGCAGTCTTCGATCTTGCGCTTAAGAATGCCCCATAGGTGTTCTATTGGGTTAAGATCAGGGGTCTGCAATGGCCACCCCATAACATCAACTTTGTTTTGAAGTAACCATTCTTTAGCCAATTTTGTGGTGAGCTTGGGGTCATTATCCTGCATAAACTCACATTTAATAGGCATGTCCTCTGGAGAAAATGGTAGCATAACGGTGTTTAAGATTTCTACATAATCTTTAGCACACATTTTGTCCTATATTTGAAAAATTGGACCAACACCAGATGCTGAAGAGCACCCGAAATCATTAAATTGCCTCCACCATGTTTCACTGTCGTTTTCGTATACTTTGCACTGAATTCTGAGTTCATTGGTTGTTTGACGTACATTTTTCCATCGGAACCAAATAAATTAATCTTGGTTTCATCCGACCATAAGATGTTATTCCAATTCGCACGGCGGAGGTGTTTTTTTTTTGGCAAAAACGAGTCTCTGCTGTATAGTTTTCTTGCTCAAGTATGGGACTTTTCTGGGAGTTGTTCCAGGAAGATCAGCTTCTATTAGTCTGTTCTAATTGTACTGTGGAGGGTGATATATGTACCAGACATTGGCACTAGATCCTATCAACTCCCCAACACTTATCGTTTGTTTCACTGTTAATTGTCCTCCAATAAAACGCACTCCAAGCAAACAGCCAAATGAAAAGTCACGTAAGTTACTTAGTCGATTAACGTGTTCTTTAATTTATTTATAATATGGCATCGGCACATGCGCATAGAATCGGAAATTGTTCACTGTTCACAATATAGGGTGATCGACTTTAAAAAAATGATTCACTACAAAACTCCAGAAAGTCTTACTTTATTTCTAGTGTTCACTAGCTCAAAACTGTTCACAACAATATTCGCATAATCCTCTGGCGATGAACCCCGCAACTCCTTCCCGCACGCCAAAAGTATCGTACCAATTTCACTTTAAAAAGAAACTAAACGGATTGATCGGCTTAATGACTAAAAGCACTAGGCGCTAACTCGCACTCTGAACTCGAGTATCCTGACCGAGGTTAAAACTGACTCCATGTAACGCGGCGAGAGATGAAAATTAACGTTAATAAGGCCCGACCGTCCGCTATGGAGATTGACATCTGACTCCGTGGCCGAATAAAATCTGACTCTACGGTGCAATCCACATCCGTCAAATTCAACGGTGGTGGCTCACATCGTTGAAGGAGGGGCGAACCGGATCAACCTGGCAGCAGCCAATGGTGATCGAGAAAGGGGTTGAATGGGAGGATTTCCCAATGCTGCATAGGTCACGTACGATGCCCCCTTTGCCTGCAATACAGACAACGATCGGCCGGCACCTGATCAAACAAATGTACGATCATCATGGGCTGCTTGCAATGTGGTCATAAATCATCGATGATCCACGCCTGAGAACGAAATAGGTTTTTGCTTCAAAGTAAACAAAACGCAATTTCAAAGGTCAACGTTGAGATGCACATCGTTCATGGTCTGCCGATGTTTGCATGGGATCGTCATCGTATTTATTTATGAGTTCAAGGAAATGCCGTTGTGGGCGATACATACTTCGGTGACGATAGTTCAACCGGAGATTTGAGCTGTTTGTTTTAGCCATATGTCTCTGGAGCACAAGCAGGAAAATTATTTATCGACATTAAGTCAACAGAGACCTCACCGACGGTGGAAACGGCTCAGGCTGGATGGCTATATGTTTAGGTTAATGTGCTGGTACATGGATATGGTGGTGAGGGATTTGACCTGCCGATGTGCAAGCAAACGTCTCACCCAGGGGAACCATGGACCAGTGAGGTACTGTGTGTTTGCTTGATTTGCAGGAGGGTCATTGTATGATCTCTGCCGACCGAGGAATGTCATTGGTCGAGGTCTTTGAGCTTCCGCCGACCGAGGAATGTCGTCGGGGAAGCGTTGTGTTCTGAAACACTTGATTGCAGATGATGCACCAATGTTGTTTGTACGTTGGTTCTGCTGCAGACTGATACACCTGATGATATTCTGCTGCCAGGAACTCGATTTCCTCTGTGTTTGTTCGATGTACTGAAAGGTGACAAGTGAGTGTGAAATATTTTTCTTATTAAGAATACGTAACTTTGATTTTAGACTTGTTTATTTTAATTAATATTGAAATAAGTTTCCTTGCACACAGCCGATGACGTTTTTATATACACAAACAGGTTTCATGGAAAAGTAACTGATTAACGACAAGTTCAATTAACCGGTGTGTCAGATGTCCGTAATCCATACACGGCTTATCTCTTTTATGATGTTTACAGCTGTACACGTTCCAATATGACAATAGCGCTGATTCCGCACAAATGTTGTAATCGGTTGTCTTTTTATTTGAAATGCATGCACTTGTCTCAAAATTGTTGACAATATAACCAACAAACAGCACTTCAGTAAAGCAGCAATTGAACTTTTAACATTCACAAACCCAAAAGCGTACGAAAGTTAACAATTGAATTAAATCTTCGACAGTTGATCGTGCAATGTCAACAGGTGTGGTGAATATGTTTGTCGGGAAGTGTAATAGACGATGGACGTACTAGATTCTCCCCGCTGCATATAGTTGCGAATCCGCAACTATCATCATAGGGCATGACATGGGTAAGATTGCCTAAACAACGACCATATTCATGCCCAAATCCCATGATCGGTTGATAGCCGATAATAGGGAATTGTCGCAACTGTCGCGACCTAGGGGGATAGGCGGAATATACAATTGTGAACTGTAGAAAGAATATCGGCTACAGCTGTGTCAACAGATACGCTGGCCAGGGTGTATTTGTCGATTATAATTGCTGACAAGCTGAGCCGATAGGGGGGTAATGAATGGTTCAAGTATTATGAACCAGAACCATTCGATGATATGCATGCCAGGTTTGCTTTCAGGTGGGAGATGCTGCAGGGGTGCTTACGCTGCCCATTTGCAGGTAAGTAGAAAGACTTGCTTGGGAAGTGGGAGACAGGTGATAGGGAATGAGTGGCTCTTGGGAAATGGCTTAAAGTGCGTTTAAGTCATTTTTTAATTCCGTTGTAAAAAAAAAACGGCTTGTTCTTGGATAGTCGGATTAGCAGTTTGTCTAATCGTGAGGTTGTTTTTCTTTTTCTGCCTCTGGTTATCATTTTGGGACCTGAATGAAGAGCTGTGAATATTTTTTTCCTAGAGCACTTGTTTTCCCGGAATTTCTTAATTTTTTTATCCACCACGACCCATTTTCACAAAATTTTATTTTTATTGTTTTTTTTCCTAACAAACACTAAAACACAAGTCTAGCAAATTTACGAAGATTTCAATAAAGACGAACCAGTAGTTTACTTCACAATCACGATTGAAGACTGTGGTGATGGTCTGTTTCTATATCAGGCAAAATATCGGTTCCGCTTGCACTTTTTACTACTAGGCAAAAACAAAAAACTGATAAGAGCAAATTGATGCACCATATCAAAGTACTGGGTATAGAATTGGTGTCGAAGAAAAACCAAATTGTACGCAGTTACTGATTGTTGATCGTTATCTAAACCTTTGTTTCTATTATTTTTTCCACCACTGTATGTTTCACTTCTTGTCTTATTCTCTTTCTAGTTTTACATAGAAACTAAAATTAGGAAACATGTAAAACGCTATAAAAATGTTTATGAGTTATAATTATTTTAATATTTTTGATGTTGTTTTGAATCCAAGATTTAAAAGTGCAATAGTCACCTTGCTAACACGTACACAATTCAATCTTAGTTTCAAATCGCTCATCAAGTTTAATCGTAATTATTAATTATTAATCATCGTATGTGGTTATTTGATTTATTTTTAATGAAAACCAAATACCTTCTCGTACTGGCTTTAGTTTTAGAAAATGAATTCTTATACTTTTCTATGATCATAGATGTTTGTCCTTAGAAAACCTCTTACCACCAGAAGATCCAGCATGGTGTCATGAAAGAAACTCGGCATTTCTAATTGATTGTTGTGATAGTGATTATTGTAATACAAGACATAATTTGAAGGGAGAAATACCAGGTGAGCACTGTGGAGAACACATCCGACAACGCACATATTTGTGTAACTACATGTGTAATGTTTAATGTTTTGCATAAGGACATTGGAAAAGTATCAAGCATCAAGATTGAATATAAAAATGAATCTAAAATGAGGAAAGCATCTCACTTCAGCGTGTTGTCCCCATACTTTGCGTATATTTATTATACTTTTTCATCGTATGCTGTATGCTCATACGACTTTCTTCAGTTCTCAGCATTTCATTTCGAATCCGGTCATATTCGTGTTGGTCTCATTTAAATGTTTACAGTATACACATATCTTGGATGTGAATACACAATAAGTTATCCTTTCTGTTTGTTATCCTTCTAATTATGTATCTAGATCATAAGAATGGCGTTGCGTTTAACAAAAAAGGAGAAAAACTATTGAATCGCAATGCGTGCCGTTGGGAAATCAAGTGAAATATCCTTGGGACTGAAAGGCGAATTTAGTAAACTGGGTAGTTTATTAAATGCTAAAAAACTATTTAATTGGGATCTATTCTAAGAATTGGGGCACCTGCTCGTTTCGTTTTGGAGTGTTTGCCAGTTAGTGCTTGAAGCTATTACGGATATACATATGTTGCGACAATATGGGGAGTTTTATTATTAATTTTTAAAGTTTTAGATTAAGTTATTAAAACATACCTATTCATAAAATTAAGGTTTAGCAATATCGAATTTACTATATTTATTTATTTTTGATATTAACAATTTATTTAACACCACAATACTAACTACATTAACTACTAAAAGATACTTTACATTCTATGAAAAATGGATCCTAAAAGTCTTTCTATTGTTTGCAATTATATACTGGTGTAATTAACGTATTTTAGGTTTTCAGGAGGATGTCATTAAATTAGTTTACTAGTCGTTCTTTTTCCCTCAAATGAAAGCGAGCAAAATATGTATTATGGATATCAATCAATATACCGTTAGGTCGGAGACGAAGAAGGGAGTAGGGAAAGGAAGTGTCGATCCAACTTGGTCTTTTCATGTCTGAAAACTAAAATTGCGGAGGAACACATGGCTAGGCAGAATGTTCTACCGCCCTGTAGTTCAGTTGAAAACGAATATTTGTATATATCTGTTCCTGTAAAATTTAGTCTTATTGTGGTCCGGTAGGGAGTATTTGATTGACGGCGTTCACGGCCAAATATTTGAGGATCAAAAATGAATACGGCGATTCTGACTTATGTCTTTTTTTTATTAGACTTCTCTCGGGAGAGGCGAACCTATAGCGCCGAGTGGGCGCCCCGAGATGCCATCAAATAACGGTTGCAGTTCTTTTTGAACAGTTGCAGGTTGTAACGCTCCGGGAACACTCGCGTGGGAAGGGAGTTCCACAGCTTCCCCGCTCTGTAACGGAACGAGTTTTGATACAGGGATGTTCGCGCCGTCGGGAGATGAACCACAAACGGGTGCGATCCGTCGGATTGTCTTGTCGAGCGCATATAAGCCGAATTGCGTGAAACAATACCAAGAATCTCCCAAGAACAGCACCCATGATAATATCTGTAAAACAGACAGAGGTCGGCTACGCGCCTTCGATGTGATAGCGACTGTAGTCCCGACGTCAGCGCCGAGTCCCCGATCAGGCGGATCGCTCGTCTCTGTAGGTCGAGGGTATGTTTAGGAGCCGAGCTCCAAAAATGAGAGCAATATTCGAGCGCGGATCTAATTTGGGACCTATACAGGAGAAGAAGTTGGGTCGAAGTAAAATATTTCCTGGCTCTAAAAAGATAGCTCAGTTTTCCTGAGGCTGACCTGGCGATACTCGCCACGTATTTATGCCATGACACACTCCCACAGACCGTGACGCCGAGAAATTTCAAACTTTTCCCAGCCTCGAGGACCCGGCCATTCATCATCAGCTGTGGAACCGATGATCCACTTTTCTTTGTGAATGTTGTATATTGTGTCTTCACTGCATTGAAGTCGACGAGATTGGCCTTTCCCCATGCCAGGACTCTATCTAGATCCTGATTTAGAGAATCAATCTGGCTACATCTCAGCCGATGCGACACAGAGGCACCAATCGGCCGAACACTCGAAAAGGAGGAAACAAGCGTACTTATCATCCACAAAATTGAACACTTTGTTATCCGTTGTCTCCAACAAATCATTTTTGTGAAGCAAGAACAAGGTTGGAGCCAATATAGAGCCTTGGGGGACCCCTGAATTAACAGGATACAGATCCGAACACTCGCTGTCCACAACAACCCGGATCGATCGATTCTCGAGGAAGCTCCTCGTCCAGTCGCAAAGCTGTTGGGAAAGTCCATATGAACGAAGTTTGCTCAGCAATGCCCCGTGCCAGACGCGGTCAAAAGCCTTGGAGATATCCAATGCCACCGCCCTTGACTCACCATGCCGTTCAATCGCAGATGTCCATATATCGGTTATAAGTGTCAAAAGGTCTCCCGTGGACCGCCTGCCACGGAATCCGTATTGACGATCATTCAGAAGTCCGTTGCACTCCAAATACTTAACCAACTCTGTATTGATGACTTTTTCCATTACCTTAGATAAAATAGACAGTAATGCTATCGGACGGTAATTTTGTGGGAGACACTTTTTTCCCGTCTTTGGAATTGGCTGAACTCGAGCAATTTTCCAGCAGCCAGGAAGGGTCCTCTGTGCATAAGATAAGCGGAAGAGTCTGCCAAGAACCGGCGATAGTTCTGGAGCACAGTTTTTAAGAACTATTGCTGGTATTCCGTCCAGGCCGGTTGCTTTCCTACAATCCAGTTCACGTAGAATGCGTTAAATAGTGCGCGGGCGAAATCTCACAGCCCGCATGGAAGACCGTACCGGCGCGATCACAGGTGGTTCCAAAAGGCCGGGATTGAGGTTTGAACTCGCGGAAAATAAATTCGCGAACACATTAGCTTTATCCTTTGAATTCGTGACTAACGTCCCGCTGTCTGTCACCAACGGACGGAAAGAGAAGGATGCGAAGTTACCGCTGACAGCTTTTGCCATTGACCAGAAGGAGCGCGAACCAGTTGGGCACCGAAGGAGCTTATTGATCACCCTGTCGTTGTGGGCCTTCTTCGCGGTATCAATCGCCTGGTTGCACGCGTTTGTGATTCTAACAAAATTCGTTCTGTTAACATCGGTGGAATTGGAGCGCCATTGTTTAAAAGCTCTATTTTTGCGGCTGTAATCAGATCGCATTTTTTATCAAACCAAGATTTATCAGACGAACTTCGTTTGATGGAATGTGGAATATACATCTCCATCCTCAGAAGAATAATCTCTGATACCGACTCCGCACAAGTGTTAACATCGGAGTTTCCGAAGCACACCTCGGACCATGAAAAGGATGCGAAGAAATCTCGCAAATCGTCCCAGTTGGCAGCCCCATACTTCCATACATGGCGAAGCTGCCTAGGCCGGTTATTTGCTTGATATGAATGTACTTGCGCAACAGATACCAAGCAGTGATTTGAATTTCCCAGTGGCGCAGAAACCTCTACGCTATAAATACTCGGTTCGGATATCAAAAACAGATACAGGGTGTTCGCATAATCGCCTCGGACATCCGGCACTCGCGTTGGCTCCCCCACGAGTTGAGTCAAGTTGTGGCTCACAGCAAACATCTCCGCCAGCCTCCCAGCCTCGTCAGTTCTGTTAGAATGTAACAAACTTCTTCTGTAAATCTCAAGTCATTATAGGTACACGTAGTATAAGTATTATTATAAGTATATATTATATATACAAACCTGTGGCGGTTCCGCCAAACCCCTCGGTCTACTTACCTGAAGAACCCCCATAACTTCGACCCAATCTTATAAGTTCGCTAATGCAATCGCATTAGCACCTTAAATGCTTTACGCATCTAGATTATCTAACGTATAACCTAAAAGTCCCTGTAAAAGAATTCTTACCTTTTCATGCATCTCTTCGCATACAAATTCCCTACAAGAATACTCTCCAATATACAGGAGCATACACCCAAAACCTATTCGGTACCTTCGGTTGCCAGGCAAATTCCAACCTCCCCACACCTGCACCGCAATCTCCCCGCAACATAAACATTTCCTTCCCAAAGATAATTAATGCTTTCAATGGATTATCTGGAAATTCCTGTAAAGAATTTTTCCTACAAGGGCATTATACATGTATCAATGCATCTCTGCATTAGCGACCAAGAACCGAATTTCCAATTAGCGTAGATTTTCACAGTAGAGTTCGACACTTGCGTCGCCATAGATGCCATGTACAATTGACACAGACGGTATACATAACCATCATTGTGTAACCATCTAAATTACTTTCCAAAGACTTGCAACTATTGATTCAGCTGCAAGCACTTCTCTCGGAAACACTTCCTTGTTTGAATCTTCAAACAATTACCAACGTCGCGCTTAGCCGCCGGATTGGATTCAATAGCATAAACATATGCAAACAAAAGAATCCGATTCTCCCAGTCGGCAGAGATACGATATACGATCTCCATTATCTCAATCCCTTTTAGCATCTAATGAGTGGCTGCTATTTACTCAGCTGACCCTCATTACCGGACGATGCCTTAGGTCGCTTCTTCCTTATTCTTCATCCCTTGTCTAGGTTTCGTTTCGCTTTGACCTGCAAGCGTTAGTAAACAATCTGATGACAACAATCAACTTCACGCACACCACTACAGGACCTCACCAGTGACATCCTCTTTCCTCGTTTTCACCACGAGAGGAACACTTTCTCTCTCGGGGAAACTCACCCCATTAGCGAGTCGGCTCTGCACGAGCCGTTTATCGCAGAGTCCCTTTCCATCACCAGACTGAGCCGGTCGGGTCTCCACTACGCTACCGTAGCGCTGCGGGACGCGTAAATACGATGGGCCACCTTTTTACCATCGAGGGGTGCGATCGGAGTTCGCACCCCTGTGAGCCGTGTGTGTGCAAAATGGCAAACGCCAATATCCTCCGTCCTGCCTGTTGGATGTGATATTTAAATCGCATAAAGTTAAACAATTTAAATCGCATAAACTAAAATAACTCCCAATTATGAGCAAAGTGTTATTTCAGTAATAAGTTTGATTTGTAGTCTGGTAAAGTGTGATGTTTACATCAGCGGAGACATGTTATGTGTGTTTAACAATTATTATATATTACATATATATATTTAAGTACAAAGGGACTTACTTTGGTTTGACCGTTGGGCGGTCGCTTCAATTGTCGTTTATCCGGTGACTTCAGTTGTGTTCTCTAATCAATTTTTATTGTGAGCAATGGAAACTGTATGTGTGTCCCTTCGCAGTTTCACGTCGAATGTAATATTTATTTTTTTCGTCGTTGACGTTTTATTTTATTATTCGACGCCAACGCCGGTTTTTATTATTTTCTCTGCCAAGTAGAATTTGCATAAAGTAGTTTATGCAAATTAACTACTTGGCGAGTTGTTCTCCGTTTAAAGGTAAAGAGGGGAACCTAACGAAAGGGGATTAGTGGATGTTGGGGGGACCTGGACTCAAGGTCGGTCCGTAACAATATTAATTGTGCTTATCTTTAAAGTGGTTTGTTTTGCGGCAGCCATTAAAGGAACAAATAAAGTGATGATCTAATTAATTACTTAAATCAGTGCGTTTGACTCTTTCCCGTGGAACTTTGTCTTCGAGTGCCCATGTCTGGCACAATACTTCCTTCCCCACAAATCTTTATATATATATATATATATATATATATATATATATATATATATATATATATATATATATATATATATATGTATATATATATATGTAGTAAAATTATAGAGTTCTCTTATTGTTCTCGTCAGTTTACGAACTTTCAGTATTTAACGGGGAAAGTAAGATAAATCAACAAAGAGCCACATCGATCATTTGAAATTTTATAGAACTTTCAATGGCGTCGGTTTCGTTCTCTAGGTATGAGTCAGTTGCCATCAGTCACTCATACGAGATGGAAGTTTTCGTTGTCGATTGCCCATGCAAATTGTATTTAATTTGTTATATATTCTAGAAAATTAATGGTCTTATTTGATCGTTAATTCACGCGAAAAATTCGAAAATGAAATACCAAAAGAGTTGGATAATTAAGTAGCGTTTGTGGAATTTCTTTTACATTTTGTTGCAAAGAGTAACCCTTCTACATTCTACACTGCTATAATTATTATAAGGACTTGCACAGATAACTTTTAATGGGTAGTAATGATGTTATAATAAATCATAAAAAAAGTAGCCTTTGCTAACGACCATGTCTATCGACACGACAAAATGGTTGTCGAAATGTATGTTGTGGCGGATGCAACCGTTAGGATTAAGGTTGCGTCCACCGAGAGGTAATAACGGCGAATCTCGTGAACCGCCTTCCTTAATACGATTAAACTCAATTACGTAAGTAATCGCGTGTTTCAACTCAGTTGATGTTGGAATCAACAAATGGATTCGAGGAACTTACTTTTTTACTTGTTGAATTAATTAATAATCTTTGTCTTCTGCTGGTCGGGCGGTTGTGCAAGCGCTGGTGGTTGGCGACAGACTGACTGAAAACCGTTGACCACATTTGAATCAATGTGACAGCTCGATGGCGTCCCTAAGCAGGTGACGCATTGTCAGCTGGTGGTTGACAGGCGAGGTGAGTATGGTGGTCGGGGAGTGTACTAGACGATGGACGTACTAGATTCCCCCCAGTAGTTGCGAATCCGCAATATATGTTTATGCTGAGATATGTATGAAAGATGGGCGTTTTGCCTCTGTTCTTAAACGTATTGTGCCTGCAATTAAACGTATTGTGCCTGATGCTCAAAAGTTTCATTTTCCGATTATTTCATTGATTGATTCGACATATCAATTCTTGGGAATTTCCTGGTTTGTCACATATCGACAACCATTGGTTATCATTCGCAGGTATTTGTTTGGAGATCGTTGAATAGCATTACGATTGAATAGCTTTGCATTCCACACATCAGGTTAGGTTTGATGATCGTTTGGTAGATCAATCTTTTACAAAACAGGCTTCCTTGAAAATGGTGTCTAATCACGATTAAATTGCTTTGCATTGCGTACATCAGGTTCGATTTGGTGGTAGAGTAATATATTTACAACACCGGTTTAGGTGAGACGGGTGTCTAATTAACTAATATATTTCTCTGCGTTTCAGCTTAATTGGCTCTGTGTTTTGTTTCACGTGATGTTTCCAATTTACTCTGTTCTCCAGATGTAATCCAAGTATTTTCCTAAACTTGCTTGCGGTAGGTATGGTGATGGTTTTTCCTTCTTGTGGATGAGGGGTGATGACGGAGATTTTCCAAATGCGGGGTATACGCCTTAAACAATTGAGAGGGGAGCAGAGGGAATGGATGAACATTTATTGAGGAGGATTGCAGGGATTCCATCAGGGCCCGGTGTAAACTCGTCTTTGAGTTGCAGTAGCTAGGAATCAATTAAGGTGTGATCAAATGAGTTGTGGAGAAGGGGCGCGAAGAAAATTTAAGTAGTTGAAGTATGACGGGTCAGGAACAAATGAGTCATTAGTGAATGGCTGCTTGAATTGAGTGGGGAAGATGTTGGCAATAGTAACAGGATCAGATGAGGTATGAGAGTTTAAGGTAAGCGATATGGGGTATCCGTCGGTTCTACGTTTATGATTGACGCACTGAAGGAAGGTTTTGGAGTGATTTTTGAGTTTGGTCTGAATTTTCGTAAGATAGTTGGGATAAAGGTTGTTGAAAAGTTCCGTGAATTGAAGGTAACAGCCAAGAAATTTGGAGTAGTCAGGTATATGATAGTTCGATTCCGAGAGTAGATGACCCATAACTTATTCTTTTTGTTACACAGGGAGTGAAGTTTTTGATTGTACCATGGAGGGGAAGAGGTTGATATTATTTGTCTAGAGTAGCGAACAAACAGAAAAATAGAGTAAAAGATCTCGGTATATAGGTGGGTGATGGCATCTTCAACGGATAGGTGATCGTACTTGAACGTAAGACGACCTAGGTAGTCGTTGATGAGGCGAAAGTTAGCTTTCTGGAAATCGTTGGGGCAATGATTAGAAGGTGGGGGCAGACGAGGGTGAGTGGACTAGAAAGAAGGTCACGTGAAGAGGGGGGTAGTGGTAGTCTTTAGATATAAGGAGGAAGGGGCTGGGTGAGACTAATATATTGATAATGCCTGTTGTAAAGATGAGGTTGTAGCGTTCTACGAACGCACAATTCCGCGCAGGTAGCATGTATGGCATTTTTGAGAATAGGACGCATGGATGTTTATACCTTTGTTTCAGGCATGATGAATTATGATTGTTGCGCTTGACCTTAAAAGCTTTGGGGACGTTCAGTTCTTTGCTTTTTGGTGTCGGCCTCAACGTTGGCTGCGAGTTGCAGGCCCTAAGGTGGGAGTTTGGGACACGCGTCTGTGGGCGCATGCAACGTTCTCAGGTAAGTAAGTTCCTTGAAGGTAGGAACCTTACCTGCGCGGAATTGTGCGTTCGTAGAACGCTACAAGGCCTAGCTGCTCACCCAAGAGATTTCGAACGTTGCTGACTTGACATTGGTCTAGTCGATCAATGAAGTGACATTCCTTGGCCGATGTGGGGATAGGGGTGTAGTTTTCAGTTTTTCGTCAGATAAAGCCCAATTGAGTTGTGGAAGATTAAAATCTGCAAAGACAATAATGTCGTCCTGACAATTACTCAGCTCGAGTATGTGGTGGACAGTATTAAGAGTGAACTTGTAAACTTCAGTAGACTGGGATGGTAAGATATAGAAGCACATGGCAAAGGTTGATTTCCGAGGAAGGGCGATTTTGACAGTCACAAAGTCCAGCTTGGAGGAGGTAGGGAAAGCGATAAATGACGAATTGAAGCTATCATGGCCATCGATAAGCGCTCCACGGCTGGGGCGGAAAGTCAGTGGCCAGATTGAGGGGTTCATTGCAGAAGATGGTGAACGACGGCGGAAGCAGTTCCAGGTTATGAATGCTTGGGATTAAGTTCGTTTCGCTTAAAGCGAACATGTCGACAGGTAGGGCATGGGAGTTTTTTTTAGAATGGATTGGGTCTTTCTATCAAGCACTAGATAATGTTATCTTGAAAAAGTGTACAAAATTTGAACAAAATCTGTTCATAACTTTTTGAGAAATCATGACAACCGACTTCAAAAATAGAGTTTCGAGAAAAAAAGCGCTTGAGGTTTTAAACTGAAATTACTTGCAGGAAAAAAAGTTTTTTCCAACTTATAGAAAAAATGTGACATCTCACTGAAAATATATATTGCACGCTGCTTTTTTTCGTTTTCTATTATTTGTGTAACCAATGTTACCACTTTAATCGCATCTTCAGTAAAAGTACTTTTTCTCTGGTTCGTATGTCAGCAGTGTAGAAAACATTTAGGAATTTCCCTAGAACACTTGCCTGAGGCACGCCTGCTTTAATTGGGTAGAAACTTGAGTTTTTTTTTTATTTTTTTTTTTATTAGACTTCTCTCGGGAGAGGCGAAATTATAGCGTCGAGTGGGCGCCCCGAGATGCCATCAAATAACGGTTGCAGTTCTTTTTGAACAGTTGCAGGCTGTAACGCTCCGGGAACACTCGCGTGCGAAGGGAATTCCACAGCTCCCCGCTCTGTAACGGAACGAGTTCTGATACAGGGATGTTCGCGCTGTCGGGAGATGAACCACAAACGGGTGCGATCCGTCGGATTGTCTTGTCGAGCGCATATAAGCCGAATTGCGTGGAACAATACCAAGAATCTCCGAAGAACAGCACCCGTGATAATATCTGTAAAACAGACAGAGGTCGGCCACGCGCCTTCGATGTGATAGCGACTGTAGTCCCGACGTCAGCGCCGAGTCCCCGATCAGGCGGATCGCTCGTCTTTGTACGCTCTCAAGTAGGTCGAGGGTATGTTTAGGAGTCGAGCTCCAAACATGAGAGCAATATTCGAGCGCGGGTCTAATTTGAGATTTATATAGGAGAAGAAGTTGGGCCGGAGTAAAGTATTTCTTGGCTCTAAAAAGATAACTCAGTTTTTCTGAGGCTGATCTGGCGATACCCGATACGTGGTTATGCCATGATACATTCCCACAGACCGTGACGCCGAGCAATTTCAAACTTTCCCCAGCCTCGAGGGCCCGGCCATTCATCATCAGCTGTGGAACCGATGATCCACTTTTCTTTGTGAATGTTGTATACTGGGTCTTCGTTGCGTTGAAGTCGACAAGACTGGTCTTTCCCCACTGCAGGACATTATCTAGATCCTGGTTCAGAGAGTCAATCTGTCTACATCTCAGCTGGTGCGACGTTGATGCACCAATCGGCCGAACACTCGAAAAGGAGGAAACAAGCGTACTATCATCCGCAAAACTGAACACTTTGTTATCCGTATTCTCCAACAAATCATTTATGTGAAGCAAGAACAAGGTTGGAGCCAAAATAGTACCTTGCGATAGCCAGAATCATCCACATCCGTGAGGATGTTGGGCTCGGTCTCGAAATACCTGAAAAAGAAAAAAAAAGGGGGGGGGGGGTATCTAAGGATAGTGTGGACAGGGTTAGTTCAGGTGTTCTCTAACTACTTGGATAGAGAGATGGTGGGAAAGAAATCGTACAAGACCGGTAGGTCTTGAGTGCGGTAGTAAACGGAGATCACGTCTTCGGCGTCTGATGATCTGCGCTTTGGTCGGTGTGTGTGTATGTTTGTGACGTCTTGCGTGTGTGTGTGGTGTGTTGGCAGTATACCCTATGGGATGGGTCCAGGAATCCTCTATTATAGATGGGAAAGTTGTTGGGAAGGGTGCTTTCTTCAGTTTTGTACTGAAGAAGAAATTGTGGTGGTCTGATCCGAAGAGATCGAGAGAGAGAAGGGTCAAGAACGCAAGGACTCCCGTACAAGTATGTTCTCGGTGTTCTGAATGCTTTCGAGATACTTGTATGCTAATTGTAGTAAGTACTCGTCGATAGTGGTAATGGGGGCACCCTCGTATAGGTGAGAGTTGGGGTAATGGCGACCGTTAGGCCTTCTAGAATGGTTGGTGCATCTTCTGGGGAGTTTTCTTTCGAAAACTCCCAGTCTTTCCATTTGAGCCGAAGATATGCTGGACCATATGGGAAAGGCGTACGTTATTCCCGATCGGATTAGCTGCTTATCGCAAAGAAGCTTAACTTTGGTGTCAACTCTGTTGCTCCAGTTCAAAATGTTGTGCAGTTGCTTAGGCCGACCGAGGCCTAATTGGTGGGTCACATGTTTGGTGAAATTCATTTTTGGGATATAGATGACCCTAAGATATTCCATCCTGTCCTATGGTCTAATCGTAGTACCTCCTACTTGTATTCGAATATTCTGTGAATATTGAGAAGTAGGTTGGGAGTCTCCTGCTGCTCTGCCTATGTGCCTGCCTTATATAGGTCCGTAGCCGTCGGTTTGTTCACTCGTTTCCTGGGTGCTGTATTCATTAGTGGCTTCTTGGAATCGGTGCGCCGCTGATCAATGTTTGTCAGGGACTTGTGTGCTAGCGCTTGCTTTGCCTTTCCTGGGAATTCGCGTCGACGTGATGCATCGCCAACACATTGCATGTAAATTCTTTGTAAATACCAGATAAAAGTTCGTTCAATGACAGATTGTTGCTTTTGTCGTATTTTTGAGCAACCTACAAGGCTGCGGCTGGTTCAATTCTAGTTTCAGGTTGATACTTAGGAGTAGGATCAATCTTTGTAGTGATGTCAAGTGGTTTAAACATTTCGATAAATATTGTGCGAAGAGTTCAAGCGTTCTTTCATAATCGCAATCCAATGTCCTATGCACTCATAATTGGCGGCGCATGAACATATGCCATTTGAATCTTCGAGTGGTCTTCCAGGTGAACAATACTTGCCTGCCTCCGATCCCAGTTAATCTACATATTCATCAAAGCAATTCCGTTTGTATTCTTTAATTAAACGGTTATCTAGATCGCTAATCTTATTAAACTTTATTTCATCGTCAGAGTATCCGAGCCTTGCAAGTTTTACTTGCGCTTTTATAGATCCCTGATCTTAGTTGGCCACTTGACGTCATATTCTAGTTTATCTTCTAGTGCTAGAGTTGCTCAACCAGCAATCATACGACCTTGATTGATGAAATCTTGTGCACAGTGTTGTAGTTCATCATTATTGCTAAGTCTCATCTTCAAATTGATTAGATTGTCTAGACAGTTTTTAAATACTTTTCAGTTAATACATTTGTTGTGGTGTTGTGTTTTATTTCATTTTAATGGCAATTGCAATCATTGTAAGTAGAACAGGAGTATGATCCGTTGTAAGATCTTCAGTACCTTCAGTTATAGGGTAGTTAGATGCAGTTGCCTTTGAGATGAAGAAATATTGGAAATCAGGAATTTTACTTCTGTACATGGGCTCAAACGACAAATGGAATCCGCGCTTTCTTTCGTTGATAACTGGTGACAGTTCTTTGCCTTTGCTGGACTTATAAGTCGTGTTCTTCAAGCAGTGTGTTTCATGTGGAAGTCTCCTTCAATAATGAATTTCGGCACTAGTTTATTAAATACATTAGGGGATTGAAATTTAGTAATGTGCCATTTTGATGGCCACTATGCACTACCTATGTTTAATCCAGATCCATATTGAATGCTAACGAGAGTGACTGGAATATATGATTCTTTCATTTCTTGTTGGAAGTTTTTAATGTTTTGCTTTTATTATTAAGTCTGTGTCTCCATGGGTACGTTCGCTCGGATGGATGGATAAGTCGAATAAGCCATATCCTTTATGTTCAATGTAACTATTAATGAATAGTGTGTTTCCATTATTGAATCAATATCAATATTTATTTATTTTAGATATACTTCGAGTTCTTTACTTCTTGGTTTAGCCCATTCGAGTTCCATGCCATTATATGCAGGAATTAATTGCTCTTGTTTAGTTTTTAGTCGCCTTTTTCCATTTTTTCGACCCTGCTTATGAATTGGCTAACACTTTGTTTAATTTCAGCCTGAAATGGCTTGAGCATTTTCATCACATTCGCCATGGTTGAGTTGTTATTTGAATGATTTTGTTGGCTATTTGTTGACTTGAGCGTGTAACTATTCTGAGGTTAGTTGTCCAGTTAATTCATTTTGATTCTTCTTGTTCATTTACAACCACTGAATGACAGTTACTTTATTGGGTTATAGAGATCTTAGCTCTGGTATACTGGACATTCTTTATAATATGCTGTCGTTTTTCTCTTCATAATATGCAAGCTATTCTACGAGGGTAGTCCCACAATTAATCGGCCTGACACACAGATGGCGGTAATTATTAAAATACTGTGGTGTAGATACCAGTACTCTCAACCTTAGAAAGATTAAGTTTCAAGTTTGAATATATCTACTACGTTGTTTATTACTTGTGTGACAGCCATCAATAGTGAACGCTCTCAGTAAATTTGTAAACATGGAAAAATACACACATCCGTTATTACAGTAGCCAAAATCAATGATTTGAAATATGAATTACTCCTTTAGAACCCTCGGACTATTTTGTCTTTTCAAACTTTGTTGCACGATAAATTTACGAGCATACAAAAATAATAATTTAATAAAGTTAATGTACTCACGATTTGACGGAGTAATCAGATGCTTTCACGGATGACTAGGTCGTGTGACTTGGGCGACTATTTGGAAAATGATTTTTTTTATTTTTTTTTTATGACATTTCTTTCGGGAGGGGCGAACCTATAGCGCCGAGCGGGCCACCCGAGATGCAACCAAATACCTATTGCAGTTCTTTTTGAACAATTGCAGGTTGTAACGTTCCGGGAACACTCGCGCGGGAAGGGAATTCCACAGCCTCCCCGCTCTGTAACGGAACGAGTTCTGATACAGGGATGTTCGCGCCCTCGGGAGATGAACCGCAAACTGGTGGGATCCGTCGGATTATATTGTAAAGCACATATAAGCCGAATTGCGTGGAACAACACCACGAATCTCCGAAGAACAGTACCCGTGATAATATCTGTAAAACAGACAGAGCTCGGCTACGCGCCTTCGATGTGATAGTGGCTGTAGTCCCGACGTCAGCGCCGAGTCCCCGATTAGGCGGATCGCTCGCCTCTGTATGCTCTCAAGTAGGTCGAGGACATGTTTAGGAGCAGAGCTCCAAACATGAGAGCAATATTCGAGCGCGGGTGTAATTTGGAATTTATACAGGAAAAGAAGTTGGGCCGGAGTAAAATATTTCTTGGCCCAAAAAAGATAGCTCAGTTTTCCTGAGGCAGACCTAGCGATACTCGACACGTATTTATGCCACGATACATTCCCGCAGACCATGTCGCCGAGCAATTTCAACCTTTCCCCAGATTCGGGAGCCTGGCCCTTCATCATCAGCTGTGAAAGCGATGATCCACTTTTCTTTGTGAATATTGTATATTGTGTCTTCGCTGTTTTGAAGTCGACCAGATTGGCCCTTCCCCACTGCAGGACCTTATCTAGATCCTCATTGAGAGAGTCGATCTGTCTACATCTCGGCTGGTGCGACGTAGATGCACCAATCGGCCGAACAATCGAAAAGAAAGAAACAAGCGTACTATCGTCCGCAAAACTGAACACTTTGTTATCCGTTGTCTCCAACAAATAATTTATGTGAATAAAAAATAAGGTTGGAGTCAAAATAGAACCTTGGGACACCCCCAAATTAACAGGATACAGATCCGAACACGCGCCGTCCACAACAACCCGGATCGATCGATTCTCGAGGAAGCTCCTCGTCCAGTCGCAAAGTTGGGAAAGTCCATATGAACGAAGTTTGCTCATCAATGCCCCGTGCCAGACGCGGTGAAATGCCTTGAAGATATCCAATGCGACCGCTCTTGACTCAACATGCCGCTCAATCGCAGATGTGCATATGTCGGTTATAAGTCTTAAAAGGTCTCCCGTGGACCGCTTGCCACGGAATCCGTATTGACGATCATTCAGAAGTCCGTTGCACTCCAAATACTTAATTAACTCAGTATTGATGACTTTTTCCATCACCTTAGACAACATAGAGAGTAATGCTATCGGACGGTAATTTTGTGGTAGGCACTTTTTTCCCGTCTTTGGGATTGGCTGAACTCGAGCGATTTTCCAGCAGGCAGGAAAGGTCCTCTGTGCATAAGATAAGCGGAAGAGTCTGCTAAGAACCGGCGTCAGCTCTGGAGTACAGTTTTTAAGGACTATTGCTGGTATTCCGTCCGGGCCGGTTGGCTTCCTACAGTCCAGTCCACGTAGAATGCGTTGAATAGTACGCGGGCGAAATTTCACATCCCGCATGGAAGATCGTAACAGCGGGATTACAGGTGGCTCCAAAAGGCCGGGATCGAGGTTTGAATTCGCGGAAAATAAATTCGTGAACACATCAGCTTTATCCTTTGAATTCGTGACTAACGTCCCGCGGTCTGTCACCAACGGAGGGAAAGAGGAGGATGCGAAGCTACCGCTGACAGCTTTTGCCATTGACCAAAAGGACCGCGAACCAATTGGGCACCGAAGGAGCTTATTGATCACCCTGTCGTTGTGAGCCTTCTTCGTGGTATCAATCACCTGGTTGCACGAGTTTCTGATTCTAACAAAATTCGTTCTGTTAACATCGGTGGGATTGGAGCGCCATTGTTTAAAAGCTCTTTTTTTTGCCGCTGTAATATGCTCGCATTTTTTATCAAAGCAAGGTTTATCAGACGAACTTCATTTGATGGAATGTGGAATATACATCTCCATCCCCAGAAGAATAATCTCTGATACCGACTCCGCGCAAGCGTTAACATCGGAGTTTCCGAAGCACACCTCCGACCATGGAAAGGATGCGATGAAATCTCGCAAATCGTCCCAGTTAGCAGCCCCATACTTCCATACATGGCGAAGCTGCCTAGGCCGGTTATTCGCTTGAAATGGAAGTGCTTGTGCGACAGATACCAAGCAGTGATCAGAGTTTCCCAGTGGCGCAGAAACCTCTTCGGTGTAAATACTCGGTTCGGATGTCAAAAACAGATCCAGGGTGTTCCCATAATCGCCTCGGTCATCCAACACTCGCGTTGGTTCCTCCACGAGTTGAGTCAAGTTGTGGCTAACAGCAAACATATCCGCCAGCCTCCCAGCTTCGTCGGTTCTGTTAGAATGTAAAAACCAGCCAGAATTGTGCATATTAAAATCGCCAAGGACAACAATTTCAGAAGCTGGGGGGTTGATCTGTATCCAGTCGACGGTATGTTCGAAAAATGTTGCCGGTCGAACGTCGTTCTGGGAGCGGTAAAGAGAACAAACAAATTTAACGGAATTCCTCAGCACGACCCTTAATCATGTGAAGTCCATGTTATTGGGCTCCAACGCCTCCATCCTCTGGCAAGCCAGATCGGACCGCGCGAAGACGCAGACTCCGCCCTAAACGGAATCTCTAATGTAAGTCGTATCCTGAACAACGAAGATATGTCGAATCAGTTGACGAATCGACCTGGATCTCAGTTAGGGCAAGGATATCAGGTTTCGTTTGCAAATATTGGTGGACGGCGTTTACATTCGTATTAGTGAAACCGATGCGCCTGATGTTACAAAATTCCGTTACCAGTCGAGCGTGTACAGAGCCTCGAGAGCGAGCCCGATTATACGATGACGAACCTCTTAAAGTTCGGTTATTTATCATATCTGCATGATGTTCTCCCTGACATTGTCCGTTATGTACGAGAGGAAAACAATGTAATGTTACACCGGGATGCCCGACTTAGACGTCAGCTGGATTTGGCATATGCACGTGAGGTAGCCGTTGTTGGCCAAAATTAAAGGTGAAACGATTAGATGACATGTGTAAAGATGGTATATCCTTTAGATATTGAGTATCTAATACGTTTTTTAAGAGGGCACATTTCCTCACGTTCACGTTTTGCGTTTATCACGCATCAATATTATTAGTGTTACTTTGGCTTCGATGGAGCCATCTGAGGCACTTGTTTGGACTACCTGGTTCCAATGTTGAATGGTCTAGTGATAAATCATCGCCACCTTCTGAGCTTCCTGAAAATCCATCATCGCGATCGTTTATTGAGGTGATCGCATCAGAGGATAGTGTCGTGAACCAATGTCGGCTGGAGGCGCCAGGAGTTCCTTCGGAGAATTCCAGTGATGATTGAGACATTCATTGGTGTGGTGTCATTGCTTGATCGGCAATTCGCGTTCAATGATATATAGTTTGTTTGTGCGGAGCAGTTGAAAATCACCGATAATTACGGAGCTTGATTAGGTCCCCCTAGGCAACAATAGATTTTCATTGCAAATTCACATAAATTAAGAATCTCACTCATCGCGCGGATACCCCCGCACATCAGTTTGAAGTCAATCCTGCACAGTGTTCGGACCTCTTTCACATCATAAACACTTGAGTCGCGTACCTATTTGACTTATAATTGGCGATTAAAACAGCGAGGAACTGTAGAATTAAACACTGAGGTTAAACACTTGTCGAAAGATATTGTCAACTGGAATAATTGTATGAATGAATGAATGATGTAAAGTGCGACTGAGTTGATGCCGAGCGTCGTGGTACGTTTTCACTTCGTCAATACTTGATACAGAGAGCCGTTTGCAAGCCACACTCGATCAATGCAACTCTTTCACGTAATGTTAAAGGAATCGAGAACCGCATTTAATTAAAGACAATTAAGAGAATCCGAGATGTCTACACAACCTCCTAGTCCGACGTCTTCAAGAATACAACTCTTGATGAGAAAAGAAACAACGCAACTGTAAATAATTTTCTCTGGTCCACAACCGGGGATTCACAATGCTGTGTTCGAAATTGTTTACATTAAGTGTGTGAACCAAAGTTCAAAACTTCTGCAGTTGTTCCGAAGTGACGATACTATACGACCGATTGACGAGGGTTGCATTTTGGTGACACGAATCGTTGTGAGTTTGGCTCATGTTATTATATATGATCAACGAGGACGAGGATGGTGGAAACAGCCCCAACGATTGGGAATATCCGTGTTGGTTTACTGAATCACGAGCTGTCCCAGTTGCGTAAACATCTATGTAGTGGTAAACTAAATTTTGTTCTTCTTCTGCTGCTGCGTCGGATCGTCGGTCGTGATTGGGATGGGATCTTCTGAGGGAGCAAGGGAACCACTTTTTCCAGTTGGTGGGGCAGTGGCTCTAAACTTCAATGACTGGAATGGTTTGATTGAGAATTTACTGCTAAGCTGTGAATACGATGACGAGGCCGAGGGCTGAGCCTTTCAGTAAGGAGAAAAATGTGTTCAATGACCGGAACTTGGGATTCACGGTTGCCCTTTTTTGTTTATCTTTCTCTCGAATGACTGGTGATGTCGTAGTTTTAGTGCCCATGGTAAGAGTTGTGGGGAGGAAGTATTGTGCCTAACACGGACACTCCGTTCACTTTCTCCTCCATCATAAATTGTTCGCCTCGTAAAACACCGAACCGAAAGAACGAAACGCCGCCACGTTTGTTCGCCAACATAAGGAGTGAAACTGCGCACAAGACAGCTAAACGAAAACACTCCAGTTTGTTAATTAATTAAATGGTTCTTTTATTTATTAATTCATTTCTTAACACTGGTGGTTGACCCTCGACTTGATAAAGGCGCACACACGAGAAAGGCAATTAATCGGTAAAACTGATTTACAAACGCAACTGCACTCTGACACGTTAAATGGAGACTTCTGAATGTACGCGTCACCGTATGCACCGGGGAGCGGGAGTGACGCGTGACCATGGCGGTCAGTGGATGGAAAACGACTCCACGATATTCAATTTTTGTTTGGGGTGAGTTTTTGGTGGCGTGGTGAAAAGGAAATGAAATTTCCTTTGACCAGTGACCAATGGAAGACGATCTCTGGGACGCGGTGGTGTATGTTTGTGTTTATTGATGGGTTTAGCCAAGGATAAACGGAACCTACGACGAGGAAAAAGAACAAAGGGAAAACGACCTAAGACATCTTTCGGTAATGAGGGTCAGCTGTCTAAATAGCAGCCACTCATTAGATGCTAAAAGGGATTGCGATAATTTATACGATAGAGATCGTATATCGTCTCTCTGCCGACTGGGAGAATCGGTATCTTTTGTTTACATATGTTTATGCTATTGAATCCAATCCGACGGCAAAGCGTGACGTCGGTGATTGTTTCAAGATTCAAACAAAGAAATATTTCTGCGAGAAGTCCTTGCAACTGAATCAATAGTTGCAAGTCTTCGGAAAGTAATTTAGATGGATACACAATGACGGTTGTGTATACCATCTGTGTCAATTATGCATGGCATCTATGGCGACGGCAGGATCGAACTATAATGTGAATATCTACACTAATTGGAAATACGGTTTTTGGGTCGCTAATGCAGAGATGCTTTGATAATGTATGAATGCCCATGTAGGAAAAATTCTTTGCAGGCATTTCCAGGTAATGGATTGAAAACGTTAACTATCCTTGGGAAGGGAATGTTTTCAGGTGCCAATGCACCTGAAACAATGGGAGTTGGGTTGTAATAATGTGGGTTCTGCCTGATAATGTTAAGAAAGAAATCTTACGGAGAATTGTATGCAAAGTGATGCATGAAAAGGTAAGTTTTCTTTTCCAGGGGCTTTTTAGATCACAGATTTGATTCCTTTAATGCGTGAAGCATTCAAGGTGCTAATGCGATTGCATTAGTGAAATTAGGAAATTGGATGAAAGTTATGGGGGTTTTTAAGGAAAGCGAACCGTGGGGTTTGGCGGAACCGCCACAGGGTCATCTGTTGTTTTTTGCTGAAATAAGTTCTTCGCTGTTCACGATTGATATTACTGGGGCGTTTCATCAGAACTATTGCAATCTTCTGCTGCTGATGTGGGTTTGTCTGATTTCGATACCGACGATGCCAGCTCGATATTGTTGCAACCCATACCTGGTGTTTCGTTTAACAGTGTCCTTTATTCTTTTATTAATTCGATGTTAGTTAGTAGGAATGTGTTCCAGTTGCTACAAAGTTGAACAACATTTCACTTTTAAGTTGATAAGTTTGGAGTTCAGTTTTGTAGAACACACTTGCGAAAATTTGAGCCTAATAATACACATTTTCTTTTGACACACTATTTAAAAAAAAGCTTAAATAACGAGTTATTGAAAATACTCTCCTTCGATTGGGGAAACTTAAACAATTTGCAAAGAACTATTGAGACCATTTAACTATTCACCCATTGTATTGCGGTGAATAGTTGATATAGTTTATTTTTGAATTCTCTCTGCGATGGTCCATCGCAGAGGGTTTCTTTGGTTGAATAATATAGTGACTTGTATTTGGGCAATCTTTTTCTTTATCATCACGAATTTGGCAAATGACAATCACCTGGCTGTCAAGATAAAACAGAAGTTGAATGTACTAATAAAGTTAGCAGCATTTGGGGTTAGCTAGTGAGACACAGAGTACCCATTAGGTCGCCCTTATAGTTGTGAGTATTTCAGGCCAAATTTTTACTCTTAAGAGCATGGGCTAAATCTCGTATTAGAACACATAATCTTTACCAACAACTTTTTGAACACTTGCCGGTTCGTCATGAACCGAATTCGTAAGTATACTGTGCATGCACCTTATGTTTTATGTTGTCCTTTTATGACACAATTTCATGTGAAACTTGGAAAGTAAAGCATATCATTTGTGTTATTTGTACTACATTGGTGTCCTGTCTACACTATAGCACTTAGCATCCCACTAACCTCTCATAAGCTTGTAGATTGCACTCCACTTGCATGCCTTAGATAATCCTTCTACAAATACATTCTACAGTGCCTTGGCCACTGTTCTCTTTAAACAATCTTATAATGAATAGGAATGCTAATAACTATATTTTGTGAATTAGATTTTCTGCCCCAGCCAATGTTTAGCACCTGGGCGTTAGTATTTTTGATTTTTGGAGCTACACTTCTAGCTTGCATATCAGTGACATTGACGTGGTGTTTCTACCACAAGCGGAAACGATCAACAACTGGTCGGCCGTTTTCGGTGGAAGATTCCGTCTATGATCCCATTCTCAATGGAAACACCATTCAGGATATTATTGAGATGACCACATCAGGATCCGGCTCGGGTAATATTATTTATATCTCAGAAGACATCTAAATAATCACGTTAAATATTTTCTTTTTTAGCTGGATTGCCGTTGCTGGTTCAACGTTCTATAGCTAGACAAATTCAACTGCATTGTGTCATTGGAAAGGGGCGCTTCGGCGAGGTGTGGCGGGGTCGATGGCGAGGCGAGAATGTGGCGGTAAAAATATTTTCTAGCCGAGAGGAATGCTCATGGTTTCGAGAAGCAGAGATTTATCAGACTGTTATGTTAAGACATGAAAATATTTTAGGTTTTATTGCAGCAGATAATAAAGGTGGGTAGAATACTGTCGTACACAAAACATACGAATTAATAAAAAAAAAATTAACAATATTACTTCTGATAGATAATGGCACATGGACTCAGCTGTGGCTGGTTACTGACTTCCACGAGAACGGTTCATTATTCGATTATTTGACTTCGCATACTGTAGATATAAAGACCATGCTCGGAATGGCGTTGTCGATAGCTACCGGGCTGGCACATTTACATATGGATATCGTTGGAACACGAGGCAAACCAGCAATTGCCCATAGGGATTTGAAATCAAAAAATATTTTAGTTAAATCGAATTTAACTTGTGCGATCGGTGACTTGGGTTTAGCCGTCCGGCATGTAGATAAAGATGATTCAGTGGATATACCATCCAATCATCGTGTGGGCACAAAGAGATATATGGCACCGGAAGTGTTAGACGATAGTATTAATTCCCAGCATTTCGACTCATTTAAACGAGCCGATGTATATGCCTTTGGCCTGATATTGTGGGAGGTGGCAAGGCGTTGCAACATCGGAATGATATATGATGAATATCAGTTACCGTACTATGACGTTGTGCAACCAGATCCGAGCATTGAGGAGATGAAAAAGGTAAATTTTGAAAATGCTTTCCATTATTTATTCGTCAATCGTAAATTGTAACTTTCAATTTATTTTAATATTTGTGTCCCCGTCGTCATTATTGAGTCGTTCATTGCTTAACGAGACATTAAGATTAGATTATGAATAAATGGGTTGGCCAATACACTGACTGTTGATTTCCTTCTAAATTTTAGATTCCTGATATTTTTTTTTTATATAGAGTGGGCCATATATTTTTGCACATTTGAAATATGAATAGAAATAAAACTACAAATGTTATTTTGTTGATCATTTATTTAACCTAGTAAACGTTTTTTGAAATTTATTTTTTTAAAATGACATCGTCGAGGTGTGCCCCTTCTCGTTATTGGCACTCCTGTAATCGACTACGCAAACTTGGGAAAACTCGCTGAAACATGCTGTGAGGTACGGAAATTTCAACCTCCCGAATGTTCTCATCGCTTCTTCTTGAACGTGGCCGCTCTGTTTGTTTAATATTCATTGTCGATCTCGTTTGCTCGAATTTCTTGACCCAAGCTTTGATTAAATTAACATTTGGACACTCACTTACACGTCGTAATCCGTATTCAATTCTAAATAGGCGTCGGACAGTAACATAGGAATCGTTGTTTTTGTAAAATTGTTTTACACAAAAAGCACGCTGTTGTTCCGTGAAGCGCTCCATCGTGGCTAAAATTGTATGAAGCCCCCCCCTCTAGCGATTTGTAAGAAATCAAGTGTTGTCATTTGCAAAAATTTATGGCCCACCCGATATTAATGATGCGAAAATATTTTGGGGCTATATATCAATGACCAGTGTATTTAAAAATGAACTATAAAAAGTTGAATCGAGGGAATGACCCCCCCAGACCTTTAATCGACCCACTATTACCCCCATCTGTCAAACTCACTCAGCATGCCATTAATTCTTCTGACAACCGGTATGCCTTGTCTAAATTTAGGAACAAAATGCCATACGAGAATGTCCGCCTCTATCCTTCATACCCCCACGACAAATCTGACTCTGGCCTCCATCCAGCAGGAAAGTCTTCCCACCGACTTTCCTAGCCTTCGCAGCCTGTTCGTTAAGTTCCATAAAAATCTCGATATGCTCCCTAATAAGGTGCTTGAAGATCTGCTGCTTGCCACTCATAACAGACTCGCTTCGTCTCTAATTGCCATCTCTTCTTCTCCGGAACTTGGCTTCGTCACAATAAAAATTGACAAGCGCCCTAAGTCTCTTTTCATTATATGCTTCTATATACCTCCTTCTCGACCCATCGTGTCATACGAACTCGCAATAGAAGCGGTAGATTACCTAACTGAGTTAAGCACCTCAATAGACGATATCGTCGTTCTTGGCGATTTTAACCTCCCCCATCTCCAATGGACATTGGCTGACGAACAAGCCTTCTACGTCTCAAACCCCACTAGTTCCAAGGAACGTATTTTTATAAACGGTTTCACCGACTCATGCCTCCATCAAATAAGCAATGTCCCAAATCATATGGGGAGACAACTGGACCTCGTGTTCACAACAGATCCACACATGTCCTCAGTTGCCCTAGTCCACACGCCCTCTCTACCATTGATAATTACCACCCCCGCTGCTCTTATCTATATATCTTGACCATGAAACGCAGCCTTCTCTACCTCATTACAGCTTTTCCTACAACTTCCACAAAGCTAACTTCCGCCTTCTAAATGAGCACCTTAGCAAAACAGCGTTTCGCTTTGATCATTTGGGGGTAGAAGACGCTACTGCCACGCTCTATAAGGAGATCTACTATGCCGTCGCCCTATATGTCCCCTATTCTCGTCACATGTCATTGGTTTCATCGCCGCCATGGTACAACCGCATGCTCCGCACTCTTCGGAACAAGAGAAATAACTTGTGGAACATTTTTCTCAAAACGCGATCCTTCCAAAACTACTCCAACTATCTCGGTTCCTTTTATACATTTTCCGAGCTCTACAACTCTCTCTACTCCAACTACCTCACAAAAACACAATCCAATTTGATCAATGACCCCAAATCTTGTTTCCACTTTATAAATTACAAACGTAAATCCGACGCCTACCCGAACTCCCTTTCTTATGGCGCGACTACTTCAACCGACCCCCTAACTATTGCCAATCTATTCGCTTTGTTTTTCAATAAATCCTTCACAGACATCTCTTTCGAACCCAATCCGTCTTACTTCAAAGATTTGCCCGAATGCTCCATCAACCCCTTCACCCCTCAAATTATTCAGCGTCACATAGTTGAGGAGAATTTAAACTTACTCAAAGACGAGTTCAGCCCTGGACCTGATGGACTCCTGGCTGTATTTTTAAAGAAGTGTTCCACTTCTCTTTCTCTCCCGATATAAAAGATATTCGATCTATCCCTTTCACAAGGTATCTTCCCTAGTATCTGGAAAACATCCTATGCCTCCCCCATACATAAAAAGGGACCTAAGATAATCAAGAAAGGTAATAACCACACGCGCATAAATTATCTCAAGTGGATACTGCAGAAGTGTGAAGACCCGAACGATCCTTGGCTTATATTCGACCACGCTGACTGCGTCGCTTGCGTCTGTATGTGTGGGCGTATCTGCACATTATCCCTGCATATCTGTGATCTGGAAAAGAGAGGACTCTAAGGGTTGACAAAAGGGAGAAAAACTAACGGTTGGGCTCTTCTGCGAAAAGAGAATCTTTAGTCTAAAACAGGAAACCAAGAAGGCAAGAGTCTAAAAATCGCCAACCAAAGTCGAAAGTGTTGAATCGAATAAGAAGAAGCAAGTAATGTTAGTTAACCAGCCGATCCCATAGCAAAGGAAAACGTAAGTAAACAAGAAAGTGACTTTTACTGTAAAGCGTGTTCGGCGGTACCATGGATCGAAAACCGCCAATAAAATTTTCGACGGAAGAGTGACAGAAAAGAGACTGTGGTGTTTCTAACAGATACACACAGAATACAAAGCAAATAGTGTAGAACACCGAACGAAAATCGAATAAGAAAATGCATCAGAACCGTATACCATAGCGATAACATAACAAATCCACATCAGCCGATTGTACTTGAGTTTAGAAATCGAATTCGTACACACGGTGGTGGTCTGATGGGAGGCGCTTTGTTTCAATTTTTGGTGATTCTAACTGTCATGGCGTCAGTTCGAATCACACGTTCTCCACTATCATCCCAAACGCTATAATTGGTGACTACGACGTTATCTGTGTACACACAGCACACACTTTCCCGTAGTAAAACAGTTCTTCACGACACGATCACGACTTCCGCATAGAGCACCGGCACACTCGCCTGCTCCGACGATCTCTCGCTCGATCGTTTCTCGCTCCGTTGTCCGCACACGAAGCTGATCGTAACAAAGTTACTGAGGAGGGAGTAGTGTGGCGTTTTGTAACAGATACACACACAATACACAAGCAAATAGTGAAGAACACCGAACGAAAATCGAATAAGAAAATGCATTAGAGCCGTATACCATAGCGATAACATAACAAATCCACATCAGTCGACTGTACTTGAGTTTAGAAATCGAATTCGTACACACGGCGGTGGCCTGATGGGTTGCACTTTGGTTCAATTTTTGGTGATTCTAACTGTCATAGCGGCAGTTCGAATCACACGTTCTTCACTATCATCCCAAACGCTATAAGACCACCAAGTAGGCCACGCCGGATAAGGAAGGACAATATGGATTTGATCAATGACCTTCTGAAAATCAAATCAGATAGGTCAGGGTGGAGGTAAAGTGCGCAGAACAGGGAAATGTGTGTTGCTATGACCATGATGAGTAATGATTGCAAATTAATTTGATAGAGAGCGTAGTGTACTGAGTAAAATCACCTCCTGTGAAAGTTTGCAGTATCTGAATATAATGTAAAGCAGACAACCGAAGTTATTTTTATTCCTTGTAGAATAAATATTTAAAAAAAAAATATAAGAAAATCGACAAAAACGGTTGAGTAAAACATATATAACTATTTCGACTGTCAACAACAAGAGGGCTTCACTAATTATTGACACTATTGCGAGAAATCTCTTTATTTATAAGCTTAACCCTTAACAGTTCAATGACGTTCAATGTTGTCTTTCTGCAAAGCTTCGCGTTCGTTTCAGCCTATCTGCCACTCTTTATAGACGTGCCCAAAGCCATCTTTGGAGAACACCTTTCAAACAATTTCTTAAGTTTTTACAGCCGCACCAATAGGAAAACAGTAAATTTTGAGTTCCTTTTTGGCTTGAGGATATTACTATTACTATTTATTGGCCTATAGGAAGCCGGTAGTTCACGACCTCATTGACTTCGCTGCGCCATCGTTCCCTGTCCTGTGCACTCTACTTCCACGCTTGATCATCTGATCCGTTAACCTCAAGGTCAAACCTCACATTGTCTTACAATCTCCGTCGCGGTCGTCTTACCGGTCTCTTTGGTCTTCCGTCAAGAATTCTAGACACGGCCCATTTCCCCCGCATGTCCGGCCCATCTTAATCTTCGCGACCTGATTACTCTCACTATTGTAAGTTTGCGGTAAAGTTCTTCCAATTCGTGGTCATGAGATTTCCTCCATTGTCCTGCCTCTTCGTCATATTTACCGCCAGAGATACTCCTTAAAACTTTATTCTCAAATATGCGGAATTTGTTTTCTTCCCGTTTTGTGAGAGCCCATGTTTCACATCCGTATAGAACAATCGGCATGATTATGGTTCGATAAACACCGAACATTATATTACGTTGTAGCAGTTTGGATTTAAGCAGTTTACTGTGTGCGATTAGCGTTGCTGGAATAGATTCCTTTGTTAATTTCCTTCGACATTTCGTTACTGGCCCTCAGTATTGTTCCCAGGTAAATTCTTTAACATTTTCAAATATCTTGCCCCTGACGTTTATGTGTGTTCCCTGAGGTCCACCTACTCGCGCCGTAATCAAATATTTTGTTTTGTCTTTGTTTCTGCTCTACGGACGGCACCTTCTCCGCCGAGGTCTCAGATTCCTCACCTCTTTTGTGGACTGTATTCCGGCGCTGGCCGGCCAAACGATTTACTTGGTTAGCGTATCGTACTTCCAGAGCCGCACTCTGCTGTAGACGTTATTGTCTTGCCCAGTACGATTCTTGTATTCTCCAAATAAAAACACGTTGCTACAAATTACTTAATCTTTAATATAATTCTTCTAATTGTCTCTTTATAATTCTTTCTCTTGCTGTCAAGTGGTCTTATATCGTTTGCTACGATAATGAAGAACGTGTGATTCGAACTGACATAGCGACGGTTAGAATCACTAAACATTGAACCAATGCTCAACACATCAGGCCACTGCCGTATATACGAATTCGATTTCTAAAGTCAAGTACATTCAACTGAGCTCTGATGCTTTTGCTTATTCGAATTTCTTTCATTGTTCTTCACTATTTGCTTGTGTTTATGTGTATCTGTTAGAAACGCCACACTACTCCCTCCTCAGTAACTTTGTTACGATCAGCTTCGTGTGGGAACGACGGAGCGAGAAGCGAAGGGGCAAGAGGACGTCGGAGCAGGCGAGTGTGCCGGTGCTCTATGCGGAAGTCGTAATCGTAGTAGTAAAGTTCTGTTTACCTATGGGAGAGTGTGTGCTGTGTGTGTACAGATCACGCGAGAGGATTGTTGCGTTTAGCAAGGATGGTGAAGAAGGTGAATTGAACACACATTAAAATGGGTGAGAAGCGAAGCATTGAAATATCAGGCTACTGCCGCGTGTACGAATTCGATTTCTAAACTCAAGTACATTCAACTGATGCGGAATTGTTATCTTATCGCTGTGGAATACAGCTCTGATGCTTTTGCTTATTCGAATTTCTTTCGGTGTTCTTCACTATTTGCTTGTGTATTGTGTGTATCTGTTAGAAACGCCACAGCCTCGTTAAGACTGTGCGGCGAGGAATTCATGTGGCGACTCCTACTGCTCTACGGATGTGCTCGCCTTATATAGGCCCGCAGCCGGCCCTCGTTCGCTCGTTTCCTGGCTGCTATTCTCCTTAGTGGCTTCCTGGAACCGGTACACCGCTGATCGTTGTTTCCCAGGAACTTGCGTGCCTTGCCTTTCCTGGGAATTCGTGTCGACGTGATGCATCGCCAACAGTCTTCATTTATTTCTAGGCCCACCCCCTCTACCGCTTGCGTGATGATTTCACTGTTTTTACTTATAGTTTCTACATTATCACCAAAAACAGCGATGTCGTCCGCATATGCGAACACTTGTTGTCGTATTGTACCTTTCTTATGATATACTCGAGCACAAGGTTAAAAAGACATGGTGAAAGGCCACCCGCCTGTTTTAGTCCGTCGCGGATTTCTAATGTTTCTGAGAGGTGGTTTTCTATTCTAACTCGTCCTTTATTTTCGTTCATGCAGTTTGAATGAAGGCAGCTTATTTTTTCGATACACTCAGGTCAACTATAATATGGTATTTGCCTTGCGACTGAGTCGTAGGCTTGTTTGAACTCAACGAACTGTTGGTGAACCGTCTCTCCGTATTCCCACTTCTTTTCCAGCAATTGCCTTACTGTGAACATTTGATCGTTCGTTGAGCGGTTCCTATGGAATCCACACTGGTAGTCTTCCAGTATTTCTTCTGCGTACGGTGTGATTTTCGCCTGTATGAGATTTGCTAGTATGTATGTGACTGGAAGCAGTGATATTCTTCTGTAGTTTTTCACAGTCAGATCTGTCGCCTTTTTTGAAGATGGGGACGTCTATTGAAGTTTTCCATTCTTCCGGAGTAACTTCCTTATCCCATATTGTTTTAATCAGTTGGTGGATCTTTCGAACGGTTGCCTCTTCTCCATGCTTTGCAAGCTCTGCCGGTATGCAGTCGACTCCGGGAGCTTTGTTGTTTTTCAATCGATTTATTGTGCTTACAACTTCGTCGAAAGAGGGCTCTGGGCTTTGAGGCTCGGCTGTATGTATGTATGGTGCGTTTATTCGTGGTTGATGGGTGCGCACATTGGGGAGGTTTTCAAAGTATTGCCTCTATCTTGTCACGATATTGTTTGTTTCTGTGACCAGATAGCCGTTTGTGTCTCGAATTATGTTGGCTCTACCTCGGTAGCCATTTCTAATTGAATTGATACCGGCATTCATACCTCTGATGTTCTATGCCCTGACATTTTCTAGAATTCTTTCGATCCGAGTCTTCTCCCATTCACGTTTCTTGGGTTTGAAAAGTCTCATTATCTCTTTCCGAATTGTCGCGTATCTTTCTGCGTTGACTTCATCAAATCTTTGTAAGTGGATCACTCTGAGGTGTTTACGTTCTTCGATCTTCGCCTTGTGCTCATTTAGTGTCCACACTATTTGCTTCCTCTTCCTCATTACTCCTATTCTCTAGAATGCAAAATCTATTCGTTAGTTCGTCTTGATATGTTGCTGTTTTTTTTCTCTCTATTTTTTTTTTTTTTTTTGTGCTGTTTTTTTTCGACAGAAATTCATTGACAACGTGGGCCACATGCGATCACGCATCATCGTGATGTACTGATTAAGGGTATTTGGTCGCTTTTTCGGGGTATGATCCATTTGTTTCAATATATCAGTAATGGCTCAAATACGATCGTCTTACCATAAACGCGGCTTAGTGTATATTGTCACAACTTCTGTGTTGATTGCTCTGACAGCACTTAGTGTTTCCAGTGCCAGAAATATAAATAGTAGCCCATGCATTTTTTTAAACTGTTGCAAATTTTAGTGTTCTAGAATACTCTGAATACGAGGGCTGTAGGGTGTTGTGTCTATTAGGTTCGGATCAATGTTAAACGTCACCGTAAGTGGATAAACCCCAAGAAACAACTACGGTCTAGTTTTAGAATGACCTGAGTGATAAGGGAGCGAAGGTAATGTCAAATATTGCGGAGATGAAAGTTTTTTTTTTATTCGAATGTTGCTCTCAGGAGAGATCGGTTTATGGTGCACGAAAAGGAGCCCTGATATGATATGAATAGATTTTTTTTCGGATGCGAATGTGGAACTCTTTATCGTATACCTGTCGACCCACGTACAAAAAAAAAAAAAAAAATAGCAAACATTTCCTGATTCTCCATTTAAGTACAAATTTTAATAAGCTTTTACTAGATATTTAAATAATATGTTATTCCAAATAACTCTTTTTAGGTGGTGTGCACAGACAAAATGCGACCCAGTATACCAAATCGATGGCACGCATCGGAAGTATTGCACAGTATGGCTAAAGTAATGAAGGAGTGCTGGTATCCAAATCCCGCGGCTCGCCTAACTGCATTACGTATCAAAAAGACCCTGGCAAATATAAGTGCTGAAGAAAAAGTATAAACCCCAAACCTAAGCACTCATGGGTATACTGTAAATAGTCATTTTAAAATATGTTCAGATTTAGGAACATTATTAATAAGAAATGAGCAAAGCTAATCGAGTTGGAAATCACCCCAAGGGATGGGCCGATTTTTAAGTAAGTCAAAAAATATATAAATTAATAATAATATGTTTAAATTACGTTTTAAAATTTTTTTTATAAGGAAGTGTGTATCAAATTTTAGAAGTTCATTTATTTTTAAATTGACTTGGTGTCTATTTGTCTACTTTATATTTGTTTTATTTTATTCTCGTATAAGAAGTACGTAATATCTCGTTAATAATATAAAGTGATAAAGAATAACAAGGCAGAATAGGTATTTAATAACAAGTGTATTGTTTAATTGTAACTAACAACATGCTAGCTCTACTCTTCCGTAAACTAAGCACTGGCACTGCAATATCCTTCTATTGTTACTACGTTACGAAACAATTGCAATTGTGGTGTAAATAGCAAGTTCTGGTTCCGTGTTTTCTTATTTTTACTGTTTATGTTTTAAGTTTCTAGAGAGATGTAATCTGATATGAAATGTAAGTCTACTGTTGTATGGGACTCGTCGTTTTTATTTTTCTAACATTATTTAGTTGTGGTATAAGTAAACAGCGTTTTCGTCTTTTTTCTCTCCTGCTCGAATAATTTTATATAATCACTCTTACAATTTTATAGTTATTTGTGCAATTTTATAATTAGAAATCACTATGAATGCGGTTTTTAAAACGTTGTTAGAAGTAAAGCGCTCTATTTTACATAATAAATATCGGGTTTTCCAATACGGACTTGACAACTCTTTTTTAAATAAAACTCAAACCATTTGAGATGTTTCAAAAACTTTATTATCGGCTTGAAGTACAATCAAAACATTTATGAATGGAACTCGACTTCGTTCACCGCGGTCACGTTTGCAGCGGTCGATTCGTTGGACCCAATTTTCTTCCAACGTCGTCGGCTTGTTGGCATAGACCAATGACTTGACGTAGCCCCAAAGAAAATAGTCTAGAGGCCTTAAATCGCACCAACGAGGCGGCTTACGCTCATCAAACTTACTCTTCAATAAATCGATTGTATCGTGTGCTGTGTGACTTCTGGCACCGCCCTGTTGAAACCACATCTCGCCCAAGTCCATATCTTCCAATTCGGGCCAAAAATAATCGGTAATCATGGCGCGATAACGATGGCCATTCACAGTAACGTGACGATCGTTATCGTCGACGAAAAAATATGGTCCAATGACGCCGCGGGCATGCAAACTGCAGCAAACAGTTATTTTTTGTGGATGAATCACATGTGGATTTTCACCCCACCAATAACGCATGTTTTGCTTATTGACGAACCCATTGAGCCAAAAATGAGCTTCGTCACTGAAGATGATTTTGCGATGAAATTCATCATCTTGGCGCATCTTTTCCAGAGCCCAATCGGAGAACGTCATCATCATCATCGGCACTACAACCGGGAACCGGTCTTGGCCTTATTTAGCAAGTCCTGAGGCTTGTTAAATTTTCCATAATGATTTATTTTGTCTGGGCAAGGTCATTAGTCTTGCGCCAGGGGCTCCCCGACGGGGAATCGAACCCCGGTCTCCCGGGTGACAGGCGGGTGTACTAACCACTATACTATCGAGGAGCCGGAGAACGTACGTCGCTTCAAATGGTCCATCGGCTTCAATTCTTGAGTCAGCTTGATCTTGTATGGGTGTAAACCAAGATCCTTACGCAAAATTCGCCATAAAGCGATCTGGGCGATGACCAATTCTTGAGAACGCCGTAGAATTGACTGATTTGGATCGTTTGCTATGGACGCCTAAACATCAGCGATATTTTCGACACTTCGACCAACCCGTTGTCTCACTGGCACGGAAACATCACACAACGAATATGTAGACTCACATTTTTGCACTAAACTTGTTATTGCCTGTCTACTAGGGCGAGAATTACGACCGAAAATTGGAGCTAACGCTCTTAAAGTTGCGGTCACCGACTCTAAATTTCGGTAGTAAATTTTTATAATTTGCAGACGTTGTTCGTTCGTGTACTTAACCATGATGAAAATGTTGAGTTTACTGAATAGATTGACAGTGACAGTTCGATGATTAGTTAAAGAGTGCGTTCACAAATTAAATTCAAAGTTGTATTGGAAAACCCGATATATGCCTGTGCATTTTCAGTTGTACAGAGGAGAACTCAAATACAAATTGATAAGGTCCTAATGCACAAAAGAATATTTTTTGTAGCTATTTTTCTTCGATAACAAGGCTGACATAAAACATACAAAGTTCTGGGAATTGTTAAATAAAACACACATTTCAATTGTTCATCAACATTTATTGAGTCGCCTTCAGTGTAGGATCCATTTGAAGCATTTCCAATCTTCACAACCTTCCTCATAGAAGGAATGGCTTTCAGTTCATGCACTGATTTTTGTCTTATGCATTCATTCGACACAACATGGTACCCCGGAGCGGCAATTTCAATTTTTGGAAGAGAAAGAAGTGGCATGCAGCTAAATATGGCGAATATGGTGTTCAAGTACATTTTTTGAGTTTTTGGCGAGAAAACCGATCATAATCGGAGCTCTGCGAGATGGGACAGTGTCATACTGAAAAATTCAAGAATTATTCGTCAACAAATCTGTCTGTTTTTACGGATACTTCCAGGCAAACGCATTACCTTCATTTTTGAGTGGCTTTGGCGTGGTGTTTCCGCTTTGGATCGTTTTTTTCTGTCCCTTCCTATGCTTGTTTGCACATCGTGCTCATAGACTCAGTTCTCACCTCAAGTTGTGATGCGTCCCACGAACGTAATCATAGAGATCTGCTAATTATAGCTTTTGTAAAGAATACTCAGGTCTTTTGGGACGAGTCTAACGGCCACATGTTTATTGTCAAAATTATAGACCAACATCGAACTAACAGACTCAGGACATGTTATGTTCATGGGCTACCTCCTTCAAGGTGGAATGATAGATTCTGAGTACAATTTTTTTTTCACTTTTTCGATGTTACCTTGGGACAAATTTGTCGACGGGTGTCCAGAACGAGGAAAGTTTTCGGGGACTTCTCGACTTTCCTTGAGGGCTTTGTACGACACATATGCATGGATTTTTGATAGTGTTGGACCACCATAAGCCATGTAGGATATCTTCAATGCATCACGAGATTTCGTTTGCAATTTTGAGACAAATATACAGTGCCATGAAAAATTATAGACCCAAACGTAAATTTTCAGATTTCTTAGAATGAGTAATAAACGTTTATGACTAGTTTTGTGACAAAATGTTGCCAACTTACACCAACCCAGGAATATCCTTTAGTGGGTTAATTGTTTTTTTATCAGGAATTGTTATTAATTTTCTGAAAAAAACCCAAATTTCGCCTGTGAAAAAGTATAAGCTCAAGTCATTTATATTTTAATTTTTTGTATAATAATTTATTTATTAGGTGTACAAATATGTTTCCGCCGTTTTCTATAAAAAATTGGGAATTTATTGTGAAAGAATATTACGGTACATTACGTTTTATTCAAAGCATTGTCCATTATTAGAGATTACTTTTTCCCATCTTTCTGGCAGCATCCGGATACCACGTCGGACCATGTGCCATGGATCGAAATAAGTGAAAATCAGAAGGAGGCAAGGTCTGGTGAATATGGCGGGCGTGGTAGGACTTCCCAATGAAGTGTTTCCAAATAGTTTTTCACCGGCACCGCAACATGCGGACGAGCATTATCATGGAGAAGAATAATTTTGTTATGTCATACATACAGAGACGCGAATGTTGCTGTCCGTGTGGCCGAAGATATACCGAGGATCATTAGGGTTTTCTCACTTCTGGCGGTATCCCCTTGTGTATTAGGTGTACAACTTTGCTTCCGCCGTTTTGCAATAGATGGCTGTAGCGGTAAGTGGTAGTTGAAATAAATAGATCATAGATGTCATACAATAAGCTTAGGTATTTGTAAACATAACGCCATCGAAATATTAGTCGATTTGTGTCTGCATCATAAAGTTATTCTCGATTAAACATGTCAGCTTACGAGCCAAATTCTCGTCATTTGCGGTAGGTTTTAATTTTCTGCTTTAATATGAAGAAATCTGCGGCTGAGGTTCATCGAATGGTCTCGAATACCTATGGTGAGGCCGTTCTTAGTGAAAGAACGTGCCGAGAGCGGTTTCAACGCTTCAAGAACGGCGATTTTAACGTCGAAGACCAGCATGGTGGTGGAAGAGAGAAGGTTTTCGAAGATGCAGAATTGGAGGCATTACTTGATCAAGACTCCTGTCAAACGCAACAAGAATTGGCAGGATCATCGGGAGTGATGCAACAAGCCATTTCAAAACGCCTGAAAGTCATAGGAATGATTCAGAAACAAGGAAATTGGGTGCCGTACGAGTTGAAGCCGAGAGATGTTGAACGGCGTTTGTGTGTTTTTGAACAGCTGCTTGCAAGGCAAAGACGGAAGGGATTTCTGCATCGCATTGTGACTGGGGACGAAAAATGGGTTCATTACGATAATCCCAGGCGCAGAGAATCTAAGGGATATCCCGGCCATGCTTCCACATCCACGGCCAAACCGAATATCCACGGTTCCAAGGTCACGCTCAGTATTTGGTGGGACCAGCTCGGCGTGGTGTGTTATGAGTTGTTAAAACCGACTGAAACAATCACAGGCGATCGTTATCGAACGCAATTAATGCGTTTGGGCCGAGCATTGAAAGACAAACGGCCGCAATACAACGAGAGACATGATAAAGTGATTTTACAGCACGACAGTGCTCGACCCCATGTTGCGAAAGTGGTCAAGACATACTTGGAAACTTTGAAATGGGAAGTCCTACCCCACCCGCCGTATTCTCCAGACGTTGCTCCCTCGGACTATCACTTGTTTCGATCAATGGCACACGGCCTGGCTGACCAGCACTTTCGGTCTTATGAAGAAGTAAAAAATTGGATCGATTCAAAAGATGACCAGTTTTTTCAACGCGGGATTCATATGCTGCCCGAAAGATGGGAGAAAGTAGTGGCCAGCGATGGACAATACTTTGAATCATAAATGTATAACCAGTTTTTTACAATAAAGCCTCGAATTTCGGGAAAAAAAACGGCGGAAGCAAAGTTGTACACCTAATATTTCACCCGCATGTGGTTTATTGCCCTGGTGATTTCCTCGGCCGAAGGCGTTATCTTCAGCTGCGATATTTTTGCATGGTTAGTATCTCCCTGCAGGAACAATGTTAATTTGTTTATTGTTTATCTTCTGTTCCCATAATGGTCCTTTCGATAAAGGAAAACCCAAATGCAGCTGGCCCAAGAGGAGATCGTAAACATTGTTTATTTCTTGGCCGCATTATTATCGCGTGAGATTTTTGATGGCTGTCGGCCTCTGGTGATGTCGCGTAGCGCCATCTTGGCCCTCTCCTATATATCCTAACCATAAACGACATAGGCTCTTGCATTAATCACTCCTACATCTCGCTTTACGCTGATGATTCCACAATTTTCAAAACAATCCGCTCTCCCCTGGACTCCTCACTTCTCCAATCGGATCTTGACAGCTTCTCGACTTGGTGCCAAAATAATTGCCTAGAAATGAATATCGCCAAATGTCACACAATCAACTTCTCTCGGAAGAGATCCCCCACTCACCTACGCTCCTACCTCTAACTGAACCAACCGATAACATCGGTTGAATTGATTCGCGATCTGGGCGTCCTATGCGACAAGGAGCTCAAATTTACCGCACATATTGATCACATAATCCTCAAGGCCAACGCCGACTTTGGGTTTGTCAAACGCTGGTCGAAGGAATTCCTGAACCCCTATGTCACCCGATCACTCTACACAACTTTTGTCCGGCCACTACTCGAATACGCTAGTCAGGTCTGGTCCCCATATCAAGTGACTCACATTCGCAGGATTGAGGGTGTTCAACGTCGTTTCTTGCACTTTGCCCTCCGCAGACTAAACTGGGAAAATCCGCTGATTCTACCACCATACACAAGCCGGCTCCCTCTAATCAATCTAAACACACTTGAAGAGCACAGAGTCCATGCCGGCATCATCTTTGTCTATCGTCTTCTGTCTGGCTCAATCAATTGCCCAAGCTTGCTCTCCACTTTAACATTGCATACAAACCCCCGTAACGTACGTACCCCTCGACTGTTTTACGTGGCCTCTCATCACGCTTCTTACGGCGCTAACGAACCCATCTCGCGTATGCTACGACAGGCCAACTCTTTCCCCACTTCCTTCGATTTCAACATCTCCACTCCCGCTCTTAAACGACGTCTCAGAATAAACCCGTCCTAAATCCGCCACCTCACTTCAATAACCCCTCTACCCTGTGTTGTATGATAATATTTACCTTCACCACACACCTTGCTCATTACACACCCTTCTTCATTAAAAACAACACACTTGGTTTATATTATTTAAAACTGGTTTTTATTGGGAGTCACTTGGCTACTCTCATATTAAATCCTTGACAAAGTCAGAAACAACACTTATCTCTTACTATTAAAATTAGTTTTTCCTAGTAGTCCCTTGGCTACTCTCATGTTAAATACTTTGGAAACGTCACAAACAACACTTCGTTATTTCTATTTAAAATTGGTTTTTCTTAGTAGTCACTTGGCTAATATTTTGAGGTTATGTTGTTATCACGTGTTTAAACTCATAATATTACTTTTGACATCTGACAATTTCTACATAATTTTCTAGTGAGACCATCTTTTGCTAAATGGTGGAAACTTATTTGTACACCTAATATATGTGTTAATACTTACCAATATTTTTAAATTTATTGAAATGCAAGCTTTTAAATATCTCGCAATAGCAAAACATGGACTTGCCCCATTTTCAAAATAAACGGCAAACTGAAAGTGGGACAATGAGCAATCAGTTTCCACTGTCATTATCGGAATGTGTTGAGCCCGAGTAAAGAAGAAGGGATAAAAACAAAAATGAAGGGAGTCTGATTTTGGTATGGAAGGTGGTCGGTGCTATTTAGGGATATGAAGATTGTATCTATCTGATTAGTAGCGGAGAGTGACAATAAAAAGTTGCAATAAACACTAAAAGTAACATAGTAAAATAATATCTTGTAATGACATAAAATTGTTCGGATTCGTCGTGCTACAAGCAAAGCAAGGTGATGCATTATAAATGGTCATAAACAATTTGGACGGACACCAGGAGTGACAGCCATGCCACAATTCGAAAGGGATCGCTCCTGTGGGAAACTGTTTACATTTTCTCTTAGCGGACACATCTTTTCTATCTATTGGTCTATAGGAACCCAGAATTTCATAACGCCACCGACTCGGCTGCACCATCATTTACGTTCCTGTGCACATTGTCCTTCCATCTCCGTCGCAGTCGTCCTGTCGGCCTCTTTCCCGTTGGTCTACCGTCAAGAATTCTACGCACGGTTCTACGGTTGCCCATTCTCGCCAAATGTCCAGCTTATCTTAATCTTCGCGACTTGATTACTCTCACTATTGCTGGTTTCCAGTATAGCTCTTCTAATCTGTGGTTATGGAGTTTCCTCCCTCGTCTTGCGTCTTCGTCATATTTACCGCCAAAGACACTCCTTAAAACTTTATTCTCGAATACGCGGAAGTTGATTTTTTCATGTTTTTTCAAGAGTCCATGTTTCGCATCCGTATAGAACAATCGGCATGATTATGGTTCTATAAAAGTGGAGCTTAATATTACGTGATAGCAGTTTGGATTTCAGCAGTTTACTGACTGGGTGCCGACTAGCGTTGCCGGAATGCGGTCTTTTGTGACTGTTCTTCGACATTTCGTTACTGGCCGTCAGTATTATAGCCAGATATTTAAATTCTTTAACTTTTTCAAATATCTTGCCCCTGACGTTTATGTGAGTTCCCTGAAGGCCACCTACTCGCGCCGTAATCAAATATTTTGTTTTGTCTTCATTTATTTGTAGGCCCATCTCTTCTGTCGCTTGCATAATGATTTCACTGTTTTCACTTACAGTTTCTAGATTATCGCCCAGAACGGCGATGTCATCCGCATATGCGAGCACTTGTGTGACCCCGTTCAGGGGTCCTTGCAAGTGTTGATCCGGCCGTGTTGTCATCTTGTACCATTCTGTTGACATACTCGAGCACAATGTTAAAAAAGTCATGGTGAGTGGCCATCCCATTGATTTAGTCCGTCCCGGATTTCAAATTGTTCTGAAAGGCGGTTTTCTATTCTAACTCGTCGTATATTATCGTTCTCGCAGATATGAATGAGGGCGGCATACTTTTTCGGGGCTCCCAGTTCAATCACAATATGGTAAAATCTTTGCCTTGTGACTGAGTCGAAGGCTTTTTTGTAGTCGACGGAAAGTTGGTGAACCTGTCTCTCCGGCTCCCCGACTACCCCTTCTTTTCTAGCAATTGCCTTCCTCAGAAAATTTTTTTGCCCGTTGACCGGTTCCTACGGAATCCGCTTTGGTAGTCTCTCAGTATTTCTACTGCGTACGGTGTGATTCTCGTCAGTGCGGCATTTGCTAGTATTTTGTACGTGGTTGGGAGCAATGATATTCCTCTGTATTTTTCGCAGTCAGATCTGTCATCCTTTTTATCCAAGAAAGGGATCATTCTGGGGGAATGAACCCATTCTGGAGAGTACTTTCCAGATGCATATCATTGGGATAGAATGCTCCCGAAATGAGATTATTTTCACTGCACATTGCCCTTGTTGTGTGTCCAAGGAATAATCTTGATAATGAAGTTATTTATCCCATATTGTTTTAATCAGTTGGTGGATCTTTCGAGCGGTTGCATCTCCTCTGTGAGTATGCAGTCGACTCCGAGAATACGAGAGTTGCCTTTTATATTTCGGGATTAGAGAACAAAAACAAATATTGATCATCGAAAATTACTTTATTATTTTTCAAAATATTCCCCATGAAGATCTATACACTTTTGCATGCGTTTGAACCAATTGTCGAAGCACTTTTGCCACTCTGATTGAGGTATCTCCAACACATGCATTCTGAATGCAGCAACCGCTTCTTCAGGTGTCGAAAAACGTTGACCTCTCAGTTTGTATTTTACGTACGGGAATAAAAAGAAGTCATTCGGTGCCAAGTCAGGACTATACGGCGGATGACCCATCAAATCGATGTTTTGGGTGCTCAAAAATGCAGTTGTCGCAGCCGATGTGTGAGAGCTCGCATTGTCGTGGTGAAGAGTGATCCGTCTTCTGCGGTTGGTTTTCCTGATTTCTTGGAAGACAACTGGCAAACAAATGGTTGTGTACCACTCAGAATTGACTGTTCTGCGTTGTTCTAGTAGTACGGTTGCGACATGTCCAGTTTTTCCGAAAAAAACAGGCGACCATTTGCTTGGAAGTGCTTCGTGCGCGAACTTTTGTTGGATTTGGCTCATCTTGAAACACCCAGACAGTCACTGCTGTTTACTTTCGGGCTCATACGCGTAAATCCACGATTCATCACCTGTCACGATCTCATAGACGTGTTTCGAAGCACCGCGACCGTATTTTTTGAGCATTTCTTTCGACCAATTGACACGAGCCTTTTTTTGGGCGATTGACAAATTGTGTGGGATCCAGCGCGAACAAATTTTTTTGACAGTCAAATGTTTATGCAATATTGAATGTATGCTGGTCCCACTAACGCCTAAGGTAGTCTCAATCTCACGATAGGTAACATGACGATCTTCCAATATCAGTTCGCGCACAGCATCAATGGTTTTCGGAACAACAACTGATTTTGGACGACCTTCACGAAATTCATCTTGGAGTGAACTACGACCACGATTGAATTCACCACACCATCGATAAACACTGGTCCTTGATGGAGCTTCATCGCCAAAAATTGAATTAAGTTCATCCGTGCACTGTTGCTGAGTTAACCCACGCCGAAAGTTGTAAAAAATAATCGCATGAAAATGTTGACGATTTAATTCCATTTTTGGGCCGAGATGAATCTAAGATACTGTAAACAACACAAATAGCGCTCGTATGTCAAAACGTTCTGAGTGCCTATAACCTCAAAAATGTCCAACTTTACGACAGAGCTGTCAATTGCCGGATTGCAACGCTAGGGTTGCCAAATCCCGAAACATAAGAGGCAACCCTCGTACTGTTGTTTTTCAATCAATTTATTGCATCAACAACTTCGTTGAAAGAGGGCTCTGGGATATGAGGCTCGGTTGTATGTACGTCTCGTGCGTTTATTCGTAGTTGATGAGTGCTTCCATCTTGTCACAATATTGTTTGTTTCTGTGAACAAACAGCCGTTTGCGCCTCGAATTATATTGGCTCTCCCTCCGTAGCCATTTCTAATTAAAATCTATGCCAATACAGATGCAGACTAAGCAAATCGACAAATGGATCGTCCGTTAACCACATAACAATAAAAAAAAAAAAAAAACGCCTTCCCCCTAACTCTATCACCCTCTAGACTTTACCGTGTGCCATCGGTATCTGTGCCTAGTATATCTGTTCCTTCGCGAGATGTCGCTTACGACTTATGGAGGGAAACACCTTGGTGTACCAAGAGGAAGACGAACTGATTTTGAGCAACTTTACAACTGGTGGGCACATGTGCACTGGGATACCAGTGTTTGCGGTATAGCTCCTCCAATTCGTGGTTGTGGAGTTGTGGGGCTCTTCAGGGCCCAAAGAGCCACGCATCACTCGATCTATCTATCTTTCCAAAGGAAGAGTAGATCAAATTAAACATTCGCCTTTCAGGCGCGTATATTTGTTTGATGATCCGCATGACCGATTTTATGATCCGCTTCCGTATCTGGGAACGATCACCAGCATCGGTCATGAGCAGGAATATTTACTTAAGCAACAAGTAGCCACGATTCTCACGCTGGCTATCGAAGCTGTTTTCGTTTACACAAAGTAAACACCCAAGCGGATACTTTCGCCTGACGGTACCACCAACGGGATTAACATACCCTAAAACAACATGCACCCATGCATCAAATTGTATCTGGCCGTCAAGTGTTTATTTTAAACAACTGGCAACGGTTGCATTCTATATTCGTTTGCAGAACCAAACGTTGCATCCATATCTTCCGGATTGTTTATCTACATCGAAATTTTCTATTAACGGCCGCCAACCGTCCGCGGACCTGAAAACAACATGTCCATCAACTAAATGTTGATTTATGACCTCTCCTAGGGCAAGCAGATCTTCGGTGTGTTTTTCACACCATAAAGGTCTGCCGCCGGCAAGCGTTACACAAATCAATTGTGTACACAGCCGCCGACCCCATGCAGCGTTAGCGAACTCAAACAATACGTATCCCATCGTTCGATCATGGAATTACCGTTTGTGTTGACATAAGATCGCAGAGACCTATTCCTTCACCTAATGATCACTACGATGGGTTACAATAACAACGCCCGTATCCTCTTATGTTCGTTCGTTGCTGGCTTTCAGTAGCGGATACCCATACATGGAAAATCCACCCCATGTCATCTGACCCAATCACGATTGACTGCCTCTGGTTGATCGTTTCGCTCCTCCCCTTTTGAGGCTATTCGCTGCCATGTCATTCTGATGGTGGCGAATGGACTTCAGTCAGCTTTTATCACCAGGAGTGCGGTACCAAAACGAGATATTAAGTCGTCGTTGTTTCGAAATTAATATAAAATCCACTTCAATTAATTTAGTTGTTAAAGTGTGGTATAAAGTTGTCGTTGCTTCGAAATTAATTAATCTAAAATCCACCTCCAGTAAGTTAACTGTTATTGAGAGACATAGTTGTCAATTAATCCGGCATCAATAGTAAGAGTGCCGACAAACAATTTTACGTCCAAACAATAAACATCAAACGGAAAACAACTACAGTGTTTTATTTCACGGGCGTTTGTGACTGTCGTTTTTATAGTGAACAACAAGTAAGTTCCGGCTACAATTCCACCGCATCTTATTTCCGTGCTACGTGGGTGAACGATCGTGTGGACAATATCATCAGTGTGCGTTGTGACATTTCTCTCGCTGTTGTTGGGAGTTGGATAAACAGGTGCCCGTGTCCTAGGGCTTCCCAAAATCTAACCCCACAGAGTTTCCTCCATTGTCCTGCCTCCTCGTCATATTTGCCGCCAAAGATACCCCTTAAAACTTTATTTTCGAATACGCGGAATTTGTTTTCTTTCCGTTTTGTGAGAGCCCATGTTTCCCATCTTTCTATACTATGATTTTATTTGTACAAATTAATGAAATCTATCTCAGCTGACGTATTATGATGACCTCTAGACCCTTTAGCTCCGCAAACTGAACTCAAACGTTTCACAATTTCCTTCGCCTTTTATATTCGCTGGCACCGATATTGTGGGTGCACCTGCGAAGCGCTTTCCTGGGAATTGACATGTTATTTCGTGTTGCATCTGCCGTTGCTGTATTGAAGCAAGTTCTTTCTGGAGATGGAATGATACGTGACCAACAAATACATTTTTACATTATAGTAATGTTCCATTAACTATTTGCAACTTCAAATCTATTTAAATATAGATTTTATCGTTTTTTTTTTCAAGTAGAAGTAGTACACACAAAATTGATATTTAATTAGTGGTCGTTAGGATATTTGGTTGGTGTTAAAAAAATATTAATATATACAAACTTTTCGGTCCTTAAACGTGTCTTCCCCCAAACACAACACTTTGTGGGCATCAACCCTTCTCCCGTCCTTAGAAGCGTTATATGGTTTATGAAGGACCTTTTACCGTTAGAATGGTAGTGCAAAAAAGTCTTCAAAAAAATATATATATATATATATTTTTATAGATTGTAACTTTCCCAACCTATGAAAAAATTCTTCCCAAGTAACCGGATATGGCTTTCTACGTTTCGTCGTCTTTTATAAGAATAATATGTCTATGTGTTTTTCCGTACGCCTTTGTGCACTTTTTCCTTCTGCGCGATCTAATAATTTAATAGTTAGTTGAACATTTTCTGACAATTGTTTAAAACTGTTTATGGATTCCACAGGTGCCTTTGCCAACTTTGAATGATATGGTGGTGCTTTTAAATAGCTATGTAGCATCCGGAGTAAAAAAAGTATGTAAATGGCATAAACCAGATCAGGACAAACAGATAGTGATTACACGATAAATAAGACTCGTCATTCAAATGACTATCCGTATTCTGGAAATACGGTTACTGAGGGCACAGTACGGCAAGAATCCCAGAAAAACTATTCCAGCTCAAAAGAAAATGCAAGGAACTCCAGAAAGTAGGGAAACATCGTTAAGAACTCAAGGCAAAATCTCAGAACCTAAAACAATAAAAACTGACTACAGACAATGCATGGGAAATAACATTTTTGAAACCAGCAAAACACCAACAGATGTACAACCGGATTAAAGCAGCTCATTGGAAAACGACAATAAAATCGCGGTTGACAATCAACGTGTCTGTATCCTTGTTTTAATTTGTTCTAAGGCGTTTAGCCTTTAGATTTACGTCTGTATTTTGTCTTCTCCGAGGAGCCATTTTGGCATCCATTTGTTTTACGTCCATATTATGGACCACGTGTTCTCACTTCTTTTTTTTTTTTTGCGCGAGTGACAGATAGATAATCAGGAGTTTGTTTATTATGTTGTGCACATACACAAATAGGAACACTTCGAACGTCGCGTATCGGCACTACTACACTCACTTCACTTTATTTTCTGTTTCAATGAACGATTCGTCTTTACCGGTCGGTGGTCAATTTGGTACTGATTTCATTGGCATTTGTTTGCGTCATTCCACTATTTTGTAAATCGATTATTCTTTGTTTTTCAATGTCCGTTAATTGCTTTCTATGTGGCATATTTAGAACTTTAAAAAAATTCCGAACATAAAACAAAAATCTGTTTATTATCACTCCCTAATGACTGCACTCTTTTTTTAATAACTTTTTTTTTCTACCAAGCTATGCCTTACAACTAAGCCTGAGATCGAAAAAAAGACTCGACTTTATACTTTTTCACAGGTGAAATTTTGGTTTTTTCTGAAAATTAATTACCATTCCTGATAAAAGGGGAATTAAGCCATTAAAGGATTTTCCCTGAGTTGGTGTCGGTTGACAATATTTTGTTACAAAACTAGTCATAAAAGTTTATTACTCATTCTAAGAAAACTGAACATTTTCGTTTGAGTCTATAACTTTTCACAGCACTGTATGTTATACTGATGCCACATAAATACAAGTGTGTTTTTAATATGTTATTAATAAGACTAATTACTTGCCTTTCCTATAATTGTTATTACATTTTTTTTTAAATAACTAATGAAATCATACGAGTACGATTGTATTCCAGTATGTAGAGACGGAATGGTGTAAAGAAGAAGTGCATGTGATAAATTTAACATACCTACTAACAAAATTTGTGTTATCTTAAGTCAACATTATAATATTTTTTTCTATTTATTTAACAGACAAACAATTTTCTGAACTCTAAGACTGTGAATTTTAATATCCGTTGGCGAGGCGCCAGACGTTAGAGAACAGATTGTTCATTAAATGGACGTTGAACATAAACTACCATATTCTTCAGACATACACGTACATGTATCGAGATTGAGGATATATAATTGCATTTTTAAAATAAGCAAAACAAAAACAAAATAACTTCCTCGGCTAGTTGGATAATATCTTATAGTTTTTAATTAGAGGCAGATCAGCGAGTGCCATGTTATATGTAGTGTATGTAAATATGTATCAATCCTCTCCCACCTAACCATTCAGCTAAATACGGCTAGGAGATTTTGATTTGCGATCTTCATAAATTATTTTCATCATTCCAAATGCGAGCTCTAAAAAATGTAATGGTAGTTAAAAAAGAATTGATTCCTTTCTCCTTTATTTTATTTTGTTGTATTATAATAGTTTTAACTATAGTTATGGTTGTTTAAAAAGATTTTTTTTACTTCTCTAATTTATTTTGTTATAATTATAATAATTATAGCAGAACACGAAAATGAACTGGACTGTTTTTGCTAGTCCTTTGGTCACTGAATTTTTGGGTTAAATACGATGAAATATTATTCGATTTAAATTGTAGTTTTACTTGAATATATTTCTCATTTTTTTATAAAGTGCTTAAGGCACTAACATGATACCTTAGGGTTTCGATGTGAGTGGAAAAGTATTCGAGTTTCCCATAGATGCGTTTAAACATTGTTGACTACATTCTCAATATCGCAACACCCAGAATGGTTGTTATAAATCAAACTTCTTATTATTATTTATTGGCTTGTAGGAACCCGGAAGTTCATGACCTCGCCGACTCGACCCCGTCACCGTTCCCTGTCCTGTGCACTATCCTTATGGCTAAGATCAACGTGTAGTATCGCTTATAAATCAAACTAATTCTTTTAATTTTGGGCCTAATGTCTACAACTGTGCGGTGAAATTTTTTCACGTTTAACTCGTAAGAAGTACTATGTGCTCAAAGTTTTGTCTTGAGCTTTTTAGATTTCATCATAGGATTCCCATGATTTATGCTCGTATATTAAAATAAATTAACGCTGGTTTTAGAAGCAATTAACTTAGGTATTTTTATAGGCCACAAAGTTGTTAAATTATGTATTTACCAAGAAAAGAGGTCCTTCTTTTTAAATTCCGAGCACAGTGCGATCGGAGTAAATCATAATAAAAATACGAGGTGTCGCGGACGATTAAGGAAATCACGGATTTGAAAAAATAACTTCTGCTATATAACATCAACCTTGTCATTCGATTTTGTTTTATTTAAATACAAAATTGTTATGTCCTTATTGTAAACCCCAATACCTATAAGATCTGATTTTTTGTTTTGCCGTAAAATGAACTCGTATATGTACAGGGTGCTTTTATGTTCCAGGTCGGTTTTGTTTAACCGTAATTTCCATTTCGAATGCATTTGACAGCGGTAGAGATGATAATTTATTATTGAGCAGCTCCTGGTATCATACCGTGTCAAAAGTGTCTTGTAATTATTAAAACTTTTTATTTAAATAATTGTTTATTATTGCTGTTGACATAATTATGAGCTGTGAACCCCATTTCGACTTTTTGATAAACAGACCAGCCACTACTAGGGCATCGAAAACAGTCAATTCATACACAACATTACTACACTCTCATAGCGGCTGTTTACATAATTATGAGCTATGATTATAATTATGAGCACATTTCGACTTTTTGATAAACAGAACTGCTGCTGTTAGGGCATCGAAAACACTCAATCGATATACTTAACACCTTTACACTCTCGTAGAATGAGTAGTTACTAGGTGGGCCATTTAAGTTCATTGGTTCATTCGAAATGAAATTGTTGAAAGAACAAAAACATTTTGCGAAATTGTTATGAATTTGTGCTTAATAGAGCTCGCGTTTGCGCCAGCACCAGACGCGGCCGCTTAACCGACGTTATATTCCATGCACAATGTTAAACACCATATGTTTGATCAGTAAAATATATATTGTAGCAGTCAGTCACGATGTACCACCTTCATCTTGGCGTTCGGTCTTCGCTGAATCGTATAGAAAACGTCGTTAATTCTTGTGAGAATCTTATACGGTCCTTCCCAATGTTGCTGCAACTTCGAAAACCTTCCTTTTTGCTGATGAGCGTTATAAAGCCACACGTTATCGCCTGCATTAAATCCGGTTGCGTTGGCTCAAACCTCGTACCTTGTTTTCATCCTGTCACTTGATACCTTGATTTGCTTTCGAACCAAATGATGAATCTCATCGAAGCGATTTCTCCATTCGGCTACGTAGTCTTCCGTCTTATCTATGGCGTTTGCGGGTATTCCGAATCGCAAATCGGCTGGTAATCGTATTTGTCGTCCAAATATAATTCTTGCTGGAAAATGGCCTGTTATTGGCCGATCTATAACTCATGAGAAAGGTTTGTATATATTTGTCCCAATCTCGTTGATGATCACTAACGACCTTCGATAAATGCTCTTTTATTGTTCGGTTGAACCTTTCGACATTCCGTCTGACTGCGGATGTAAGAGTGTGGTCCTGGTGTTCCTTACGCCCAGTGCCGCACAGATGCCTTGAAATATCTGCGATTCGAAGTTTCGGCCTTGATCGGAATGAAGCTCACAGGGAACCCCATATCTGCTGATCCAATTATTGATAAGCTGCTCAATAACGGCTGTTGCTTCTTGGTTTGGAATTGGAAGGACTTCCACCCACTTGCTGAAGTAATCCATGATGACTAACGTGTATTTGTTGTTGTCGTTGGGCACCGACGTTGTGCTGCTTTATAGCACTCCTTGGTTTTGCTATTGGTCCTTTGGTTGCAGTGCCAGTTGTGCACTTCCTACACCAAGACTCGACGTCATCTCTCATGTGAAGCCAGTAGAATCGAGATCGTAATTTTGAAAGTGTCTTATTAACTCCCAGATGTCCACCGGAAGCCCCGTCGGGCATTTCTGTTAGTACATCCTTCACTTTTGATGGTGGGACTACAATCTGTATTCGATGGGATTTTCCATCCGCGGCTTCCCATTTACGCTTTAGAATTCCATCCTCCACCAGCAGGGAATTCCATTGTGCCCAAAATGCTTTAAATGTTCCACTCTTGTCGGAAATATTGTTCCAAGTTGGCCGCTCATTCTTTTCTTTGTGTTCCAGGATTAGCGACATACTTTCATCCTGAAGTTGAGCTGCGCGTATAGCATCACTCGTCCACCCATCTAGTACTTCTACTTGTACATTTCGAAGGTCACAGCAATGTTTATAATCTGGTTTACATGGTCTTCTTGATAGAGCATCAGCGTTATAATGCACCTTCCCTTGACGGGGGGAAATTTGGAAATCGTACGTTTGAAGTCGTTCGATCCATCAAGCTAATTGTCCTTCCGGATTCTTAAAATTTAACAACCATTTCAGGGCGGCTTGATACGTCTGAAGTTGGAATCGATGCCCGTAGTGGTACTTATGGGAATTCTTAACGGCTTCTACGACAGCCAGCAGTTCATTTCTTGATGTTTCATTCATTCGTCGACGTTTCCTACAGTCAACAGAGATGTGGCCGACTTCGCCGCATTTCCAACACTTCATATCAGGTCTCGGGGTTCTCCGTTGTACATGCCCAATTCTTTGGCAGGAACATTCCTGGGCGGACATTTCTCGGACTCTATACGTACTCCTGGTAGCCAGTTTAGCAGATTCATATGCCAATGCGAACGCCAGTATTTCATTAGTCGTCTTCTTTCCTGTCAAACGGCCCGATCTTGGAATGCATTTATGAATGCATCCATTGCTACCTCGTTCAGAAATTCCCTCGTCATATTTGAATACGACAAGTTTGCCAATCGCTCAATGTCTGCCTGCAACTGTTGAAGATTTTCTCCAGGTTTCTGCGTTCTGCTCCACAGTTGCATGCGGTAGACCTGCTGCATGTGGTTGTCTCCGTACCGATTGGAAATCTGTTTGCTTCTCTGCTGGTATGGTTTGTAGCAATTCTGCAGCCGCCCCGCGGAGTGACAAGATTAGTGACATTGACTTCTGCTCATCCGACCACTTATTATAATTGGCCGCTGCGTCAAACTGACGTATAAATACGGAGAGGGTCCCGTTCCCTCGAAGCTTGGCGGTTGCATCCTTGTATCTTTGTAGTCATGTTGATTGCTAGGCGATGTCTTATTCCTCTCAAAGCACTCAAGTCTCTTTTCGATTCGCGTTATTTCATCGGTGACTTTCTTAAATTCAGCTTCGTTTTTTAGATCCAGATTTTCTACTTCGTTTCGAATGTTTGACTGAATTTCTCCCTCAAAGTGTTGAAAATTACATTTCATCCACTGCGTTTGGGCATCCAATTTTGCATTAACATCTGCAGCTTGCGCGTTCAATTTCGAGTTAATATCTGTAGCTTGCGCCTCCAATTTTGTCATCATCAGCCTGAACATCTCCGAAATGTCCAACTGTGTAGTCCGTTACATTGGCTTGACTCGCTGTTTCTTCGCCATACGGACAGTCTGCCCCAACCGTAAAAACATATGTGTCGACATCAATATCCTCTTCCTCCATTTCTGCTTGCAGACGCTGTCGAAGAATTTGCTTCTGTCTTCTGCTATCCAGGTTCCGGTCCTGAAGTTCCTTCCTCAACTCAGGAACGCGAAGATCCTCCAAATGTCGATCTGACATCGTCGCCACACACTTTCACAGACTTATTTCCTTCACCAATAATTAATCCCACTTCTGACACCAATTGTTGCGAGCTTAGGGTTCACTGGATTAATTATTTTCATAAAATAAGAGCCGTGAAATCGATTTTTTGTTTAAAACTTTATTCGTCTCTTAATGACAGCCGTATTTTATTTTTTCGCTAATAATTCCGGTGACACTTCGCTCACTGGCGACTTATCGTTTTGTTTTTACTGGTCATAGTCTCCAGTTTTCCAGTACTTTGTTTTGGAGACCTGACAGATGTCCAGCTGATTGTTATATGCGTCACAATATTTTAAAATTGTATTCCAATTAAAAGATAGAAAAAAAACATCGACGTGGGACATATTTTATGATAGAAAATAAATTATCCTAGATCTTATTTACGAATAAAAAGTGACACATAAACACCATCTTACCGCACAGGTAGTCAACATTTCTGGGGTTTTTTTCTCATCTCAACGCGTTATAGTTGAGGACAGCGCAGTCTTCTAAGATAGAACAAATTAATGTGCTCCTCGAATATTTCGCGACCAAAACTACACTTCCTGGTATCATATTAGCTACTCTATTACAAACAATGTATCATGAACCAAATTCTCTCGTTGTCCTAGCACCCAAAAGAATGGAATATTGGAAAACCATTGGCCCGGTTGGTGTCCCTCCTGTAGTCGCGGTGACAGCTTTCTTATTTATTCTATTGAATTAGTCAGTCCCAAAAAAATGTAGGACTGCGATATCCAACTAACTTTTTAAAAGGCCAATCCATCGTCTCCTTCGTCATATGGACCCATAGCGCTAACGTCTATTGTTTGAAGAGTATATCCTGAAACATCTGACTGATCTGCTTAGCGATTGTCACCAAAGTTGGCAGCAATAGGTGTTCAGACAATAGGATGTCATACCTTACCGAAACGAGATATAATTCGATACACTGCTGTGGCAACTCTAATAACAGATACACACAATTCACAAGCAAAAATAGCGAAGAACACCGAACGAAAAAAATCGAATAAGAAAAATACATCAGAACCGTATACCAAGCGATAATAAAAATAATCCACATCAGTGGAATATAGTCGAGTTTGGAAATCAAATTCTAAACACGGTCAGTAGCCTGGTGTGTAACGCTTAGGTAACATTTTTTTCGTGATTCGAGCTGTCATAGCGTCAGTTCGAATCACACGATCTTCTTCACTATTATTTCAAACGCTATAATTGATGACTACGACGTGATCTGTACACACGCGCAGAATACACTTCCCATAGTAAAGCAGAACATCACACGCAATCATGACTTCTGCATAGAGCACCAAGGCACACTCGCTTGGCTTGCTCCGACATTCTCTCGTTCGCTCGTCGCTCGCACCGAATCTGATCGTAACGAAGTTTCTGGGAAGGGGGTGGTGTGGCAACTCTAATAACAGATATACACAATTCACAAGCAAAAATAGTGAAGAACACCGAACGAAAAAAATCGAATAAGAAAAATACACCAGAACCGTATACCAAGCGATAATAAAAATAATTCACATCAGTGGAATATAGTCGAGTTTGGAAATCAAATTCTAAACACGGTCAGTAGCCTGGTGTGTAACGCTTAGGTAACATTTTTTCGTGATTCGAGCTGTCATAGCGTCAGTTCGAATCACACGATCTTCTTCACTATTATTTCAAACGCTATAATTGGTGACTACGACGTGATCTGTACACACACGCAGCATACACTTCCCATAGTAAAGCAGAACTTCACACACGGTCACGACTTCCGCATAGAGCCCAGCCTCCGACGTTTTCTCGTTTCTCTCTCGTTCGTCCGTCGTCCGCATACGAATCTGATCGTAACGAAGTTACTGCGGCGGGAGTGTGTAGCGATTCTAACAGATACACACAATTCGCAAGCAAGCAAAAATAGTGAAGAACACCGAACGAAAAAAATCGAATAAGAAAAATACATCAGAACCGTATACCAACCGATAAATAAAAATAATTCACACCAGTGGAATATGCTCGAGTTTGGAAATCAAATTCTAAACACGGTCAGTAGTCTGATGCTTCACTGCTTCGCTTTTCAACCGTTTCATCGTGTGTTCAATTCACCTTCTTCACTATCCTTGCTTAACGCTATACTGCTTTGGTGAATGCCGGATTGTCACACCGGATATCTCATTGGCATTCGAGCGAGTGTGCGGTTTGTTATAATTATTCCTACGTTGATTCTTTATATAAGGGACTATATTTTTGTTCGATCTATCCAGGTGGTGCTGGATGGTGGTAAATCTGCATTGGCTTCGACAGAGTTTGTCCTTTTATTAAAATTACATACCTACATTGATTCTTAAGATAAGTGACTATATTATCGTTGGTTTCATCCAAGTGCTGCTAGAGTCTGCATCCCATCTAATTAATCGCGGTGTCCTCCGTATTGTACTCTTTCAATTTCACAATTCTGTTTCTTCATTAAAGAGAAATTAAAAAAAAAAATACAATTTCCAGGGGTGTAGTGGACTGTATTAAAGGTGCTTGGTTGGTCAAGGATACCTGAAAATAGATAAACTAATAGGAACGTCTTCCCGTAGACCCTATTACGTTCTATAATTTACCGGGCGCTCGATGTGCCATGGTATTGTGGCGGTTCCGCCAAACCCCATCAGCATCGGCACTACAACCGGGAATCGGTCTTGGCCTTATTAAGCAAGCCCTGAGGCTTGTTAAATTTTCCATAATTTTCCATAAACCCCATGGTTCACTTACCTGAAAAACCCCCATAACTTCCACCCAATCGCATAACTTCACTAATGCAATCGCATTAGCACCTTAAATGCTTCACGCATTAACGAGATCAAACCTTTAATCTAAAAGTCCTTGGAAAATAAAACTTACCTTTCATGCATCTCGTCGCATACAATTCCCTGTAAGATTTCTTTCTTACCTTATGAGGAATCTCAAACCAATTCGGCACCTTCGGTGCCAAGCAAATCTTCCTAGGCGAATCCCTGAAAACAAGATGATTTGGTTTACATACAACGTAACCATCATAACAGGGACCATACACATTGCGTCACCTATTTCCCGTCTTCACCAAATGTATCATAAATCATCATACATACACATTGGCTGGCGACCTACACCCGAGGGACCAAAACAAATATACGCATATCGCGTCTCTTGGCACCAGTTGAATCCTACAGCATAAGCAAATGCAAATAGGAATTCAATACCTACCCTTATCAGCGATGCCATAAACATCATTTCCCGGTAATCTACCCAAAACCCATTAGCACATTTCCACATTGCATTGCCGCCTATTTATTTACCCGCAATGCACATCTTAGACAGAGAGCCAAACGTTTTCTTTGTCTTTTCATATTTCGGGATCTGCTCCTCATCAGCAGCGGCATGAGCAAACAAAAACCATTAGCATCCAAGGAGATTCGGTTTTGTTTGCTTTACCGAACTCGCATCTCATGAATACACTATATGCCCCTTTCGTCGTTTCAGATTTGTTCTCGTGGCTTTGTCCCACGAAAGAACCCATATACGCACATACATGTGTACAACCAACGATCTTCACGGTCCCTTTGTCCTTACCGCCTGTCTGCTTCGTTTATCCATCGCCTTCGCGCATGTGTTGAACATTATGATCTGCTCGATCAGCCATGCACACATACTACCATCATCTCCATTACGAGATCTGTTTTCTGTCCCACAAAGAGAGACTTTACGTTTCTCCTCTGGTAAGTAAAACATATCCTTAGCAAGTGGATATTCACCACCGCCGAATCGAGGGGGAATCAAGAGCCAGATTCCAACCCCCGATGGAGTCTTTTAACATACGCAGGCCAGCACGGTCGTGCCGCTCCCGCTCCTCGTCGCGCGCCGACAACGCGAATATACTCCGGAATCGCTGTCGCAGTGTTGAGTACTTTGGCCAAAAAGTGTCACAGCTACCGAAGCTGATATTCCCATCGTGGTTCAGTTCATACCAAGTAACGTTGACGTATTGTTAAGCTTGTAATGTAATTGCTCTTTCCCTCCCTCGCTGGGAATTTTCCCCCAAGGACCTCTCTAATTATTAAGTGGAATTACCAATCGCGCAAACGTGAAATAAAAAAAACAGTAATCAAAACAATTGTTCTATATGGATGCGAAACATGGGCTCTCACAAAACGGGAAGAAAACAAATTCCGTCTATTCGAGAATAAAGTTTTGAGAGGCATCTTTGGAGGTAAATATGACGAGGAGGCAGGACAATGGAGGAGACTCCATAACCACGAATTGGAAGAACTATATCGCAAACCTACAATAGTGAGAGTAATCAAGTCGCGAAGATTAAGATGGGCCGGACACGTGGCGCGAATGGGGAACGATAGGACCGTGCATAGAATTCTTGACGGTAGACCAACGGGAAAGAGACCGGTAGGACGGCCGCGACGGAGATGGGAGGACAATGTTAGGTTTGACCTTGAGGAGATCGGATCGAATGGCCAAGCGTGGAAGGAGAGTGCCCAGGACAGGGAAGGATGGCGAAGCCGAGTCGGTGAGGTCATGAACTTCCGGGTTCCTACAGGCCAATAAATAATAATAATAATAATAATCAAAACAAATGTTTTATTTTCCTCTTCTTGGTGTTGGATAGTTGCAGTAAGCGCAGAACTACGGAATACATTGAAACGCTATCCTGGTATCAGCGGTGCACTTACTTCCTGTGTTGGTGTTTCCTTTGCTTCGGCGGAATCGTTTAGTGCTCGTCGGAACGATTAATTTATGATGGAGGAAGAAGTGAATCTAGTGCCCGTGACTGATACATACTTCCTCCCCACAGTATCTATTCTTTTCTTTCTCTCACGGGGCGTCTCTTACCACTGGTAGAAACGCCTTTATGTACACAGACAACAGAGAATCGATTTCGAACACGTCTCACCACTGTGACACCAACCAACGGTGCTTTCTTATTTAAAGGGAAGAGTTGGATCGCGAAGAGTTAAACTAAAAGAAGAGTATACTTGATTCTATTCAATTTATTTATTAAAATACACAGGCCCGATGGTTTACGCTTGGCTGCGACCTTTAATTAACTATGAATTAATTTCATAAAGGAGGGGAGTGGTGGGAGGCAGATTTAACGAGACATGGACAAATGTGCCCTTCATCTTGTCTCTGGCTTCTGGTCATCTTGCAACAACCAGAATTACCCACATCCTTGAGTATGTTGGGTTCGGTCTCAAGATATCTGAAAAATAAAAGGGGAGCAGGTATCTGGGATAGTGTCTACAGGGTTAGTTCTAATCGAACTAAACGTTCAAAATTTCCTAATATTGAATTCAACGCATCCATTCAATTCAATTCAATGCAATTCCCCCATTTACTCAATCCATCCATTAAACGCATTTTTCTGAACACAAACAGAATAACGCATATCTCCTCATGTAGCTAATAGCAATTAGCACCCTAAATTTCTCGCAAGATCCCAAACCGACAAGCGCACGTGCGCAAACAAAGGCCCAGCGATTCGCCCGCTGACCAACAATTCTGGCAATCATAAACATCGTAACGCCTATCCCACGCTAGATGTTTATGACTGAGAAATGCGATCTACAAACCAAATCCCACTCTTGTTGTCGTAAGCCAGATGGGTAACACAAACAAAGCCCATGAAAGGATCGAGAAATGAGTGGCGGTATGCTCGACCCTTCGAACAAAAAAAAAAAAACATAAGGAAATGGGAATGATGATCATGATGGGAAATTTCTTTTACAGATAAGAGGATTAGAATGAAAATTATGGTGGAAAATTTCCTTTACAGATGAGGGGAAAATAATTGGAAAGGGAAATAGAAAGTTGACAAGACAGTCTACTTCGAGAACAGTCGAAACGAGGAGTCCAATAGAGAAACCCGACAAGGAAGTCGATCCGCGCAGGAAATGTCGAAAAAGAAAAAAGTTAACGTCGAGTGTCTGAAGAACGTGTGGTTCCGTGGAGTAATTAAAAATTGTAAACTAAAGGAGTAGTGTGGCCTTTCTAACAGATACACACACAATACACAAGCAAATAGTGAAGAACACCGAACGAAAAATCGAATAAGAAAATGCATCAGAGCCGTATACCATAGCGATAAGATAACAAATCCACATCAGTCGAATGTACTTGAGTTTAGAAATCGAATTCGTACACACGGCGGTGGCCTGATGGGTTGCGCTTTGGTTCCATTTTTGGTGATTCTAACTGTCATAGCGTCAGTTCGAATCACACGTTCTTCACTATCATCCCAAACGCTATAGTCTTTTGGCAGATTTTATGTCTTGGTCGAAGTGTTCCGCCGAACACTGTTCACAGGTAAACCCAACGGAGCGAAGAGACACTGCCACAAATCAAACACGGAGCGAATCAGCACAAATAAAACACCGAGAAATTGTCACAATGAAACACCAGTTCTTCTTTTAGGAAACACTTTCATTTTATTGTCTTTTCTTTTGTTTTCTTAGTTTGTATCTTTTATTGTTACCGTACATAATCGAACTCGAATAACTTTTAATTTTTGTTTCTGCATTACAGACGCGCGACGTTGTTGTTGCCTCTGCCTATCCAAACTCCCTCCTTGGGATTCTCTATATCGACTTGCTGGGCGGATCACCTCCTCGTCGGAGTTCTCTGTCACCACTGTTCTAAAAGTTTTTTTCTTTTCAATTCCCTATTCTACTCGTATCTTTATCTTCTTTCAAAGATCCAGACGCATCGCCACTTATCTCTTGATCCTTTCTTGGGATTTTGTTTGTGTTACCCATCTGGCTTATAACAAGAGCTTTCGTGCGCTTCAGATGGGTAACAGAGGATCCCTGGAAATTGGGGGTCGTTTTCTAGATTGGTGCATTTACAAGTACGAGATTTGGAGGTGTTAATTGCTTATATCATACATAAGAAGATATGCATTAGCTGTTTGCTTTTAGGAAATTGAATTGAATTGGATGAAATTGCACTTGTTAAAGATTTTTTTAACAATTATATTTATTTAATTTCCACTAACCAAACTTCGATGAAATCTTCACAGCACGTATTATGTTAATTAATCCCTTTAATGCACTCTTCACATATGTGATTCAAAATATATTTTACGATTGAAAGGAATATAATATAATTTAGAACACAAATATCACAGAGGGGCACTGGATTTTGCAGATGATTTCTGATTAAAGTTGATTATACAACAAAAATATATTTATGAAGAGCTTTCTGTAAGGATTATATTATAATTTAGAACACAACTATCACTGAAGGGCAATGGATTTTGCTTCATTGATTTCGGATTGATAAATCTATTGTACATATACATTATTTTCAACCGAATTTCACTGATCAACTTTTCTTTCTCTGAAACGCGATGAAGACTTTTCCGCCAATACAGTAATAATAATCGACAGGGATGATTTATTCAACTAGTTTTTTCTTTATTTTACCACATTTCTTTTACTGATATTTAAATTTTCCAACCGCACGCGCCAGGGTCTTAATACAGAAGACGGAAATCTCGTGTCATTCCATTCAATATCCGTTTTTTGGTCCGCTTCCTCAAAACAGGACGATGTTATTTTGTGGAAACGGAATTAGGGAGACTATGGCTGTGTGCAGTATGTTAGTGATTTTGAAATAGGGGTTGAAATAGTGGTTTTAATTTATTTTAATTATTTATCTATTGTATGTGAGAATATTCTAATGTATCTGTATGTGATGTGTAGATATTGGTAAAGGATATTCATGCACCGACACGCGATTGTAATATGGGGGTGATAATAAATTAACATAATTATATAACAAATTGAATTCACTGTTAGAAAATTTGAACGTTTAGTTCGATTGAGTTTGACCATTGAATTCAATGTTGCGTTGGGGATATGCAATGGATTATGCTAAAGGTAATTTGTGGGGTTCGTAGCTCTCGTCGGGGTTGTTGCGTTTAGCAAGGATAGTGAAGAATGTGAAATGAACACACGATGAAACGGTTGAGAAGCGAAGCAGTGAAGCATCAGGCTACTGGCCGTGTGTACGAATTCGTTTTCTAAACTCAAGTACATTCGACCGACGTGGAACTGCTATATTATTGTTATAGTATCCGGCTTTAATGGAAGTGCTTTTGGTGGTGTTGTTTTTCGCTATTGATCGTGTGTATTTGCTAGAAACGGCACAGTCTCTAAGTACTTGGATGGAGACCGGTAGTCAACGCAGATTCCAGCTATTGTCTCTTCTTTATATACATCTCTGTTGCAGATAATTTTTAAGAGATCTAAGACTTACTTTTTCCATTCAATATGACCACTATTTGTCAGGCATGTATTTGTCCTAATCTGGAACTTAATTGTCATATTGTGACAGCCACAGCTAAATCAGCGCTGACAATAAAGGATATCTCAAAATACCTCTTCGTGCACGCGTTTTGTATATAAACCCCTACTTTTGGTATCCTTAAATGTCAAAAGCACATGAATTGCTCTAACTCAGCATTTTAACTCCAGCGTAGATCCTCTGACAATAAATGGCACTTGCGCCGTCGAAGCCATCGAAATATCAAATCATGGCGTTTGATTTAATCCGACTCTTAGATAGAACAATCAAATATTTAAAGATGGTAAAAGAACGACCATAGGTATGAAAAATATGTAGTGTCGTAGAAGAACAAGAAATACTTCACCCCTTCCAACTTTGTCACACCCAACCTGACTGGAATTTCTAAGGCACGTATTCTTTATAAACTGGAATTCAGATCTCATGTGTAAAATATATAAAAAGGCGCTGCGCGTGCTCGATTAGATGTGAAAACGAATAATGAAATCAATGAAAATCTAGGGACTAGTCTTTCAATACCATCATAAGAAGTTAGACGCAAAGTATCTAGAGTTATTACAACTATCTTTCCTTAACTGGACTTGAAGAATACATTTCGCGTATTAGATATACTCCTGCGATGCCCGTTAACAAAGAAAATTTGCATCAATTCACGGTAAGAATAACTTTCAGATCTATGGGTAAACACAGAGAATCGTTCCTTCGTCGGAATTTTCTGTCTCATCACTCATGTCAGTGTAATCTAGACATTCATCACCAATGTAGTTGAAAGTTACTCTCACAAAAGCTTTGATAAAATTGATTGCTTAATATTGATTAGAATCCAATCAGGAGCGCATCCTCTACCTATCTATCTATCCGGGTAGAAGACAGTAAATAGATTTTCGTCATTTTTAACAAATACGAAGAAGAAATTCCAGAGAATATGTATTATGGTTCCGTTAGAGATAACTTTCAAAAGTCCTGGTGGAGAGGCATCCCAACTTTTTTTTTTACACTAATGCGCGCACAAAAGAGAAGTTTAAACTACCCTTGCGTGTCAGAGTACAGTGCAAGCGGACGGAGCAGAAGTGGGTACTGGTTGAAGGTATCGATGTACATTGGTCTTAAACGTCTGGATATTACAACGACAAGGAAACACATGATTAAGTAGACCAATTCACATTCGTGTGGTTCGGCTAAAGAATGACACTCTATATTTATTTTGTGTTGTGATAAAAAGCTTTGCGGTAACCACTCAAAATTGTATGTTTATAATTTATATTTCTTTAATCCTTATGTAATTCTAATACCAGTGCGATCCTTCTTCAATATTTGGTACTAATCACCATGTCAGATATTCTTTATAACCTATAGTTCATATGAATGTTTCCATATGGAGCCACCTCAGCGAACCGTGTTTATTAAGGGAGTATCCTGGTGTGGAGTGGCGCAAGACTAATGACCTTGCCCAGAAAAAAACAAATCATTATAGAAAATTTAACAAGCCTCAGGACTTGCTAAATAAGGACAAGACCGGTTCCCGCTTGTAGTGCCGATGATGATGATGACCGTCATTTTGACGGTTTTTTTTTTAATAAAAAAAAGCTATTTAATATATATTTTTGCAAAATTTAGCATTTATTGTGCACACAGAAGTATTTACATTAATATTTTCATTAAATTTTATGCCTAAACAAGCAATATGTAAGTATAAGTAAGACTTCAGCGCCAAAAAGAATTTTTTTTTGCGGTGTGCAGTGGATGATCCGTAAAAAAATGTTTTTGTTTAGTTTATGAGTGTAGTCAATTGATGACCATTTAAGGTATTAAAAAAAACATTTGTATAAAAAAAACGTGATTTAAAAAATTCATTTTTTTCCGAACATTTTCAACTTATTTTTGCTTATAACTTTTTCACCATCATCATCATCGGCACTACACCGGGATCCGGTCTTGACTTATTTAGCAAGTCTCGAGGCTTGTTAAATTTTCAATAATAATTTATTTTTACGGGTAAGGTTATTAGCTTTGCGCCATTTATAACTTTTTATGAACCAAATTTCGATCCAATTTTGACCCGCTAAATACAAATTCATAGTTACCAGGTGTACCGATGTGAAGTGAGCATCAAGATACAAATTTACCGATAGGGAACGTTTGTTGTGAACGAGCCCTTATATATTTTTTTATTTGGTTGCTATGACATCTGTCAAAGATATTTAGTATGCATCAAGTCATTGTACAAAGAACATCATTTTTTTTAATCCTGTTAAAAATGTCGAATTTTGTACCAGAAAATGATGATTTGCGGAAAGCATTAATTTTTTGTTTTCATTTGAAGAAAAGTGCTGCAGAGTTATCATGCTCTATCGGAAGCAACATGCAAAATATGGTTTAAGCGGTTCAGAGATAATGATTTTGATGTGCGAAATGAAGAACGTGGAAGACCACCAAAAAAGTTCGAAGACGCCGAATTGTAAGCAATATTGGATCAAGATGACACTTTAAGTCAAAAACAAATGGCACAAATGTTAAATGTTGCACAACAAACAATTTCTGGCCGTTTAAAAGCTATGGGAAAGACCCAAACGTGTGGAAATTGGGTGCCACATGAATTGAATGACAGGCAGATGGAAAAGCGAAACACCGCACGTGAAATGCTGCTTCTACGACACGAAAGGAAGTCAGTATTGCATCGAATTGTGACTGGTGATGGAAAATGGATTTATTTTTAAAATCCTAAACGCAAAAAATCATGGGTACATCCAGGAGAAGCGTCAACATCGACTGCAAAGCCTGATCGGCTCGGAAAAAGACAATGCTCTGTGTTTGGGTGTGACCAGAGGGGGGTGGTGTACCATGAACTTCTAAAACCTGGCGAAACTGTTGATGCGCAACGCTACCGACAACAAATGATTAATTTGAACCATGTATTGATCGAAAAACGACCAGAATGGGCCACAAGACACGGAAAGGTAATTTTGTTGCATGATAATACTCCGAATCATACAGCAAAACCCGTCAAAGAAACAATAAAAGCTCTCGGCTGGGAAGTGTTACCCCACCCGCCGTATTCACCAGACTTGGCTCCTTCCGACAACCATTTGTTTTCATCGATGGGACACGCATTGACTGAGCAGCATTTCAATTCCTACGAATAATCGAAAATTGGGTGTTCGAATGGTTTGCCTCAAAAGACGACCGGTTTTATTGGCGTGGTATCCATAAATTGCCAGAAAGGTGGTCGAAATGTGTAGAAAGCAATGGCCAGTACTTCGAATAAAATGTTTTTTACTTTCCCAAAAAGAACTTTTTTACTTAAAAAAAAACGCTCGCTTCGTACCGGTACACCTGGTAGGGCTTTGAGAGCATATTCTACAAGTGGTATCATCATCATCGGCACTACAACCGGGAGCCGGTCTTGGCCTTATTTAACAAGTCCTGAGGCTTGTTAAATTTTCCATAATGATTTTTTTTTCCGGGCAAGGTTATTAGTCTTGCGCCAGGGGCTCCCTGACGGGGAATCGAACCCCGGTCTCCCGCGTGACAGGCGGGTATACTAACCACTATACTATCGAGGAGCCTAGTGGTATACTATCGATTAAAACACACCAAAAAAATGGTTTTTTTAAGCCGTTTCACCAGGATACCCCCTTAAATCCTCGGCTGATTAATATAGTGATATCTTATATTTCTGTCGTCCTCTTGTATTTGTTTTCCGACATGTCTTTTTGATCATCATTTCAAATATTCCTAATTACGAGTGATTTATATAAATCTATGCAAGACCATCACGGAGATTCCTTCTTCAATTTTCACAGATTCAAAACCAATGTACAACGATTCCTTGTTTCGTTATTCTTTTCATCTTTTTTCATACGTAAAGTTGTTTGGCTTTTAATGATATTACAAAATTCTTTTTTAATATGCACGTTTTTTTTTTTCGGTAGGAAGGTGGAAATCTTCAAAAGATACCTCTGACAGATCCAGAGGCATACCGGACTTACCGACTAAAACCACCTCCCGCGGAACTTTCTTTTAGATATTCCATCGCGGGGCGGGATGGAGTTTAGCTGTTACTCCGCTCGTCGCATGGCAACTGCGGCATCATGTCACATAGAATATCATTTGCTACGGGCCATGCCTCTTTTGAACTCAGCATGAATTCTATTACTCCTGCCGGGGTAACTGTCCGTCTCATATGTCTTTTCAAAATCGTTCGTGAAGTCTCGAATCTCACGCACTCTGTGAGTATGTGTTTCGCGTTTTCTGTTTTGCCTTCGCAATACAAGCAGTATGGGTGATTCACATCCTTATACTTGCGCAAGTATTGCCGAAAGCATCTATAGCGTTTGGAATGATAGTGAAGAAGAACGTGTGATCCGAACTGACGCTATGGCAGTTAGAATCACCAAAAATTAAACCTAAGCGTAACATCAGGCTACTGGCCGATTTTAGAATTCGATTTTTAAACTCAAATATATTCCACTGATGTGAATTATTTTTGTTATCGCTATAGTATACGGCTCTGATCTATGTTCTTATTCGATTTTCGTTCTGTGTTCTTCACTATTTGATTGTGTATTGTGTGTATCTGTTAGAGACGCCACACATCTATATCCTGATATTAGCTGAGTCAGGTGGGAATTCAGCTCGCCATGTTTTCTTTTCACCCGTGTTTCTACATCAGGTATCGTGGTGTGTGTCCATCTTCCTTTGGTGGAAGAATCCCACCTTTGTTGCCGTTCTACTAGGCTTGAGACCTCTAATTGTGACCGCATTCTCCGGCGATTCTCTAGTGAGACCTCATGCAACGTAGCGTTTTCTTTAGCTGGAATGTCAAGTTGTGTCCCGGCCAAAACATTTATGGCATCTTCGGATACCGTTTGGAATGCGTAGTATACTTAATGATGCCAGCCTATGTGCTGAGTTCACTCCCCTCTTGTACTTCTTATACTGTGCGGCTGCTGCCCATATGTGAGCTGCATAATGGAGGTGTTGACACTGGTTCTCAGTTTCCATATGTCGGGCTGGGGTCCACCAACATTGGGTAGCAGTCTCCCCAAAACTTGGCATACTCTTGCCTTTTTTCACTCGTTTTCCTTGAAGGTCAATTCAAATTCTCATTGAGTCCATATATGCTCACGGCTGGTCTCAGGGAGCAGAGATTTTGGGTTGGGGATTTTAATAAATTGTAATACTGTGCCCGTGATTCTGTGCATACACACAGTCTTATAAATGTGATATTTCTTTGGAGAGAAATAATACTCTGGGAGAGTGGCAATGTTGTGTGTGCGCTTGCTATTTTACAAGTGTATAATTTTACCAAGGCGCAAGACTAATAACCTTGCCTGGAAAAACAAATTATTATGGAAAAGTTAACAAGCCTCAGACTTGTTAAATAAGGCCGAGACCGGATTCCGGTTGTAGTGCCGATGATGATGATAATTTTACCTAAAACAAAAAAAAAAATTTTTTTCAAATTTTATGCGTGATAAGGATTTACTATTGCTTTGTTCCTTTTTTCTTATTTTGTACAAAATTTAGATTAATGTATTCTTAGTGTTTTTAATTTTAACATCTTGAGATAATTTATGGTCAGTTGATTATAGTTCAAATGATAGATAGGGAGGATATATTGGGATGAAGAATTAGGGCATCATAATTAATCTCATTTGAAATATAATTTTAACCAGAAGCTAAGAAGCCCCGTTGGCCTTCAATTACGACCGTGCTATTGGCGTACCAAAAAGAATCCGTTATAAATGGGTGCCAGTTTATTTTTCTGATTTCGTTCCCTAATCAACACCTTATATCCACGTAAAACGTTTGTGGTATTGTTGGTTGGTACCTTCGCATTTGGGATATGGCTTTTGTTTATTGGTTTTCCCACATCTCCTTATGTAACGGACCTTAAATGACCACCAATATTTCGTCGTATTTTATCATACAAAGTTCTCCGGAAAGAAGATTGTGCCGTGTTTCTGTTTATCGTTACGACTGCTTGAAAAAGTCTATATTGAAGTTTGAAAATCTTAGTTAAGTTTCTGTAAATCGGTATTTAAGTCGTTTTTAGAGTTTCCCACCCTGTGCATCTGTGTGTCTTTTGTCACGAGTTATGTGTATCTTCATTTTTTAAAACATTGGTACAGAACATTCAAAAATATTTTCCAAATCAATTTAAATTTATTTTATAAAGACCTTCTTCTACTTGTTTCTGAAAATATCGCTGGCAACAAGAAGGGTCGACCAAAAACGCTCTCGGGTTTACTTTGAAATACCAGCTGCCAAAATATAGGTTGACCTGACCTTTCCCTTGAAACTATTACATAAATTCTCCATCTGAAGAATTGATAATTTTTTTACTAAAATTAGTCAACACATTTTTTAAAGCTTTCAATTTCAATCAATTTAATTAAACGAAGAATTTAAACCATAACCATTTTAAATTTTAAATTTAAATCATAAGTATTGTTGTGTTTAGTGGTTTCTAAAGTATAGGCATGCAGTCGTAAAGCATTTTTAATCACCTCCCTTATCCCAACAAAGCACAGGAAAAATCCAACTATTCATTCTCGACTTGTGAATGGTGGAGTGCAAATTTCTTTGATCGACGGTTTTTTTGTATAATTTATCATTTATATTTTTACGATATATTTATAGTTGGTAAATATTTACCAGCTTTTTCTAACCTCGATTTTTATATCTTTTTTAAATCACTTTTAGCCGTATAATATTTTCCCCTCACATACCTAATAGATTGCAAGATTCAAAATATTCATTCTTGATTTGTGGATCGCGAAATAGTATTTTTTATCAAGAGTTTTCTAAGCACTTTCAGTCGTACAATTCTTCCTCTTCACCTTCTTTACCCCGATATATTGCGGCAAAAAGTAAAATCGATTGAAATTATTGTAGTGTGATTTGTTGTTTTATAAATGTCATAATTGGTAAATATGTTTAAGTAATGAGATTATATTAAAAAATATATATATTTTCAAAAGTGTAAATTGTAAATGATATAATTATTACATAACATTAAAAATAATTTATACCAAAACTCTCCTAAGAAGTCCTATAAACAAAATTCAATAAAAAGTAATGAGAACAAGTTTAAACACAGTGTGATGGTAAAAAAGAATTTGAAGAAAATATAAAAGCAAAAGAAAAAAAAAAAGAAAAGAAAAATGAAAATAAAACTTCATGACAAATACAGCAGATTAGCATTTTGCTTTAAACACATCTACTACTTTCCTACATGGTCACAATAATGCAAATCATAAATCGTATATACGTATATGTAAAAGATTAAAATGAAATTGTTTATATATACAAATACTTATACATTATATACATATTTAAATTATTGTAAGGGAGAAAATGTATTTTCCCAGTGATAAGTAATCACCCTTTAAGCGTATATCAATAAAAGGAAACTATAAAAAACGATTATTAATGAATAAATATATTAAATAATAAATAAGGGAGACACTTTTGCAAATATAATGAGATTCACTTTATTGTAATTTTACTCAGTATAATTAAATTATACTTTAGCATGTAATTATTAGTCTTCAGTCTATACCTTTTTTTCGGCTGCATTTTTTTATGTTGTTATACACGTAAGTTAAGCTTTTTATTTTGTATGAAAACCAACTACTGTTTTAAGATTAGTTACCGCAGTGAAAAGAAATGTGATTTTTTTTTAAGAATAAATTCACAAGTAGAAATAAAATGAATTTCTATTTGAATTTTGAGTTTGAATTTAATGCTGTTTGTTATTTATTTTCAGAGGTCTGCGGTAAAAACATTTCAAGTCTTTATTTGCTTACCTCCACTCTAGATAAATTATATTCTTACAAAAATAAAATAAAATGAAATAAAAAATTAAAAATAAAAAGAATTGCAATTTAATGTTATCTAAAGTAAATATCGCCAAGAAGATCTGTGGCGGTTCCGCCAAACCCCACTGTCTACTCACCCGAAGAACCCCCATAACTATAACCCAGCTTTCATAAGTTTCTGCTAATGCAATGGCATTAGCTCTTGTACATGCTTCACGCATTAAGTTTATCAAATGTATTTAGCTAAAAACTCCTTTAAGAGAATTCTTACCTTCATTCATTCATTCGAATTCAAAATTCCCTGTAAGAATTCTGTTCCAAACTTCATTAATCCCAAGCCCAATTCGGCACCTTCGGTTGCCAGGCAAATCTCAATCTTACACACGCATTTTCCCTAGTCGAATTCCTGAAAACAAACCAATTAGGTTCACATACAATGTAACCATCATAACAGGGATCATAACCATTGCGTCGCCTATTCCCAGCCTCACCATGGGTATAATAAATTCCTTAACATATACATTGGCTGGCGACCTATACCCAAGGGATAAAAGCAAATATACCCAACTTGCGTCTTAAGGGATAAATTAAATCCTACAGCATAGGCAAAAGCAAATAGGTATGGTATACTTACCCTTGGCAGCGATGCCATAAACGCCAATTCCCTGTAAATAAGCTTTAACCAATTAGCACCATGTGCATGGTGCATTGCGGCTATCATTACAGCTGCAATGCACATCTTAGACAATGATCTGCTTCTCAGGACCTAGCGGCATGAACAAACAGAAACCCAATTAGCGCCCAATGAGATTCGGCCTGTTTACTTAGCCGAACTCACATCTTCTTGATGCACATTATTCCCTTTTCTTTGTTTTCAGATTCGTTCTCATGGCTTTGTCCCATGAAAGAACCAATGTGCACACGTACATGTGTATCTCTATGATCTTCTCTATGAGATCAGGTTACCTACCCCCAAAGAGAGACTTCACGCTTCTCTTGGGATGGAAAATGTATCCTTTAATTAAGAGAGCCAGTACCACTGGCTGAATTTCCTTTGCCAGCGAATTAATATCGCTGAGTCCTATTACATCCGCCGACCGAGCAGGTCGTGTCACTCCCGCTCCCCGTTTCGCGCTCGGGAACGTAAATACTCTAAGTCGAGTGGAATAAGCGCGAATTATTTAGTGCTGTTCTTGGAGAAAAGATTTACAAATGAAAAGACCTTTTTCCTTGTTTTTATTTAGAAACTATGCTTCCGTTTTATTATTTTTCTCCTCTGGGCAGCTCGTGTATTCGAGTCCGTAGTCACACAGGATCTCTTGTTTAGATTTCGAACTTAACTCTATTTATATCTTAAATCTATTAGGTAAAACAGGTTTTGAAGTACCTGTGTTTTATGTTTTGAAGTATCTGTATTTCTATTATTACAATACTGGTTCACGTTTTCTTTTGTTCGTATTTTATGACTAACATTAGTTTGAACAGATTTTGAAGTACCCGTGTTTTATGTTTTGAAGCATATGTGTTTCTATTATTAAAATACAGTGGTTCGCGTTTTCTTTTGTTCGCGTTTTGGGAATGACATTAAGTTGAACAGATTTTGAAGTATCTGTGTTTTATATTTTAATTGTTACCTATCTTAATCTTTTAGGAATGTTAGCTATCTTATATTTTAGGGGTGTTAACTCGCGTGCATTTAATTTAAAAGTTATTTTTTTATCTAGTGCGTCAGTTTCATCCTAATATGTTTGTGCATACGTATCATCATCAGTGTAGTCAAAATCGGTTTCCCGTAAGCTAATTAAGTGCAGTACGATTTGTCACCTTAATTCTTAAATAAATAACTTATGTTGTGAATAAATCCAATAAAAGTTAAAAAAATAAATTACAAACCGACTAGTGTTTCTTTTGATTCCTCTTGTGTAGATCGTGCCTGGGTGACAATTTCCAGCGAACAATTTCCAGCTGAACTCGTAAGTAGTGGGTTGGTGGTAGAATCAGCGTCCATGCCGGCGCACAGACCATCCTTCCCCACAGATCTTTTTACATGTACTATACCTGGAGAGGCTGATAACCTTGCCCGGAAAAACAAATTATTATGGAAAATTTATCAAATTTTACTTGCTAAATAAGGCCAGGACCGAATTCCGATTGTAGTGGCGATGATGATGATGATGACGATACCTGGAGATAGATACATCTGTAAAACCATGACAGTGGCCATGACATGGCCGAAACATGACTTACGCCGCAGACATTTGCCCCGACTTATACATTTCGCCACAGACACTTGTCTTATTATTATTATTTATTGGCCTGTAGGAACCCGGAAGTTCATGGCCTCGCTGACTCGACTCCGCTATCGTTCCCTGTCCTGTGCACTTTCCTTCCACGCTTGGCCATCTGATTCGATCTCCTCAAGGTCAAACCTAACATTGTCCTCCCATATCCGTCGCGGCCGTCTTGCCGGTCTTTTTCCCGTTGGTCTACCGTCAAAAATTCTACGCACGGTCCTATCGTTGCCCATTCGCAGTACATGTCTGGCCCATCTTAATCTTCGCGACTTGATTACTCTCACTATTGTAGATTTGCGGTATAGCTTGTGGGGGGTACGAAGTCGCGACGCCAGCATGTGCGAGAGTTCTACCTCGTCCCCACAAATCACTAACGTATCCAACAAGTACAACACCGAGGGAAAAGCACAAACACCGGACAAGTAAAAATAAAACACACTATTTCGTTTATTTAGTTTTATTTCTAAATCAAGGAAAAGCACTACTATTGGAATAACTTGTTTGAATTCATGGATTATTGTTTCGGTTTCATTTTCTTATTGGATACTAACATTTTACGGTAGCACTGCCTGAGAGTTACATTGCGAAGTCAATAAAAAAGCACAATCTTCGAAGACTGCAGCGAATATAATATTCGACACGGCGGTTGCAAACACTACACTGTACGTGGGAAATACGAGTTATGTCTATGAGACACTTGATTTTTACTTATTTTATTGTTCATTTTTTTGTTCCTAAATTATTACCCACACGCGACTCGGTGATTTTTTGCGTCTCCGTGCGCACCGGAGAGCGGAAGTCGGACGGTAAAGGACTCAGCGATAATCATCTCGTGCAGAGATGATTCGTTTATGGGGTGAGTTTGTGGTGTCGTGGTAGATATCCTCTCCACTAAGGATATCGTTTTTACCTACCACCAGAGAAACGTAAAGTCTCTCTTGGTGGAATAGGAAAGCAGATCTTGTAATGAAGATCATGGTGGTATGTGTGCGATCGTTCAAATCTGATGTTGTTTACACGTGCTCGAAGGCAATGTAACAACGACGCAGACAGGCGGCAAAGACAAAGGAAGAAGCGACCAAATGCTTCGTCCGGTAATGAGAGTCATGTTTACGCTGTGTATCGTCGCTATAATAGACGTTGGAAGAAAAGGTGCTAATGGGATTGGTGGCAGAAACGAATCCCTTGCCTGCATTTATATATGCAGGGAAATGAGTTTGTGGCGACGTACGAAATTGATGATTGTTTGTCTATTGAACAACGAATCGCTGGTCGGTTTGCTGCAGCTGTAAACACAAGCCGTCCGTCGTTCCATTTCAGTTGATAACAATGGGTGCCGAATGTTTTGTATTTATGGTGCATATGCACATTAAGGAACTATTTTTAGGAATTTTATCTATCGCGTTGAAAGCATTAAATGTCCTTGTAAAAGGAAATGTTTCAGGTATGTGGTGGAGATTGCGGTGCAGGTGTGGGAAATTGAAATTTGCCTGGGGACCGAAGCTACCGAATAAGTTTTGGGATTTCTGAAAAGGTAGAAAAGAAATCTTACAGGAAATTATATGCGAAGAAATACATGAAGGTAAGTTTTCTTTTACAGGGACTTTTTAGATGGTACCTCAGATAATCCTAGATGCGTAAAGCATTTAAGGTGCTAATGCGATTGCATTAGAGAAATTATATGATTGGATGGGAGTTATGGTTTTTTTTTAGGTAAGTGAACCGTGGGGTTTAGCTCCTCAATAGTATACTGGTTAGTATACCCGCCTGTCACGCGGGAAACCGGGGTTCGATTCCCCGTCGGGGAGCCTCTGGCGCAAGACTAATGACATTGCCCGGTAAAAACAGATCATTATGGAAAATTTAACAAGCCTCAGGACATGCTAAGTAAGGCCAAGACCGGTTCCAGGTTGTAGTGCCGATGATGACGATGACGATGAACCGTGGGGTTTGGCGAAACCGCCACAAGCTCTTTCAATTCGTGGTTGCGGAGTTTTCTCCATTGTCCTGCCTCTTCGTCATATTTACCTCCAAAGATACCCCTTAAAACTTTATTCTCGAATACGCGGAATTTGTTTTCTTCCCGTTTTGTGAGAGCCCATGATTCGCGTCCGTATAGAGCAATCGGCATGATTATGGTTCTATAGACACGGAACTTCATGTTACGTAATAGCAGTTTGGATTTCAGCAGTTTACTGACTGCGTGCCAACTAACGTTGCCGAAATGCAATACTTTGTTAATTTCATTCGACATTTCGTTACTGGCCGTCAGTACCGTTCTCAGATATTTAAATTCTTTAATTTTTTCAAATATCTTTCCTCCGACGTTTATATGTGTTCCTTGAGTTCCACCTGCTCCCGCCGTAAACATGTATTTTGTTTTGTCTTCATTTATTTTTAGGCCCACCTCTTCTGTCGCTTGAATCATGTTTTCATAGTTTTTCCATACAGTTTTCAGATTATCGCCCAAAACGGCGATGTCATCCGCATATGCGAGCACTTGTATGACCTCGTTCAGGGATGATCCGGCCATGTTGTCGTCTTGTACCTTTCTGATGACATACTCGAGCACAACGTTAAAAAACACGGTGATAGGCCATCTCCCTGTTTTAGTCCGTCCCGGATTTCAAATGGTTCTGAGAGGAACAATCTCACGAAAAACCCGGTGGGCGTATGTGTGATGAGCCGACACTACCATAAGGGAACAAATCATCAAGAAAACACCACAGACACCTGTCGATCACAATATGTGTTAAGGAAGTCATTCCGGAAGAATGGAAAACCTCAATACTCGTATCAACTTTCAAAAAAGGTGACCGATCTGACTGCGAAAATTACAGAGGAATAGCATTGCTCCCAACCACATACAAAATACTAACAAATGTCATACTGGCGAGAATCACACCGTACGCAGAAGAAATAATGGGTGACTATTAATGCGGATTCCGTAGGAATCGGTTAACAAGCGACCAAATGTTCACAATAAAGCAACTGCTGGAAAAGAAGTGGAAATATGGAGAAACGGTTCACCAACTGTTCGTTGACTTCAAAAAAGCCTACGACTCAGTCGCAAGACAAAGAGTCTACCATATTGTGGTTCAGCTGGGAATCCCGAAAAAAATATGCCGCCATCATTCCAATTTGCATGAACGAAAACAAAGGGCGAGTTAGAATAGAAAACCACCTCTCAGAACCATTTGAAATCCGGGACGGATTAAAATAACGAGATGGCCTATCACCGTGTCTTTTTAAACTTGTGCTCGGGTATGTCATCAGAAAGGTACAAGACGACAACATGGCCGGATCACCCCTGAATGGGGTCATACAAGTGCTCGCATATGCGGATGACATAGCCGTTTTGGGCGATAATCTGAAAACTGTATGGAAAAACTATGAAAACATCATTCAAGCGACAGAAGAGGTGGGCCTAAAAATAAATGAAGACAAAACAAAATACATGTTTACGGCGGGAGCAGGTGGAACTCAAGGAACACATATAAACGTCGGAGGAAAGATATTTGAAAAAATTAAAGAATTTAAATATCTGAGAACGGTACTGACGGCCAGTAACGAAATGTCGAATGAAATTAACAAAGTATTGCATTTCGGCAACGTTAGTTGGCACGCAGTCAGTAAACTGCTGAAATCCAAACTGCTATTACGTAACATGAAGCTCCGTGTCTATAGAACCATAATCATGCCGATTGCTCTATACGGACGCGAATCATGGGCTCTCACAAAACGGGAAGAAAACAAAATCCGCGTATTCGAGAATAAAGTCCTAAGGGGTATCTTTGGCGGCCAATATGACGAAGAGGCAGGACAGTGGAGGAAACTCCAGACCCACGAATTGGAAGAGCTATTCCGCAAACGTACAATAGTGAGAGTAATCAGGTCGCCAAGATTAAGGTGGGCCGGACACGTAGCGCGAATGGGCAACGATAAGACCGTGCGTAGAATTCTTGACGGTAGACCACCGGGAAAGAGACCGGTAGGTCGGCCGCGACGGAGATGGGAAGACAATGTTAGGTGTGACCTTGAGGAGATCGGATCGAATGGTCAAGCGTGGAAGGAGAGTGTGTGGGGGTTCTTCTGAACGCCACTACTTACCTTCCCATCAACTATCCGGGTAACTGCTCCCTAGAGCACCAAAAACACCTGAAAGAGAACCCCACTCAGGTACTTACCTTTTCCAATCGCCAACATAAAAGGTTTTTAAGAATCTGAGCTAACGATTAGCGCTAGGCAATTAAGCATATGCGCCAAATAATAATTTCCTTAAAAGCAATTTGGTCGCACTATCCGTAAACCAACATTACCAAGTCATATCGGTCGCCAATCACCCGACCAAGCGAAGCACGGGCACCAACACAGCATGTTCCTAAGAGCCAACTCGGTACAACATTACGTAACCGACATAATCCCTGAACTTGGCCATGCACAGAAGAAGAAAGAAATTTTCCACGCATGTGCATGGCAAGTCACGTACACAGAGCCATCGGTCGATCGTATCGATTCGCATTAGCATACCTTTCCACGGGGCACAAAAAAACCAAACAAACGCAGCATCAACGAGATGCTGATTAAGGATATACAATCGTATAAACATCCAACGTTCCCCTACGCACCATATCGCTCTGTCGCAACCCTTTTCGGCAGTAATTGCTGGTTTGGAATTATTGGCTGTCTGCGGGCATCTACAGCGAAACGGCGCAAATGCTGTACGCTGCGATACATTCATGTAAACATGCTGTCGCCCTTGCTGAATGACTTACGAGTTGCGGATCGTTGCTCGTGGTGTTCCCCTAGTGGATTTGATCGAGCCACTGTCCGCATACTTGCGGACACACACCATGAGCAACGGATGCAATCACCGTGTGTGTCTCGCGCCCCTTTGCTGGGAAGAACGTATGGTGGATCATCCCCTGTTGGTCGATGAGCAGAGGATAGAATTAATTTCATAAAATTCAATCAATCGGGATACAGATTCCGTGGAGGCAAGTCGTGCCTCCACGTTAAATAAATTGAGTCGAGTGAAGTCGCTACGCGGAAGTTAAAATAAAACTTTAACGTGAAAGTAAGTGTTGTAATAAAATGAATGAAGTTTTTATCTCCGTCTAACTTACCAACATTATACCAGATAGAAAAAAACTTTAATGTGAAAGTAATTTAAAATGAATGAAGTTTTTACCACCGTAACCTTTAATTGTCGAAAATTTTAAGTGTGTTTTGTTTTAAATATGGAAAGCAGACCGCTCCACGAGAGTCCAATTGACGTCGAATCATAAACCACAACAACTACATGGATGACGGTGAAATATGAAAGTGAACTTATGCTGGAGGAAAGAAGTGAACCCCGTGTCGTACTCGGCACACATACTTCTTCCCCACAATGTGGGGGGTTTTCCCCAAATCAAAATAAGAAATTCTCTGAATGTGTGACACGTAGTTCTTTTATGTTCGCACTTTTGTAGAAACTTCTAATGGCTAGCGGAGTATTAGAAACCTTCTGTAGATTTTCTGTGGTTGTCGGAACAGGACTCCAAATCTTCTTCACAGACAATGTTCGTGGACAAGTCAAATCAGTTCACTTGCTGGGGTATCTCAGTAGAATTTTCTTGTCGATTAAGGGCTGATAAAAAATCCAGAAAGTAAATAACAAAGTTCGAATGTCAAACTATGCAGTATGGCATTAGGCGAATGTCAATGATTCAATTAATGCAACTGAAGACTTTTGTGGAGTGTTAAAATCAAACAAGATCGGAATACAATAAAATTCACTTCGGATTTCCCGTTTTATTGTATTGGTCTCACCGTGTCTTCCCTTTGTCGTATTGTTGAATGGCGTTCTCCCTTCTCAAAATTTCTTTCCCACCACTTGTCGTGTCTTGTTATTTTATGTGCCCTGTTGAATATTCACTTTATGTAATTTGTTTTATCGTGTTGACCTTTTTCGTCTTTCTTCTTTTCGTACACCGTCATCAATCTCCAGTTGACATGTTCCTCTCTTCCGTATATTACTATTATTTTATTATACTATTTATTGGCCTGTTTGACCTCGAGGAGATCGGATCGGATGGTCGAACGTGAAAGGAGAGCGCACAGGACAAGGAAGGATGGTGGAGTCGAGTCGGTGAGGTCATGAACTTCCGGGTTCCTACAGGCAAATAAATAATAATAATAATACTGTCACAAATTCAAAACCGCATCGACCCTTAAGCCAACTAATACGACATCAACACACCGATTCTGGAGCCATCTAGAGGAATACTGGAGAATATACGAAACTGGCAAAGAAAACGTCAGAAGCAGACGGAACCAGGAGAGAACACGTGCAAGAACCAAGAAGAAAAAGGAGAGCTACAGGAGACGCGGCATTGAGGAATTTAACGGAGCAAAAGAGGTCGTCCTTGAACATTGAAGCACTCTTGCGATCCAGTGGTCGAAACCGCGTAAAAGAACGGATAGTTTTAAACTGGACATAGTTTAACGGTCGTGTGCGAAGTAAAAACGTAACAATACCAACGAAAGTCAACAGTACAAATTTTGTTAGAATCAGAAACACGAATTATGTGGTTGCAAACATAATAAAGACTGTGAAGAAGGTTCGCAGGCAATTGGCAGAGGGCCCTTCGATTTATGGATATGTCAAATACCGCTGAGGTTCGATCATCATGGTTCCCTTATAGATTAAGCCCAATAGCGTTGAGGTACTTTCAATTAATATGTAATTTATGTTATGCTGTTTGAAATTCAAGTTATTCACCAATAAGGGAATATATAAAATAGTAAACAATAACACACATCAAAACCAACTCTGTATCTTACAATATAGCTTAAAGTTTTATTGAAATAATTTCTGGAACAGTAAACTGAAACATTTACAAGTAATGATCCACAATTTTTCTTTTGAGCTATGCTTTTTAAATTAACAAAAACTTTATACTACATCTACTTTGTTTGATTTTTGTTTTCGAATTCGATTTGAATTTACAAGACAAAAATTCTGTGAGCAGAACATATAACAATTTGTTTTTCTTTTTTGTTTTGTCATCAAAAAAATTAAATAAATAAATACAAAGATCCATAAATAAATAATAAATAAATAAATAATTTACTAGTAACAACAATGTAATTCGAAATTGGCATTAAACTTAATCACAAGCACGCATTGAGAGAAGCCCATGTTCGAGGAGATTTTCTCAAGAAATCATTCATACTAACAATTTGCATTTGAAATAAATTTTCCAGAATCCTGTTTTCGAAGTTTGGCATCTGTTGGATACGCACAATTTTCTTACAATGTCAAAATAATGACTGATTTGATTGCCTTAATGTATACTAGAGCACATTCCTCGCAAAAGGATACTTTAGAAGTGAATTTAAACGAAAGCGTGATATTTATTTCACTCCTGTGATGCTTCTTAACCAGGGCTTGTAATATGTTGTCCTCATATATACTCCGGGTAGGTACGGTGCAGCACATTTTATACCATGAGATACGGTTCCAGCTAATTCATAACGTCCATCAAGTCGTTGTAATACTAATGGTCCACCACTGTCGCCCTGAGTATGAGTATGAAATAATAACGTTTGAATATTCTATCAAATAAAAAGAGATATGTGATATTTACCTCACACGAATCCTTTTGACCATTTGCATATCCTGCGCAAAGGAAAGAATTTAAAATCTTTTTGTTGTGTCCTGCTGTGTGGAACATCTCCTGGCATACGCTGTTTTCGATAATTGGCACCTAAGGGAGATTCTTCTTTGGCAAGATGGAATTTTTTACTAATTGTTTCAAACTAACCTGAACTTCTTGAAGGACCGATGGAACTCCGCCACCATATTTCAGTCGTCCCCATCCAGTAACTGTTGCCATACGTCCTGTGAAATCGGCTTGGTCCGGTGGCATGCAAATAGGGACTAAAAAACAATTGTTATGTTTAATTTAGAATGATTGCGTGGCCAGGTATTTGTATATAGATCTTGTAAAGCACGTAAACTTGTTGATTGCCGCGATGATATACCTAAAAAGAAAATACCGCGGCAAACAGCGAGAATATGTTTTGGCAGGGGGTTATTTTAGTCGGTAAAAATCCGACATAAATTTGGTTTGGTCCAGATATATGTTTTGAAGATTTTTAGCTTTTCCTACAAAAAAAACATATTTCATCGAGGATATCGTTGCTGCACGTTATAGTGCGCCTGAATACCAGTGCTCATAGATTCGTAGTCGTGCCAGGTAATTAACCTTACACAGGCCACTTTATTCAAGATTTTGATACGTTTTGAACATGCTCTTGTACAGGGTCGAGTTGACAGGAATTGAAGTGTGTTGACCGTTTTCGCCGTCGCCAGTATGCCCACAAGCGGCCAGCTTTGACCAATAGTGGAGGAATTGTGATCCATTAGGACCACGCCAGGCCACACACAACGATAGTGACTCGGCAGAAGCCTTCGGTGCATGGTTGGAAAGTTCTTCTGCTATAGTCCGGGTCTGGCATCAAGTGATTATGGCCTGTTTCTGTCTATGGCGAATGATTTTGCTGGTGAAAAATTCGTCTCAAGAGCAGTTTGTGAAATTCGACTATCCCCATTTTTTGCTAATAGGGACGAGGGTTTCTATTAGAGAGTCATTGTTGCACGCAGCAACCAGTAGTGATGAGGATGCTCTGTGCGATAACATGTTTTAAATAACTCTTCACCCTCTACAATCGATGTGTTAGCTTGTGTCACAACCGATTAGGTAATTTTCAATTACTGCGAGCTGTGACAGAAGGAATAATGAGGCGAATTGAAGAGAACAGTACTGCTGTAGTGCTCCGGGAGCCCTACCATCCTCTCACAATCCCAATATCGGTTTCCCATATTATAAATATATTTCATCATTACCTGATAACAATGTACAAAATTCCATATCTTCATATAACATGGCATTAATTCAAACGATTCCTTATATAACAATACATAGTACCTAACCCAACCATTCATCACATTTCCCTAAACGATTTCCAAAAATCATTATCCTAAATACATAAGCAGCTGCAATAGTTTTTGCTTAACACGATGAACCCTGAATCATCCCCATGTACATAGAGTAAATTAATATAATCGCACAAGCGAAAACGACATAAGAAAACTAACGGTAATTTCGTTCATGCAAACAGAAGGCAATGTAATAGGAAAGTTTTGTACTTTCGTAAGGCAGTAAGAATTACAATTTCAAAGAAGAAGCATGTGTTGCTTAATGACAGAAGAATAAAAACCACAAACGTGTGCGGACGTCAGGTGGCTATCTGTTATTACTTAAAATTGAAATATTGTTGTTTATGTTATTTAATAAAATGCTATCTGTTTTTGTGTTAAAATTTAAATATTGTTTATGTTAGTATCATTAAATAAAATATTAACGATACGGTTTATCGACCATTAAATCAATTTAATTAAATTAAAATATCGTTCACGCTCTTCCCTCGGTCGTGGCGAGGAAGCACGGCGGTGAATATGAACACTGCTCTTGATCGTAAACAGCACAAAAGCTCTCGATAGAAGAGGAGTGCCAGAACGTTGGGTCGAGAACAAAGAAAAGATAATAACATTGATTACGGAACAGAGGTTTTTGGCCAGAAATTGGAAAAGTAGTGAGGAAACGAAGTTTGAGAGCAGGAGAGGTGAAGTTGAAGTTCAAAAAGGTGGGGCAAGAGTTGGCCCTCCGTAACCTTCGCGAAATGGGTTCATTCAGCCGTAGGAGCAGGTAGATGAGACGAAGGTTACGCCAGTTTCAGGGGTTAGTGTAAAATGCAAAGAAGATGAACAGGCTTGAGCAATTGATTGAACCTGCGAGAAGACGGTGGATGTAGAGGATGTCGGCATGAATTCTGCGCTCTTCAAATGTGTTAAAGTTAACTAAATTGAGGCGTTTTGTCTATGGCGGTAGAATCAGGGGATTTTCCCGGTTCAACTCCCGCCGGCGCGAGCATCTCTGCATGAGAACTCATGACTTTCAGAGTGGAGAAGCTGTAGAATTCCCACCCCGTGGGAGTGTTCTCGGTGCGTTACATTCTGTAACTGCCCAAGAAGAACTGCAACAGTTATTTAGTGGCATCTCGAGGCGCCATATGTTGGCATCTCTTGCGAGAACTATACGAAAAATCGTCGGAGAGCAAAAAGCAAAAAACGATGTTGAACGCCTTCGACTTTGTGAATATGGGACGAATGATAAGGGGACCTATACTAACCAGTATACTGGCTCCTCGATAGTATACTGGTTAGTATACCCGCCTGTTACGCGGGAGACCGGGGTTCGTTTCCCCGTCGGGGAGCCTCTGGCGCACAACTAATCACCTTGCCCGGAAAAAACAATTCATTATGGAAAATTTAACAAGCCTCAGGACTTGCTAAATAAGGCCAAGACCGGTTCCCGGTTGTAGTGCCGATGATGATGATGATGATGATGATAAGGGACCAGACCTGACTAGCATATTCTAGACGGGGACGGATAACGGCTACGTAGAGCGATCGGGTAAATTGTTTTGTTCAGTATTTTATAAAACCAAGGGCAGCTGGTCTTGAAATCCCAAAAGAACAGTATTATTCTACGAAAAAGTCAACTGAGAAGGTCTGAATGACTTTTATACATTGAAATATTTGCCACCTCTAATCCAGGGTGTTCCGCTGATTAAGTGGGTCTCATCCTATCTCGGTTATCGAACCTGCCGCATGCGTTTTAGATCCACCCTCTCCGATCCTTTTTTCCCAACCTCAGGTGTCCCCCGGGGCAGTAATCTCGGCCCTCTCCTATTTATCCTAACCATAAACGACATAGGCTCTTGCATTAATCACTCCTTCATCTCGCTTTACGCGGATGATTCCAAAATTTTCAAGACAATCCGCTCTCCCCTGGACTCCTCACCTCTCCAATCGGATCTTGACACCTTCTCGACTTGGTGCCAAAATAATTGCCTAGAAATGAATATCGCCAAATGTCACATAATCACCTTCTCTCGGAAGAGTTCCCCCACTCACCCACGCTCCTATCTCTTACTGAACCAACCGATAACAACGTTTGAATTGATTCGCGATCTGGGCATCCTATGCGACAAGGAGCTCAAATTTACCGCACATATTGATTACATAATCCTCAAGGCCAACGCCGCCCTTGGATTTTTCAAACGCTGGTGGAAGGAATTCCTTAACCCCTATGTCACCCAATGACTCTACACAACTTTTGTCCGGTCACTACTCGAATACGCTAATCAGGTCTGGTCCCCATATCAAGTGACTCACATTCGCAGGATTGAAGGTGTTCAACGTCGTTTCTTGCGTTTTGCCCTCCGCGGACTAAACTGGGAAAATCCGCTGATTCTACTACCATACACAAGCCGGCTCCCTCTAATCAATCTAAACACACTTGAGGAGCGCAGAATCCATGCCGACATCATCTTTGTCCATCGTCTTCTGTCTGGCTCAATCAATTGCCCAAGCTTGCTCTCCACTTTAACATTGCACACAAACCCCCGTAACGTACGTAACCCTCAACTGTTTTACGTGCCCGCTCATCACACTTCTTATGGCGCTAACGAAGCCATCTCGCGTATGCTACGACAGGCAAACTCTTTCCCCACCTCCTTCGATTTCAACATCTCCACTACCGCTCTTAAACGACGTCTCAGAATAAACCCGTCCTAAATCCGCCCCTCCCTCCAATATCCCCCCCTACCCTGCAATCCTCTCCTCACCCCTCCTCAAACTAGTTCTCCCCTACACCTTTAGTATACCCGCCTGTCATGCGGGAGACCGGGGTTCGATTCCCCGTCGAGGAGCCTCTGGCGCAAGACTAATGACCTTGCCTTGAAAAAACAAATCATTATGGAAAATTTAACAAGCCTCAAGACTTGCTAAATAAGGCCAAAACCGGTTCCCGGTTGTAGTGCCGATGATGATGATGATGACACACACAATATGCAAGCAAATAGTGAAGAAGACCGAAAGGAAATCCGAATAAGCAGAGCATCAGAGCCGTATACCATAGCGATAACATAACAATTCCACATCAGTTGAGTGTACTTGAGTTTAGAAATCGAATTCGGACACGCGACAGTGGCCTGATGTGTTGAGCATTGATTACATTTTTAGTGATTCCAATCGACATAGCGTCAGTTCGAATACACGTTCTTCACTATCGTCGCAATACGCGATAATACCACTTACCCACAAGACCAGGTAAGGAGCCCACTACATTCAGTATTGATTGAATATACAGCCCACTCACATCACGGCACAACACAGTACAGTCATCATGAAATTGTCTTCGAAATGGCAATAAGTTATCGAACAAAACGGTGCATATTTTACATATCATCATCATCATTGACACTACAACCGGGATCCGGTCTTGGCCTCATTTAACAAGTACCGCGGCTTGTTAAATTTTCCATAATAATTTGTTTTTCCGGGCAAGGTTATTAGCCTTGCGCCAATATTTTACCTATATCGGATCATAAATGGACGAGTAAGAGTAACCGCTGACGAGTCAGCACATGCGTTTCTGTCTCGTGATCCGTACGATCGGGTCAAAATGCAATACGTTCAAGGTATCTTAAGTAAACACAAGATACACAATTGCACTATTGGTTCGCGCGTGAAGTCTTCTATGGGATCCGAAGTAAACAAACGGATCACCTCAAACGCGTCCGAGTGTAGTGCGGTGATATCTGTGGGATTCGCGCTGTTTGGGTGAAAATTGTGTGGAAGTGTACAGTGCGGGAAAACCCCATACTCTTTCCTTTCCTTTCTCTGTTGCGTCCCCCGGATATCGAAACTCTCGATTGATTTATAATCTGTGAAGAGTTTTTGGTGTTTCAGTGGGGTAATATTCGTCATGGAAAGGATGTGACTTGCTCCACGAGTTGAGTCAAATTCCGGCTAACAGCGAACAATTTCGCCAGCCTCCCAGTCTCCTCGGTTCTGTTAGAATGTACCAACTAGCCGGAATTGTGTACATTAAAATCAACAAGGACGACAATTTCAGAAGCCGGGTGGTTGATCTGCATTCAGTTGACGGTACGTAAAAGATATTCGAAAAATGTCTTCGGTCGATCGTCATTTGGGGAGCGGTAGAGACAAAAAAGAAATTTAACAGAATTCTTCAGCATGACTCTAAACAACATGATGTTCGTGTGTGGCGATTCCGCCAAACCCCACTGTTACTTACCCGAAGAACCCCCATAACTGCTACCCAATTTTCATAATTTCCTGCTAATGCAATCGCATTAGCACCTGTAAATGCTTTACGCATCAAGGTTATCAAATGTATTTGTTTAAAAGCTTTTGGAAAGGAATTCTTACCTTCATTCATTCATTCGAATCCAAAAACTCCCCATAAGAATTCTATCCAAATTTATCATAGATTCCAGTCATACATATGTTTTACCTAGGAATTCCTCTAAAGAATTTCTTCCATAAAGGCATTCATCCAGGCATCAATGCATCTCTGCATTAGCGACCAAGAACCGAATTTTCGTTTAGTGTAAACACTCACACTAGAGTTCGACACTTGAGTCGCCTTAGATGCCATATACAATTGGCATAGATGTTATACAAACCGTCATTGTATAACCATCTAATTTCCTTCGCAATAGCCTGCAGCTATTGATACATCTACAAGCACTTTACCCCGAAATGCTCCTTTGTTTGAATCTCCAAACAATCATCGACTTCGCGCATAGCCGCCGGATTGAATTCATAAACAATGCAAATATAGAATCCGTTTCTTACAACGAATTACTCCGCATATACAAATGCAAGCAAGGGATTCGTTCCGCCACTGACCCAAGATACGATATACAATTTTCATTGTATAAAGTATCGCAACCCATTAGCACCTTTCCCAATGTCTATTCGGCTATTTACACAAGGGCAACGCTCATCTAAGACTTTTAAGACCCTCGCCCCATTTTTTCCTTTAACACCATTCCTTCGATGCATCGTCGTCTATTTATTTAGCCGCCATGCACATCGTAAACCACGATCTTCCCGATTCCTTTGTCCTTGCCGATTGTCTGCTTTGTTTTTTCATTGCCTTCACGCATGAGTAAACAACACAGATCTAAACGATCACACACATACCACCATGAGTTCCATTACGAGATCTGGTTTTCTATTCCACCAAGAGAGACTTTACGTTTCTCTGGTGGTAAGTAAAACATATCCTTAGTGGAGAGGATATCTACCACCACACCACCAAACTCACCCCAAACGAGGATTGAATCTTTGAGTCTTTTACCATCCACCGACCGAGCCGGCCCCGCTCCCCGTAGCCCTCACGGGGACGCGTTCCCCCTTGTCGAGTAATAACTCCCAGTCGTGCGTGTTATACAGTTAATTTTCAATCTTTATTGAGTTTAAACCTACCATAAAAACGAACAATTGCCAATCCAAAATGTATCCGGTGTCAGCGGAGTGACAGATATGAAACAATTAAATTCAATAAAAGTTAATCAATAAAATAATATCTGAATAACATTTAGTGCGTTTTATTTTTGGATTTTTCGGTGACTACCAACTGTGTGTTTTATTCAAAGTGCTGGGTGTGGTGAACAGTTTCTCTTCCTTTTAGTAAAGTGACAATTCGGGTTGGCGGAACCTTGTCGAACAGCGGAGTGTTAGGGGGACGAGGTAGAACTCGCACCCATGCCGGTGCCGCGACCTCGTACCCTACACATGTTATTGAGTTCCAACGTCTCCATCCTCTGGATATTCATATCGGACCGCGTGAAGACCTAGACTCCACTTTTAAACGAAATCTCAAATGCAAGTCATATCCTGAGCAACGAGGATATGTCGAACCACTTGACGAATCGACCTGGGTCTCAGTTAGGACAATGACGTCAGGTTTGTTGCTTACAGACATTGGTGGACGGCGTTTACATTCATATTGGTGAAACCGATGCCCCTGAAGTTACAAAATGCGGTTATCAGTCGAACGTCGACAGAGTTTCGATAACGAACTCGATTACGTGATGACGAATTTCTTAAAGTTCGGTTATTTATCGAAATATTTGCATGATGTTCCCCCTGACATAGTCCCCCCCGTAGATCCGAATGGGAAACTAGTTTACCTCCGGAATATAGAGTACGTATAGAGTCCGAGAAATGTCCGCCTAGGAATGTTCCTGCCAAAGAATCGGGCATGTACAACGGAGAACCCCGAGAGCTGATATGAAGTGTTAGACATGCGACGAAGTCGGCCACATCTCTGTTGCTGTAGGAAACGTCGACGAATAAATGAAACGTCAAGAAAGGAACTGCTGGCTGTCATAGAAGCCGTTGAGAATTTCCATAAGTACCTCTACGGACGTCGATTCCACCTTCAGACGGATCATGCCGCTATAGCGTTTGGTATAATAGTGAAGAACGTGTGATTCGAACTGACGCTATGACAGTTAGAATCACCAAAAATTGAACCAAAGCGCAACCCACCAGGCCACTGGCCGTGTTCAGAATTCGATTTTTAAACTCAAGTATATTCAACTGATGTGAATTTTTATGTTATCGCTGTGGTATACGGCTCTGATGCATTCTCTTATTCGATTTTCGTTCGGTGTTCTAAACTATTTGCTTGTGTATTGTGTGTGTATCTGTTAGAGACGCTACACTATTGCCTTCTCAGTAACTTCGTTACGATCAGCTTCGTGTGCGAACGGCGGAGCGAACGAGAGAACGTTGGAGCAGGCGAGTGTGCCTGGCGCGCTATGCGGAAGTCATGATCGTCTGTGAAGCTCTATTTACTACGGGAAAGTGTGTGCTGTGTGTACAGATCACGTCGTAGTCACCAATTATAGCGTTTGGGATAATAGTGAAGAACGCGTGATTCGAATTGACGCAATGACAGTTAGAATCACCAAAAATTGAACCAAAGCGCAACCCATCAAGCTACTGGTCGTAAGTATATTCAAGTATATTCAACTGATGTGAATTGTTATGTTATCTCTATGGTATACGGCTCTGATGCATTGTCTTATTCGATTTTCGTTCTGTGTTCTTCACTATTTGCTTTAGTATTGTGTGTGTATCTGTTAGAGACGCTACAGTACATTGTCGCAAATTTCTCCCGACGATATCGCGGAATGTACAGCGTGACGGGGTGGTATCTCACCTTGGAATCGACTACCACCTAAACCAACCTTTTCTCGAACCGGTCCATCAGCCAAGCTCTGGAAGATGGCCAGGGATTTCTTCCGACCTTTTCACGGAGGGTATAGATTGATAGGGGTGGTATTTCAATCAGCGGCAGGGTGTTGGAACCCTACCCATCACTCGGTGGCGCTATTACCCCAACTTTCACCTATATGAAAGTGCCTCTATTACTCCTATCGACGAGTACTTGCTACAATTAGCATACAAGCACCTTGAAAGCACTCAGAACAGCGAGAAACTACTTGTACGAGAGTCTTGTGTTCTTGTCCCTTCTCTCCTTCAATCTCTTCGGATCCGGTCGCCACAATTTCTTCTTCAGTACAAAACTGCAGAAAACACCCATCCCAATAACTTCCTCTCTATAATAGAGTATTCCCGGACCCATCTCGTATGGTTTACTGCTAACACACTACACACACGCGCCCACAGTACAAGGCGACACAAATGCCCACACACCGACCAAAGCGCAGATTATCAGACGTCAAAGACGTAATCTGTTTACCACCGCACTTAAGACTTACTGGTCTTGTATGATTTCTATCTCACCATCCCTCCATTCAGTTAGAGACCTTTGAATTAACCCTGTAGACACTATCCTTAGATCATCATCATCATCATCGGCACTACAACCGGGAACCGGTCTTGGCCTTCTTCAGCAAGTCCTGGGTGTCCTTAGATACCTCCGCGTATTCGAGAATAAAGTTTTAAGGAGTATATTTGGCGGTAAATATGACGAAGAGGCAGGACAATGGAGGAAGCTCTACAACCACGAATTGGAAGAGCTATACCGCAAACCTACAATAGTGAGAGTAATCAGCTCGCGAAGATTAAGATGGGCTGGACATGTGGCAAGAATGGGCAAAGATAAGACCGTGCGTAGAATTCTTGACGGTAGACCAACGGGAAAGAGACCGGTAGGACGACCGCGACGGATGTGGGAGGACAATGTTAGGTTTGAACTTGAGGAAATCGGATCGGATGATCAAGCGTTGAAGGAGAGTGCACAGGACAGGGAACGATGGGGCAGCCGGGTCGGTGAGGTCATGAACCTCCGGGTTCCTATAGGCCAATAAATAGTAAATAAAAAAGATTTGTTTACAAAGCAAAAACGGTGATGAAAAAGAAAGAGTAAGTTTATCTTATGTTTGCACTGTCAGGTTTTCACTTGTCTCGTTCTCTTCAAAGCTCCTTGCGTGGAATAACCTTACATGCAGATGAGGCGGTATATCCACACATTTTCTAGTTTTTTTTATAATAAAGACAGGTCTTTCTATGAACAAGGAATTATGAAGCTCACCGAATGATGGTAAAAGGTCATCGAAGCAAACGGAAAATATTTCTTTGATTGATCTCTGTCCTTTATATAAATACGTAACTTTGAAAAACCTACAAAAAATACGCAATGGCTATTGACGCTACCCAAAATATTTGGGCATGCGCATAACAATGACGTATGTCAGTTGACGTTTGAATATGGAAGTGACAGATACTCTAGACTGAAGTAATTTTTTAATGAAGTGTAATCGATCAGTTATTATGTTATATGTCATATTGGAATTTTTAACAATGCTCACCTATGTGGCTATCGTACTTGACCGGGCTTTCAAGCTCCAAAAGTGCCAAATCATTCTCAAACGTCGCTGGATCGTACTGTCGATGGACAATAACTCGCTTTACATTCTTGGTTATAGCTTTCTTCGATTCCAGATCACCTGAAATGTCGTATTCACCCATCACTGCTACCAGGGACGCAAGGAACCTGTAAATCAAGACCAACATTTTAAGGTATACAAAAACCGTCTCGGTTTGTTGCTTACCCTGGTTGGCAATGGGCCGCTGTTATGACGTATCTATGTGTGATTAGAACACCGCCGCATTTGTTTTTGGTAAACAAACCTAACCAAGTTGACTCGCGGACTAAAACTTGCCAAGGGTATTCTCCAAATGTAGATCCCTTGCCACCGACTATTCTTCCTGATTTCACGTGCGGGCGAATTCCACATCCTGAAAAGAGAGTGTCATAGTAAGTGACAGGAGTTCCAAATTATTAGAAGGCATTTACTTATAGCACGTTCGCTGTCGTTGCTGAATTCATCAATTTCATTGTTGGATTCTTCTGCGGTAACTTCCTCATCGTCTTCGACCGGTGACGCAGTTGTCGTGGACGTTGTCTTTCGCGTCGGTTTACGTGAGGCGGGTTTTCTGGTTGTCGTTTTTCGTGTCACTACGGGTGGCTTGCGGGTCGTTGCAGCAGGTTTTTTACTTGTGGATGTGACCGTAACTCTAGATGGTGGTTTTTTTGTGGATGTTCTCGATGGCTTGGTTGCGGGCTTTCGACTTGATGGCTTGCTTGTTGGTCTTTTTGTTGGAAGTGGAGATGCAGTCGATGAAGAATCAGTAAACCCCGATGAGGTGTTATTGCTGTCTTCGATCATTTCTGCAAGAGCTTCGAAATTATCTTGCAGGGATTCAACAATCTTATGGACGAGAGTATTCATTTTATCTTTAAGAATTGTATCTTCAACAAAAGATGGGGTGGAAAGCTCGGGATCACTTGTAACTGAGCTTGAAGAGGCCGACATGTTAAGGTTTGGATTGCGGACTGGGGGGAAATTAACAAAGTCGTTTGGTGAGGTATGAGTTTCTTCTTCCTCTTCGACATCTACGTTTGGTATGTCGAAGGGCGGATATGATGGTGTTGGACCGTAGTATCCCGGGAATGAAGGTCTGTCATCTGTAGGAACTTTACTTCCTTGTAAAGATTGTATGTGCAAGGCTGAGTAGCCAGGATCGTCGAAATCATTTGATATCACTGGAGGGATGTTTACGTATTCAGGTGTGGTAGGGTTGTAATCAGGTCGATGGGAGATTACTGGACTGAAGATGTAAGAGCCATCGCTATCTGACACAGTCAGTGGAGTGGTGGATGGATGCTTAACAACAGAGTTACCTGTTACTAGATTGACTACAGTGGGCTTAGGAGTTATAATGACGGTGGGAGATGGAACCTTTTGTGTTGCGGACTGAATCTTTACAAAAATCGGTTTATTGTGGTTAGAATTTGAGGGGAAGTTTTGTAGGTAAATTTGATCTGATGGGCTTGCTAAGTATATCGAGCTGTACACAGGGCTGGGTGTCGGACTATAATTGGAATCGATGTTTTCCACTATTGAGGTTGGATGAGATATTTGGCTCAGTGTAACTTCAACATCTGGTCGTGGAGTTGGGTGGCCTGTCACATAACTCGTCGACGGTGGTTGTTTCTTGCTTGGCATGCCAGCGATTTCTTGGTTATTGTTTTCATCATTCAAAGGTCGTTGGCTATAGTTGGTTGATAATGTAGGTTGATTAGTAGATGGCTTCTTCTGGCCGGCCGGGCGTTTGGTTACTCGTTTTGTCGGTCTCTTGGATGGGCGTATGGTCGATGTCATTCCCGTACTTGGATAAATGGTATCGATTTGAGTGAAAGCGTCGGTACTGAGTTTAATAGGGTTTGTGGGTCGGGTGGTACTTGGTCGTTTGGATGATCCTTGGTTAATTAAAACTGTCGTGGAAGTAGACTGCAGGGGCGATTGTGAGAATTGCGTTGTTTTAGTAGGTACTTTGAGTTTATCGGTTGTGCTGATTGATTCGAGCGAATCATCATCTAGCGGTTTCGCTTGAGTAGTTGGTTTTACAATTGATAAGTACTCGTTTTGTACGCTACTCGTCAGTTGTGCAATCAGCTGTGACTCGGGGGTGTTCTGAATTCCTTGATTTACCTCGGAAGGTTGATCCTGTGAGACGTGACTATTCGGCGGCGGTGTATGATACATTTGAGTGATGTGCTCGGAGAATAAATGGTCATCGACTTTGTCATATACATCCTGAGTGTTCTTAGTAGGTTTTGAACCATAGGAGGGTTCGTCATCGAAGTTATAATTGTTTGTGACCAAATAGTTCGACGGTTTTTTTACATACGACGAAGATGGCCGAGCTGGCTTGCGAGTACTTTGCGGATGCACTTCGTATGAAGTTGTCAATACCTGCGATGTTGGTTCTAAGTGAGCTCCCGAAGTCATTTCCTGGGTGCCGTAATTATTTTGAACAACGGAATTAACATTATCTTTGTTGTTCTGTGGATCTGGACGTGATGAAGGCCTCTGTAAATATGGTGGCCTAGCTGGCTTTGCTTGTGGTTGATTCTTGTTTTGCTGTTGACTCGGTCGCTTTTTAGGCGGTCCCTGTGTTTGACTATAACTTGGTGGAGTTTTATTAGGGCGACTTGCAGGTGGGGGACCTCCACTGTTTGCAGCATGTTCTTCGGATAACATAGTCGATTCAAGGTATTGTGAGGTTTCTTCATCCATAACGGGGTAGGCTTCTCCTATAGCGGGCATTTTGTTAAAGTCAGATGTAGGTTGAGCGGGACTAGTGTAGCCGAAATCTGTGTTGCTTCCGTAGTTCAACTGAGGGGGATGATAAGAGGTTTCCGAATCTGGGCTAACTTTGTCCACTCCGTGCTTATGGGGACCTGAAGCCACTTCCATAAAACTGCTTTCTTCATTATGCGTTTCTTTGAGTGGTTGATTATCGTAAATTGCGGTGTCGTATGCTTGATTTGGGTTCGTGGTAATTCGATCGTTGAAATTCATTTGGGTTGTTGTTGAAAAGTCACTGTGTGAAGATCCAGCCCCTGTAACAAGTGTGAGAAGTGGTTTCGCCGTGGAAATTGGAACAAATGTCACACTTGGTCTGTAAGTACTTTCATTTTCTGCATTCTGTCCAGAAGAGAGTTTATGGAGTGAAGAAGGAGTGGAGTTTGGTATGCTGTAACTAGGACCATGGTGAGTGCCGTTCAACATTAGAATTATAGACTCGATCGAATCGATATTGGTAGAAATTCCTGCGGCCGTTGTTCCACTTTGGGCTGTGGGTCTCTTTGAGGCTTCAAGTGTTTGAATAAGCACGTACTTGTCACCGGAGAGCTTGGTGTTGCTTCCATGTTTGCTGGGCTTCTGTGCAGGTCGTCGCTTTGGTGGGAAAATTTCGGCTTGAGCTGGTGGTGGTACATACACTGACTGTGGTCCTCCAAAGCCAGTAGAAAATTGCAAGTCATCGATGAGCACCGTTTCCGCAGCAGGATGGGTGATATCACTATGCGTGAATTCTCCCATGTCTAAGTCGAGAGGTCCGCTGGAATAGTTTTTATTTATTTCTGCTTGTTCCGATAGTACTGGAGGTGGATTCGTTATTTCGATATTCTGCATCAGATCTGTAGAGATTTTCGAAGGTAGTTCTGTTGTGAAAGTCACCTGGGAAGTGGTGGGATTGGTGCTCGAAGCTAGCATAACAAAATCGTCATTAATAGGCCGTGATGACGGTGATGATATTAATACTGAGTTCTTGTCAACATAAAATATCTTGTTGTTGGTCGTACTGTTGACTTTTTGATTTTTGATTTTACTCAAATCCTGAAGGTAACTTGATTCAGTTGAAGATGATTGTTTTGAAGGTGTGTTTGAAAGTTCTTGGAATTCAATACTTTCGTATTTGTGATTACTTTCGTAAAGATCTGGGTCACCAGCTCCAATAGGGGAGTTAGATTGATGGTAATGACTTTGTGCGTCTTTAATAAGAGTGTTCTCGTTTGCGTAGGTCTGATGAACTTGACAGCATGCACCGAAAAGGAATCCATCCATACAAGCACCTACAACTACTCCATTGCGTTGTGCGCATTCATGATTGAACATACAAACAGTGGGGCCGTTAGCACGTGGATCCGATAGAGGAAGTGTTTTCGTTCCTCTGCAGTGTTTTGGGGTTATCCGGTAGCCGCCGAACAGTTTGCGACCTTCTGAAAAGAGAAGAAAAAAGGATTGCGTTAACTTGGGATTTGATTTTGTTACTTAAGGAGAATTCTGAACTTTTTCTGAATTTTCTTTTCCTTATTATTTTTGCTGTACGAACACTAAAAATACTAATGTTTGTTTAGGGAAGAACTGGTGACCTCAAACGTGTGTGAAATTGTTTTATCATTACCTGGTTATGGAATGTGAATAAAACTGTTCAGTCCCGGGTACAAACACCATTATAGGAGCGCGAGTTGCAATCGCCTTATGATTGACTTTTCATGCTCAACGGCATCAAAGCTAAAGCCACTGAACTAGCTGATTGTCGTACGTGTATACCCATATACGCAGAGGAAAGTGGGAAACTGCACCAAGAAAAGCCGCTGACAGAAAGGAAAAGTTCATTATCGCCCCATATCTACCACGCTACTAACTCACGTGGCACCAAAAGACAAAAACTTCCAAATATACTTAACCACTACAACATATAATAATAAACGAAATACTACAACTTGATCGATTGGAAAGGCAGCATTAGCAAAATACAAAGAGCGCATGGCGAAGGAAGCGCTCGTGTCCATTCTGCGAGAATCCCTATCGGAATATGTCCAGCCGATCCTAACAACCCAGACAGGACTGAGCCTAGAGTGTCACACAAGGCAGACGGACGCTTACCCCGCCCATATAGCAGCGGTCGGCACGCGACACCTGATCCAGCAAGCACATACTCAACAATAACATACTCTCCAGCCCGCCAATAATACATACAGCAACCTTTCGTCCAGCACCACCAGAAGGAACAGTTTCCGGCCCATCAACCATAGTTGCAACAGCCTCCAGTCCAATAGTCCCATGCCAGCATACAAGCATCTTTGTCACAAGCGAAGAGCTGGCAAGAATGCGGTAGAACTCGAGCAGCTGCGGACTAAAATTGGCAGTCTCAGACTCGAGAATGCTCGCGGACAGAGGCCAACCAAACTACAGCGATCGATTGTGAAGTAGTTCGCGGCACCAGCACAATCGGTCGCATATGACAGTCGGCACCAACACTTCAAGCGCACTATAATTATAACCATTTCCGAGTGGAGGCCAGAAAGTGTAAAGCCCTGCAACTGGTCATACTGTGGGCGATCGAGCCGTTTTAACTAGCAGCACCGACCGCTAGTGAAGCTCAAATGCTCGGCACACCTCAAATAGTCACTTACCGATCTAAGCTATCGAATCATACGTCGAATTTACAATCGACGCAGGTGCCGACATCTCCGTCCTCCCAAGATCTTTCGCATCCGCAAGGACATTGCCAGACACGTTAAAGTTGTTCGCCGCGACTAATTTCTCAATAGGATGGTCCTGGAACTTTGTGGTCCGTTGATAGAAGTAGACCTATTAAAGCGCTTAAACTTGTTGGGTGAATTAGCACAAAAACAAGTTACTAGACCCTAGAACGCCTCTTTTCAAATCGGTAAAGAAAAAGCCTTTATCTTGCAAAGCAACTAACGGCCCATTTACTGACTTGTTGAAGGAATTTACCTGGCGCAAGGCTAATAACTTTGCCCAGAAAAACAAATTATTGTGGAAAATTTAACAAGCCTCAGGACTTGCTAAATAAGGCCAAGACCGGATTCCGGTTGTGGTGCCGATGATGATGAGGATGACGAAGGAATTTATAGACATAAGAATCTGTGGGGGTTCTCTATATCACACGAAGAACCAACCTACAATTCCTACCTAACTTCGACCGCTAACAGCGCGTCACCATAACCCAAACCTGCAATAGCATACATTCGCAAATATGCAAAGAATACACTTCCCAATATGCCCAGAATCCATTTCCCAACCTGTAATAAAATGCATTTTCAAACTTACAACGGAATATTAATCATCTCCCTCAACTACATCAAACCGCATACATTTTTCCCAAAAACCACTTCGGTTAATTTCCTATTTAAACTAACCATTTCGCCCCACTACCTGCTTAAATCATTTCCCTCGCTTGTAACCAAGCAACATTTACTTTCCCTGAAAACCATTGCGGCTCCCATCCCAACTAAACCAATTGAAACAACACCAATTCTTCTTACTGATAAGTCACCAGCACGATGCGTTGCACTTCCATGAAACAACCATTGCAACGACCAAGACCCATATTCCTTTGTCTAACCGACAACTCATGCCCATACTTGGTTGTGTTTCCAAAACCGATTTCTCCGCATACATAGCGACAGAGGAATCCAATTCAGCCTGTACAGCAGTAATTCTCTGGAACTAAATTCTCTATGTACGCATAGCAACCCTTCTTCACATTCTTAGTAAGTGGCAGTGAGTGTACTTAGCGATGACTCCACTGCCGATGAACAGATTCTCGCCCCTTTTTTTAGTCAGCCGCTTTACAACCACCGCTGCGTGCACACACGCTAGTGTCGGTTCACCCCCCAGTCGCTACATGCGTTTGTTCGTTGCGTATAAACACTAGTTTAACAAAATAAAAATAGAAGCAGTGACATTTTTTTAGCTTGACCATCATTTCTCCGCTACGTGTGTTTGTTCGTTGTGTTTAAATGGTAGTTTACTAAATAGAAAAGGTGTATTATAGCTAATAAATGAAACCCAATTGCAAATCAATTGAAGAACCATTTACTACAGACCATTCAGTGCGTTTTATTTAACATTTTGGCGAACAGTGTTCGGAGTAACATCGGTGGGAATTTACTGAACCCACGCCCGTGCAGGCGTCAGAGTTGAACCCCCACACAAATCCATATTAATAAGCCGGTACAAGCCAAAGCAGGCATCTTTCACCACATCGAGATATATGGTCCACCGGTAAGTCAACATCCACCGCGATTGGCATTGGAAAGTCTACACGAGCCACACCGAATTTGATTTTATGCTCGAACATGGGATATGTCCGCCATCCGACAGCCCTGGAGTAAGCTTTCTCCACCTCCGTCGAGTTCTGGCCACCGACGAGACAGCACGTGCACTTCTGCCTCGTGATCCCTACCATCGGAGTTATGCAATCCATTTTGGGAATCTTAAATATACACAAGGTACCCAATTGCACTATCGGTTCGGGCGATAAGTCTTACTGTGAGATCCTAAACAAACAAACGGATCTCCAGACACGCGTTCGAGTGCAATGCAAGTTTATCTGTGCGATTCCAGACAATTAACGCGATCTCAACACACGCGTCGTAGTGCTGTGAAAAGTGCGAGGATATACACGCGAGTGATGTGCAATGAACGAAACCCCTCTACTCATTCCATTTATTGTGTCTGTTTTCCTCTTTTTCGCACCTCTGTTTGTGTCCCTCGGGTATCGATATACTCGATTGATTTATAATCTCTGGAGAGTTTTTGCTGTCTGGGTGGCATAATGTTCGTCATGGAAGGGATGTGACCTGGATTTCGGCATGGATCTAGTGGGCACCTACTACAAGGGCATAACACCGGTAGTGGTTGCTTTCCCTTATCTATCGTTGGTCCCGAAGTGCATCCTTTCCCGAGGCGGTATTGGTTTTCTGTGTCAGGCCATTTCAATGGAACGGGAATTTCCCGTTGATTTGTGTAACATTCGCGGTGTGAAATGCAATCTCTCATCTGTGTCAGCCCACATTTCTAACCAGAAACCAACTATCGTACTAATACACATATGTATTTCTGATTTTACGATACCCGGTTATAACTTAGTGCCTTTGTGCTTTCCACGTCGTGATCTAGCCACATACCTACTAATTGATATTGCGTATCAGCTTCTACCACAATATTGGCTCTGCTTCAACCCCGAATTTAATAATCTGTGGATAAAACTTCACGTTCGTAAGCATACCATATATTACTGCTTTCTTTACAGAAGCCCAAACTTGGATAGAAACGCATCCTTTAACGAATTTGATGCTCTGCCGGATTCTATCGATAGGATCTTGACGCTATATCCGCACACTGAAATCGTTATTGCATAACTCTCAGTGTATAACTCCCAGTGGCTTCGTCACTCAATGTGTATAACTCTCAGTCAATGTGCATAACTCTCAGTGGCGACAGGCTTAGATGGAATTCCAAACCTTCTTTACAAAAGACCTCCCGTCATATCTAGTCCCTATTCTCGTTCTTCTCAACCACGTAATTAACGCGTCACATTTCCCAGATAACTGGAAAACCACGGTTATAGTCCCTATCAATAAGTCCAGTCCTTCCAGCAACCCCACCAACTATCGTCCGATATCGTTATTAAACACATTAAGCAAGATCCTGGAATGCAAGATATATCGAAATCTCCTTTCATTTGCTAATGACAACGTTATTATCCCAAATTCACAGTTTGGCTTTCGCTCACAACACCACCTGTCATGCTCTGTTAAAACGAACGAACGTTATCACAACTAATTTTTAAAACCAAAGCCTGACGGTTTGTATCTTCTCGACATATCTAAAGCATTCGACTGTGTTTGGATGTCAGGATTGCTTTACAAGTTGCAGTACATATTTGGATTAAACGTCCACACTACCAAACTTCTCACTACCTACCTCTCTGGTAGAAAATTCATGGTCAAAATAAATTCTTCTATCTCCCAATCATATAATATAACCACAGGAGTTCCACAGGGTTCAATTCTTGGACCATTATTATACCTCCTCTATACTTCAGACATACCGCAGTCTCAATTAACCAATAACGTAATGTTGAATTACGCTGATGACACCATAGTCTACTCCAGAAGCAAGTTTGTAAAAGAGGCAAGAAACCGGATAAATAACTTCCTCCCAAATCTATCAACGTACTTCAATAAATGGAAAATTCACCTAAATCCTGATAAAACCCAACATATAGTGTTTAAGGGTACTGCACAAACAATACAAGGCCCACCCACAACAAAATTAGACTCAAACTAAATAACACCCAGATAAAACCTTCCAAAACTTTAAAATATCTGGGAATAACCTTTGCCTATGACCTTTTATTCTCCACCCACATTACAAATACTTTACGTAAAGCCACAATACAACAGAATCTCTGTAGAAGAGTGATGTGGAAAGCCAACGGTCTCTCCCACAAAGTCAAACTGCTCATCTATAAACAAATAATCAGACCCACACTCCCATATGCGTGTTCATTGTGGTATCATATAACACCAGCCCAAATGGAGAAGCTACGCACTTTCAAAAGGAAATGCTTCATGCTGGTCACTGGCCTCAACTGACAACCCAACCCTTACAAATATTACAATAACAGCTTGCTATACAATGCCGCTAATATTGACCGCCTCGATAGACGCTTCCTAGAGCAGTCTATCAAATTTATTGAAAACCTCGCAAATAATCCCAACCCCATAATAACTTCTCTACTACCAACTCCTTTAGATAACAGAGCTCACTATCTGAATTGTCTCCACACCAGAAGTTTCTTCACATCTGGAAGATTGCTTAATAACTCCAACGAGGTAGTGTACCATAACACCGAGTTGGCAACCGATCAGTTCAAATACTGTAACATACAACCATTCTTCAACATTCTGCGTTTTAACGAACAACCGGAAAGTGTTACTGCACCCGAGACCACTAACTGACCATATCCCACGCCAACCTACCTTCTTAACCATCAATCCCTATTGTTGCGGATTCGCAATTACATGCAGCGGGGAGAATCTAGTACGTTTATCGTCTAGTCCACTCTCCAACCAACACACATGACATACCTGTCAGAAACCACCTGACAGTGCATCATCAACTGCGAACTGTCATTAAGTTTAAAGATGTGACTAACGGCTTTTCAATTGTAGTTCATTATAGACTGTACCATAGCCTTAAATTCAAATAAAGGACGTTTTTTAGTTCATGTCGAATTGTGACTCTACGTGACGTTGTTCTCTCTGTGTTATCAGTTCTTGATCGAATTCCGACTCTAAGTGGCGGTTATTCGATTCATGTGTACTGTGATCGACTAAATGGTGGCAAAACTTTAACAGACTACACGTGGTGGTTCGCTTCTAAGTCAGATATGGTTCCAAGCGTTGCGTCCACACCATAGAGACATCCCATTGAAGCGTTCGTGCGCTAATCCAGCGACGATAGAAACTTGCCATTGGTGGTTCAGTCAATTCTTCTGTATTGCTATCGGATCCAGTACCCAGGTCTCTTGCATTGACCGGCGATACCATCAGTGACATCGGTGGAGTCGAGTTCCAGGCTGCTGCGTCCGTTCGTCCATGGACCATAGGTAATTTGTGTTATCTCGACACTAACTATTTTGTTCAATTTACAGTGCTGCCGTACCATCCCCGACCACCATCCCCATGATTAGAGTTAGAGTTAAGTTAAGTATTAGATTAGATTGAATTAAAAAAATAAAAATCCTGGTTTTCTGACCTTTTCCAGGAAAACTGTTAATATTAAAACCTATAATACTCAAATAGTTATTCACACATTAAGTTATGTTTGAAAAATGTGTAATGTATACATGTAAGCAATTATATCACTAGAATTATAGGTTAGCTGTAGTACTCAACGTAAACATTGATTATAGGTCAAATAAACACAGTATGTTAAAAAAAAATCCGCTAGTCGGCAGTCGTGTGCTGCTCCGTCTCCAACAGTAATAAAAATCTTGTTTTTATATCATATTTAACATAAAGGACGTAAACGATGTTATTTCAGACAATCCAATTATGTACTTTAATTATTTTAAGTTATCTTTTTTTATGTACTTAATATCTATAACATTTTACTACTATTGAAAATCTTCTATGTTTGTATTTAGAAAAATGTACTAATTTTATAGTTTTCGATATTGAAAGTTGATTTTATTTTTATGAAAATTTTTGTCATACAAAATGGTCGCTTTCCGTCTTATTATTCTATAATACTCAAATAATTTTAATACATACTTACGATTAATTAATTTCTCACACATTAGCAAATACTTTTACTTTTTTATGTAAAACATTATAGAATAAGTACTTCTATTTTAATCGTCAATTATATTCTACACATGGCTTTGTGAAGAAACATTTACATTTTCAAATTTAAAGAATTAACAATTAAATCAGATATAATGGTAAAAGTTGATGTGTAGTCTTACTACCATTTTTGTATCACGTCTATGGTTAACAGTCCAAACCCTCCATAGAGTAGGTGTTACGGATTGGCAATTAAATGTGCTGGAATGTACTGGAGAAATCTAGTACATTCGCTGTGTATACCAGTTACGCAGCAGCTGGCACCAGCTGGCCGATTGTCACCATCGATGACGTCATAGCGTCCCTATTTGAATTGGCAGTTATGCCCAATACGTCAGTCTGCATTCAACCTTCAACGGGCTCGTTATATCGGAGCAAGCATCGTCATCACGAGTAAAACCAAAGAAGTTATTCATTGTCATTGTTGCTAACACATTTATTGAATGTTCAATAAACTAATTCAATCTCTTTAAAGGGTAAATTCCTCGAGTCGTTTTCTTCTTCCATCTGCCTTGTTCGTGCAAGGACCAACCGAATTGAAATACGCAATCACTGGCGTAATTGAATTGCATCACACTCAGGATAGTGGTTCGCGAGAATCACCATTATCACCCATCGGTGGACGCAGCCTTCATCCTAACGGTTGCACCCATCACATTTTCTGGTCCTTTGAGCCGGATAAATCACATTGGCGCATCTTCGAGCAGTGTTTCAACACAACGCTTCCCCGACGACATTCCTCGGCCGGCGGAAGCTCAACGATCTCGACCGACGACATTCTTCGTTCTGCACCGAGATATTACAACAGTAGGAGATAATTCAACCCCAGGAGAAAGAAGGAATTCCAGCAGTTCAAATTTGTCGCACAACGCAGGCACAAATAAACAACCTCATCTGCATATATTTATTCTAAGATAAATTTGGTGGAGCAGGTAAGATTTAGGAAGCTATAGAAGGGTCGGTTTTAATAAGCGCTTGGAAAATCGAAAACAATCAGTAAACAACATTAATAAAATAATTCTTGAAATCGAATAAATATTCATGTTTTCATTGTATAATGCATACGGGAACATCCTTCAGGATTTTATTAGAACTTACAGATCTTTCATAAACACGATCTTTTGACTCCCTCTCATGTAGCGCCACAAAAGATCATTATGACCCCCCCCCCCCCCGGTGTTATGTAATATTTGAAATGAATGTAAAACTAAAGTATTTCATATTGTCAATGACGGTATGTATAATTTTTAAAATATATGAGCAAACAAAATTTGATACATCATATTTCCAACATCATTATGTTTTGTTTTCACCGTTCTTACAGTGAAAAATTACTGAGAAATTTATTTTACTATACAGTAATTTTTTGTATATATTTTATCATTTTATTAATTCTGTTCAGTAAGAGTAACACACGCAACTTATTTAATTAGAACTTTGACAGCTGGTCGACGATTTAAATTACTTATGCATTACGTGCCACCCCCATTTAATCTTCCACAACATCGGATTGACCCTACCCACCTGGAACCGTTACATGGTTGATGGATAATTCCTTAATGTAATTACATGTTTGGTGCTTATGAACACGAAGTGACCTAGATTTACGGTTTTTTATTTTATACGTCTTCTTTGTTCTTCTCTTGCTTAGTCAGTTGACCATATTAAAATTTCAATTGTAATCGGAAATTAAACAATAATAATAATAAAATATTCACACCATATTAAAATAGCACACGTAATCAACTTTTAAAACTAAATCTGCCATATAAATGTATTTACAAACAACACAACACCATGTATAACATGCCTGCTTTCTGGCACGCTTGAAGTCCCACCGTGTTGTAAATGTGGCGCTGTCAGAAAGTGAATAATTTTCTGCCAAGCGCCTGAGGTATTCAAAGTGTCAAACCGAATTGTGATGATTATATATTTATTTCCTATAGATTGTATGCAAATTATAAGTAAAAATATTTATAAAACATGTCTAGTTCGTCCGTAGAATTGAGCTTATATCGTGACCAGCACTATAAGGTAGAATACACTTTATTTTATTGCTTTCACTAATTACCCCCCAACATCGTAGGGCTCTCGACATGAACAAGAAAGATCGCTAAAAGAATCCTCAACATTATACGTTGGCAATTTATCGTTTTTCACTACAGAGGAACAAATCTACGAGTTGTTCTCAAGGTGCGGTGATGTTCGGAGAATTGTGATGGGATTAGATAAATATAAGAAGACACCATGTGGCTTTTGCTTTGTGGAATACTTTATTAGAAACGACGCTGAAAATGCGATGAGGTTGTTGACATAAATGTATCGTTATAATTACTGTTATAATTGGTTTATTCACAATTACAGATATGTGAATGGAACGCGATTGGACGACCGTTTGATTCGTGTGGACTGGGATGCAGGATTCATCGAGGGACGTCAGTACGGTCGAGGCAAAACCGGTGGACAAGTACGTGACGAATACAGAACTGATTATGATGCTGGTCGGGGTGGTTATGGAAAACTACTGCAACAAAAAATCGCCCCAAACACCGATAATCGATAACACCATTATTATACATAGGTCTAAATATATATACATATAAATATGAATTTTTTTACCGTAGAACGAACTGTCGATCTGGTCTTTCAAACATGCGGTGATCACAATTCGGGATTTCTTATTTGGCGAGAATCAGCTTATTTCTTTGTGTTGTCATCTTTTTAAGTCTTACCTCTCTGGAAGGTGCTGCGTTGTAGTGCAGGTTGCGAAAATTCGGGAGACATTGGCCTTCATTAATTGTTTTATGAACCACTTTTTTTGTTATCGGCGAAGCTTACACGAAATCTGTGCAATTTCAGGCTTCCTAATTCGGTGCAAAATCTCCGAAGCTACGCCAGGAAAAGGTAGCATTATATCGGTGGCTGCACAAGACTCCTTAATCGAGAGAGTTACAATTTCTTGGATGTATACACTCGTAAGAGTTGGAATGCACACAGAACAACTGCAAATAACTACCATTGAACACAAATTTATTTTGGTCTTATCCAGAGGATGTTGGATTTACTTTTGCTGGACAAGAACACATTTACTAGTATTGGTAGCGACGGCAACTTTCAGTGATTCCGATGGGGTGCCCTCAATGATTTGCCAGTGGACTATTATATTTGTATATTTTTACAGGACCACTCGGCCAGCGATTGGCTGTGCTTTCTATAAATGACGTTTTTTGTTTCTTATAAAAACACGATAAGGTACTTAGATGGCCGACTTGGGAGACAAGGACAAGTGGTCTTTGTCTTTTGATTTTCTTCTGACCATGATCTTGGGATTGGTATTGGGATGCGGGAAAGACAACAAAAATCGAGTTGTTTAGCCGAACTACTCAGTAGCAAGTCCTATTTGGGGTAACTTACCGTGTATTTTATTTACATTTTAATAAATAAATTGAGTTGTTCATAAACAACCGATAAAGAGAGAAGAGTGTAATAGTAAATTCGAATCCAGTAAGCGGCGAAAAGATGTTAAAGAAAAAAGAAAAATTGAATTGAGTCTCGTAAAACTTTTAGGCCAAGAATGTCTTCCGCAAATTAATAATAAGTTGCCGGCTCCAAGATTGGGGGCGGGTACCTGCATGTTTCTCAACTATTATTAATGTAGGATTCCTACAGGTTTCTCATGGCAACATTTTCGCTGTCAGCCAACTTCCCAACTACGTTTGTGTCGGTTCCGCCACACGCCACGGCCCACTTACCTGAAAAAACCCCATAACTGCTACCCAACTTCCTTAAGTTCGCTAATACAATCACATTAGCACCTTAAATGCTTTACGTATTAAATAGAGCAATTTATAATCTAAAAGTCCCTAGCAGAGAAATCTTACATTTCATGCATCTCTTCGCATACAAATGCCCTATAAGAATTCCTTCCTAACTTATCATAAATTCCCTGAAAGAAAATTCATCGGATCCCATATAATATAACCGCATAATCAGGGAATCTTACACTTGAGTTGGCTTATCCCATCCTCAACTTGTGTAAATGTTGGCGACCACTTTAACCAACGATAAGCAGTCCAACGCAGCTGCATGTAATTAGCACCATAGACGTTGAGACTAATTCCCTAACTCGCACCATGTTCAAACAAAAGAACGCTCTCCTTCAAAGGTTTTCTGGCGATACCATAAACAATCCACATCGCTTGTGGTATTGTGACGGTTCCTTCGAACGCCACTGTTTATCTTCTCGCCTATGATGCGAAAACACCTGTAGGGTACGAGGTCGTGGTGTCGACGAACGGCACGTGGTTGGCCTTGTCCCCAGCGATGTCGTCGAAAACCGTTCACAAAAGTACCCAAGGGAGGATAGGCGGGCACGGGACCAAAAGAATAAACACTCGTACGTGGTTGTTGTGATTGGCGTTTTTTTTTCTTTATTTAATCTTACACTATTCGTAATATCTTGTCTTTATTTAAACTTCTTAAACTATTCTTAAACTGTTCACAAGGCTGGCCTTCGACACTAAATGGGTAGAGTTACTTAGGGTCTTTTGGCTAAACAAATTTCACGGGTGGGTGGGCGGTTGTGGGCGGTGGCCCGGGGGGGGGGGGGGGGGGGGGGGGGTTAGTTCGTAACGCGGGTGATGCATTTGTTGTTATTTTATTTTTATAAAATGGGTCCGAACGAAAACAACAAGATGAAATTATGCTTCACAAAACTTTCTTCGAGGAGAGGAACCTTCGGCTGCGCGAGTGAATTAAAGCGAGCCAAATTCCGAGTGTGCGTGCTCCGCGGTGTACCGAACTCGACTGTAGTGCGGGTGTGTGCCTTGGCCGGCTGTGACTCGACTCTGTGTTGTGGCACCGGTGGCGGTTGGATCTCGACTGACTAATGAAAGCAAAAGTTCATCGCGTCGTGGCAGTGGCGTCATAAAATCACTGCCACTTACGACGAATTTCGAAATGCTTGCATAAGAATTCAGTTCCAGCGAATCCTCGCCGTATGAGCTGAGTTGGATTCGTTGGTTGTGAATACCGGGAAATTGGCACAGCCAAGTATGATCAAGGGTTTTGATCGTTGTGATTGTTTCGTGGGAAATTACTCGTCGCTTGGTCGCGGACGAGAAGTACGATTTAAGGAGGAAATGAACCGAAATTGTTTTCGGGGGAAATTGGAATTGCTTGTGTGCAAGCAAGGAATATCATTTAGATAAGATATTAACCGAAGTAATTTCGGGGAAAGGTATGCGGCTCGGTATCGTTGGTGGTGATGGTTAATGTTCCGTTATGGATTTGAATATACGTTTCATTACAGCATATGAATTTCGGGGAAATTAAGATTGCTTGGTCGCAAGGAGGGAATATGGTTTAGATAAAGAATTGACCAAAGCAATTTTGGGAAAATTTATATGTGAGGTGATGTAAGAGATGATTTAGAATATATGCTATGGAATTGTATTCTGTTGGGAGTTTTGGGAAATGCCTTTCATTGCAGATTGGGAGATGGATTCTTGCAAATTCGGGGTGGGTGCGCTTGCAGATTGGGATTTGTTTTTGCATGTTTACAGGTTAGGGTAGGGTGACGCGCTGTTAGCGGTCTAGGTTGGTTAGAATTGTGGGTTGGTTCTCCGTGTGATATAGAGAACCCCCACACACCCCCAAGCTTACAAAAACCTATAATACAGGTATTTTGGCAAGTACAGCTGAGTGCTATTACTTGCTTGGCAATTAAGCACACAAATTCCACCTAAAGCGCATAGATCTTGGAAAGCATTTACGCATCCCCCAGTTATCTGCTTAAAATGTCTCCTAGCCACGTAAGTCATATTCTCGCTAATTATTAGCACGGCAACAAGAGACATTTTCCCCAATAGCATGATTGCATGAAGCACAACATATGCCTTGAAAGCAATTCGTCGGTTGTATGTTGCATCATCAGATTTCTTGGTAAAAAATTACAAACGCAGCATACACAAAGGAAAACCATTCGGCGCTACCCAAATATACTTACCCTGCTACGCACGTGCGCGAGGATCATGGTATACATCCCAAGACACAGCAAATTATCCAACCAACGAAACTTGTTCTCCTATCTAGCGCCTAGACGCTGGAAGCAAATTCATTAAAACATGCATCCAAGAATCCTGAGTAGGCCACCATCATCGGTACGACGACACAAGCATCGTGTGCACTGTGTGCTTAATGTAAACATGCGAATGCCCTTTCAGGATGACTTGCCCAGCTGTAGATCATTGCTCATGGTGTTACCCTTATGGATTTGATGATCCACGGTCCGCATACTTGTGAACACACACCCCATGAGCAACAGAGGCAAACATCGTGTATGTTTCGCGCCCTACGTGCTGATGTTAAGAGGATCATCCCTTATATGGTCATCGGGGCGATGGATGAAAATTTTGGTGTTCCGTCGCTTCGGTGACTATAATCAATCGCGATCTGGATTCCGTGGAGCCAAGTCGGGCCTCCACGTTAAATAAACAAAGCCGGAAATTAGCCACCCGTGAGTTGAGAATTTAAACACGAAAGAGTTATTTTGGGAGTGTCAAACAAGTTGAAGTAAAACGCGCAGCCGGGTGAATTAGCTGTTGTAGTGGCAATATAGTGTCATCGAGCGATTAGTTTGTTTAATCAATGTTAATTCAGTTTTGTTTAGAACTACTTTAAGAAATCAAAGTGACTCTATCTACGACTGCGTGTACATACTATAATCTGTGGAAGAAAATTAATATTAGTTTGTTTAGTTTGAACTAGCCTCATTTTAAGTGTAATAAAAAACCGTGGAATGTGTCAAAATTTAGACTTTGTTTTCTACATCCATACTACACTGAGATCTGAGCAAGATCTGGAGTCGGGGAAGTCGTTCAGAGACACTAAAAACAAAGCTACTCCATAATTGGTGACGGAAGTAGAACCGGTACTACCCACAGCACAAGTACTACCATAACCAAAGTATCCTAAATGCAATTCCCGTTTAATGAGTTCCAGCTTATTTATTTGGCTGGCCCTAATGACAGACCGATGCATTAGGTCGCTTCTCCTTTGTTGTGTTTCCCTCGCTGTAGGTTTTGTTTATCCTTGCTGGAATGCATCGATAAACACGGTGATGCGTACGTTCACACATACACACCACTGCATCAAAAGATCGTGTTTCCTTGGTGGCCATACACTTAAGAGAAAAACGTTCTCTCTCTCTTCCGTTCCTTAGCCCTAACCGAGGATGGAATTCAAGTCAGAGTTCTATCCTCGGGGAGTCCTTTGCCATCAGCCGACCAAATCGGTCGACCTGGCTCCCGCTCTCCGTCGCGCGGCTAAGAATCGTAGATATACCGAAGTCGTGTCGAGAAAGAAGTGTTTCATCTTGTATAAAATTTATAAAAATCAATTTAATATTAATAATAGGTTCTAAATAAAGTAATCATTTAATAAACAATCAACCGTGTGCTTTGTTTCATTCCACTTACTGTGGACGGTGTGTTGCACAGTTTTGTTTTGATCTTTGTGTTAGACTATATTCGGCAGAATAGTGGAACTTTCTTTTAGTGTTTGGCGGAACATTTATGGAACCTTAGTGACAGCAGGATGGGGATAGGAGTGAACCGAGTGCCCGTGTCTGGCACAATATACTCCTAATCCCCACACGTTCACCATCATTTAACTTGCATAGATCATCAGAGATGTTACCTTGAGTACTTTTTGGTTTTGATTGTAAGGTATGCCGGCGCAAGATCTAAGCACTTCTCTTTCAAACACTTACAGCTTCCTTGCTACTGTGGAGAAAATCATGAACAATATTGGGAAGGAATGCTTTTTTTATTACACTTCTCTCGGAAGACGCGAACCTTTAGCGCCCCGACATGCCACTGTTACACGCAACTCCTACCCTCTCCTAATAGTCACCCTTTTGGGGCAACCACCCACATTATTAACAGGATTCACCTTCATGTGAAGCCCCATATGTTGATTAATCCCAATCAACATATCCAATACAATGAGTACCTGTAAAAGTGCATTAGATACAAAATGCATACACGAGCGAATCATGGAATCTAGATACCACATTTGGGAAAAATCTATGACGGCACAAAGAAAATAATGTGCTACTTAAAACAGAGAACAATTTCATGGTAAGGAAGCAATAAGGTATACAAAATATGTTTGCCGTCGTTGATGATCAATGAACACTTGTGTAAATACAAGGTTCTAAGAATTGTATCACACACATCCACACAATCAGGTCTCGCAGATCATAATCATTTTCAATGTTAAACATAACAAAAAATGTTCTGAAAGACATACATCTCTTGTGTGGGAAAAAACAACTCTTGTGCGTGTAAACAATGGATGCATCCTTCGGTCTGCACGATCGAAGGAGAGATAATAAAGGCGTCTGTGAACCTCGTCCGGTTTGGACATGTGTTTTAAAAGAGTCTGATTCCAATCGTTGTCCTAGACGGACAGATTGATAAAGCCCGTCGCGCTTTAGGTTTTATTTTGAAAGAGTTGTGAATTACCCATCGTCATCGGAGTCGTCGATGAAAACCGTCAACCAAAACGGAAGTCGTGTGCCGTGTGTGTAATTTAAATTAAACAAGCCATAAAGCTTAAAATAAAATTAAGACGAATGTGTATTAAATAGATTGCGTGTTACTCCCGTGCATTGTGTAATTTTCAAAAATCAAATAGTGCATTTTAATTGACACTGTATGTTCATTTCGTGCGTTTCCATTAAAAACAAGGGAAACTGTGTTGTTATAAAGGTTAAATTTAATATAAAAGTTCAAGTGTGTGTTTTATTACAAATCAGTAATCACACAACAAAAATTCGTAACACCACCAAATAATTGTTGTAGTTCTTTTTGAACAGTTGCAGGTTGTAGCGGTGTGGAAACACTCGCGGGTAGGGAATTCCGCAACTTTCCCGCTTTGTAATGAGTTCTAATGCAGAGATGTTAATGCCGTCGGGAAATCAACCACGTCTCGCGGAGCGCATATAAACCGAATTGCGCGGAACAATACCACAAATCTCCGAAGAACAGTACCCGTGATAATATCTGTAGAACAGACAGAGGTCAGCTACCCGCCTTCGCAATAACACGTAAGGAATAACAACAGTAATTAATTGCGGACACAACACCATACAGAAACACGCACTTGGATAAAATCAATACTTAATAATACACTTGGCAGTGAATGCTCTACCACGATCCTCGACCGGCCCGGAAAGTGGATGCGCACACTTCAGCGAAAGAAATCTGACTCAACGATGCAACTCACATCCATCAGATTCAGTGGCCGCGAATTGCATCGATAGGGGAGGATTCTATATCTGTCCGTATAGGACAAGTACGTTGCCCTTCGATGAAAACGATGAGCGGTGGACACCTGATTACACAAACACACCGATGTAGGCAATATCTAATCTAGCCACATGGCTCCGGTACACGAGGAGGAAAATTATTTTGTTGACATACGTCAGCAGAAACCTCGTCGACGGCGGCAAAGGGTCAGGCTGTATATTTAGATTAATGTACGGGTAAGTAAAACGAACACAGTGAGATACTGTATGTTTAATTTATGTTTTCAGGAGGGTCATCATAGGCATGGCATGGGTAAGATTGTCTAAACAATGATCATATCCATGCCCCAATTCCATGATCGGCTGATTGCCGATAACGGGGAATTCTCGCAACTGTCGCGGATCTAAGGGTATAGGCGCAATATACAATCGTGACTATGGAAAGGATATCGGCTACAGCTATGTCAACAATACGCTGGCCAGCGTTTGTTTATCGGTAATTGAAGACAAGCAGGGCCGATAGGAGATGAACTGGTTCATGGAATATGAACCAGGGAAAGTTCAAAATGTATGGATGCCCTCGGGTAGGTTTTCTTTTTAGGTATGATGCTGCAGGGGAGCTTACGCTGCCCCTAATCGCAGGTAAGTAGCATGGCTTGTATGGTAAGATGAAGTGGTTAATTTAAAGAGGATAGGGGGTTCTTTGGGAATGTATTAAAGAACCGCCACTTCACTCCCCCGCTCCCAGTGACGTAGTCACGAAACAGCTGAGGAAGTTTGAGAGGGGGGTAGTTGTTTTTGGGCGCGTGCACGGGCGCGGGTGCGGGGAGGTTGTGCAAGTTGGGTGATAGTTGTGTCTTGAAGAGGGGGCTGTTCTGGAGCTTCCAGAAAGCAGGGCTTAAGTCTTTCGACGCTGACCGTGGATCGCTTGTCTCTAATGTCGATCTCGAAGACGCGGTCGCTGATGCGGCGGAAGACGTTGAATGGGGCATCGTAAGGTGGGTCGAGGGGTTTTTTGGTCTTAGCCACCCTGACAAAGACGTGCATGCAGCTGTGCAGTTCAGGGTGGACGAAAAGTTTCTTGGAGCTGTGCCTGGATACTGGGGTTGCCCTAACCTTGCATAGCAGGCCACGGAGATGCCCCACTTCGTAGGGTTGGTCACGCGGTATTTCGGGTCCAGGAAAAGTTCTCCTGGAAGAAGGAGGTTGGTACCGTATGTGAGCTCTGCGGCCGAAGCACCTAGGTCCTCTTTTATGCTTGTCCTCAGGCCGAGGAAGACAGTGAGAAGGGCGTCGAACCATTGAGTATCGTTGTGACACATGAGTGAGGCCTTGAGGGATCTGTGCCAGCGGTCTATCATCCCGTTGGATTGGGGTGGTAGGCGTTGGTACGACTTCCTTGGCACACGAGGAGATTCGTTAGCTGCCTGAATATTGTCGCCTCGAATTGTGGGCTCTGGTCCGAAATTAGGGTAGTTGGTACACCGAAGCGCGTGACGCAAGTTGAATAACAGGCCTTGGCGGCTGATTCGGCAGTAACTGCCCGGAGAGGTGTCGCCTCTGGCCATCGCGTGTAGCGATCCATCATTGTGAGGATATAGGAGCATCCCCTTGATGGAGTAAGCCGTGCCACTATGTCTATAGTGACATGGGCGAAGCGTGTCGTGGGAAGCTTAAACTGCGCTGGCTCCAGTACATTATGTCGCGCTATTTTGCAGCGTTGGCACTGGAGACAAGCACGGACCTAGCCGGTGAGATCTTTGCTCATCCGGAGCCAAACAAATTTGCGGTTGTCGCTCGGCCCCTGGGGTAGGCTGGGTTGTGGTAAACTTGGAACACGCCCTTACGAAGTTTTTCAGGAATGTAAGGTCTAGCCGTTCTATTGGAAAAATCACACCAGATTTCGCCCAAAGGGTCGGGAAGAGTGATTTTCTTAAGGTCGAGTGGCGTATCGGCAGTTAGGAGGGACTTGAGCTGGTCGTCCTTCCGTTGAGCCAGGGCAAGGTCAGCATTGTTTAAGGCGGTACGCAAGTGAGTCTTATCGATTCGAGAAAGGGCGTCCACCGTGACGTTCTGCTTACCGGAGATGTGCTTGATCTCCGTAGTGTATTGCCCTATGAGGTCTAATTAACGCTCTTGTCGGGGAGAGGCATTTCCCGACTTCTTCCGGAACGCATAGACCAGGGGTTTGTGATCTGTCGAGATGGAGAGCGAGCGACCTTCCACCATCTGACGGAGGTATTTAACAGCGCTGTAGATCGCAAGTAATTCACGATCATAGGCGCTGTAACGTCGCTCTGCGGGACACAGCTTCTTAGAAAAGAAACCGAGTGTAGTGCTCCTCGAAGCCCTACCATTTCCCTTTCCCATACATTTTCCACCTTCTTCCATAAGTCCATCCATATCCCCAAATCAACATTGAATCCAATGTTGAACAAATTGAAACAAACGTCCAATTGTCGTATTGATTCAATTCCCAGAAATCCTTAAATCATATGCACGGTTTATTCAATTATAGATATCCAAAATCCTTAAACTAAATGTGCGGACCAGATGTCCCATTTCCGAAATGCGCGTCTGCATTTTTATGATCCTCTAAGAATTTGTTTGCACACATTTGGTCCCAGAAAACTGAATATCTATTCACATCTTTCAAATTGAAATACAAACGAATTGCGCCATAAAACGAACCACATGTTCATTTTATCGCGCATCAACATCTAGGATAATAAGTGCGCACCCGCAAGATCCTTTATCTATTGTTTCCTGCCGAAGTGCATTTATGACCTTTCTTCCTTTCTTTTCCATTTTGTTATCCTATTTCCAAATTTCCAAAAGCTAAACAAAAACAATGGAATGGCGGCTGGCAATTGAGACAGTTTTCGATTTGGTGTTGTGCGACTGCGGACGTGTTCGTGATTTCGGCCTAGTGTCGTATACCAAGATTAATAGTAAAATGTCTTAAATAAAATAAACGAATTAAAAATTAAAATATTAAATTTTTGACTAAAAACAAAACGGTACCCCACTCTTCCTGGGGAACCAGAAGCACGGTGGGCACAAGGACAAATTGCATAACATGAGTGGTTCCGGTCGGCCTTTGATGTTCCGTTCAAGGACGGCTCCGATTGCGGTATCCGATGCGTCGCGTTGGATGGACAGTGCCGCACCCTCAAGGGGGTATCGGAGTAAGGTGGCATTTGCCAATTGGTCTTTGGGCAGTTGAAATGCTCGATCCGAGGCAGGGGATTGGGCGCATGTCATTGCGCTTAGCTCCTTTTAGGAACTCATTGAGTATCTGGGTAGCGTTCTTCAGAGTCGGACGGTAGAAGTTAAGCATGCCCAGGAATCGTCGAAGCTGACTTACGTTGGTGGGACGAGCATACTTCATGAGAGCCTCCACACGGTCTGGCAGTGGGCGTATGCCCTGGTTGTCAACAACGTATCCCAGATAGGTGATTTGCTCTTTTGACTTATCTGGGTTGATGACTAGGCCGTATTCGCGGAGGCACTCGAGGTCCTGACGTAAGTAGCGTTTGTGTTCGGCGTGGTCTCGAGAAGCGATAAGAATGTCATCAAGGTAAGCGTGGCAGCACTTGAGACCACGTAATGCCGAGTCAATATAACGTTGGAATGTCTGTGCGGCATTCCTGAGGCCGAAGGTCATCACTTTGAACTCGAAGAGCCCGAAAGGTGTGATGACTGCGTTATTGGGGATGTCTTCTGGGGCCACCAGGATTTGGTGGTAAGCCCTGGTGAGATCCAGGGTAGTGAAGACGTTGCACCCTCGTAACTTATACGAAAAATCATACAGGTGTGCAATGGGTATCTGTCTGGGACTGTTGCTGCATTTAACAGTCTATAATCACCGCATGGGCGCCACTCACCAGAACGTTTCTTCACTAAGTGGAGCCTGTCCGACGGTTGACAGATACCTAAGGCGATCATATGATCGAATTCTGCGCGTGCCGCGCGTAATCTCTCGGGAGCCAGTCGACTTGGGCGCTGGCTCACCGGGGGACCTTGTGGGGCTTGTCAGGGCCCGAAGAGCCATACATCGCTCGATCCCCACTATTCCAAGCGATGCGACTTACCTCGAAGTCGAACCTTCAGCAAGGTTACGTAACCTTGCTACGGCATTAACCGCCAGCCAGATTGCTGGAATTAATTCAGTTACCCCAAAGGATAACTGACATGAATACCTTTTAGGCAGCTTAACTTTCTTTGGGGGTTTTCTCCAAACCCTTTTTTCTCTTCACCACCATACCTGAAAACATTAAGTCCACGGCAAAGATTATCACCTAGCCGTGGCATCGAAAATTTTACCCTCGGGCATGCATTGCACCCAGTGCATCTCGTTCCCATTGCCTTATGCCATGGAAACAAAATCAACACAGAGTTCCTTGATTACTCGTTTTTTTTTGTTTGTCCATGGCACCCCTAGCATGCGGCTCCCAGGTCCGCCGACGGTTGGCGGCCGTTAATAGGGAATTGGATATACCATAAACAATCTGTGGTGCAAATGCTATGTTTTGGGATTGCAACGAATATAGGGTACAGCCATTGCCAGATGTTAAAAGTAAACACGGTCCCTGATCGGTGGAGACCGATAATAGGAAACCAGCTATTGCTGGTAATTAGTGAAATGTTTGCTTTGCATCAGCCGAAACCTTGTCGGCGGTGGCAAACTGATGGGACCTGCTAGCCGCATGCTAGGGGTGCCATGGACAAACAAAAAAAAACGAGTAATCAAGGAACTCCGTGTTGATTTTGTTTCCATGGCATAAGGCAATGGGAACGAGATGCACTGGGTGCAATGCATGCCCGAGGGTAAAATTTTCGATGCCACGGCTAGGTGATAATCTTTGCCGTGGACTTAATGTTTTCAGGTATGGTGGTGAAGAGAAAAAAGGGTTTGGAGAAAACCCCCAAAGAAAGGTAAGCTGCCTAAAAGGTGTTCATGTCAGTTATCCTTTGGGGTAACTGAATTAATTCCAGCAATCTGGCTGGCGGTTAATGCCGTAGCAAGGTTACGTAACCTTGCTGAAGGTTCGACTTCGAGGTAAGTCGCATCGCTTGGAATAGTGGGGATCGAGCGATGTATGGCTCTTCGGGCCCTGACAAGCCCCACAACCTCGTGTCTCTATGTGGGGAAACACGGTAGCTTTATGACGGCGCTGATTAGGTAGAAGAATTGTCGTATTCGCGAGTTCTTGTATCATGGCCTGTATTGGGTGTGTGGACGGTGTGACCCGGGATGTTACCGCTGGTGATGCCGGCCGGGGCAGGGGAGGTGCGGTTGGAGCCACTAGCCTGTTGTGGGTCGAATCGACCAACAGGTTGTGTGCGCCTAATAGGTCGGAACCTATTAGAGGTTCGTTAACATCCGTTATGACAAAGCGCCATGTGATGCGATGTTGTAGACCCATATGTAGTGTCAGTTGTCTTCGACCGTACGTAAGTATCGGCGAATTATTGGCGGCTGACAGTTTTAGGGCGGCGGGCACGCGGTTGCGTGGGGCGAACGATCGCTGGAGCACCACATTGGTGGCAAATGGTCAGGCTGGGTGGCTATATGGTTAGGTTAAAGTGCTGGTACATGGATATGATGGTGAGGGATTTGACCTGCCGATGTGCAAGCAAGCCTCTCACCCAGAGAAACCATGGAGCAGCGGTTGGTAAACAAAACGAGCACAGTGAGGTACTGTGTGTGTGCTTTGGCACCGCGTCTGCTGTTATTTCACACGTGGTAGAGTTCAGAGTCCTCGGTTTCTCTGAAGAGTTGTTTCAGAGAAATCAACTCATTGTGTGCCGTCGACCGAGATTGCTCCTCTTTATATTCCGATTCAAGTTTATTCTTTAAATCCTCCCATTTAGCGATTGTGCTATACCCAATTAGATCATAGGCAGGACCCTCTAGTCTATTTTTGACTAGCTCCAAAAATGTTTCATATATATCCGGGTCTGCCTTCTTTATGGATCTAAATAAAACGTCTCCCCCGGAAATAAATTTACCTAAGTCGCAGGGTTTCCCGTCAAAGGTGGGGACGATTCTGAAAACATCAGAAATACCGACAGAAAGAGCCATTTCAGGGGTGTTACTGTGTATCTGTTGATAGTGGATTTGTTCTTCCCCCTGCCTAGCCGCCTGTCTTGTGTAGTAAGGACTCGTAATAGTGAAAATTTGAAATAATGTATGGCGAAAATTTGTTATCACTTCTTAAAAATATTGTTATGAAAAAAAGGCCTTTATTTTGTTATTCAATATATATATGGAAGAGACAAATTGGACCCAAAACTGTAAAGAAAGAAAATTTCCGACGAGAAAGCAAAAAAAAAAAAACGGAAATGTCGAAAAAAACAAAAGAGAATTTTCAAAGAAATTTCTATCGAAAAAAATATTTTTGTTGAAAAGGAAAACTTCCAAGTTAAATATTCCTACAAAAAAAAAAAAAGGAAGAGAGAAAAATCTATATGCAAAAATTTCTTACTACTTGTTATATAACTATAGGTTGCTTGCAGTCTTGTTCGTCACTTTTTTTTTTCTTTCTTGTGTCTGTTGTGTTGTTGAGTTCTTCTTTTTTTTATTCTTTCTTTATTTTATTTTGTTATTCTTGCCAGGCAGACTTCGCGCCCTAGAAGTTGAATATCCTGGTCTTTTTTTTTTGTTGTTTTATGTCTGGTTTTTTTGTTTTTTTTTTTCTTCTTATTTTGGTTTGGTTGGATCAAAACTGCTGACCCCAGTGTTATTTATCCGTATAGAGAAAATTAATTCTTCATCATCGTCATCGATATCATCGTCATCAGTATCATCATCAGTATCGTCACTATTCCGCCTGGGATCCCACCAGTATCATCATCATCAGTATCATCGGTATCTCACCAGTCTTCTTCGGATCCCACCAGTCTTATTTTCATCATCACCGTCAGGATCCCACCGCTGCCACCATTGTTATGGTCCGGCGCCGTGCTTCCTCGGATGAGGGAAGAGCGGGGACCTTTTATTATTTCTTTATTTAATTTTCTTTCATCAATTCGCGTTGTAATGTTTATTCGCTCCGATTGTTTGAGCGGAAATTTATTGCCATTAGTATCCATTATCAAAGAAAGAAACTATTCTGTCTCTTCGATATATTTATTTTAAACTCTCAAATCCACAATACTTCCTCAATACTTAACTCTCAAAAACTTAACTGAAACTCAACTTATTAAAACTCAACCCAACTTCTTTTCTAAACTTAACTTTTCAACTTCTAACTCAAAACTCAAACTCTATCTGATTTCTCAACTGCTTCCAAATTCAAACTGATTTTACAATTAAAATGTCTCTCTTCTTATGCTACTTATTGTTCTAATTGGTTGGAAATTATAATGTGAACAAAACTAATTTTATCAAAGTATTCCTTTTAGTCTCTGTGACTTTTAAATTGAATAAACTTTGAACGAAAATCAAAGTGCTATGTTTTGAACCAAAAAAAGGTGCATGTTATGAAAAGGGGCATGTTATGAAATGTGCTGTAACTGGCTTGATATAGAATATTGTGAAAGTTTATTAATGGTATGTATTAAGTGAGAAAAGATATGTTAAGAGGAAGTTTCAAAGATGTGTTAGAAAAATAATGAGATTCAGTGTTAAATCTAATAAGGGTGGTATTCTAGAATACAACAAAAGCAACCAACAACAAAAAACTTTTAAATTTATACAGTTGTTTAATAAAAAGAAAAAAATCGGAACCATTGTAAAATCAAAATAAGAAAAACCTTTTTAATAAATTATTAAAAAAAAAAAAATAAATTTTGTAAGCCCCTTTTGGGTATTGAATTACGCACAACCTTGTGTCGTAATGTTCAGCACGACTCTGCGCTCGCACATTCGACGTTTTCCGGCTACACGCCACCCACACTCAACTCCACTTGACTCCCCGTGACACTTTCAACCTTTTTGACTCCGTCGACATCCCTCGAACATTTCGACCCCTTTCTGGTCTTCTTTAATACAGGCAAAATTTGCCTCTGCCCACCTTTTTTTTAAAGGCCCTTTTACAAATATTGGCGCACACGCTCGCCATTGCTCAACACCCATCTTCCACAAACCGGCTCCTTAATTAACAACAGCTACTACGCGTAGCATATAATCTATAGGACGCCCGGTTTTGTTTCGTGCGAAACATCTCACCCTTTTCTGTCTCTTTTCTGAAGGTTGGCGCTCATGCTCACCAACCATAGCCTTCACGCAACCCCATGAAACCCTTCCCGACTCTGCTTGACCGCTAACAGCTTTTTCTGTCCCTGTTCAAATATTGGCGCCCATGCACGCCAAAGATAGTTATCACGCGACACCGTTCATTAATGCTCGACCTATCTACCCGATTTCAGCAAGCCAGCTTCCCTCGTTACCACAGCTTCTACGCGTAGCAGCACCCAGCAGGACACCTGGCTTTGCCTCTTTATTTAAACTTCAGGACCTTCGTCCTTTGATCTCTTAACGTCTCCCAAATGTCTCAGCAACACCGGTCCATAAATCAAATCGATACCACTGAACTGAGACAATATACCTGACCATCTCATGCAGATACCCTAGGGGTACAGTGACGTTTCCGCCAAATCCCACGGTTGACGTTCCTAAAAAACCCCCATAATCATCATCCAAGACGCTCAAGTCCTCGCCAATGCATTCGCATTCGACACCTAAAAATGCTACACGCATTTAAGAGATCAAATCTATGATCTTTAAGTCCCTGTAAAGAAAACTTACAGTCATGCATTCTCTCGCATACCACTGCTCCTTAAGATTTCTTTATTAGCTTACCAGGAATTTCCAATCAATTTCGGCATCTACGTCGCCAATCAAATTTCCTTAGATGAATTCCGGTAAACAAAATAATTAGATTTACATACATTGTAACCTTCATGGACCATAAATATTGCGCCATCTATTTTCCCAGCCGCGTCATGTACCTTTTCATACACATTGCATGGCAACCTTTTTCGTTTGTCTTATCAATAAACAACCCAAGCAGCTGCATATAATTAGCGCAATAGACGCTGAAACCAAATGCTCCAACATTTCCTAATGCAAACACGAACCCGGTTTCTACTGCAGCCAGAGATGCCATAAACATCCAATTTCCTTTTAGCACCTTTTTTCTCCCAACGTCGATAATAGCGTCGGGCATCGCGTAAACAATGACCCGCATTACCAACGGCGCATTTGGTCATTTCTCTTTTGTCCTTGCCGCCTGCCTGTTTTGTTGTTCCACTGCTGTCGAGCACGTGTGAATAGCATCGATCTGAACGATCACCACACATACTACCATGATCTTCATCACAAGATCTGGTTTCCTATACCGCCAAGAGAGACTTTGCGTGTCTCTGGTGTTAGGTAAAAACGATATCCTTATTGGAGAGGATATCGGTTGAGTCGTATTACAACCAGCTAGGCGGTCGGGTCGCCTGCCATCCACCGTACCCGCGGCGGTACGGTGGGTTATCTATGTCCTTTACCATCCTTCGACCCGAGCAGGTCGAGGCTCCATCGCTACCCTGGTGCGCACAGGGAAGCGATAATGTAATAATCGTTTGTGTCGTTGTCCCCGCGAGTCAATACGAATTTTCTCCTTAATTAAATACACAAGTTTCAATTATTTTACCGTTTGTACTTTGCCTTTGTGTTAACCGTTCGTGTGTAATTAAAATTATTGTCCTTCAGTGTTTGTTTAAGATTAATTAAAAATAAAAAACCTTTCACTAATAACAGTGAGCAATGTTTCCTTTTACCTTTCCTGTTTGTGGACGTTGTATTGCAGTTTCCGAGCGTTTTCCGCGGAACTTTTGTGTTTCTCTTGTTGCGACGACGGGCCAATTAATTAATTTATGATGTAGGAGGAATGAATCGAGTGTCCGTGTTAGGCACATTACTTCCTCCCCACAGGGGTATTGAATGGTTCAAGTATTATGAACTAGAACAATTCGATAATATGCATGACAGGTTTGCTTTCAGGTGGGAAACGCTGCAGGGGAGCTTACGCTGCCCATTTGCACGTAAGTAGAAAGACTTGCTTGGGAAGTGGAAGACAGGTAAAAGGAAATGGGTGGTTCTTGGGAAATGGCTTAAAGAACTCCCACAGATTCATTTCCGAACGCGTGCTGTTGCCCGCGCACTCAAAGAGCTAAACGCAAACAAATCCGCTGGTCCGGATGGCATTCCCCCAATCCTCTTGAAGAGATGTTTCTCTTCACTCGCTAAACCACTGCGGAAACTCTTCCATTTGTCTTATTCTACTGGTCATTTTCCAAATAGATGGAAGTCAGTGAACATTCAGCCAATTCCCAAAAAGGGCTAGTAAATGTCCCTCTCTTCTTATCGAACTATAGGGCTAACTTCTATTCTCTCGAAGGTAACAGAATCACTCATCAACCGTCAACTTTAAATATGGCTTTCGTAGCTACGGGTCCACAGAAGATCTGATGGCGTAACTTACCGAAAAGTGGAGCCATTCCATCCGCTACCTCGGTGAAAGCAAGGTAGTCGCCTTGAATATTTCAAAAGCCTTTGACAGAGTTTGGCATCCAGCCCTTTTGTCAAAATTGCATTCATATGGAGTGGACAATTCCCTGATGCAATGCATAAGAGACTATCTTTCAGGCCGTTCAATCCAAATATTTCTCGATGATGTCAAATCTGTCCCCCATCAAATTAATGCAGGTGTTCCCCAGAGTTCGATATTCTCACCCACTCTTTTTCTGATCTTTATAAATGATCTCTTGTCAATTACTCACAACCCAATTCACTCGTTTGCTGATGATAGCACGTTAAGCTTCTCATACTCATATGAACACTCCCGACCAAACTCTTTGAACGTCATTACCAACCAGCAACTTATGCTTAATACATTGAATTCAGACCAGTGATGTATTGGTAAAATAAGAAGTAAGGGAACGCATAGTGGGAGCAAAAAAAAGTCCTATTTTCAGCAAACTATTTTTTTCCATGTAAGTTTTTATTTTTTCTTATTCTTACTATACAAAATATTAACGAACACAAAAAAAGAAATTCAAAAAAAGATGAAAATCAGAAAGATATTATTATTGTGTAGTACACTTACGGTGTACTACAAAAACTCCCAAATAGGATCACACACATTTTTATCATTTGCTCTTTTAGTTTGCTGGTCAGTAGCGGATCGATGAGAACGCAACCACGTTTTTACGTAGAAAATTGGATTCCAAAATTCCAAGGATGGTCCATGAAGTTTAATAAACAATAAATTTGCAACATGATCAATTAAAATGCGTGATCTTCTTTCCGTTACAATTAAATTCATGCTGCTAAAACCACGCTCGCATTCTGAAGAACTGCAGGCTATAATTTTAGAATATTTTTTTAAAGTTTCCAAATCGTCTGAAATGTTACGACCACCACAAGCCAAGTAATCTCTAAAGGCATTTAATGTTTTCCCCAAGGGTAAATTAAAGCGTTGGCAGAGAGATTCTACTTCCTTTTCTCCAAATTCCAAATTAAATTCAGATGGCCATTCGGTTGCTTCAAGAATTCGCAATTCTTTAACAATGTCGGAACTGTCGGAAGTCAAAATTCCGTCTGAATCTAAACAACTTGCTGATGTGGTGTTTAGCCTATTCCTCATATTATTAATAATACTAATTAGGAATTGATTTCTGTGAATCAATTTTGCCATTTTATTATCTGTTAACGTAATTGAAGATAATTGCATTATTTCACAAGCAGAAGCTGCTTCCAACGACTTCTTTCCTTCCTCAGGATTTTTTAAATGTTCTAAATACATGATTGTGCGACGAATCAATTTGTCTGCATATACTATTGAAGTTTCTCTTTTTTGTAATGCTTCTGATAGAATAGATAGCTCGAATAGAACATCATACATTAAGGCCAAATCTTGAATAAATTGTTTCGATGATATTCTTTTATATAATCCATTGAACATGGATTGTTCCGTCTTAGTGCGGCTGTTGTCTTTACTCGCATTTTCTAAATTATGGGATAAAGATGACCAATTCTGCCAAACTGCTGATACAGTCCTAAAGGAGCTGGCCACCCATCTGACGTTAAATATACGTCCAATACGTTTAATTTCCACACCGAGCGCAGCTGCAAATGTTTCAATTTCTCTTTGGTTTTTCGGAGATTGACTATATAAGGAGTATAACTTGTCCATAAATATTTGAAAATGATTAACCCTGTTGTATTCCAGAATACTACCCTCATTCGCTTTAACACTAATCTCATGTCCTTTCTAACACAACCTTTAAAACTACATCCTCACATATCTTACATTCTCATTTAATACAATTTATAAATAAACAGTCACCATATTCTATATCCAGTCACTTTTGAAAACATGCCCCTTTTCATAACAAGCACATTTTTCATTTCAAAACATAGCCACTTTGATTTTCGTTCAAAGTTTATTCAACATTTTAAGTCACAGAGACTTCTAGATTGTTTTGTTCATTTTATACGACGCAGTTAGTTGGAACAAAATGTTCTATAAAAACAGGAAAATTTATATTGTAAAGGTAGTTCAAGTTAGAGCTCAGGTTGAGATAGCTGAGTTCAATAAAATATAAAAATAAATAAAACCTATAATTAATTTAATAACTAAGAACTATAATTGTTTTAATAAAAAAGAAAAGATATTATAACCCCCACGCTCTTCCCTCGAAAGGGGAAGCACGGCGCTGGAGACGTAACACTGGTGGCAGCGGTGAGATCCACGAAGACTGGTGGAATCCCCGAAGGACGACAGAGGATCCACGAAGACTGGTGGACTCCCCAAAGGAAGACTCAATCCCCGAAGGAAGACCAATCCCCGAAGGAAGACTTAATCCCCGAAGGAAGACCAATCCCCGAAGGACGACTTAATCCCCGAAGGAAGACCAATCCCCGAAGGACGACTTAATCCCCGAAGGAAGACCAATCCCCGAAGGACGACTTAATCCTCGAAGGAAGAGCAATCCCCGAAGGACGACTCAATCCTCGAAGGAAGACCGATCCACGAAGACTAGTGGACTCCCCGAAGGACGACTCAATCCTCGAAGGTAGACCGATCCACGAAGGAGGACTCGATCCCAGAGGAAGATTAGTGAGATTAACGACGACTGGCGGGATAAAACCCTAAAGAGGAATGAAATGTCCTCATTTTCGGCTTGGATGGCGGAACATTCGATGTATCGAGTGTAACTATTGAGGAAAGTTCCTTGTACGAAGTCAACGCAACTGCTGAGGAAATCCAAATTAACCTCAGAGATTTGAAAAAAAATTATATATAAGACACAAAACGACGAAAAAAAAAAAAAAAGACCAGGATAACACACAAGTATGTGTAGCGTGAAGTCTGCCTGGTAGTAATAATATAAAAAGAAGACGATAACTCAAGAAAAAATTTTTTAAGAAGAAACTACACTATTGGAGTCCAGGAAGTGGTAATCTCGAAAAGAACAAAACATCAATCAAAAAAAGAATAAAACATCAATCAACAGTTAGCCCACATATATAAGTAGTAAGAATCGTTAGCAAAATATCAATTTTTCTCTCTTCATTTTTCCGTAGGAATATTTTCACCTTGGAACTTTTAACTTTTCGTTTTTACAAAAAAAAATTTTTTCCGATAGAAATTACTTCGAATATTCTCTTTCCAGTATTTCGACGACATTTCCGTTTTTTCTTTTTCGCCGAATTTTCTTTCTTTACAGCTTTGGGACCAAATTAACTTTCTTTTCCATATATATTGAATAACTAAAAGAAAGGCCATTTTTATATACCGTATTTTTAAGAAGTAATTTTACCATACATTGATTTCTAAGTTTTCAATATTACGAGCCCGTATTACACGAGACAGGCGGCTAGGCAGGGGGAAGAACAAATCCACTCTCCACAAATAAACCATAACCCCCCTGAAATGGCTCTTTCTGTCGGAATTTCTGATGTTTTCAGAATCGTCCCTACCTTTGACGGAAAACCCTGCGACCTAGATAAATTTATTTCCGGAGGAGACGTTTTATTTAGATCTATAAAAAGGCCAGACCCGGAGATATATGAAACATTTTTAGAGCTAGTCAAAAATAGATTAGAGGGTCCTGCCTATGATCTGATTAGGTATAGCACAATTGCTAAATGGGAGGATTTAAAGGATAAACTTGAATCAGAATATAAAGAGGAGCAATCTCGGTCAACGGCACACAATGAGTTGATATCCCTGAAACAAAACTTCAGAGAAACCGTTCGGGAATACGGAGATAGAGTTGCGAATGCTCTGAGGACGCTGAACACTGCTACGTGTGAAATAACAGCAGACGCGGTGGTTAGGGAATTCTTGATAGAAGAAAACTCAAAATTAGACGTGCAAATATTTGAGGATGGTCTCAAGAATGAACAACTGAAAATTTTAGCCAAAGTCCATGGGGGAAGTAGTTTAAAACAGTCAAATGCACATGTAGTATCACATGCTGCTCGAATGGACAACTCTCCCAGGTCATATCAATATAATGAAAATCCTAAATTTAATCGTAGAGTCTGCCAAACCTGCGGTAAGCCAGGTCATTCTCAGGACACATGTTATCGGAACATGCAGTCCAACAATTTTCCGAATAGACAACCCATAAAAAGAGAATTTAACATTACTTGCAATTTCTGTGGACGGAATAATCACACAGAGAACGAGTGTAGATACAAGATATCTAGGAATGGACCGTCCTTAACAAATTACCAACAAGGTACAACAACGCATAATCCATTCCGAAATAATACTACCGAAAACCGTTTTAGTGAAAATCCTAGAATCACCAATAGACAAAACGATAGGCAAAATGTTCACTTTTCTCGGGTGCAAGAGTCGGAAAACGAGGCCTGACGCCAACCCAATTTTATGGAAGACAGACAAAATTTTTCTATTTATAACATTAGATCTTTGGCAATAGATAACGACAATTTTAATGAAGCTCCTCACCAAATAACTAAAGCGATACAGATAAACGAAGAGAAACCAAGCACTAATATAAGTATTCCGATTCATACTCCAATTTTGGAAAATAATTCAGCAACACAGACTGAAAATTCGAAATTTACAGCAGTAGTAAAGACTGAAATCCCTAATATTTCGGATATCCCTATTGACAACACAGACACTTCAGCAACCAAGACTGAAAACTCAGCAATATTAAAGACTGAAAATTCAGAACTTGCAGAAAATACACAAACAAAAATCCCTCATATTTCGGCTATCCCTATAGACAACCCCGACACTTCAGCAACAAAGACTGAAAATTCAGCAGTGGTAAAGACTGAAGATCCAAAAGGTGCAATAAAAATCGAAACCCTAGTCAGTTCAGTAGCTAACACTGAAGAACACCATGTTTCAGCAGCAAAGACTGAAGGATTAAAGGTTTCTACAGCAGATATAACTGAAGAAATAGTTCAAACAGCAAATAAGACTGGGAACCAATATGTTCTAACAGCAAATAAGTCTGAAGAACTATACGAATCAGTAAATGAGACTGAGAAACTAAACGATCCATCAGCAGGGAGTAAGACTGAAAAGGTAAACGTTCCGACAGAAGTTAAAGCTATAGAAAATGATGACATTGAGCCGAAAATTCCACTCCACAAAACTTCTCGCTTCTTACCTCTCTGATAGAAAGTTCATGGTGAAAATAAACTCAACTCTCTCGACACCTTATAGCATAACCGCAGGAGTTCCTCAAGGATCCATCCTCGGCCCACTACTATACCTTCTTCATACATCAGACGCACCGCAGCCACTGTTACCCAATACAACAATGCTCAACTATGCCGACGACACCTTAATTTATTCAAGCAACAAGCTTGTCAAGGAGGCAAGAAACTGTATTAACAGATATCTCCCAATCCTGTCAGCCTACTTTACCAAGTGGAGAATTCAACTAAATCCAACCAAAACTCAGCTCATAGTTTTTAAAGGCAGAAACGCGAGTTGTACAAACAACACTATTCGCTGCCATAATAAAATCAGAATTAAAATAAATAACAATATAATTAAACCCTCCAAAACGTTAAAGTATCTAGGTATAACCTTTACCAACAATCTGTCATTCTCCGCCCACATTAAAAATACGATTCGTAAAGCCACAACCCAACTGAACCTCTGCAGAAAAGTCATGTACAAACCGAATGGTCTCTCTCCCAAAGTCAAATCACTTATCTACAAACAAATAATCAGACCCACTCTCACATATGCATGCCCGATATGGTACCATATCACACCCGCCCGAATGGAGAAGCTACGCATTTTCGAAAGGAAATGCTTCAGACTTATCACTGGCCTCAACCGACATCCTAACTCCCACAAATATTACAACAGTAGTTCGCTCTACTATGCCGCTAATATTGAACGTATAGATCGACGCTTCCTCGAGCTGTCCATCAAATTTATCGAAAATCTTCCCAATAATCCCAATCCGATAATAAATGCGCTCACATCGACTCCGTCAGACAACCGAACTGCCTACCCGAACTGTCTCCACACCAGAACCCTCTTCACCTCTGGCAGGTTGCTCAACAACTCCAATGAGATTGTATACCACAATACTGAACTCTCACCTCACCAGTTTAAATATTGTAATATACAACCCTTCTCTAATATCTTGCGTTTCAACGACCAATCGGAAAGTGTTCCCCCAACCCATATCCCCGACTCATAGTACCCACCCTAACCCAAATTCCACCCATCAACCACTATACCTCCCGCCCCACCCTACTCTAACTTATTGTAATAATAATTGATTTAATAATTAGATAAGCTAGGCTAAGCTAAGTTAAGTTAAGTTAAGTTAAGCAAATTAGTTATAGGTTAAGTAAATAATTATATCCTGGTTTTTTGACCTTTTCCAGGAAGCCCCACCTACTCCTATCTTGTCCACCCATGAAATATATAACTTTATAATAATGTTTGAAAAATGTACTAGCAAGTATGTGTAAACGATTAAAGCTAAGCTAATTATAAGTTATCTGTATTACTTATTGTAACAAATCATTTATGGTCAATAAATACAGAAATGTAAAAAAAAAAAAAAAAAAAATGAGCCGAAAACACTAAACATTTTAAATAACGATACTGAACACCAACACGAAGTAATGAAAATTGAAAATAATAATTCAATTAAAATAGGTATTGAGAAGAAAAACCATATAAATACCTTACAAATTAATTTTTACAACAATAAACATGTATTCGAACACAAAATAAGAACAAATAAAAAGGTACACAGTCATTTAGGACAACTGAGATCATTTCTTAAGAAAATTTTTGGTATTATGCATTTCTATGCAGTCATCATAATAATAGGCCCAAAAAAGTTTTGGAAAATTTTCCATAAATTTAAGGAAAAGATAGACACTTAACAAATGGCCTTTGTTTTTATTCAATATATAAAACAATTGTAAGAAACGACGGAAACGAAAGAAAAAAAAAACAAAAAAAAAATTAAAAAAGGGGAAGAAAGAAAGAAAATTTTAGAGTTAAAATATATTTTAAAATATATATTGGGATATAATATATTGGAAATTCGAACGAAAAAGAGAATTTTGAGAATTAATATTAATCATATATATAGAAAAAAAAAATTATTTTGGATAATAAAAGAAAAGGTTCCAAGTGGAAATATTTTAAGTTAGTTGGAAATATTTAAAGTTAGTTAAAATATAATGTAAGTAGACTATAAGTAAACTTTTGGATTATTGTAACCTATTTTTCTAGTATTAAGAACTTTTGGATTTTTGTAACTTTTGATATAAGATTAACTTTGAACGCCATTGTAATTGAACGAAAATCCAAGTCTGTAATTAATCATAATCTAAACAATAGTTAACAGAAAATTATTCTCTTCAAGGATAATTTTCTTTCTCGAAGAAGGGTGAGATGTTGTATTCCAGAATACTACCCTTATTCGCTTTAACACTAATCTCATGTCCTTTCCAACACAACCTTTAAAACTACATCCTCACATATCTTACATTCTCATTTAATACAATTCATAAATAAACAGACACCATATTCTATATCCAGTCACTTACAGCACATTTGAAAACATGCCCCTTTTCAAAACAAGCACATTTTTCATTTCAAAACATAGCCACTTTGATTTTCGTTCAAAGTTTATTCAAAATTTTACGTCACAGAGACTTCTGGATTGTTTTGTTCATTTTATACGACGCAGTTAGTTGGAACAAAATGTTTTATAAAAACAGGAAAATTTATATTGTAAAGGTAGTTCAAGTTAGCGCTCAGGTTGAGATAGCTGAGTTCAATAAAATATAAAAATAAATAAAACCTATAATTAATTTAATAACTAAGAACTATAATTGTTTTAATAAAAAAGAAAAGATATTATAACCCCCACGCTCTTCCCTCGAAAGAGGAAGCACGGCGCTGGAGACGTAACAACCCCATTAACCTCAGAAATAGCATCTCCTACCGACAATTCGAGCCTATGGATCAGACAATGCCATGTAATTAGATTCGGATATTTTCGTGTTAGTCTTGTTCCTACTCCAGATTTTCTTCCTAACATAACATTGGCCCCATCGCTTGTAAATGAAATTAAATTGTGTTTTAAATAATTATCACCAAAACCATTTTTCTCCAAACATTTTAAGACAACCTCTGTTATGGTGTTAGCTGTTTGATCCTGCAGTTCAATTAAATCAAGTAACAAGAAATGGGGATCTTTCATTTTATCGATCTCGCATTTTAAATATACAATAAGACCTGACCTATTTACTTAAAGTGTTAGATTCATCTATGATAATAGATAAGTTTCCTTCAACTTTTACTATTTGTTGACAAATTTTGGATTTCATTTGAATTCCTATATGATCAATTATTTCTGTAGCACTAAGTCTAGATCGTAATCCGCTAGCTATATTAGATCCATTCATTTCCTGAATTTTTAATAAATCAAAATGATCAGAGTATGGACGATCATGTTTAGCAATATAATAAGCAGTTCTAAAAACTTTACTTTATCTACAATAATTTCAAGCTTCTGCTTGTCTGCCTCTTTTAAGATTCTCTCAGCTGTTGTATGTGATTATTACTATTACAATGTTTGTGAATTTTTTTTCGCAAAGAAGTTAGTTGTGCAGCTTTATCCTTTCCATAAGCTGATACCTGAGTGTCACTCCATTCTTTGGAGATGCTTACCCACCGCGCCTTTAAAGGTCCTAAATTTTGAATAGCCGAATAACTCAGACATCCTAATTTTCCGGAATCGCATTTTAGCCAAGTATATTTTTTTTTCTTTTCAAAGCACATATCTGCAGTCCCCAGTACTCGGCCAGTTTATTACTGGGGATTCTGCTTCTTTTTGAAAATTTTCTGTTGATGTTGATGGAATATTCTTTTGATTTTCCTTAGTTTCGAGCACTTGTAAATTTTCTTCTTGCTGCGTTTTAAGTTTTTTTTCCAAAGAAACTGCCCAAAACGGGTTGTTTACGTTTTTCGCTCATTTTAAATTTTTTATAGCTGATTTTTTTTTTTAACTTAAATTATTTAATTAGCACTAAAATATATTTTTATCTTTTAAAATATTTAAATTTCCTCAAAATATCTCACTTTTCCGCTGACCTCTCTCTAATTCTTTCAAAAACAAACTGTTTCTCCTCCTGTCAGCGCTGACACCGCAATTCGACCTCGACGGCGTTCGACTGCGAAACTTGTGAAAGTCTACACCACCGAAACCGAATTGGGTTTACACACAAGGCAAACAAACAAATTATAACATTAAATAAATTAACACTTAAATAAATTAAATAAATATATGGATTAACACAAAAAGCAAGATAAATACTCTGTTAGTTAACATATTTTTTGAAATGTTTTTCAAACTCCCCAATTTAAAATATAATTATCATTTGCAATTAAAAAAATTTCTACTAAAAAAGTACTGGAACGCGTTCCGATTCTGAAAAAAGTCGTTCCACCGCGTTCCCCTCCCAATACACCACTGATTCAGACTTCAACAAGATATATCAGTGGGGATTATCTAACCGAGTATAATCCAATGCCCTAAAAACTCAGTGCTGCCTCTTGTCGTCAAGGGTGAACCCCAAAGTAAATATACTGTCTATGAACGGCAATTGCATCGACGAAGCTAAGGAATTATCAATCCTCGGCACTCGAATTAATTCGATTCTTAATTGGAATGGCCACATATTTGAAGCTGTGAAAAGTGCAGTCAAATGTATGAGGTTCCTTAAGAGATGTAAAAGATACTTCACTCCATCCAACATGGCCACTATTTACAAGGCGTATCATCATCATCATCGGCACTACAGCCGGGAACCGGTCTTGGCCTTATTTAGCAAGTCCTGAGGCTTGTTAAATTTTCCATAATGATTTGTTCTTTCCGAGCAAGGTCATTAGTCTTGCACCAGAGGCTCCCCGACGGGGAAACGAACCCCTGTCTCCGCGCGACAGCCGGGTATACGGCGTATATTCGTCCAAAAATTAAGTTCAACTCCCATATTTGGTCAGGCGTATCCAAAACTGTACTACACGTGTTCGACAGGATGCAAAAAATGAGCAGTGAAACTTATTATTGACTCAGCCGTAAGTCGATCAATTCCGTCGTTAGAACACAGGCGCAACGTATCATGCCTATCTCTTTTCTACTTACTTCAAAATCCCCTTTTTGTGCGCGCATTAGTGTAATATATATATATATATATATATATATACATATATATATATATATATATATATATATATATATATATATATATATATATATATATATATATATATATATATATATATATATATATATATATATATATATTGTCTCAATTGGAAAACTCTTATTGAGAAACCCTTATTAATCGCGTTTTATTACTCGACATTATTTTTAATTTCTTAATGCTGTGATTTCGGATCGTTTAGGTCTTTTAAATACATTGGCATAATTTTAAATAAACTGCAAACTGGTATTTTAAAAAAAACTCGTGGGTTATTAAATGCCCCATGGGGCATTCTTTCAAAACTAGGCGTCCGAAGTTGTGAAAATCCATCTACCGACTCGTGAAAACCCCACTTTTGTTTTTTATCCCACTGAAGCAAATATGTTTGTGAAAGCTAGGCCTGATAATCATCAGGTCTAGCGAGCGTGTAAGTATATTCTACCTACTTTGAGCACCTCAACCTCTGGCATTCATTAATCCACACGACCTTTCCTAAGAACTGACACATGGAAATTTAAGTGCGAAATAATGATACTGCAACTCAGAGCGATTTCTCATGCACTTTCGTTTTCTCCCAACGGTTTTGCATGCCAAAGCAAGACAACGCCCTCTGCCATACGACAAAGAACTTTCTTTGACTCTCATATTGCGTGTTACAGTCAAGTATATCTCACCAAAAACAATCTTCGCTACCTAAATAACTGGTACGTTTTGAATTCTTCCGTCTCTCCAGCATGTACTTTCACTTCTGCTTGATAGACCTCACGATGTATATTCCGCCCTAATAGCATATCCGGTTTTGGGCTTCTTTCGAACATGCCATTTCATTTTGAACTGCATCCAGACGACCAGAAAATAAAAAACAACAATAAAAGATCAAAACCATTCAGTAATCCCGAAACAAGACAATCTAATGATCGTTTCTGAAGAAATTTGCATAATAATTGATTCAAAGAAATCGAAAGTTCCTTCCTTCGGCACCGCACAAGTCGTACCACGATTCGGGAAGGAGTCACAGAATGTATCCCAGAGACCTTTGGCCGCCCCACATCGCCAGTTGAACTGCCACGGACGGAAGAAACTAAGAATCATATCTACAACTTTCACTTGGTAGGGAATGTCGATGATTCAGACCGAAGCAGTACGAAAACGCTGAGACTGACCCTCGCGATATGGAGTGACAAGTTGGAAAGGGGGCTACAGAAGTGAGAAGCTGAAAGTGACGCCATCGGCGGTTATGCAGCTATTGTTTTGGGCGGTTATGGTGGTTTCAGAGGACCCAACAGGCATTTGACCGTGAAGTGGCGTTTTCGATAGAAGAAGTCACCCAGGAGCGAAGATTAACAACTTTGAAGACAAATTAGGAAGTTGTTATCAGTGTCATTGGTAAGAAGTTGTAAGGAGGCCGTAAACGGTGTTTGTAAGTCTCCGGTGGCCAAGAATGCTTTGGGGTGATCAATTTCATGCTAATTAAATGAAAGTCAGAACAGCTAAAGTTACGCATTGGAAGACATCTCCCTTCGTAAGGCCCACAGCAGAGTGGATCACACCATAATGATATTTTAATGGAGTTGTTCCCCGGAAGCCGGAAATACTTAAAGAGTTTAGTGGCTTAAAGCCGTCATGTATTTTCATGGATATTCGTCATTAACAGGTGGTCAAATGAAACGTCCTCACGCGATAGGTGTTGTGGGTTTGTCACGGTGGTCTTTGTCTAGTAAATATGCACGCAGAGGTAACAAGCTTCACGGCGCCTACGTTGCTGTTTAAATTAATGCAATATGTATGGTGAGAAAGTATTTCTTGATTAAATATTGTCACGACATGAATCTTGTCGGTTATTGGATATCGGTGGGAGTGGACCGGAATATATGTAAAATGGGTTTAGGAATCTCCAGAAAGTTTGTTTTATAGTTTCCATGAGTTTAAGAAAAAATGTTGTTATCTTTATATATGGTAGTAGGCACGGCTTAGCCAGGAAGAAGCTATAGGATAATGGAGATTCAGAATGTCGGAGAAAGGAGTGAGTACTGTGCCGATTCTAAAAGGTTACATACACGGAATCGTAATGAAGAAGACAAAATTAAAAGGGGATCGTAAAAAACATCAACAGTATGCACACCGTAGCATTCGCGAGATGAGTTCTATAGAGCCACAATAGGTTTGAAGGGCGGGAAGTGAGGGTCCGCAAGTTACGTGGGTGGGTATGAAGCGTGTCACAACCCGAGAGCAGAATTGGTCTTAAGCATTATATTATCAATAAGAGGAAGTTTAGCCCTTTTTTACTTTTCTACTTTAAAAACGCATTTATATCCTTCTTTAAATTACATTTTGATTAAATGCTAAATCCTATTTATAAAATTACATATTTTTAATTAGGGGGGGTGGGAGCGAACACACAGTGCAAAGTCTCTAATTGCTTTCAAGAGGGCGAAGGCCAGCACGATCCTTGTTCCTGTTCGACCCAAGTTGACATGCAGTCTCCACGTGACACCCCTGGATACCTACTTTGACACCCACCAAGTAGTGAACCAATGCATGCAGCGACATCTTGAGAAAAGTTTGCACAAGGCTAATAACCTTGCCCGGAACAAATTATTGTGGAAAACTTAATAAGCGTCGGATATGGACCAGATACACGACGACGACCACGCAAACGAAAATGGCTAAACGATTTAAGAATTTTCTCATGGAACGTTCACTATACAGAGCTCGAGCTGCACAGCAGCTAACCGATGCCCTGCCCGAATATAAGGCTGACATAACAGCATTACAAGAAATAAGATGGGCGGGGAGTGGTGTTATTCAATGAAACGAGTATGACATTTATTATAGGTGTCATGCAAAACACCATGTGCTCGGGGTAGGCTTTCTAGTCAACCAAAAACTGAAGCCTGCCATTATCGGCTTTAAGGCAATAGACGGAAGGCTATGTACTCTTCGTGTGGGAGAAAAGTTTAAGAATATAAGCCTGTAGAGTTCTACGGACGCACAATTCCGCCCAGGTAAGGTTCCAACCCTTCAAGGAACATACTTACATTATTCATTACACGTGCCCACAGACACGTGTCCCAAAGCTCCTAATCATATATGTAACAAGGGTCATAGGAAGCTGCAACAATGTTGAACCCGATATCAAAAAAAAAAACAAGGAACTTAAGTTCAAAAACTTTCAGTATCGAGTCAACGCATCCATTCATCGTATGCAAAACCAATCCCAGAATACAGGCCATAAATCTTCCATCCTAAACATCTGCACGATGTTTCCAAGGAATTACATTTTCGGTAAATTAACCGAACCAGGGAGGCATACTCGGGTAGCTAAAGGCAATTAGCACCTCTAATTCCGTGCAAGATCCCAAAACCGACAGGCGCACGTGTCCAAACAAAGCCATTGCGGAGAAACAGCAATTGATTAAAACGCTGTTCCCATAGGGAAAAGCAAATATAATTATCCTACCAGAGGATAATTATGGTGGCCAAAAAGGGATCGCTAGGAATAATAAACCGAACAACGGATGCCTATTCTGGTGGCTATGAAAAATCAACACTATCCCAGATAGAGGTTTGTGATGGGAAAGGCAAACAAAGCCTTACATCCCATAGTCCGCGTACACATACGAAATACAGGCGACCCTTTGCCGCATGCCAGATGTGCAGAGCAAATAAACTACGGAAAGATCGGAGAACAAGCGGCGGCATCCGATCCCGAAACAAAAGAAACATGATTCCGACCACCGACATCGAATGATGATAATGATGATAAGTAGGTAAGAGTTCTCTTTACCAGATCGTATGGGAAATTCTCCTGTGAGATACAAAGGGAAATGTTATGCTGTTAACAGATACGATGGGTAAATTCTGTTAGCAGATTGGATGGGAAAATTTTCCTTTGCAGATGCGGGCGGATTAATGCAAAGGGGATATTTTTAGGATAGGTCCAGGCAGTCTGATTTTGATCGTCAGCGCGACTAGGAGTATAATTTTGATAGTCAAAGGACCGGAGAGTACATTTCGAGATAGGAAAGTGAAAGTAACGTCGGGTGTTGAACGTACGTGCGGTGTAGCGAAGTGCTTCAAAATCGAAACAAAACAAAGAAAATCAAAGCGTTAACAAAACTTCATATAAACATCAAACTTATTAAAACAAAACAAAACATTTCTCGGAGTTTCATTTGTGTGCTGAACTAAGTTTTCGTGTGTCGCTGTGAACAGTGTTCGGCGGAGCACTCTAACGTAAGTAGCCATTGACATTCCATACTAATAGGATAACATTCGTCAAAGTCCTATCCGTTAAATACTTATCCGCCAAAAGCCTCATAAACGTTCACGGACCTACAGAAGAGTCCCCTGACGACGAAAAACAAGAATTCTATGAAAACGTCGAATGGGTCCTGAGACCAGAATGCCGGGCGTAGAAGAGAAAGCCTTAAGAATACTGTCATTAATACCACTAACTCCATCTTAGGTAGTACTCGTAGAGTGGTGGCTTTATTTGAAGACGTAACGTTGGTCAAACTATCAGGGTAGTGGAGCACGAATTTGAAGTAGTGCAATCCTTTAACTACCTTGGGTCAATAGTATCAACCGATAACAATATGGAAGAAGAAATACGGAAACGGCTGATCGAATCCAACAAAGCCTGCTATGGTCTATCAAGGGTCTTTGAATTCCGAAATTTATCCCGATCATCCAAGCTGCTACTGTACAAAACCATGGTCTTACCACTACTCATGTATGGTTTCGAGACCTGTCTGCTCAATAAAGGGCACTATGAACTCGTGGCCGCGTGCGAGAGGAAGATCTTAAGGAGAATTGTTGGCCCCGTATGTGAGGGAGGACGACTCCGAAGGCGCTACAACCATGCGTTGTACGCGATCTATCTTGAAGCTAATGTTGTAAGAAAAATTAAGCTCGGTACAATCCGGTGGGCGAGACACCTACCTCGAATGAGCGAAGAGGAGCCTACCCGAAAGTTCTTTGTGGTAGGATGTATGGAAGAAGACAGCGCGGCAGACCTTGTCTGGAATTGAGGGATGGCGTAGACCAGGATGCCCAGAGCCTGGGAGTACCAAAATGGATGACATCGGCTAGAAATCGGGACCGGTGGAGAGGCTTGCTAAATACGGCCAAGACCGGATCGCGGTTGTAGTGCCGATGTTGTTGATGATGATGATGATGATGAAGGTACAATTTGAATAAAAAGAAATTCTGTTATGGAAATGTTTGATGGAAGTCGCATTTTTCAGAGAGAGCTGGTGTCCAGGTTTAAGTTTGTTAGGCAAATCGGTGATTTCAGGATTAGGTCCGGATTGGGCTTGAATTGGTTTGGGAAAGGTATTGCTTTGAGTTCGGTCGAGATTAGAGGTAAGTTTAGGTCGGTTCGGATATTTTGGGCCGGGAATATAATCGGGCATGATAAGACTCTCCAGGACCGGCTGGGATGGAGGAAAATGCTATGTTTATAAAATGATTTGGCGGATTTTTGAATTAATTAAAGTAAGCGGGTCGGAGCGATAAGAGCGCGGATATATCCGTGGCCTCTAGATGAGAAAACACCAACATCTTCAATTTGCCATTACCTGCATCTCTGTAAATAGTTAACACCATCCAACTTCCATCTAGTAGTTGGCGTGGGTCTGTTATCATGTTCAGGAGAAATGGCAACGCCTGAAAACATTGCTAACAAAAACAAATCGAGATACATTCCGGGAACTTGATCACGTAGAAGAACATACATCTACATACCATTGATACGAACAAGGGATGTGAAATCCAAATGAGTTAGAACTAGGATCTGAGATCTTATTGACGTTTTTGATGCAGATGGCGTAATTCTTTGGAAGAAGCTTGCTACTCAGAAAACATCTGCAATTTTGGGATGCCGGTGATAGTAAGTCGGAAAGGTTATTATTTCTTAATTTAAGGAGTCTCCCATTATACTCGTGAAGAGTCCATATTGACCCTAAACAATGACCAGAAGGGGCGGGGGTGGTCGAGGGCTGAATGTTGGCTGATCTATTCTCAACCATGGAAGGTTTTTCCGCAGCCGGAAGATAAACGTTGGGAGTCGGTGCATCGTTGGTAGAACTACATGCTGATTTAATGTCGGCCAGTTAAGAGACATTGTTACAGCGGGACAGTGACCTTACCTGAACTTCGGCCGTATGGGTCGAAATAGCTTTGATATCGTCGGTTTCGTAGCTAAAGAGGATTCTCATAAGAGTGCGATCGTTACCCATATCAATCATTTTATCGATGAATTCACACAGTAATAATGGCCATAATGGATTGCCAAGGGCGGGAGGGAAGCTTGGGCGAAGAGCTTTTGAGGTTAAGGAGTTACACTACCGTCGACCCCCATTGAGGTTGTTTTTGATACAGTTGACGCAGAGTTCAGAAGTTAGGGGTTACCTCCTCAGCAGATTTTATGACCATGTCTAATCTGGCGAACCCCTGTAAACCTTTCTATGATATAGTTTAAACTCTACAGAAGTTTTGGGTGAGACGCTTGTTCAAAAAATTTAATACAAGCAGCATGTCGTGAAAAAAGAAATTAGGTGATAGTATGGCGTCGGAGAAACGAGCCCACAAAGAGACTGACGAAAGGCGAAGCACGAACTCATCAGTCCAACAGACACGTGAAGGAGATGAATTGTTTATTCTTGAATTGTACTATTCTTTATTGAAGCGTATTGCTATCTTCATTGCTCTGATGATTCCATTTTTCGATTTTCTCTTCTTAACTATGGTTGGGTATGAGTTGAAAACGCCACAGTAGTTGTTATTGGTTGAAAGGACGGACAGATAGAGTCAAGCTGGGGAATTAGTAAGATCGGCTGTAAAGACGAGGTTTACCTGTCTGCCAATACAGTACCGTCCGATGTTGGACTTATTTACCAAGTCTGTGGGGGTGCGAAGTCGTGATGCCGGCGTACGGCACAGCTTTCTACTTCGCCCTCACCGAAGTCACTACAAGTCGATCGGTTCCGCCATTAACCGATTAAGACCAAAACACAGAACAAACGCGGCATAGCGAATAAAACACACCGATGGAAGTCACCAAGAAAATAAAAACGCACTGAGCACAAGTTTGTTATACTTAATGTTTTTTTTTAATTTTACAACGGACTTAATATTAATTGGTGAATTGATTTTTGAAAATTCGATACAAGGTGAAACGATACAAGGTTAAACACTTCTTCTTAACACGATTTCTGTATATCAACGCTCTCCGCCCCGGGGCGGGGAGTGGGAGCGGCATGGCCGTGGCGGTCAGCGGATGGTAGAGGACTCAACGATATTCAATCGTTTGTGGTGAGTTTTTGGTGGTGTGGTGAAAAGGAAATGAAATTTTCTTTGACCAGTGACCAATGGAAGGCGATCTCTGGGACGCGGTGGTGTATGTGTGTGTTCGTACACTTCATCGTGTTCATCGATGCGTTTAGCCAAGGATAAATGGAACCTACGACGAGGGAAAAAGAACGAAGGGGATACGACCTAAGGTATCTTTCGGTAATGAGGGTCAGCTGTCTAAATAGCAGCCGCTCATTAGATGCTAAAAGGGATTGCGATAAATTATACAATAGGGATCGTATATCGTCTCTGCCGCCTGGAAGAATCGGATTCTTTTGTTTGCATATGGTTATGCTATTGAATCCAATCCGACGGCAAAGCGTGACGCCAGCGATTGTTTGAATATTCAAACAAAGAAATATTTCCGCGAGAAGTGCTTGCAACAGAAGCAGTAGTTGCAAGTCTTCGGAAAGTAATTTAGATGGATACACAATGACGGTTGTGTATACCATCTGTGCCAATTATGCATGGCATCTATGGCGACGGCAGGACCGAACTATAGTGTGAATATCTACACTAATTGGAAATTCGGTTTTTGGGTCGCTAATGCAGAGATGCATTGATAATGTATGAATGCCCATGTAGGAAAAATTCTTTTTAGGAATTTTAGGTAATGCTTGTATGCATTAATTGTCCTTGAAAAAGGGAATATTTTCAGGTACCCATGTGATTGCATCGGCGGGGGACGGATATGGGGGGTTTTTTAGGTAAGTGGGCCGTGGGGTTTGGCGAAACCGCCACAAGTCTCTCCACCGGTATCCGGTAAATGAGACTTGTTAAATTGTCCATAATAATTAGTTTTTTCGGGCAAGGTCATTAGCCTTGCGCCATTCTCTAAATAATACCACTCGTGATTTCCTGGCAGTTTACAAACATTCGCGAATGTACTCCGAACAGGGAAAAATAAAAACAGAGTATATCGATTATTTTACAAATGTTGATCGCGTCGGTTTTGTTATTGTTGTAGGTATGGGAGTCGTTTTGTTCCGGCCATTTACTGATGATGGTTGGTTCGATGTCGTGGGCTGTTAAAAAAATTACTCGGGTGCAAAAAACATTAAGTTGTTACAATATATAATTGAATGTAATTTCTATATAGAAACAATTAATTTGCCAAAAGTGGCGACCCCAATGTATGGCAGTTCCAACAGATTGCACACAGGCGACCGTGGTTAGAGAATACGACACGGAAGGAGAATTGAAGAAAATAATTATCACAGTCAGTATTCCAGATCATTAGCGTCGCAGTTACGGCTTATGTAGCGAGTAAATACCATTTTGTCTGCACGAGGCTGTAGTCTGATGATCTGGTGCTTTGGCTCTAACTTTTTCATAGAGCTCTAAAACATAGTAAAACAATTTGCCAGACCGTGGAGCCTACAACATGGTGTACTGTTACCTACTTAAGTTATCAGACGGTTTGAACAATTGATTTATTTCATCATTTATAGCAAAAATTCAGTTATTCCGAAAGCTATATAATGGAACAAATATTTCCTACTTAAATGGAACGTACTGGATTTAGTTATACGAAAATATCAATTTTATTTTTACAACCTTACAATCTTTATTTTATATGGGACATTGAATAAGTACTAGCCGAGTTTTACTCGTAGGGTACTCAATTTGCTTGTTTTTGAATCAGTCCTATTACTTTAAAATGTTTCAAAACTGTTGTGTGATAAACTTTTAGCAACTCTACGATTATTCACACAAGCTAGGAAAACTTCCAACCCCTTCGCCCAGCGAAATAGGCCAGAACAGCAGGTTGTCCCGACACCTACACGGCTATCTCTCTAAACATGGTTTTAAAACCAAAACTGTCTGACGGCGCATTTGCTGGGAAAATATAATTGTATGTTGCGCAGTATTGAGAGATGCCGGCATTCAGGTAAAATTCCAGACGAACAAAGCACAACAGAAGGTTTTAAGATTTTAAGATTAAGATTTAGATTTTATGATCCCCTTTGAACCGGGGCCGACTTCCTTCCAATTAAAATGGCATTAAAAGGCATTAAGGATAAAATAACCCTAAAAATTCAATAAATAAACTCGCACCCTGTGTTAAGATGACAATCCCAACAAGGCAGCAAAACAAGATCTTGATCTTATTTTTAGTAACACAGGTGTTGATGATTGTGTTTGTGTGTGTGTGTGCGTGTGTGTGTGGGGGGGGGGGGGGGGGGGGGGGGCGTTTGCATCCATGCAAATGTTATCTAGAACATCCAAGCCTACTGTACAAGACCATGGTCTTACCTGTACTCATGTATGGATCCGAGACCTGGGTGCTCAATAAAGGGCACTCAGAACTCGTAGCCCCGTTCGAGAGGAATCTCTTAAGGAGAATTGTTGGCCCCGTATGTGAGGGAAGACGATTCCGGAGACGCTACAACCATGAGTTGTACGCAATCTACTTTAAAGCTAATGTTGTAAGAAAAATCAAGCTCGGTACACTCCGGTGGGCTGGACACCTACCTCGAATAAGCAAAGAAGAGCCTGCCCGGATGGTCCTTTGTGGCAGGATGTATGGAAGGAGAGAGTGCGGCAGACCTTGTCTGGAATGGAGGGATGGCGTAGACCAGGATGCCCAGAGCGTAGGAGTGCCAAACTGGATGACATCGGCTTGAAATCGGGACCGGTGGAGAGACTTGCTAAATACGGCCAAGTCCGGATCCCTGTTGTAGTGCTGATGTTGATGATGATGATGAAGGTAAAATTTGAATAAAAAGAAATTCTATTATGGGAATGTTCGATGGAAGTCACACCCTAACAGTGGCCATGGATATCTTCAGCCCTTATTTAGTTTATCGATCTCGTCACGATGCCGTCAATATAAAACCTCGTTGGAGGAAAATAAACGACTGTTGTTGATTTATCTTTTTCTCCGCTACTACGGAACTACAAAGTGGCATCTTTCAGAGAGAAAACTCTGAAATGTAAGGGCGGCGTAGCTCAGAGCCGTAATAGTGTCTCCGAGTGATTGGGCGTTGAGACATAGCTTATCGCAGCTCAGTACGAAGATAAGGATCGAGGTTTCTTTTCTGGGCGCACCAAATTGATGCCCATATTTATCACAAAAATGCAAGATAAAAATCGTGTTTGGCATAAACAGTTTCTGGGCACCATCTGGAATTTGGAACTGTTTAAAAACAGTTCTCTTGTGGGCACCAATATTTCACAATATCTGCCTTAGGCCATTGGGCATTGGGATACAGCCTACCAAATGATGAGCCGTTACATCGGTTTGAAACGCTGGGCGGCAGAAGCTTTTGATAACTACATTTCCCGTGAGTTCATTTGATGTAAACTGGCATACACTTAATTTGGTTCGTTTCAAATGGCAAACATATCGACTTAATGATTAAATCAGAAATGGCTGAAAAGCCTACCATTTTATATCCCACAGTTACTTTCGCTTAAATGTCTTTTCGACGCCCACATAAAACGTTTTCCTTCCAGTAGTGCGTCGAGTGATGATGGCAAAAAAACGACTTCAAGGTTGCTAGTAGTCGGAGGTACAAGAAGTCAAGAGTATTGTTATACTCTCCTTAAGGGAGTCTCAACCGCAACCACACCTTGACCTTTTTGCAGCTCTCTTGTAACTCGTGCATTAAAGTCGCTCACATGAAAACATAACTTTGATGAATCTTTTCTGGTTTTGTCGTCGCCGTCGTATGATTTACTCTACAACATATCCGGTTCCTGTTTTAGGACAAACCCCGCTCCATTTCTGGCAAAATTTGTGTCAGATTTCTGGACCTAACCTGATTAACAGGTCTGCGATTTCACACCCGTCTTATTTCCGTGTGAAGCAGTCCTGGTCGGTGGTTCTTGAGAAAATTATTATCGCGGGTATTGTGGAGATGTAACAGGCTCCACCAGTTAGGTGCGTCCGCCATGATTACGACTGAAAAGTGAATTGGGTTTGGTATTCCACTTACGTTTGCGAGTGAGTTTTATTTCTTTTTCTTGGATGACCTAGAATCAGGACATGCTACCTGGCCGTTGTCGTTCATCAATTTAAATTTTGCGTTTCGGAACTGTTGCCATCGGCTAAATCCAATTATTCGGCTCATCGATCAGTTTAGCAGGCAGAGTAGGTAAAGGAAAGCGAAAGACATACGTGATGTCTCCGATGTGCTGTACATTCTTAGATGAGGTGTTTCGAAAGCGAGTCAGGCTTTCGATCGTTAAAAGTAAGATTTCGGATACGAGATATTACTTGTGTTCGTTGGACCTGTGCCCTGCTTTGTGTCTCGGAAATGAATTTATCTAAGGCTGCACGGCTGGGGACAGACTTGGAATTCAGGCAATTTACATATTGACCAGGCAACGCAACAAACAAGCAGAGCTAACTTTCTCGCACGCTCGTCAAGAAAGTGTCATCAAAAAACCTAGACTGGGGCTTGGTGATTAGTATGCGTTACAGATCGGAAAGATGCCAAAAACCCGCTTACGCGGCTGATTTCGTGACCAATGCTAATTGATTCAGCACTTGTCACAGCGATGTTTTCCTGTCAAGTTGGTTTTGTAGTGCGTCTCTAGCACTGCTCTATGTGCGGCGGGGATTTAGATGGTATTTAAGTGTCTTATTTGCTAGCTGAACCAGTATACAGGCGCACAAGCGATTGGCAGATAAGCTAGTGGGTCACATACATGTAATGCACCTTACCAGAGAGTTTGGCGGGGAATAAGTGTGACAGACAAAGTTGTTCCGTCTGGTTGAGCGAGCTGGTCGGGCGGCCGGATGGCCGGCTTGACCCAATAGAATCGCGAATGCCATATAACACGCAGTCGGTACACGGATTACAGAGTGCTGCAACATGTATTGCTGTGACTGTAGACTGTAGATGGGCTTTGACGACGGTTCGGCAGATAGTGGTTGCGCCGTCGGGGAGGCGGAAAATAATTTCTCATTTACTATCTTGGGAATAATTTTCTCTCCGCGGGGCATGAGCTTCTTTCCGGCGACAGCACTCGATGAGTAGCAGTGATGATAGCAGTTATCGTACGCGGTGTGGAAAAATTAAATTTCACTGACATTGATTACATTTGGGTTTTCTTCATCGTGACTTCTAGTTGTTTTTTCGTCTATCTGGCTCTTGGTGATTGAGGATGTTGTTATTGCCTTCATGCCATTACGGCAATACATGGTGACCCGACTTGGTGGAGGTAGCTAGCTGATGTCAGGTAGAAATTGCTGTGCTAATGGGGGATAAGAGGTTATGGAGCAATCTATTCGATTGAGTGATTTACTAGTAGAGACGAAAATCCCACGACCTGCGGTAGGGTGTGGAAAGTTGAAGAAGATTGAGGCTTGCAAGCAGAGTGGATCGTTTCACTTTTGCTTTTCTGTTGAGGTAGTCAAGTGCCCCAATGTGGTGGATTTCGGGTGAGTTTAGGGGGATTCAAAGTCATTTTTTTGAATGTGTAAATAATATGCATAACACAAAAATTGTTTATGTTTTAATAATTTATTTATAGTTAATTTGAACAGATTTTCGATTAGGACTAAAGTATTTCACTTTTATTTTCATTAATCCTGGGTTCTTTCTTTTAGGATATTTTCGATATAAACTAAATTAAAAATTATGGAATTTACTTTTGCTCAAGTAATGCAATGTAATTCATGTTGAGTGTATAGTCTTCGGATCTCACGTAGTCTCAACAATAATTCGTGTCATACTACTTCCATAAGGTCTTAACATTTTTACATGAACCCGATTTCTAAGCAACATCAGCGATGCCTATGAAGCTCAACGCAACTTCACTTAAAAACATTTAACGGATTAGCGACATGGTCAAGTAATTAGTTTAACGGCTGCTTATAAGGCAATGTTATATCCATTACGGGTTACGTACTATTGGCGTATGAATAAAATAATAATAAATCCATTGTTTTTGTGTTTATTTCAAGGCTTAATTTAACATGGTCCAGATTTCGGGTGGTGTTGTTCTATAATTTGGTCATTTCTACAATGTTTTTCTCAAAAAGCGTGTCATCTATATACGCATAAAATATAAATTGGGTAACAATATCGAAATGTCAAATGTTGTTGACTTTTGTGACATTTGCGGAGTTGAGTCATTGGAAATTGAATCATGGAGCGACACAAAGAAACTACAAAGCAACGAGCTGAGGATAAATCCTGGCAAAGCGAAGCTCTCTTTATAAAAACAACTTGCAAAGCGATTTAACGATTTTGAACAAGTGAATTGAAATGTGTCAACAAATACAAGAAAGAAAAAAAAAATCGGTCGTATTATCAGGTTGGCAACTAAGTAATTGCCGATTTCACGCGTAGATGTCTTTGGCGATAAGTTCTGATGGCTTCTGTCAATGACATCTTTTTTTCCTTTTGACATCTGTTAAGCGTCAGTGTTGCAAAATGCAGCATGACTACGCAAATCCGTATCACGTAAATTGCATTGAATTTGATTTTACTGATAATAATGGCTTTTTCGATGTTCTGGCAATTTTTTTATTTGACAACCAATACATTTTGGTCCTTCGAGCCGGTTTACGGCATCCTTAACAGTGTTAAAACCTAGATTTATTTGTTTTCGAGTTGGCTGGAACTGCGACTGTTGGAATATCTGAAGCTGGTTATCGAGAGTGTTCTGGAGCAACGCATAACAACAGGTGTGTGGTTTTCATAATCCATTAAATAATTTAAACAAATAAAATATAAAGCCCTTTTAAAGTGAATTGCGTATTTATTAAATTAAAAATGTCGGGCTTGTGTGTGTGTTCTTATATTCGTGATGAGTAAAGTAAAGATGAGCAATCTAATTGACGCAGCGCAAACGATCGAGCTAGAATTAGTAAACGATCACAAGTCATATTTCGCTCTTAGTGGTGCTAGTAGTGCTAGTAAGACACTTGTCAGCAAACAGCTGACAGACGAATTTGGTGTTGGTTGTCAAGCAATTCTTTGGATTGTTTCTCTTTCTCATTAGCTGTTAGCGACAACGGTTAACAAATTAATAACCAATGAACATCTAAAGAATCAACGTGAATAAAACGAATATTTAAGTACAATTAAAAAGGAGAGTTTTGGCTTCTCGATATTATAGTGGTTAGTATTCCCGCCAGTCACGCGGAGGACCGGGGTTCGATTCTCTGTCGGGGAGCCTCTGGCACAAGACTAATAACCTTGCCCGAAAAAAAAACCATTATGGAAAATTTTACAAGGCTCAGGACTTGCTAAATAAGGCCAAGACCGGTTCCCGGTTGTAGTGCCGATGATGATGATGAAAAAGGAGAGTTATTATTGGAGTCAGCTGAATTATTCTTGAGGTCCTGCTGACATCATTTCTCTGGCACGCAGGTACTCGTTTTCAAGTAAATACCTTTAAAAACAATTGTTTCAGTCAGCGGCAATGACCATCGTTGCCCGCCATGAGACCAGAGCAGTGTTCCTGACGCCAGTTCTTTGGCCCATCAACCCGATACCTTTGCTGGTGGACAATTGTTAAAAACAAAGATTTTGGTCCGAAGAAGTGCTGTCAAATCAGCCCCGACGCCCCCATCTGGTCGTCGGAGCTCAAACTTCGTGTTGGCCTCTCGATTGCCAGCGCATTTTGGTCCTGCGAGCCGGATCCAGACTGTGGATCCAATCCACTGCTGCCGGGTTCGCGGCGTAATACAGAGTTGTCCCAACTGTAGCTACATTACTGCCGCCAGGCTGTGGTGCATAATCGATCTGCCCCCAGTGCAGCTACACTTCTACCACACCGCGACCAGTTCGCGGCGCCATCGAGGAATCCATACTGTGGAGTCAGTCTATCGCCGTTCAGTCGTGGGGCAAGAGGCATCCTAGTTAGGCTCAACTAACGCCGCCCCAGTTCGCGTCGCAACAGCTTTGCAGACGGCCGTAAGTTCACGGCAATGCAAAGGATCCATCTGTGGATCAGACGCAATCGCTGTGCATTAACGCCACCAAATCAGTGACACATCAATGAGCTGCCCCCAGTGCAGCTACCTTAACGCCGCCAAGTTCGTGGCGCAACAAGATACCGCTGCCAAGTTCGCAGCCCCAAGGTCCAGCCTAAGGACCAGCTGCCAGGATAGTGGGCAACAACGAGCTGCCCTAAGTACAGCTACTTTACCACCGCCCGGCCCTCCACAGTGGTTAGTGGCGTGTCAACGAGCTGCCCCCAGCGCAGCTACATTCGCACCACCCACCACAGCTCAGTGTTGTATCGACGTGCTGCCCCCAGCGCAGCTACGTCACCACCATCAACCACAGGTACATCTTTCCATTGAAAAATCATTACAGTAATTGATTCCAGCGAACGGAATCAACATCGTTCGACCACACAGCGACCAGTTTGCGGGGCAACCGCCAGTTCGATGCAAAGGTCCAGCCTAAGGACCAACCGCCGTCAATCGCGGCAGACAGAGGATCCAGACGTACGGATCAACCGCGACCAAGTTCGCGGCGCCACTGCAAGGGATCCAGATTGTGGATCCATACCACCGCCCTGTTCGCGGCGCAACCGACCGACCACCGCCAAGTTCGTGGCGCAACAAGAAGCTGCCCCTAGCGCAGCTACCTTACTACCACACCGCGACCAGTTCGCGGCGCACGCAATCGAGGATCCAGATCTGTGGATCGGCTACCACCGCGTAGTTCGCGGTGCAGCCCGGGATCCAATAGTCCAGCCATACCAGCGCCAAGTTCGCGGCGAACCATGCAAAGGATCCAGACGTAAGGATCAACCGCTGCCAAGTTCGTGGCAATCACCGGCATATTAGAAAGTCCAGCCTAAGGACAGTATATGGAGTCCCTATCGTTCCACAACTTAAAAGATTTGTACTACATGTACTTGTGGCGGTGCCGCCAAACCCCACGGTACACTTACCTAAAAACCCCCATAACCTCATCCCAAGTCGCATAAGTTTTGCTAATGCAATCGCATTAAGCACCTGAAAATGCTTCACGCATTAATTAGATAAAATCTATAATCTTAAAGTCGCCGTAAAGAAAACTTACCTTTTCATGCATCACTTCGCATACAATTTTTCGTAAGATTTCTTTCTTTGCTTATCTGGAATTAAACTAATTCGGCACCTTCGATACCAGACAAATTTCTGTATACAAAATGATTCGATTTGCATACAATGCAACCGCCATGACAGGGACCACAAATATTGCGCCGTCTATTTTCCAACTTCGCCATGTCTACGATAAATTTCTTTACGTACACATTGGCCGGCGACCCTTTTCTCCCAGCAATAAAATTCCCTAACTCGCACAATGTGAAAACAAAAGCAAATACATGCATCTAGCGTGCCATAAAGCCAATTTCTTCGCATGTGCTCATGTATACAATTCGATCCCTTTAGCATCACCAGCGATACACATTTCCCATTGTGTAAATAGAAAAACCATTAGCACTTCTTCCTAATGGCGATACATTTACTTACGTATATCATTGCACTGGTAGAGTGCTTGTCCTTGGTGGTCGCTCCTTTAACAGAAACGTTTTTTCCCTCTCTTCACTTGTCTTAACTCTAACCTAGGATGGAATTCATGTCAGAGTTCTATCCTCGGTGAGTCGTTTTACATCAGCAGACCAAAACGGTCACGCGTCGCTCCCGCTCCCCGTTTCGCACCACGGGGACGCGCACATAACCGGAGTCGTGAGACTATGTCAAGTGATCTATCCTCGAATAGAAACAGCCTTTTCGAGATGCCAGTATTGCAATAGCTATGTGTGGAGAAAATCTCGTTTGTTACCTATTCTCGTGAAATTGGTGTTAAGGCGGTGTTTGGTATATCTTTGTGGTACTGTTTGTGTTTGTTTTCTTTTTCGCTGTACAACGATTTAATATTAAAAAAAAATAATAATTTTCAAAGCTGTGGATCATGTCAAGTTAACAAAAGAGTTCTTATAATTTGGAATAAACAATTATACAGCAACGTGTTATACCATAAACAAAACAATAAAGAACCTCTCCAGAATAAATAATAATGTGTTTTAATTGTTATCTGTGGGCAGTGTTTTGTTCTTTGCATTCGCTTGTGGACAAACGTGGCGGTGTCGCTGAATTTGTTTCGTTCTTTTTGATCAACGGTGGACCGAACCCGGTGAAACATTTAATGGAAGTAGTGAGTGAGACGAAGCAGAACTCTCGCCCATGCTGGCCTCGCGACTTCGCACCCCACATACTCATCCGAGTTAAAGTCCCATCTAGCGACCACCGAAGGCATGAGCCAAACACTCAACAGTTCAGCAGTGGCATTTAAGGCTCCAGTAGTTGAATTAAAACTTCCCGCGATTAAAATTCCGACTTTTTCAGGCTCATATCAACTGTGGCCTGTATTTAAAAGCCTTTTTGAAAGTCTGGTGCCAAAAAATTCATCCATTTCTGGTGTTCAAAAGCGTCACTATTTAAAGGCTAATTTAAGCGGTGAGGCCGAAAGAATACTCAGAAACACTGCCATCAACGATGGTAATTTTGAATCCGCTTGGGCAACCCTGGTAAAACGTTAACAGAGGGTAAGATGGTTAAAGATTATTATTTTATGATTATTAACCAATTTAGATTGCTCTTCGACCAACCAAAGCTTGCTCAAGCATCGCCCGATGGCCTCAAACTCCTCTTAGATACCACAAAGCTGTCTCTAGAACATTTAGGAGTTCCTGTTAAATCTTGGGAGAACGTTTTAATTTCCCATACAGTGCAGAAACTACCACATACTGTTCGAGGTTATTGGGACTCTCATATAGCTTGTTATGTTGACTATCCGACCCACAGCATCCTGGAAGACTTCTTCTTAATGAGGGCAAGAACCTTGGAAGTTATAGGCCCATCCTCCTCAGGTACATCTCAAAAACGGCAACGAAGCACGTGTTGAACACAGTCCACTCACTTAACCCCACCATTGGCAAATGTTCAATGTGTCAGGGGTCGCACTTCATTAGGAATTGCTACAAATTCAAGGCATTGAATCCAAAAAAAGCAAGAAGTTGTTAGAAAAGGCAAACTGTGTTTTAACTGCCTTTCAGATGCACATACTGCGCACAGTTGCACTATCATGTTCACGTGTTTGACATGCAAAAGGAAACATCATTCGTTACTGTACATAACCGACTCTGCTAACGAAAGCATGTTAATGAACCACGTTCAACGGTGGCTACCCAGTCACCACCTCAATCCACGTCCTCTTCCACTCAACACGTGCAATTGAAACAGGCTCAGAATCCTGTGTCCTCCTCCAGGACTGCTTCAGTACATAACACGTCATCATCGTCATCATCATCATCATCATCATCGGCACTACAACCGAGAGCCGGTCTTGGCCTTATTTAGCAAGTCCTGAGGCTACATAACACGTACAGAGCCGAAAACCATAAGGTATAAACGATTCCTCTGGCTACTGCGTTAGTTAAGGTCTTCCCAACCGTTGGGCAACCTGTGCTGCTGAGAGCATTACTCGATCCTGGAGCGAAGGCTTCTTTCATCTCTAAGTCTGCCATACAAGTGCTGAGACTACAGATGGAAAGGAATTACGTTAACATCCGAGGCGTTGGAGGAGCTAATACGAGTGTATCTAGGCATGCGGTTTCCCTCACTATACATTCGAATGTCAACAAGGATTTCAACATTCAACTGAAAGCTTTGGTCCTACCCAAGCTTACATCTATGCTCCAGACGCATAATATATCTTGTGATAACTAGCGTCACATCAAAAATCTTCAACTTCCGGACCCATCGTTCCATAAACCAAGTAAGGTCGACATTTTGCTTGGTAGCGATGTGTATGCAGCCATTCTACTAGAAGGGATTATCAAGGGATCACCAGGGACCCCCGTGGCCCACCAGACAGAACTTGGCTGGGTGCTTTCGGGCGGCGTTAATTTCAAGGTCCCACCAATAATAACATTTCTTCATACAACCACTGAGAGTCCTAACTTGGAAAACATCATGCAAGGGTTCTGGGAACGCGAAGAAGTGGGTAGAAGAAAACCGCTGTCAATAAAGGATGAACAATGTGAAACACATTTCTATAGAACTCATCCAGCAGTTCAATATTCAGCCCATGTTCCTGTCACAGCACATGCAACATCAACAATCTAAGCAGCAGCAAGCACATTTTAATGATAATCATCATGAAGAGGATGTGGCTTCACAAACAACAACTACGCCTCATGGCCGTAGTACAGGCTCATCAAATAAGGATTGGGTTCAACGATGTCGACGGCGGAATTTCGAATCGGGTGATGGAAACTACAATTCAAATTCTAGAGTAACCACTAATACTGGTGGACTAATTTCCACGAACCAGTGTCAAGGGAACAATATAAATAATTCTGGACTTATACGAAATTCATCATCCTGCAAGCCGAAACGGTCCAGTCAGTAATACCTGAACCAGCTAGAATTTCTACACCGGTTACTCTGCAAAATGTGATGTCAGGTCTACAACAGACCAGAAATGTTAACATTTGCGGAGGTGTCCCACAAGTACAAACAAGGACGCACGAGATTTCCATACATGAGATGAAAATTCGGAAACCTAAACCGCGTAAAAAGAAGAGACAAACAAATCCTCATCCTGTGGGTGTATTTTAGTGATAATAATGGCTTTTTCGATGTCCTGGCAATGCTTTTTTATTTGACAACCAAGGCACCAGGATGACAATACCATGAGACTTGATGGAAAAATATGTATATTGGAAATGACAAGAATTATAAATTGAATTTGAATTGTGTATTTTAAAGTTTAGGCAAATTAAATACAAGTGAGAGTTGAAATTCAAGATGTATCATAGTCAGTCATGCTTTGGTTTACCAGCAAATTGCCCGTATTTTTGTGAAAAGGTAATAGTTTGGTGTTCGTTTTAATATGGAGTTCAAAAACGAGCATTTTCGTCATATTTTACTTTTTTATTTCCGTAAAGGAAAGAACGCAGCGTAAGCTGCTAAAAAGTTTCGTGATGTATACGGTGAGAAAGCCTTAAAAGAAAGACAGTGCGGAATTAGTTTGACAAATTTCGTTCCGGATATTTTTCACTGAAAGATGAACAACGATTAGGTCGGTCAGGTGAGTTTGATGATGATCAAATTCATGTCAGAATCGAGTCGGATCGCCATGTAACTGCACAAGAGATAGCAAAAAAGTTAACTGTGCCACATACAGCGATTGAGAAACATTAAAAACATATGAAACTTGTTAAAAAGCTGGATGTTTGGGTTCTACATGATTTGAAAGAAATTCATTTAACGAAGCTCATTAACGCTTCCGATTTGCATTTTAGACGCAATGAATCCGGCCCTTTTTTTGAAACGAATCATCAGTGTATTCGAGGGATCAGTCTCGATTGGCGTCCGAAGCGGTAGGACGCCAATAAATAAAATTAAACCAAATAAATTTAAACTCGACAGACAAAAATTGCATTTTTAATTAAAACCTGGCCGATTACCGGGCCATAGTAAACAATCGGTAGCTGCTCTTCCCTCAAGGTTTGAGGAAGCATGGCAGCAACCGAAACGGGTCCCCTCAGGAGCTGTCCTAAAGAGATCCCTCGTCCTTTTCAGGACCAGACACGCTCCCTGAGAGAAGGACCACTACAAAAATGGTGGCAACGGTTTGGGATCCCAACATCCCCTACCAATAAAATAAAAAATAAATGAGCAGTGGATCGGACTGATTCATTCAACCCCTACAAAGAAGACTGATGGCAGCGGAGTGCACTTGAGGTGTTAGAAATACAGCACAAGGCATGGTATAAGCAAAAGCAGAGAGACGGAGATCATGAATGGGATAACCATCCCCTATGCGAAGGAAATACGACAACATCCTTTTACAATAAAATAAGGAACGAGCGTGTTAGTGACTGGATGCTAACATTTAGTTGGAGCGAGACAATAGTGGCCTTCAACAACTTCAACAACTACATCATCAGCGAGGAAGCGTAAAACATTCCCTAACAAGCGGAGGAGCTAACAAAACCAGGGTACTCAAATCATTGAGATTTACGTCAACACATACACAATTACATGCCATATCGCAACATCGCAACAGTACGAACAGTCAATATTGCTGTAGTACTCAGCATCAGCAATACACCCAACAACAGCAATCACAGCGATGACTTCAGGAGACCAACAACAACTAGGCTAATCTTCAACAAAGCAAGAGTCAAATACTCATCAACGAAGCCTGAAACATAACAAAGGAAGATCACAGGTATTTATATCCATTTTTATTTTGGACAAAGAGAACCCCAAAATAAATTTAAATTTATATACACATTTTTATACATTTAAAAATTCATTTAAAAAGAAGGGGCCCCAGAGAACCCCCAAAACAAATTAAATTATGGAAAAATAAATCAAAGGGGATATTGAGATGTGAAATTTTTCGAAAACTTTATTTTTTTAAGGAAAAAACAAACGTGTTCATTTTAAGGGTACAATAAGGTAACCGATTTAAACATTTTTTACATACACATAAATATACATATATTTTTCTATCAACTTAAATTACTTGGAGAAGACTCTTCATATCGTTAGCAAAACCTAGGCAGGAAACCCTCGACTCTGTCCTTAGCATCATTTGTGGGTTCTCCACTTGTTAGTTTGTTGGGTTCTTCTTCTTACTTTTGGCGTTTTCCACAGAATTGATTCCTCCTTCCTTTTAGGATTGCTCCACTTGGGTTCGAGAAGTCTTTTTCCTTACCCTTTGCCTTTGGGAAGCTGTGCACATATGGGAAAAATCTTATCTAAAACGAACACGCGACTCGAATATTTGAAGCGCGAGTTAACGATTCACACAAACCCCAAGATAAGGAAATATCTACACTTGCAGATAACCATGGGAACATAGCGATAAGCCGCACAAGAACGAACCATGGGAACATCAAAGATAAGCCGCACACACACGAACCATGAGAACATCAAAGATAAGCCGCACAAGCAACCGTGGGAGTATCGAGATGTGTCGAACTTAGACTTAGGTATAAATATGAATGAAATTCAGTTAACAGGCAGTTTATAATCTAGGATAGATAGATAAAGTTATATTATCCAATAAAGGACTATAAGTCTTTGGAAAATAACCTTGTTTTACTATCCAGTAAATTAACCAAAATATTAACTGGCGATCCTGCCAGGAGGTTAACAAATCAACACATCTTCTTAAATTAAAGGCACATACGAATGCAGAAATAGGGAGACGATAACCGATAACCTCCAGTGAGCGGACCAACCCACGGACATAAATTAGTATAGCTGATCCAGTTCCGGACAACAGGAAACAAGTTAACGTATTAACTCACGCATAACATCTTCATGGCAGATTAAATTAAATGAAGTTCCAGAAAGTGAAAAGAAGACTACCCCTGCAACCCCGTATTGACGACAATTCGTCCGACGAAGATTCAACTGAAGATTTGAACCAAAAATCAACCAGCACCATGGCAAACAACAATAATATAGTGAAAATGGAAGCAGAGATGACCTTTATGAAACAAGGTTTCATCGCAATGCAGCAACAAATGCAAGGCTTGATGACGCAGCTCGAGAATTCTATGTCCCAAGCAAGAATTTCAATCACGGAGTACGAAGATACACCGATTGTACTTAACAAACCCGAAGATGTGCAACTCAAAATGTTCGAGACATTGCCAGAGTTTAATGGTGATGTGAATAAATACACAGCATGGCGGAGGAGAGCTAAAAATTTGATGGACGCCATTACCCCGTTCATGAAGTATCCTATTTATGGAGCAGCCCTAAACATAGTGTTTAATAAAATAACTGGAGAAGCTGCAACAGTGTTAGAGAATAATAACACCAAAATCAACTTTAATGCTATAATAGATCGACTGGATGCAACATACAGTGACATTCGCCCATTATTCGTATTGGAAGCTGAAATGAGCAGAATCAGGCAAGGAAGCAAATCCCTAACAGCATACTACGATGAGATCCACCGAGCATTAAACCTGATAGTGACAAAACTACAAGCCGAATACAGAGTCGCAGAAACTAGAAGATCCTTCGTAGAAAAGGCAGAAAAAGATGCAGCCAGAGTATTCATGGATGGACTCAACAATCTCGACGCCCGAAGCGCAGTATTTGCATATAGAAATGCCACCCTATCTGAAGCATACGGCATCGCATTGACTGTTCAACATACAAGTCAATATAGTAAAATCGCTCCGAATTTCACGTACAGACATCAAGCACCACACGCAAGTAAACCCAGAGCAATGTCGCATCAGCCCCATCATCGTGTGCAACAGCAAGAACAACCTATGGACATCGACTCAACTATTCGAGACATGCGACGATACCCAAATCCATTCAGGCCACAGCCCCATCGACCGCCACACCTATATCAACATGAGAGTCAACCAATGAAGAGATGGCAACCACCGTCATTCAACAATCACAAGCAACAACGTATCAACAAGTCACAACAATCTAAGAACGAAGACGAAGACGACAGCAGCATTTATCCAGAACCGGATCAGCAAACGGTAAATAGTATTAAGACCGAATCTTTAAAACTGGTAGACGGGTTGCCCACCCTCATATTAAAAGGTCAAAAATCAGGAAGACAATTCAAAATCCTGATTGACAGTGGCGCAACCCATAATTATATTAATCCCAAATGTGAATTATCTGATAGAATTAAGATTAAACCAATTAGAGTTAAGTCAATTCATGCAACTTCATACTTGGACACTAAACGAATTGTGCCGATATTCGACAGAGAAATAACATTTTACGAATTACCAATGGAAATTTATGATATGATATTAGGATGGGAAGGTATAACAAAGTTAGGCAGGATGATAGATCCCGAGAATATGACATTCAAGTTAGTAAAGGAAGAAAAAGGATCTCGAATTAACTACATAGTAGGCAACGAGAAATATAAAGACGAGATAGAAAGATTAATCAGGGAAAATAATGGCATAGGACCACTACCCTTTACAACTACGATAGAAGCAACAGTTAGAACGAAAAGTGAGGAACCGATATGGACAAAACAATATCCATATCCTATCGCAGACAATGAATTCGTGAACAAAGAAATTCAGAAGCTATTAAAAGAAGGAATAATTAGAAGAAGTGTTTCACCATATAACTCACCTATATGGACAGTACCCAAAAAAGGTTTTGATGAATTAGGCAAACCGAAGAAACGAATGGTCATAGACTTCCATAAATTAAACTCAAATACTATTACTGATCGATACATCATTCCAGACGTAAACATGACCATATTAAACTTAGGAAAGGCAAAATATTTTACCACTCTTGATTTGGAATCAGGATTCCATCAAATCAAAATTGCTGAGAAAGATTGTGAAAAAACAGCTTTCTGCGTTAACGGAGGAAAATACGAATTCGTACGAATGCCTTTCGGTCTAAAGAATGCACCATCAATCTTTCAGAGATGTGTAGATGACATATTACGTGAATTCATAGGTAAATTCGCATATGTGTACATCGATGACGTGTTAATATATTCTTCATCTGAAGAAGAACACATGCAACACATCAGAACAATTTTCGAAGCCTTAAATGAAGCAACATTAAAAGTATCTGCCGAAAAATCGAAGTTCTTTCAAACTGAAGTAGAATATTTAGGTCATATTATCAAACATAATAGAATTTCTACAAACCCTGAGAAAGTTCAAACAATCAATAAATATCCGATACCAACAACTCTGAAAGAACTAAGAGGATTTTTAGGATTAACAGGGTACTATAGAAAGTTTATAAAAGGATATGCAGCCATAGCCAAACCTTTAACAATTCATTTAAGAGGAAATAATGCACAAGTAGATAAAAACAAAAGTAAGAATACTGAAATTGAATTAGATGAACCAGCCACAAAAGCCATAGATAGTTTGAAAGCACACCTTCGTGAACAGGTAGAATTGTTTCAACCAGATTACAAGAAACCTTTTGAACTGACCACCGATGCATCCAACGTAGCTATTGGAGCTGTACTCAGTCAAAATGGGAAACCGATACATTTTTTATCAAGAACACTCAGTAAAACGGAAGAAAAGTATAGTACTAACGAAAAGGAACTTCTAGCCATAATTTGGGCTTTACAGAAATTGAGAAATTATATTTATGGACTAGCTGACCTTACGATCTACACAGATCATCAATCTTTAACTTTTGCTATTTCCGATAAAAATCCAAATAATAAATTAATGAGATGGAAAGGAATTATAGAGGACTTTGGAGCAAAACTGGTATATAAACCAGGAAAACAGAATGTAGTCGCTGACGCTTTGTCCAGACAACAGATAAATTCTTCATTACTATCCTCAGAACATTCTACAGATAGCTCAGCAAATGAAAAATTAAAAACACTTACTCAACCATTTAATTCATATGGCGTACAACTAAGGATACTTTACGATAAGGAGAAAAACGAAATTATTACGACGAACCCATTTCCCAAGAAAACCAGATACATAATAAAATTTAATGACGAACGACAACTAACAAACATGTTAAGAGGAATTTTAGATCCCAATAGAGTGACCGCAGTAAAAATAGGATACGAATTGTTACACAGAATCAAACCAATTTTAACAGAGGTTTTTTCTCACTACAAATTTGTATTAACTCCTAACGAATTAGAAGATGTAACAGATATTAACCAGCAAATGAAAATAATAGAAACTATTCATAACAGAGCTCATAGAGGTTATAAGAATAACGTCCAAGAGATCATGGAAAAATACTATTGGCCAGAAGTTAAAGTTAACTGTAAAACTTTTAACAAAAAATGCACAGCATGCCTATTCGGTAGGTATGAAAGAAACCCAACTAAACAGCCTTTAAGAGATTCAGAAATCCCAGGAAAACCCGGAGAATACATTCATGCTGATTTGTATTTCAACGACAAAAGAACATACTTAACATTAATAGACAAATTCTCGAAATACATAGTTATCAGAGAATGCGACACCAGAGAAAGAATGGACCTAAAGTTAGAGGAATGTCTGACAAACAATTTTCCCACATGCAAACGACTTATGACCGATAACGAACCATGCTTAAATACCGCAATGGTCAAACAAATGTGTATAAAAAGAGCCATTCAAAAAATTGAAACACCGGTGTACCGATCGACAGCAAATGGGCAAGTGGAACGGGCCCACAGTACAATTTCGGAATTGACCCGAATTTTTACAATCCAAAACGGTACTAATACAACCGAGGAAATTTTAACCGCAGTATCAGAAATTAACAACAGTATACATTCTGTTACTGGATTTAAGCCGCGAGAAATTCATTTTAACTCGATACACATTCAGCCTGAGGAAATTCACGACAAATTACAAAAAGCATCCGAAAAAACTTTAAAAAGACTCAATACCGGAACGAAAGAAAGGACATTCGAAAAAGGAGAGCAAATTTTGGTAAGAATCGCTGGATTAAGAAAGAAGAACAACGCCCGATACAGGAAACACATCGTAGACAAGGATTGTGGGGACACAATTTTAACCACAAGGGGGATAGTAATCCACAAAGACAGCATCAAGAATTACACACTGAAAAAAGATGAAGATGAAATACCTGATATTACTCGTGATTGTCGGCCTAGTAAAATCGGCCATTCAAATCGAAAACCTGAAAGGAAAGAGATACATCCTGACACCAACTGCCGACATATTCATCTTCTACAATTACAACTTCCTAGTTCATGTAACAAATCTTACAAACATTTTGAAAAATTATTAAAGACGTTAGACGTGAAAAACTCTCAGAGAAGATTCCTGTTAGAACAGATTCGCGACCAACTTCGATTAAGTAGCGGAGACAATCTTGTTAGAAACATTAGACATGAATGATGTGGCAGGGTTATTGAATGTAGAAGACAAGCAAGTTCGATTAATCAACGTACTTGAATATTCGTATATTAGCATGGCAAGAATAGATGACAGCTTCGTTACAATCTACAAATACACGCGGTAATCAAAGAATAATGTGAATTATTCAAACTCACACCAATAGGATTCCTACACGGAAAAATTAAAACAGATAATAAGATAGCGTTGTGCAGGGAATATTATGTTAGAATGAAAAATTGCGAAACTTTATTTGGGTAACTTAATTTGCCAGAATAATAAACAGGAAGATAATTGTATAGTTCGTTTAACAAATACAACATCAACATCTGATGAAACAATAGCTAAAATAAAATATGAAAACTTACACAAGAGAATTGTAAAACCTATACATAGCAAATTAACTAAAAATTGTATCAATCAAAGAAATACTGTCAAACAATAACAATTTAAGATTTTCAAATATTAACTCGATGTTTAATACCAATCGAAGAGCACCCAACTAAGAGCGCAATCATAATGTTTGTGTTGATTGTACTAATTATAACTGTAGTCATAATCATTCATAAATTTACTAAATGTATTTTAGAATTTAAGAAACAAGAAAAAAATTGAAAAGTTTGTTGAAGCATCTCATAAAGGTCAACAAAGACTCCAAGCGAAAAATCGGGACGATTTTGTTTAACACCGGGGAGAGTTAACGATTCACACAAACCCCAAGATAAGGAAATATCTACACTTGCAGATAACCATGGGAACATAGCGATAAGCCGCACAAGAACGAACCATGGGAACATCAAAGATAAGCCGCACACACACGAACCATGAGAACATCAAAGATAAGCCGCACAAGCAACCGTGGGAGTATCGAGATGTGTCGAACTTAGACTTAGGTATAAATATGAATGAAATTCAGTTAACAGGCAGTTTATAATCTAGGATAGATAGATAAAGTTATATTATCCAATAAAGGACTATAAGTCTTTGGAAAATAACCTTGTTTTACTATCCAGTAAATTAACCAAAATATTAACTCGCGCGAAACTATTATGTAACCAATAATGAAGGTTATTATCGGATTGAAAGATATTTTGGATTTCGTACCGGTGTTTAACGGTAACCCAGACGAACTCGATGATTTCATTTCTCGCGGGGATATTATTTTTCACAGGCACGGGACGACAGTCAGCATGCTTTTTATCTGAACGGGGTAAAAACCAGACTGCAGGGGCCAGCATACGACCACATCCGACATAAGGTCATTTCAACCTGGAATGATCTTGCTTCGGAATTGAAGGAAGAATTTAAAATTCTCACCTCTAGGTCAGTGGCAGAAAACAGTCTGGTGACAGCGAAGCAAGATAGCAAGGAAAATGTGAAGAAGTTTGCAAACAGACTCACACACCTCTTGCATCTGCTGGACAAGGCCGCGTTTGAAAGCACTGTCGATCCTGCGGTGCGAACATATCTCCTCGAAGAAAATAAAAAGCTCACCTTGCATACTTTTGAAGATGGTCTTAGGGATCCCCATTTAAAATTTCTAGTTAAAGCACGAGGTACCCTAAACCTTAGAGCAGCAATCAATTATGCTCTCGAGCAGGCCCTACGACTAGGCAATGATACATTGAAATTTGCTAATAAATCCAAATATAGCCAACCACCAATTTGCCAATCGTGCAATAGGTCTGGTCATACTTCTGCGACATGTCGTCGAAATGAAAATGGTTGTAATGCCATTTCCCAAATTAAAGCAGAGGTTGAACGCCTCCAATGCACAGAGCGCAACAAATTCAACCATTCCGAAGCGCAATGCAGGGCAAAAGTTACCCACTTACATGTTCAAAGCCCAATTAATAATAAACATTATTTTAGAACTCAGCCCACTTCTACCGAAAACGGTTGGAGAAGTGGAGTATTAACGAAAACGAACAGGGTGCAATTAATTAAAAATGATTCGGAGAAACAAAATACGGGAAAATTTGAACAAACAGCGCTAGAATCTAAGGGTATAAACAACAAGGTGTCATCTACGGATGAAATTGGCATAAGGGATAATAGGAACACAAGCCAGAGGCAGGACGATTTAGCTGCTCCTGAAATAGAGGAGGTATTGGCCAAAGATCGTGCTCAGCAGTCGACATTTGAATCCGTTTGTCTACGGGCCGGATCTGATTATTCTACAAAAACCCCTGAAAATACTATTCTAACACCTCCCTCTAGTTTCATATTCTTAAATGCTCCGACTTCTAGCATCGTCACGTGCAACCTCATAGAGCACAAACAGAAAATCCCGGCAAAGTGTAAGCCTGAGGAGCAAGAACTCCCAGTAAACTGTAAGCTCGAGGAACAAAAACTTTCAGCTAAGTGTAAGCCTGCGCAACAAAGGGTCCCAGCAGAATGTAAGCTTGAAAAACCACAAGAACTCCCAGCATCCAATAAGCCTGAGGAACAAAGATTCCTAGCCAAGAGTAAGACTGTGGAACAAGAAGTCACAGTAGAATATGAGCCTGTAAATAACAGCTATATCAAATTGCCCTCTTTAAATCACTTGTTTGTCCGCATCGTCTCCCTCGTTACTCTCATTTTTCAAACCTTAAAATTGATTGTACAAATGAAACTTAAAAATAAACAAATTAACAAAATCCCATTTACAAATGAAACAAACGTTGATCTTCCAAAATCGATTTTGAATTCTACATCCTTCAAAATAATTTTCATAGATGGATTTACTGCTCAAACTTTGAAAAATGTCACACAACCCAACCCTAAGAAAACATGGAAAATTTTTCACAAATTTAAAGATAAACAAATGGATTTTCCTTTATTATTCAAAAATATATGTATAGGTGTATGAACATAAAACTAAAACACAAATTCTCACATTATTAATTTAAAAAAAAAAAACTATGTAAATTAAATATACTCACAAGAAATATATAATTAATAATATTTAATTCCCCTTTTAACAATTTATTGTACAAAAACAATATAGATACATATATATAATAACGCAAATAAATAAAATAAAACAACCAACTTTAGAAAATGTATGTATCTAAAAAAAAAATGTCTATACTAAACAAAGAAAATTTATAAATAATACCAGAGTATTAACAATTCAGGAGATAATAAGCAAAATATAACAGAAATAAATCTCCGCAACTTCATATTATTAACACATAAATATGAAACAAATACGAACTCCCTCAATAAAATAATTTTGTAAATATTATACAATATTTTAATTAATTGCCATTAACTTAAAATTTAAATAAATGAACAAAAATGTTTTAATAATAAATGATCTTAATTTGTAAATAAAAAACATATATAATTCTAAGTTTAAAAAAAATTTTTTTTAACTAAACAAAACAAAATCTATGAAATAAACAATATTAAATAGAAATATAATAATTTCAAATAACTATGTAACATTCTTTAATTAACCAAATTACATATATCCTAAGAAAAATAAGGAACTAACTTTTTTTAGTTTAACTCAAAACAAACTTAAAAATTTAGAATTCAATCTTTCTTTATAATACATGGAAAAAAACATAAATATGGTCCTCAAAATGAAACAGAAATATATTCTGTAGATAATGTAAATTCCTATATATCACACAAGTTGTAATACAGTACACTTTTAAGGCTTACCTATAATTTATCTGTAGCACAAATAGAATTTAATCTTTTAATTAAAATAAACTTATTTTATAAAAATAATTCACAATTGTTATTAAATATATTGAAAAAACAAAAAAACACTGTAAATAGGATTATTAATATATGTAACTTAAAAATGTACTTATATACACGAAAAGAAAAATTGTTAATTTAAGCTTTTAGTTTAACATATAATCTTAGATTTTCTAAAAACATAACAAAACATTGAAGAACGCTCTACCGTAAGCTACAGAATTAATACAAAATTTTGAATAATACTTAAAAACAAGACAAAAAAAAAAATTGAAAAAGAAACAAGCAATTCTAACTGAAACAAAAATGTTAAGTTTTTAAATCCAAATTATGTAAGGAATCATGATGACATCGCCCTTCACCTTTTATCGCGTCACTCCTAGAAAATTAATCTCTTACAGATTAATTTTTTCTTGAAGGAGGGGAGGATGTAGTGCTCTAAAAAGCCCTACCACCTTTTTCCCCCATTCCTACATCTGAAATCCTATCAAAACCCGAATTAACTCAAACATGATCCAAAATTCGCAATAAACGAATCAAATATTCGTTTATCGCCTAACATTTGCCCCCACGGCATAATTATAAGCAAAATCCCAAATTAAAATCAAACTCACAATAAATGAATCTAATATTCGTTTATTGTTCTACATTTGCTCCACGGCATCATCAAAACTCAAAATCCAGAGATCATTATCTCTATTTGGAAAAATTCTTAAGAAATTGAACAAACAAAAACCCAAAACCAGATACATATCGACATCTGCGAAATAGTTTCGTACGATTTCAAGAAATTGAATTCGTATCTTAAATAAACACTGAGCATCTCACTCAGGATTCCAAAATCGGGATTTTTGTAGGAAATTGTGTATTTTCGAGATACAAATTTCGATTTGTTTCTCTTTATAAGGGCGATGGATTTTGTATTCGAGGGATCAGTCTCGATTGGCGTCCGAAGCGGTAGGACGCCAATAAATAACATTAAACCAAATAAATTTAAACTCGACAGACAGAAATTGCATTTTTAGTTAAAACCTGGCCGATTTCCGGGCCATAGTAAACAATCGGTAGCTGCTCTTCCCTCAAGGTTTGAGGAAGCACGGCAGCAACCGCAACGGGTCCCCTCAGGAGCTGTCCTAAAGAGATCCCTCGTCTTTTTCAGGACCAGACACGCTCCCTGAGAGAAGGACCACTACATCAGTGGCGATGAAAAATGGGTTGTTTACAGCAACGCCAATCGAAAACGATCTTAGTCCAGGCTTGATGAGTCATCTTTGGTCACTCGCCAAAAATTATTGGAGCTTGGTTGGAAATTGAGGTTAGATCCACCCTATAGCCGGACCTTCTTCCATGAGACTACAATTTATTTTGATCTTTGCAAGACAATTCGGACGATAAAACTTTCAATGATGATGACGCTGTGAAATAGCACTTGATTCAGTTTGCTGCTGATGAAGATCAGAAGTTCTATGAACGTGGAATTATGCAGTTGCCAGAAAGATGGCAAAAGGTCATCGAAAAAATGGATGATATGTTGATTATAGTTTATTCGTTGTATTTAAAAAAATGCGTTTATTTATCTGAAAAATTCGACCTCATAGTAACAAGGAACAAAATACAAGGAGCCAAAATGTCAGCAGTCTGAACTGACCTGGGTACCACATGTTCCTGCGCTGGAATGTTCGAACATGGAAAAGACAAAATCATCGCTAACAACCAAGAAAATCGAACAACATCCAGTTACGTGGCATTCACCGATTTGGAACGTCTGACTGGAGCGAACTCAACGCTGGTTGATACCACATCAGTTCCGCCTCAACTTGAGCGTATGCAGCACACCACGAGCCAGATTTACTTCCAAACGCGTAATGTTGCCCGCGCATTCAAGGAGCTAAACGCAAACAAATCCGCTAGTCCGGGTGGAATTCCCCCAATTCTGTTGAAGATATCTTCCTCTTCACTCGCTAAGCCACTGCGAAAACTTTTCCATTTGTCTCATCCTAATGACCTTAAATAGATTCTACTGGCCATTTCCCAAATAGATGGAAGTCAGCAAACAGTCAGCCAATTCCCAAAAAGGGTAACAAATCGTCTCACACTTCTCCTTTCGTCCCATAGCACTAACTTCTATTCTCTCGAAGATAATGGGATCACTTATCATTCGTCAACTTTCGAAATATCTGGAATCAAATGACTTCATCAATGACCGCCAATATGGCTTTCATAGCAACAGGTCCATAGGAGATTTGATGGCGTATCATGCCGAAAAGTGGAGCCATTCCATCCACTATTTCGGCGAAAGCAAGGTGGTTGCATTGAACATTTTAAAAAGCTTTCGACACAGTTTGGCATCCAGCCCTTTTATCAATATTACATTCCTATGGCGATTACAATTCCCCGATCCAATGGATAAGTGACTATCTTTATGGCCGCTAATTCAAGTGGTTTTTGACCGTGTCAAATTTGTCTCACATCAAATTAATGGAGGTGTTCCTTGGGGTCAGTACTCTCACCCACTCTCTTCCTGATCTTTATAAATGAACTCTTGTCATTTACCCTAAACCCAATTCATTTGTTTGCTGATGATAGCACGTTGAGTTTCTCATACTCATAACTCGAGCAGGTTATGCTTGATACATTGAACTACCGACCTCAAGAAAATATATGCATGGAGATTATCTAACCGAGTATTCAATGCCTCAAAAACTCAGTGCTGCCTCTTGTCGTCCGGCGAAACCCAAAGTAAATATACTCTCGATGAATGGCATTTACCTCGACGAAGCCATAGAACTGTCAATCTCCGGCACTTGAATTAATCCGACTCTTAATTGGAGCGGCTACTCATTTGAAGGTGTGAAAAGTGCAGCCAAATGTATGGGGTTCCTTACGAGATGAAAGTACTTCACTCCATACAACCTGGTCACTATTTACAAGACGTATATTCGTCCCAAAATGGAGTTCAACTCCCCTATTTGGTCAGGCGCATCCAAAACTGCAGTACACGTGCTGGATAAAATACAAAAACGAGCAGTGAAACTTATTGGGGAGCAAGCCGTAAGTCGATCAATTCCGTTGTTAAAACGTACGATGTGTTGCGGATTCGCAAATAAATATTGCGGAGAGAATCTAGTACGTTCACTGTCTAGTACATTCACCACCCAACATATTCACCACATTCCTGTCAACTGCCAGCTGACAATGCGTCATAACCCAGGGACGCCACCCGACTGTCACCTATTTCAATTGTGTGCAACGGTCTTTTAACCAGTCTTTGTCAGCCTTTCACCGCGGACACATCGCTCGCTCACCAGTCATTACCAGCTCTTCATCGTGGCCGCGCTGCCGCTCAAATCAACTTTCTGTGGTTGCCTCCATTATTATTAACAGTGCTCGTACTATCCTTCAGCTTTTAATTATTGAGTTCGGTTAGCTTTTCTATTCAAAATAATATGTCCTATACACATTTGTATGAATAAAGTCAAGTCGCCAACAATTTGGCGGAACCTTTTTCACTCTTGTCTACAAAATAACTCCCTCTGCAGCAGTTATTTCCGAGGGGATCTACTCGACGATAATGTACGGAAACAATATGAATGGCTATACGCCATACGGTTACAACGGATTCCAAACAAGGGGACGGCGACCACGATTACAAACACCATCCCTCCTCATGCTTTTCGTATCTTCCAGAAATTACTAAACAATTCCACGTGGCGTGGCTGTGGCGTAGTCTAACAATTCAACATGCTGTGGCTTGGTGCACTTTCTAGAAATTTCCAAACAATTCAACACGCTGTGTCCGTGGTTTTACCTAACAATTTAATATACTGTGGCTTGTGATGTCGCGTCGTCTAACAAGTCAACACGATGTGACATCTGCTGAAAATGTTCAAACAATTCGACACCCTGTGGCTATTGCCATCTTCCATAAATTACTAAATTCCACGTGCTGTGGTTGTGGCGTCGTCTAACAATTCAACATGCTGTGGCTTGTAGCACTTTCCAGAAATTTCCAAACAATTTAACATGCCGTGTCTGTAGTTTTGCCTAACAATTTAACATACGGTGGCCTGTGACGTCGCGTCGTCTAACAAGTCAACACGTTGTGGCATCTTCTGAAAATGTTCAAATAATTCGACACCCTGTGGCTTTTTCCATCTTACAGAAGTTTCAAAACCGTTCAATACACTGTGGGTGTGGGGTCGTCTAACACTGTAACATGATGCGGCCTCAGCATTTTCCAAGAACTGGATGCGCTCTAGCTTATGGCGTTTTCCAGGAATTGACGCGCTGTGATTTGTGGCGTCCTCCAGAGAAGTGAATGCCACACTGCTAACGGTGTATGTGGGTAAAGTAATTAATACCAAAAAGCTAAAGGTGGCTATTATTGTTTGCATCAAGACTGTGGATATCGCTAGGTCATCGAAAATTTAGAGAGGCAAGGTCTGTCTCCAGAATATTTGTCCGATATTTGCTATACCTAATTGCCATCGATCAATTTATCGAATAAAGCAATACTTAAGATTTCGGGTAAAGAGGATCTTTCCCATAGCCCCACGAAAAAACAATTCAATTGGGTCGATCTCGACGTCCAATTGACATTACAACATCTTGAAATTATGTAACCTGGAAACTTTTCACGGAATAAGGATAACATTGATCATGTGATGTCTCTTGTTGGAACAATATGTCACACACAGCACAACAAAAATCCCTTGGCATGTCGTGGTAGTATTTTGTTCTGCGTTGTTTTCGAAGGAGTACAAACCGATGATACCCTGATCCTTATTGACGAAAGTCTCGACTGAGTAATTTTCACTAATGTATCACTAAGGAAGTTTTGCAGTGATAAAAACAATCGTAATCGCTTGGTACTATGTCCAAACTATAAGGTGGATGTGTGGCGTTTCTAACAGACACACACACAGTACACAAGCCGATAATGAAGAACACTGAAAGAAATTTGGATAAGCAAAGCATCAGAGCCGTATATAATAGCGATAACATAACAATTCCACATCAGTTAAATGTACTTCAGTTTAGAAATCGAATTCATACACGCGACCGTTAGTCTGGTGCATCAATGTTTTGCTTCTCACCCGTTTCATCATGTGTTCAATTCACCTTCTACTATCCTTGCTAAACAATATAATTCTAATGTGTGATCTGTACACACAACATACACTCTCCCATAGTAAATTGAACTTAACTACCACGATCACGACTTCCGCGCATCGAGCACCGGCTCAATCGGCTGCTCCGATGTTCCCCTCGCTCCGTCGTTCGCACACGAAGATAATCGTAACAAAGTTACTGAAGAGGGAGTAGTGCGGCGTTTCTAACAAATCCACACACAGTACACAAGCCAATAATGAAGAACACCGAAAGAAATTTGAATAAGCAAAGCATGAGAGCCGTATACTATAGCGATAACATAACAATTCCACATCAGTTAAATGTACTTCAGTTTAAAAATCGAGTTCGTAAACGCGGCAGTAGACTGACTGACTGGGGTTTATCAACGTCGAACTTTTTGCTTGTCTCACGTGACTGCTCATGTGGGTTTGCTACGAGCCGACTCCTGATTTTGCCCATCACTAGAATATGGTCGGAGTCGTAATCTGATCCTCTATATGACCTTACGTCAAGGATATTCTAGTGGCGTCTTTTGTCTATGAGGAAGTGGTCTATTTGGTTACACGTAACACCGTCAGGTGGATCTGTGGTAGTTTTTTACGTAGGCATCGACAAGGATGCGGGTTCTATAAAAAAACACACACTGGAATTGTTCACAAACTCTGGTATAACAGGACTCCGTACTATCACCGACGAGGAAGGAAATATGATATAAAAACTCAGTCTGGTTCTATTGTTAACACTTCTTTATTGTAATCAGTGGAGAGGACAACAGTTTGGTTCCAGGTCATATTTCTAATGTTAACTTCGCGACATAAGTTCACTCTGTATTTAATTTAATGAAAACGGGCACGAACTTCACTTCAATGCCCGAATGTACAATTTGTTTAGTGTTTATTTAATTTAATCTCTACACTGACACGAACTCTAATTAGATGGTAGAATGTACAATATGTTTTGCGTTTTATTTAGTTTACTCTCTACACTGACACGAACTCCGATTCGATGCTCGACGTACAATATATTTTGGTGATCGCGACGACCTTTAAACTTCTGCCCCGTTGGAAGGTGAAAATCTGACTAACTATTGGATGTCTCTTTACAGACATCCAACAAAAACGAACCTAAGGGATTCGTCGCCGAAGGCCAGCCAATGGTGAAGGTCAAAAAGAAAAAAGGGAAACAGGAAAACTCATGTAGCAGGTCAAATCTGCTGCTACATCTTTGGGAAAGATAAACTGCCGCCAGCTGCAAGGGATAGATTCTTGATTGACGTGTGTCAATAAAACCCTTTCCGAAGGCAGGAATCTATTTTGGGATAATGAATCAAGCATTGGTTATGGCCGTTGCCAGATCATTTAAAATAAACATATTTCGGTGATGTATGTTGTCTTAGGGATATGTTAATCCCGTTGAAGGGACTGTCAGGCGAAAGTATCCGTTTGAGTGTTTACTTTGTGTAAACGAAAATTGGTGGCCATGACCGATGCTGGTGATAGTTCCAAGAAACGGCAACGGATCATAAAATCGGTCATGCTTAGATCCAAGCAAAATATGCGCGCCTGAAAGGCCAATGTTTGATTTGATCTTTTTTACTTAAGGAAAGATAGATCGTAGACATGCCGTTGGAAATCTGGCTTGCAGCTGTGCAAGCAACCCGAAATAATGCTAGGTCAATGAATGGGTACAAAAATAACACACGGAAAGATCAGCGTGTGTTGGTGGATATGTGCCATCCGTTGTTCGGTCGCGGAAGCTCGGTTGATGAATTGATGTCATGGCAAGATGATAATCTTGCCGTGAATTATGCTTTTAGGAATGACCGTGGGGAATAGGTTTGGAAAAGCACCCAAAAAAAAGGTAAGCTGCCTAATATATATTTATGTCGGTTATCCTAGGGGGTTTCCGAATTAATTCCAGCGAATTGGTTGGCGGTTAATGCCGTAGCAAGGTTGCATAATCTTGCTGAAAATTCGACTTCAAGGTAAGTCGCATCGCTGGGAATGGTGGGGATCGAGCGATGCATGGCTCTTCGGGCCCTGAAAAGCCCCACAGATCCATCTGGCTTTATGGATTTGCTTGGGGTTGAAAACCGTGCTTTTTTCACTACCAGATCTTTTGACGCTGCGAAAGCGATAATACGAATTCCATTTGAAACGTCGTGTAGGCTTTCTTTACCTATGTTGGTTGGAAGATATCTTCCTTTCCAGTTTTCGCGTTGAGGTCCCTGAGGAGGATTGCGGGTGGTATTTACTAGGCGTAAGCACGGACGCGGGTTCAGTGAAATACCCCACAACACTAAATGGCGCACTAACTACTTCCCGATTAATCAATAGTTCCAGCGGTGATGTTCTCTATTGGCGCATGTGTTACGCACTGAAACTGCTTCTCCGAGCGCACGTTCACAAAAAGGCAAATTCGAATAAAACTCACTGCTTTCTTTTATCAGAAATCCACGTTTATTTTTTTATCATAATTTCGGTTTGTACTTAAGTGAGATTTGGTTTGTTAGTCTTAATGTTAACACTTTAAATTCGTATTTGCTTCTCTAGTAACCGGTGACGTTACTGGGCATTAATACTAAGGAGATCTTAAACAAAGTTAGTGTATTACACGATACGGCACTCTCACTTTTCAATTGCAGGATATTTAATATCTATTTGCTGTCTTTAAACGTTTTAATTAATAACATCGAACTAAATACAAAAGTACACGGTTTTCGAACGTAGATCCCAACTTCACTGGCGTTGTCCTCGACCGCGTTCCTCGGACGTAGAATTTTTTGACTCCCGAGTCGGTGCTTGTGCACACTTTGCGTGATAAAATCTGACTCAACGATGCAACTCACATCCATCAGATTCAATTCACCTGATTACACAAAAACACGATCAGGGGGGGCTGCGGCGATGTACCCATACATCGTTGATGATGTATGCCAGAGATCGAAATACATTTTTGTGTCAAAGTAGACAAAAACGCTGTTTGACAGATCAAATGGTGGCACACATGATGTACATGATGTGCCCATGATGCAAAGGGGGTCGTCACGGTATTTGCCTAAGATTCCTTGGAAACACCGATGTAGGCAATATCCAACCTAGCCGTATGGCTCCGGTGCACAAAGAGGCAATTTATTTTGTTGACATAAGTCAGCAGAAACCTCGTCGACGGTGGCAAAGGTTCAGGCTGGATGGCCATATATTTGAATTAATATGCGGGTAAGTAACGAATACAGTGAGATACTGTATGTTTAATTTAGATTTCAGGCGGGTCATCATAGGCATGGCATGGGTAAGGTTACCTAAACAATGATCATATCCATGCCCAAATTCATGATCGGTTTATAGCCGAAAACGGGGAATTGTCGCAACTGTCGCGGACCCAAGGGTATAGGCGCGATATAAAATTGTGAACTATGGAAAGAATATCGGCTACAGTTATGTCAACAATACGCTGGCCAGCGTTTGTTTATCGTAATTGAAGACAGGCTGAGCCGATAGGAGATGAACTCGTTCATGGAATATGAACCAGGAAAGGTCAGAATGTGTGGATGCCGTCGGGTAGGTTTTCCTTTCAGGTATGATGCTGCAGGGGAGCTTACCCTGACCCTAATTGCAGGTAACTACCATGGCTTGTATGGTAAGAGGAAGTGGTTAATTTAAAGAGGATGGGCCGTTCTTTGGGAATGTTAACATCGAATGATGAGATCCCATCAAATATTTCCTCTAGGGTCTCGTAGAACGTAATCTTCGTATTGTGTAATGACGAAATAAATATAATGACATGAAATGTAAATAAGTTCTGAGATAAAGAATGAAGTGTAACCAAATGACGTAAAGAAAACCAATTTTTTTTTTGAGTTACACCCGAAATTTTTTGAGTGGAGTGTTATTTATACTCATTTTATAATACGAATACGATATCCCTTTCTTCAACCCTCTACTTCTTCAATGCCTATCTTGGTTATTGACTTTAAAGGGTACTTTTGGTTTGCTTATTATGGAAAAATGTCAGATTTCAAGACTATTCAATCTATGCCAATACAGATGCAGACTAAGCAAATCGACAAATGGATCGTCCGTAAACCACGTAACAATAAAAAAAAAAACGCCTTCCCTCTAACCCTATCACCCTCTAGATTTTACCGCGTACCATCGGTATCTGTGCCAGGTGGTATATCTGTTCCTTCGCGAGAAGTCGCTTACGGCTTGTGGAGGGAAACGCCTTGGTGTACCAACAGGAAGACGAACCGATTTTGAGCACCCTTTACCACTGGTGGGCACATGTGCTCTGGGATACTTGAAAAACCAAGAGTGGATTGAAACGATTTCCCTCTAGATACCATAAGGTATCTTTCTATACTATTACTATTACTATTACTATTACTATTACTATTACTATTACTATTACTATTACTATTACCATTACCATCACTATTACTATTACTATTACTACTACTATTACTATTCCTATTACTATTACTATTACTATTACTATTACTATTACTATTACCTATACTATTACTATTACTATTACTATTACTATTACTATTACTATTACTATTACTATTACTATTACTATTACTATTACTATTACTATTACTATTACTATTACTATTACTATTACTATTACTATTACTATTACTATTACTATTACTATTACTATTACTATTACTATTACTATTACTATTACTATTACTATTAGTATTACTTGGCATCTAGGAACACGGAAATTCATCACCTCACCGACTCGACTCCACCATCGTTCCCTGTCCTGTGCACTCTCCTTCCACGCTTGACCAGCCGATCCGATCTCCTCAAGGTGACATTGTCCTCCCATCTCCATCGCGGCCGGTCTCTTTTCCGTTGGTCTACTGTCAAGAATTCTACGCACGGTACTATCGTTGCCCATTCGTACCACATATTCGGCCCATCTTAATCTTCACGACCTGATTACTCTCACTATTGTGGGTTTGCGGTATAGCTCTTCCAATTCATGGTTGTGGAGTTTCCTCCATTGTCCTGCCTCCTCGTCATATTTACCGTCAAAGATACCCCTTAAAACTTTATTCTCGAATACGCGGAATTTGATTTCTTCTTTCAAACGTTTCATAATTTCCTTCGCCTTTTATATTCGCTGGCACCGATATTGTGGGTGCACCTGCGAAGCGTTTTCCCAGGAATTGACATGTTATTTCGTGTTGCATCTTCCATTGCTGTATTGAAGCAAAAATCTTTCTAGAGATGGAATGATACGTGACCAAAAAACACATTTTCACTTTATAGTAATGTTCCATTAACTATTTGCAACTTAAAATCTACTTAAATATAGATTTTATCGTTGTTTTTTTAAAGTAGTAAACACAAAATTGATATTTCATTAGTGGTCGTTAGGATATTTGGTTGGTGTTAAAAAACTATTAATATATACAAACTTTTCGGTCTTTAAACGTGTCTTCCCCTAAACATAACACTACGTGGGCATCAACCCTTCTGCCGTCCTTAAAAGCCTTATATGGTTTATGAAGGGCTCTTTAACGTTAGAATGGTAGTAGCAAAAAATCTTAAAAAACAAAAAAAAAATTTTTTTATAGATTGTAACTTTCGCAACCTATGAATAAATTCTTCCCAAATAACCGGATATGACCTTCTACGTTTCGTCGTCTTTTATAAGGATAATATGTCTGTGTTTTTTCGTACGTCTTTGTGCACTTTTTTCTTCTGCGCGATCTAATAATTTAATAGTTAGTTGAACATTTTCTGACAATTGTTTAAAACTATTTATGGACTCCACAGGTGCCTTTGCCGACTTTGAATGATATGGTGGTGCTTTTAAATAGCTATATAGCATCCGAAGTAAATAAAAATATGTGAAATGGCATAAACCAGATCAGGACAGACAGATAGTGATCACACGATAAATAAGACTCGTCATTTATATGACAATCCGTATACTGGAAATACGGTTACTGAGGGCACAGTACGGCAAGAATCTCAGAAAAATTATTCCAGCTCAGAGGAAAGTGCAAGTTGCCAGTCAGCAGATTTAGGAACTCCAGAAAGTAGGGCAACACCGTTAAGAACTCAAGGTAATATCTCAGAACCTAAAACAATAAAAACTGACTGCAGACAATGCATGGGAAATAACATGTTTGAAACTAGCAAAACAGCAACAGATGTGCAACCAGATTAAAGCAGATCATTGGAAAACGACAATAAAATCTCTGTTCACAATAGACGCGGACAATAGCTCCTGCAATAGTCAACGAAAAGGGAGAAAGTGTCCCAACTTCTGCTAGCTTCATGGGATGTATGCATGTAATTCGTTTAATTAAGGTGACATGTAAAAGCTAAGAGGATGACTAGTATAAGTAAGTCTACGACAACATTAAATGCTCTCGTAAGTTAAAATTCACTTTAGCGAAAGCGGCTCCGAAAGGCTATTTCTACAGGTCGTATAAAATTGTCTCAATGTAATTTAGGGAAATTTATTTCTCTTTGTTACCCGAAGGATTCGTTAATAGGTTGGATTCTTTTGAATTCGTTAATTTGAAATTTGTAGAAGTTAACCTTTTCTAAACCTCTGTTACGCACCTCTCTCTGCTTGAAAACAATCAAATACGTGAATTCATGTCTCTTCTACTTGATTGGGTATGTCGAAGTGTGCTGCAACCTCAAGTACAACATTAAATATGCTGTCAAAATACATAATACGAACGAAAGCTTTTTCCTTAAATAAACATTCTTGAGTGGGAGGTGTTGGTCTTCGATGTAAAATACAGGAGTCGTCTTTAAGTTTAACTTACTTAAAGACGCGTTCAGCTCTGGACCTGATGGACTTCCGGCTGTCCTTTAAAAAAAAAAAAGATCCTCTTCTCCTTTTCTCCCGGTATCAAAGATATTCAATCTATCCCTTACCTAAGGTGTCTTCCCAAATATTTGGAAATCCTCTTTTGTTACCCCCATAGATATAAAAGGGGCCTAAAGAGGATATTAGTAACTACCGTTCCATCGCCAAACTGTCACATATTCCAAAACTGTTTGAAGCCATTCTTAACAACGCGTTATGTTTCAGCTGCAAATCCATCATCTCACTTAACCAGACCGGTTTCCTTACGGGTAGGTCGACCATCACTAATCTAGTTGAATTCTCATCCCATGCTCTCCGCGCCTTAGAGAACGGTAACGAAGTCGATGTAATCTCAACCGATTTCAGCAAATCCTTCGACAAAATCTCCCATAATCTCATACTCTTTAAGCTATCCTCCCTTGGGTTCGAAGCCGTATTGATTAAGTCCTATCTTAACGCTGCTATCTTAACGATCCTATCTTATCGATCCAATCTTAACGATCGAACCTACCGTGTCAGAATGGGTTCCCCAGGGCAGTCATCTTGGACCCCATGCTATTCATTCTTACTATTAATGATATAGACTCCAGTATCAAGCATTCCTCCATCTCTATATACGCGGACGACACTAAACTTTTCAAGGCGATCCGCTCTTCTCTCGACTCCTCACTTCTCCAAATGTATCTCGACAGCTTTTCAACTTGGTGCGAAAACAACTGCCTCGAACTAGATATTGCCAAATGTCACTCAATCGCCTTCTCCCGAACCCCCCCCCCCCCCTCCTCTGCTATGCTCCTATGTATTACTCAACCAACAGACATCACCCATACAATTGATTCGTGACTTTGCCATCTTATGAGATAGGGAGCTTAACTTCATCCCACATATTGATGACATTATCCTCAAGGCCAACTCTGTCCTTGGTTTGGTGAAACGCTGGCCGAAAGAATTCTCTAATCCCTACGTTTTCCGATCGCTCTATATACCCTTTGTCCACCCCCTTCTTGAATATGCTCGGCAGGTTTGGTCTCCTCACTCGTCCATATTCGCAGGATCGTACGTACAACGTCGTTTTTTGCGTTTTGCCCTTCGAAGATTGAATTGAATATTGAATATTGAATATTCGGTCTCTTCCCCCATACACGAGCCTTCTTCACCTAATTAACCTTAACACACTTGAAGAGTGCAGAATGCATGCTAACATCCTTTTCATCCATCGTCTACTCTCAGGTTCAATCAACTGTCCAAGCCTGCTCCTCCCCATCACATTTTCCACTAATCCCCGAAATCTGCTAAACCCCCGACTCTTCTATTTGTCCGCCCATCATTTTTCTTACGAGTCTAATGAACCCTCTCGCGAATGCTGGGGTGGGCAGACTCTCACGCCGCCTTCTTTGATTTCAATCTCACCTCTCCCGCCCTCAAACGTGATCTTGTGGCGTTTCTAACAGATACACACACAATACGCAAGCAAATAGTGAAGAACATCGTAACGAAGAAAGCATCAGAGCCGTATACCATAGCGATAACATAACAGTTCCACATCGGTTGAGTTTCGAAATCGAATTCTTACACGCGGCAGTGGCCGGGTGTGTTGAGCATTGGTTAAATTTTTAGTGATTCTAACCGCCATAGCGCCAGTTCGAATCGCACGTTCTTCACAATCGTTGCAAACGCTATAGTCTCCTCTCTTACCCTCCTCCTCACCGACCCCACCCCGCTCACCCACTACATTCTCACAACCCGCGCTCATGCTCACGCCATAGCCTCCGGCCTATCCGCGCCCTTCCCCGCCCTACCACTTATACTATTGTCTATCCATCTTTATTTACCTCTCCATTCCCCACTTTTTAAGTTACTTTAAAGTTAATCCCTCACCCCCAACCAGCATGCCTTAGTTTTTAAGTTAGTTCGTAAGTCTATTTATATGTTTATATGTTTATACCACTTGTACTAAGCGAAACAAAATGAGGATTCTGCCCTCACTTCATTCGTTCATTCATTCCAACATACTACCATACACCGGGTGGCGATTTATTGGATAATTCTTCCTTTGCTTGGCGTTTATCTGATTGTGAAACTTTAGGTGAGTTGTTTTTGGCACTGGTGTGACGGTTCTTGATATATTACCATTAATGTAAAATAGATGGCGCTCGAATCGTATAGAATCACGTACGGCCGACGTTTCCGATCGCAATGCTGTGACAAGTTGCATTCGCAGCTACCGAGCATCCCATGCTCATATCAGATATATACTCGGTTATAGTTGCACAGACTGGGACAATTCAATTGTACATTGAATGAAAAAAAAATCCATGATCCTCTTTACATACTGACAGGAACTTATGGGGTTAGGTGGGTTTCGAAGGCTCAAAAAAATCATATTTTCTCTAAATTTCTTCTAATATAACAAATAAAATATTTTATTCAAACCATTTAACATATCAAAGATACACATCTCTTTTCAGATATCCCGCGACCGAGCCCAACATTCCTCACGGTTGTGGGTGATTCTGGTTATCGTAAGTTGATCATTGATGCTTTTAATTAAACAAATTATTTGTTGGGACAAACCAATATCAGGACTAATCCAGCCAGCGGTTGCCGAGTTAAGAATTAATGCTTAAAAATATACCACTACACCCCCCCCCCCCCCCCCCCCCCATCTTGGTAAAAACCTTGATGTGGTGCGGGGGCTTAAACTACAATGAATCACTCACGTTATGCTGATGGAAGCGTGCGCTTCCAGTAGGGCCACCGATGTCACACAGGCTAGCGAGGAGTAACACACAAAGATCTAACACCCCTAATCCAGGGTGTTACGCGTTACCGTGCCCATTGGATGGTTTGCAGCAAGGGGTATACCGGCTGTATTATAACGGCGCCTATCTAACAACGGGTCGAATCAGAGCAGTAAGCAGACCTTACCATATCAAAGAGGGGCTCTGATATGGCGGACTCTAAGAAACCCCAAGACTTGTGGGATCAAAAATGAAGAATCAATATACAAAACACAATCCCACGAAAAATCCGGCAGGTATAGGTGTGATGAGCCGACACTACCATAAGGGACCAAATCATCAAGAAAACACTGACTCGGCAAAAAGAAGACGTAGGGAAAAACGGAAAAAGCAGGATATACGCATCGGGATGTGGAATGCTCGAACGTTATACAAACCAGGCGCGATACAGACGGTCGTAGAAAACGCGAAACAATATAATATGGAGATCGTCGCGCTTCAGGAAGTCCGACTCCCACATGAAGTAATCGAAACCAACATTGGCGTGTGCAGGTACCGATACACATAACCTCGGAACCGGCTTCATTAAAAGCAAGAAGATTACGCCCCATGTAAAAGTTGTGAAATTTATTAATGACCGAATGTCGGTGCTAAAAATACAGGGCCCATGGTACAATTATGTATTTATAAACGTACACGCCCCAATAGAATCTACGGACGAAGAAACGAAGGACACGTTCTACGAGACCCTAGAGAGAATATTTGATGGGATCTTATCATTCGATGTTAAAATCCTCCTCGGGGACCTCAATGCGAAAATTGGAAAGGAAGACATCTTCCAACTAACTATAGGTAAAAAAAGCTTACACGATGTTTCAAATGATAATTGAATTCGAATTATCGCCTTCGCAGCGTCAAAAGATCTGGTAGTGAAAAGCACGATATTCAAGTACAAGCAAATCCATAAAGTCACATGGATATGATCCGACGACGTAACGTGTAACCAAATAGACCACTTCCTCATAGACAAAAGACACCACTCGAATATCCTTGACGTTAGATCATGCAGAGGAGCAGATTACGACTCCGACCATCTCCTAGTGATGGGTAAAATCAGGAGTCGGTTCGCAGCAAACCCAAACGAGCAGTCGCGGGAGATGAGCAAAAAGTTCGACATTGATAAACTAAAAGACCTGCGCAAAAGGGCTGAATATCAACACGAACTAAGGAATAGATTTAGCATCCTAGAGAATGGGGCCGGAGAGGAGGAGAAAACCAGTGGTCTGGGCACTAAATGGGCATCGATCAGAGACACAATCAAACAAACAAACAGCCCAAAAAGTATTAGGACTTAAGAAAACAATTATGTCCAAGCCTTGGTTTGACGATGAGTGCAGGGCAATGATCGAAGAACGTAAACGCCTCAGAGTGATCCACTTAGAAAGATATGGTGAAGTCAACGCAGAAAGATACGCGACAATTCGAAAAGTGACAATGAGACTTTTCAAACGCAAAAAACGCGAATGGGAGAAGACTCAGATCGAAAATATCCTAGAAAATGCCAGAGCAAAGAATATCAGAGGTATGTATGCCGAGATAAATTCAATTAGAAATGGCTACCAAGGGAGAGCCAAAATAATCCGAGACACAAACGGCTGTCTGGTGACAGAAACAAACAATATCGTGACAAGATGGAAGCAGTACTTTGAAAACCTGCTCAATGTACGCACCCATCAACCACAAATAAACGCACCAGACGTACATACCTCTTTCGACGAAGTTGTAGACGCAATAAACCGATTGAAAAACAACAAGGCGGAGTCGACTGTATGCCAGCAGAGCTCATGAAGCATGGAGGAGAGGCAACCGCTAGAAAGATCCACCAATTCATCAAAACAATATGGGATAAGGAAGTCACTCCGGAAGAATGGAAAACCTGAATAGTCGTCCCATTTTCAAAAAAGGCGACAGATCTGACTGCGAAAACTACAGAGGAATATCATTGCTCCCAACCACATTCAAAATACTATCAAATGTGATATTGGACTTCAAAAGAGCCGACGACTCAGTCGCAAGGCAAAAACTTTACCATATTGTAGTTGAGCTGGGAATCCCGAAAAAATATGCCGCCCTCATTCAAATCTGCATGAACGAAAACATGGCATGGCGAGTTAGAATAGAAAACCACCTCTCAGAACCATTTGAAATCAGGGACGGACTAAAACAGGGGGTGGCCTCTCACCATGTCTCTTTAACCTTGTTCTCGAGTATGTCATCAGAAAGGTACAAGACGACAACATGGTCGGATCATCCCTGAACGGTGTCACACAAGTGCTCGCATATGCGAATGACATCGCCATTTTGGGCGATAATCTAGAAACTGTAAGTAAAAACAATGGAATCATCTTACAAGCGGCAGAAGAGGTGGGCCTAGAAATAAGTGAAGACAAAACAAAATACATGATTACGGCTAGAGCAGCCGGAACTGAGAGAACACACATAAACACCAGGGGAAAGATATTTGAAAATGTCAAAGAATTTAAATATCGGGGAATAATACTGACGGCCAGTAACGAAATGTTGAAGGAAATTAACAAAAAACTACACTCCGGCAACGCTAGTTGGCATGCAGTCAGTAAACTGCTGAAATCCAAACTGCTATCAGGTAATATAAAGCTCCGTGTTTATAGAACCATAATCATGCCGATTGTTCTATACGGATGTGAAACATGGGCTCTCACCAAACGGGAAGAAAACAAATTCTGCGTATTCGAGAATAAAGTTTTAAGGAGTATCTTTGGCGGTAAATATGACAAGGAGGCAGGACGATGGAGAAAACTCTATAACCACGAATTGGAAGAGCTATACCGCAAACCTACAATAGTGAGAGTAATCAAGTCGCGAAGATTAAGATGGGCCGGACACGTGGCGCCAATGGGCAACGATGCTTTTTGTCGACACATTGTCGCTGTGTGGTTGGGTCGCCTGCAAAATGTGCACCATTGACCGTTCCTCTGTCGCCGATATCACTGCTTTGGAGTCTCTGATGCGCCCGTAGCAGTTGAGTTCGACTGGCTACGGTTCGACTCGGGCCGACGGCGTTGTAATCGGTGCTGGCGTTTTTTCATTTTTCGAGCCTCCGAATGTTCAGTACTGCTCGAACTAGTACTACTCTTGGGTGGTGTCTGTTCACCGCCTTTGTCGCATGGCTGCTTATTGTCCTTCGAATTTTTTCTTGTTTGAACTGTCTGCCATTCAGTACTGACCGTGCAGGTCGGTGGGGTGTGGTCGCGGAGAACAGGCTTAACCACTTTGGGTGCATCTGTTGGCTTTTGGGATTGTACCCACATTGCTTTGCAATGACACTCGTCCCACGTGTGACCCTTTCGGCCACAAAACTCCCAACAACATCGAATGCTGTACACTCTACGATTCGATGCTGTTGCTTGTTTCGACGTAGGCGGTCGTTCTTGGCGCTGGTTTGAGGTATTCACGGGTGACTTCCGTTGGTTCTGCGAGAATTCTTGACGGTAAGCCAACGGGAAAAAACCGACAGGGGGGGGAGATGGGAGGACAATGTTAGGTTGGACACGAGGAGATCGGATCGGATGGTCGAACGTGGGAGGACAGTGCACAGGACAGGGAACAAAGGCGGAGTCGAGGCGGTGAGGTCATGAACTTTCGCGTTCCTGCAGGCCAATAAATAGAATAGAAATATCCCTACACCCTGTTGTCATGATAATTCAGGACAGATTTATCTGAAATTAAAAAACTAAATATTTTCTTTTAGTATATGTAAAGTAATATTAAGTACAATTAAAAAGGAGAGTTTTGGCTCCTCAATAGTATACTGGTTAGTATACCCGCCTGTCACGCGGGAGACCGGGGTTCGATTCCCCGTCGGGGAGACTCTGGCGCAAGACTAATGACCTTGCCCGGAAAAAACAAATCATTATGGAAAATTTAACAAACCTCAGGACTTGCTAAATAAGGCCAAGACCGGTTCCAGGTTGTAGTGCCGATGATTATGATGATATGTAAAGTAAAATTTGAATTGAGTTGAATCGAAATCCTAGTTTTTGGTAAATTTTGCACCACGTATTGTCTTGTAAAATTAGTTGTGATAAAAAAAAGAATCCTTCGTTCAAGCTTTTTACTTTATCGAATATAGATGTATTTGCTGCACAAAAATTAATTGCACATACAAGTGGACAGAGTGCGGTTCTATCAAATTAGGGTATTTTAGGAATTTGAATAAAATGCTTGAATAGTTCGACCTAATTTTATATTGGATCAAACTGTAGTTAATTAGTCTGCTCCATCAAAGCAGTCTGGCGCGGCAATATGTAATTTCAGTTTCCTATGAAAACTATCGATTTCCACTAAATTATCAACCTAATGCCCATCGAATTAAATCAAGAAAATGGTCACAAGTTGATCCACCATTCATTTAGCAGCACAATGAAATGATTGATGGCACCATTTAGTTCCTAAATTTGGCTGCGTTAGTAAATTAACGCTGAAGCAGAAGATCCACGTGAGTTCATCGAACTTACTTTTTATTATTCTTTTACTTGTTTGATTTTTGTTTGGCATCGACACCTAAATGGGTTAATTAGCAAAGTATGTTAGAAGGTTTTATCTCTTGCAGTAACTTAATCGATATCTGCAGAAAGAATTGAATTAACACTCATAACATTGGGGAATACGTTTTTGAATTTTTAGGTTACAGCCGTAACGCAGTGAAGGAATTCGAATAGATTGATTGTTTGGCATGTCTTTCGTCGAAGTCTCTTGCGGCCTTTCCTATTCTTTTTTGATATGTCATTACTTCGTTGGTATTTAAATTTGATTGAGAAAAGATTGAACCATGAATAAAATAAGCCGTGAATCCATAGTCAATATCCCTTGCTTACCCATCTATCCGGAGATTGGAATGCCTCGCCACTTCAAGGAAATGGTTGTCGGCGTGTAGAGCAACGTGAACTACCTCGCGCCTTCCGAGAAACACGTTAGTATAAAAATTTTTATCACTACGGTAAAATATTTATAAATGAATAGACCAGAAGAGTCTAAAGTGTGATTTAATGGAATGCGAAATTGTAGAAATTCTCGAAGGCCTATTATCCAACGAAATTATTATTATTGTTAATATTATCGTTATCGTTATTATTTTTATTTATTGTTAAGTACATTATTTGAAATTAAATATTAATAAAATTAACAACTAATGAGGTTTGCACTTTTTAGCTTGTAATTTAATTTGGAATAGAAATTTTCAAACTTGTTTATATTTTCAATATTATCGGGGTTAGGCTTTTCTTATCGGTGAATTACGAGGGCAGGTCAATGAGTCTTTAAAACAAGAACAAAAAAAAAAAAGACATTGATTACGGTGCGAAAAATCAAAAGATTACGTTGAAGTTTAATACAAATAAAAAACAGATTCGGAGTTCGCAGGTGAAATTGTAAACATTCGGTAGTTAAGTGAATTATTTCATTCATGAATTAAATTTAACATAAAACTGGACACTCGAAGTTTCATCAAATGGGATACTGCTTAAAGGATTGCGGCGAGTGCCGATTTAACATCTCCCATAACTACTACCCAACTCCCTTTAGTTTGCTAATGCAACAGTATTAGTACCTAAAAATGCTGCACGCATTTAAGAGATCAAATCTATGATCTTTAAGTCCCTGTAAAGAAAACTTACCTTCATGCATTCTCTTCGCATACCATTGCTCCTTAAGATTTCTTTATTAACTTAACAGGAATTTCCAATGAATTTCGGGATCTACGTCGCCAGTCAAATTTCCTTAGACAAATTCCTGTAAACAAAATAATTCGGATTGCATTCAATGTAACCGTCATGACAGGGACCATAAATATCGCGCCGTCTATTTTCCCAGCCGCGTCATATACCTTTTCATACACATTGCCAGGCAACCTTTTTTGTTTGTCTTATCAACAAACAACCCAAGCAGCTGCATATAATTAGCGCAATAGACGCTGAAACCAAATTCTCCAGCATTTCCTAATGCAAATATGAACCCGGTTTCTACTGCAGCCAGTGATGCCATAAACATCCAATTTGCTTTTAGCACCTTTTTCTCCTAACGTCGAAAATAGCGACGAGGCATCGTGTAAGCAATGACCCGCCTTACCAACGGCGCATTTGGTCATTTTTCCCTATTGTCCTTGCCGCCTGCCTGTTTCGTCGTTCCACTGCTTTCGAACACGTGCAATTACATTGAATCTGTTCGATCGCGCACATATACGAGTACCACTGCACCAAAAAGATCGCATTTTCTTAGTGGTTACACCCTTAAGAGAAAAGTTTTTCTCTCTCTTTTCTTTTTTTTTTCTTAGCGCAGTCATCTCTGCATGAGATGACGATCGCTGAGTCAAATTTCATCCTTCGACGTGACCAGGTCGTGTCTCCTATCGCTACCCTGGTGCACACAGGGAAGCGATGATCAGCGATAATAACTAGAGTGCTATTCCAACCACAGAACGGATCGGTCGAGCCGTTCATCATCCCTTGTAGGGTGTGCTCGTAATGCACACCCTAGCGAGTCTTTTTTTTCCGATACCAGTCGTGCGTGTTATACAGTTCCGCGAATTTTCAATCCTTAAAGTTAAACATACCGTGAAACGAAAAATTAATAACCAAAATGTATACGGTGTCAGTGAAGTGTCAGATGTGAAACAATCTAATTAAACAAACAATTCGCAACGAATCACTTCACCCGTGAAGACAAAAAAAATCATCCTAATTTATCAACGGTTCTTAAATGTAATTTCAGTTTAAGTACTTGTTACTAACAATGATTTCCTCATCAAGCCGCTCCTTACAAATTGTAAACTCTCCACGTGAAAATAAAATACATTAGTAATAAGTGTTTCCTTTTACTTGCTTCTTGTGGACGGTGTGTTGCAGAGTTTAGTTTAGTTTTGTTTTTCTTAAACAAATTTCTTCTCTCGGAGTTTGCGGCGAAACGCCTAAGTTGTGAGGACGAAGTACAACCCTGCGCCCATGCCGGCGCCATGACATCGTACCCCCACAAGCTTATTCGGATAAAGATCTCGCGAGATAAAGGACAACAAGGAACTACACCAGGAATATGCCTACATACATCTATGGAAGAGCGTAGCAAAATGAAACAACCAAATGCACAGCACAGAGTGTGAAAAATAAAATCTCGACAAAACTGTACTGTATTAACATGTATTATGTATCGTGTAACACGCGGTGATGGTTTGAAGTGTTGGTGCTTTGGTTCTTACCTTTTCATAGCGTCACGTCGTTCACTAGTTCGCAAAGGGTTATCACATGCTTTGTGTAGTCTGAACATCACAGTTAAATAAATCGTGCTACAAATATGTAAGGTGCTATAACATTATCTATTCCACTCTATCTTCGTCCCTCTCCTCCGTGACGTCCTGTGGTACAGTATTAGACTGTACTCACACATTGCCTGGGTTGTCACGAGAGGGGACCGTAGACCGAGCAATAATTCCTCTTAGTGCATAGAAATTGGACCACCGCATGTTTGTTGGGGTAATAACGGCTAAACCATGAAAATCAGGTAGTAAATTTATGCTTATGGGTCTGTGGCGGTTCTACGAACCACACAAACCACTATAGGTCGAGATGTAGTCGTTCCACCAAGGAACACACTCACCTATAGCTAAATTACACGTGCCCACAGAACGTGTCCTCAAAAGTAGTACTTTCCACCTGAAGCCAAGGTAACATACATCTGGGAGTCAACAGCCCCAAGTATCCACAGGTACGTAGGTCACAAGTCCGACCAATGTCCTACGCCTGCACGGCGATCGAAGGACACAACAAACCGACAAACATTGCCTTACCAAGGACATTTAATGCATCACCCAAATTACCTGTAAAGAATTCTCTACCAATCATGCATTCAACGCATCGTCCTACATTCCTGAAGAGAATTCTGTACATCATACAGGCATCGTAAATTCGAAAACCGTATCGCCGCCTCTGTTAGCCAGCGTTACCTGCACACATGTACAGCACATTCCCCTGGGTTATCCATGGCCTTGACAGCCTTTTGTCCTTCCTCTTTTCTAAATTTCGTTTTCCCTTGACTTTCGTTGCATGAGAAAACAATGGATCGTTTAGCACACGTGCTAAGATCAAACCAGAGAGAGATCCTCGCCAATTCACCACGACAAAGAGAAACTTCACGTTTCTCTCGGGGAAAGAAAACTCATCACGAGTCCCTCGAGGTAATCCTCGAATACAACAGTCGAGATACCGGATCCGCGCAACGTAACCGTTGCGATAGACAGTCTAACACAGAGAACCCAACGAGGAGGGTTGATCGGCGTGACCGGGAGAAACGAGAAAAGAACTGATCGACCAGAAGTTTAGATTTTTAAATACGCGAGTTAATCCGAGTATCTTTGTTGTATCCTTACGTGTGCGTTCGTTACTGTTGATTTTAATTCGCCATATTTTTCTCGGCGCAAAAATGTAAAACCGAAAAGTAAAGAAAAAGACAAAGGAATAAAAACCGTGACACATATTGTGAACTCTTGCCAAACTATTAGTGTAAACTAAAGATATAAAACATAATAAATAAACGCCTCCGAAAACAATTAAAAGAGTTTTATTTTTGTGCTGTATTCTCTCCGTGATTTATTTTGTGAACAGTGTTCGGTGGAACACTTCACCCTCATCATCAAACATTCGACATTGACTAACAATCCGCCAAAGGTCTCCGCGAAGGCATGCCCGATCAGTGAGTCGATCTGGCTACATCTTAGCTGATGCACTTATCGGCCAATCACTCGAAAAAGAGGAAACAACCGTACCATCATCCGCAAAACTGAACACTCAGATATCCATTAATCAATCATTTAACTCGGCATTGATGACATTTTCCATCACCTTAGACAACATAGACAGTAATACCATCGATCGGTAATTTTGTGGGAGAGAATTCTTTCCCTTCTTTGGGATTGGCTGAACTCGTGCGGTTTTCCAGCAGGCAAGATTTTCCAGCAGCTGCATAAGATAAGCGGAAGAACCCGGCAAGAACCGGCGATAATTCTGGAGCACAGATCTTAAGGACTACTGTAGGTATTGCGCCCGGGCTGGTTGCCTTCCTACAGTCCAGTCCACGTAGATGCGTTGAATAGTACGCGGGCGGAACCTCACATCCCGCATCGAGGTCCGTACCAGCGCGGTCACAGGTGGCTCCAAGAGACCGGTATCGAGATTTGAATTCGGGAAAAATAAATTCGCGAACACATTAGCTTTATCTTTTGAATTTGTATCTAACGTCCCGCTGCCGGTCATCAACGGAGGAAAAGAGGAGGAAGCGAAGTTACTGCTGCCCCTTGCTATTGGCCAGAAGGACCGCCAACCAGTTGCGCACTCAAGGAGTTTATTGGCTACTCCATCGTTGTAGGCCTTCTTCGCGGTATCGATCGCCTGGTTGCACGCGTTTCTGATTCTAACAAAATTCATTCTGTTAACCTAGATGGGATTGGAGCGCCATTGTTTAAAAGCTCTATTTTATGCCGCAGTAATCTGCTGCCATTTTTTTATCAAACCAAGGTTTATCAGATGAACTTCGTTTGATGGAATGCGGAATGCAGATCTCCATCCCGAGAAGAATAAATTCTGTGACCGACTCCCCGCATGCGTTAACATTGGAATCTCCAAAGCACACCTTCGACCACGGAAAAGATGCGAAGAAATCTTGCCGATGGTACCAGTTGGCAGCCCTGTGGGGAAGAAGTATGTACCAGCATGGGTACTTGGTTCTCTTCTTCCACCATCAGAAATACCGCTGAATACAAAAACACGATCACCGGAAACAATGATAGAACATTGGAACACACCGGGAAGCTGCGCACGGTAAAAGAAACACAAGATTCGTGTACGTTAATGTTATATTCTTTTTAATCGAAAGTTTTTATAACTACGAAACACGCACTTTCTACTCAATTCGACGTGACACATTTTACAATTTGATATATTACTTTAAGCGATAACTCATAACAATTCTTTTTACTTTATATGTGCTACTGTACGCGCAACCGACTCACTCGATACGAATTCCGTCTATCGTTTAGACACCGTACCGGCGCCGGTACGGTGGATAGCGGGCGACCCGCCCGCCTTGATGGTTATATTACGACTCAGCGATATCTTGCACGAGCAGAGCTCACTCGCTAATCGTGATCGTGGTATGTGTACATGGTTCTTCCATGGATGAGAACGAACCTAGAACAAAGAAAGGGCATAAAGTGCATTCATGGGATACGATTTCGGTAAAGCAAATAAAACCAAACTCGTCAGATGCTAATGGGATCTTTGTTGGAAATGTGCGTCGCGGCTAAACAAAGAGACGACGATGCGATGTGGAAATGTGCTAATGGGTTTTAGCTAGGTTACTGGGAAATGGTGTTTATGGCATCGCTAGTAAGGGTAGGTATTGAATTCCTATTTGCATTTGTTTATGCTGTTATGCTGAGATGCGGAAATCGTATTTGCTTTGGTCCCTTGGGTGTATGTCTCCAGCCAATGTGTATGTAGGGAACATTGTTGTACACATGGCGCGGCTGGGAAAATAGACGGGGCAATATTTATGGTCCCTTTCATGACGGTTACATTGTATGCAAACCGAATCATTTTGTTTACAGGAATTTGTCTGGTACCGAAGGTGCCGAATTGGTTTGGAATTCCAGATACGTAAAGCAAGAAATCTTACGGAACATTGTATGCGAAGAGAATACATGAAAGGTAAGTTTTCTTTGACAGGGACTTTTTAAGATCATAGATTTGATGCGTGAAGCATTTTCAGGTACTAATGCGATTGCATTAGTGAAGTTAGGAAATTGGCTGAATGTTATGGAGGTTTTACGGTAAGTAGACAGTGGGGTTTGGCGGAACCGTCACAGTCCCACACCTCCACACATGGCGAAGCTCCTTAGGTCGGTTATTCACTTGAAATGCAAGTGGTTTCGCGACAAATGCCAAGCAGTGATTTGAGTTTTCCAGTGGTGCAGCAATCTCCACGGTATAAATGCTCGGCTCGTATAGCAAAAACCGATCTCAGGTGTTGGTATAATCACCTCGGGTATCCGGCACAATTGTAGGTTCCTCCACTAGTTGAGTTAAATTGCGGCCAACAGCGAACATCTCCGCCAGCCTCCAAGGCTCGTCGGTTCTGTAGGACTATACCAACCAGCCAGAATAGTGCACATTAAAATCGCCAAGGACGACAATTTCAGAAGCTGGGTGGTTGATCTGTATCCAGTACGTGAAAAATGTTCGAAAACGTCGCCGGTGATCGTTATTCGCCGAGCGGTAAAGAGTAAAAAGTAATTTAATGAAACTCCTCAGCACGACCTTCAACCACATGATGTCCAAGTTATTGGGTTCCAACGCCTCCATCCTCTGGCAAGCCATATCGGACCGCGAGAAGGCGCAGAACTCCCCCCCCCCCCCCCCCCCTAAAACGGAATCCCGAATGTAAGTCGTATCCTGAGCAGCGAAGAGATGTCGAATCAGTTGACGAATCGACCTCGGTCTCGGTTAGGGCAATGATACCAGGTTTCGCAGTTTGCAAATATTGGCAGACGATGTTTATGTTCGTATTGGTGAAACCGATGCCCCCGATGTTACAAAGTGCCGTTATCAGTCGAGCGTCGAGCAAGCCTCGAGAACGAACCCGATTATCCGATGACGAATTTCTTAAAGTTCGGTTATTTATCATAATATCTCAATGATGTTCCCCATGACATAGTTCCCCCGGACATCCGAATGGGAAATTAGTTTACCTCCTGAATTGTTTATCTCAGAAGGTACCATCATGACTTATCTCCGTGTCAGTCCGGGCTATCACTCAAACATCCGAAACATAGTCGAACATTTTTCCCGACGATACGGCGGAGTGTAGAGCGTGACGGGATAGTATCTCACCTTGGGACCGACTACCACCTAAACCAACCTTTTCTAGAACCGGTCCATCAGCCAAGCTCCGAAAGATGGCCAAGGATCTCTCCGGACCATTTCACAGAGCCTTTAGCTTAATGAGGTGACATTTCACGAGGCGGCATGCGTTGGGACCTTACCTACCAATCAGCCTTTAGTTGTCTTTAACGATAAGCCAGCATAAATTGTCTAAACCTAACAACATGCTGATAAAAAGCTGGTGTTATTAGTAAGCCAATAATAATAATAATAATTTGTGTATTAACTAGGTGGTGCCACTTGGTAGACGCTGCAAACACAGTTTTGAGCTTGTTACTTATGTTTAAAAGTTCACTAGTACTAGTGTTTTGGCGCAAGGCTAATAACCTTGCCCGGAAAAACAAATTATTATGGAAAATTCAACAAGCCTCAGACTTGTTAAATAAGGCCAAGACCGGATCCCGGTTGTAGTGCCGATGATGATGATGATGATGAGCACTAGTGTTTACTTGCTCGCAAGATTAAATTTGTGTGAAATCGGGCAAGTTGTGGTAGATTACAGTGGTTTCAGGTAACTTAGTCTCTCACGAATGCATTCAAAACGCTTTTCACCCAAACCCTTTCTTGTCTGGCAGCATTCAAGTCTGAATTTTTATCATCTCATTACCAATCCAATTAATATCCCCGATCTGAAAACATCGATAATCTTTTTAAACCGGTTCGGTTGACTTACTATCTCATTCTCTATCGCCAACGAGGTGGGAATACTAATGAAATACATTTTAATAGGAATTTCTAAACAATGTGCCACAAAAAACTGTCCTACATTTTTGTGACTTGTTTTTTGAATAATTCGCCATCTCCACCATATAAATTTCATTTAATTAAATTCCATTTGGTTAGCACAAGTGTTCAAATGTAATTCTACCAATGTATACCGTAAGGTGTTTACCATTTCGCTTTCTCCCATTCATCCTTCGGCTATCAATAAATGTATGAAACTCAGTCACCTGTCTGTGGCTTCTTCTTGTGGTAGGTTAAGATACACACTAAATTCCGCCCGCAAGTGAATAAGGACGTTGGAAACGTATATTTCATCTCAGTACCGCTCAGCGACATGGCTACACAATCTGATATCAATGTGCCCGTGCGCAACCCTATCTGCTCATCCACTATGGAAAACTGTAGTTTCGACGACAACAAATTTGTAGATTGATCTTTGTTTCTAAATAAAATAGAATCTATCAGCACCAGCTGAGCTATGATGTCCCCGAATCAAGCACACAGGTGTGCATGGCCATCGGATCCATGGATTGGTGTTATGGCTTTCCTATGCATTATTCAGTTTACCTATAGTTAGTGGTCTTTACAGAATACCAAACCGAAGAAGGAAAAAGTTGTACAGCCAGTGAAAGTTCTACCAGATCGTCGGTAGATGAGGTGTGCGAATCGGACAAGAGAGAATGTATTTCTGTTCCATGAGTAGCACAAGGGTAGAGGAAATGAAAAAAACCACGAACAATATAAGTGTAATAAACTTGGTACCCATTTAAAGGTCGTGCGGCATCCACAATGCCGTGGTGCAGGAGAGGGTCTCCGCATTATAATCTCTAAAAGTATCTAACGACGCTTTAATCGTCACGTTCACGTATGCATTTGTTTAGACAATTAGGTGAGGACCTCGATACGAGGTATGAATTGAAATTGGTAAGTCAACATGGGTTTCTTCGTCTAGCACGCGATAAATTAGGGCCTTCATTTCGGAGAGGAAAGAGGAGAACATTGCTTTAAACTCGGAGGCCTCCATAAAAAAAAATCATATCTAATTTATGAGGTGCTATCGAATAGTGGGCTTACCTGTTCTTTTTAAATTATGAGCATTGGTTGTGTTAAATAAAGCTGTTCTTACTTTTTTTTTGCAGCTTGAGGAAATGGTCACGAATTTGAAGCATTTTGATGGGAGCAAGCTTGGTCAGAGTTGGATGTATCGTTTATATAGATTAAGGTCATAGACAAACCTGTAACATAGTTATAGGTATTCGGAAGAATGACATTTGACAAGGCAATGCTAAAGAGAAACAGACTGCATGGGAACTTTCTCGCGTTGTGGTGTTAAAGGATACGTTGCGAAGCTTTATTTATTTTCGAAAATATGTTCAATATACCAACGCGGTGATTATATTGACTGCACTATAAGTAATTATTAATATCCAGGCTACAAAAAATAGAAAAAAAAACCTGGTAAATATGAGGAAGCGCTCTAAAAACTCTTAATTAGCTCCAGATAAATGACTGAGCGGAATAGTGTTTTCTCAAAATACATCGATGATAATAAGGTGTGAAGACCAAGCTGATCTTTAGGTGAGAAGGAAAATAGGAAGTCCATATAAACACTTTCATTTGGTGGCGAAGAAATACAAGACATCTATTGAGTTATTGCTAAGTTGCTTTGAGACTAAATATTGACCAGTTCAAACATTTTTAGAGCAGCTGATTGGGAGAAAAATGTCGAGTTGTATTACTCGGGAATTTTAATTCATAAATGTGCTTGAGAGGGAATAGCCGATATTAATATTTTCTGGTTTCTTATGCGGCTTTAGATTAGATGCTTTTTAAGAAAGGTAGGTATATATATAAAGCCGGTAGAAGATTGTCAATATCCGAATTTCAATCTGACGTGTATACAAATTGTGCAGTTTCACAATTGTATTTGAAGCAAAAAAAAAAAAGATGTCTACTTGCCCAAATTTTCGTGCCCAGAGACAGTGCAGTATATAAAGCCTAAAAGTCTCTAAAAAGTCTACAAAACTGTACTGCACAGTACTGTCTGCACTGCATACAACACCCACATGTATAAATTGGGCTACCAAATTTATTATGATATGTAGATATTGACCCGACTCCACCTACGCCTCAGCCCGGATGCCAATTCCATCTTGGCATCATTATCTCTTGGGCTCATTCCAAATTAATTTAGTTCCATTATAACGTCACTCTCCAATCTACCAACGGCCTTCTTCACATTGGGCTTAATCCATATTGGCCGACTCCACTGTGACTTTGTGATGTACGGCATTTGAATGTATTCACGGTTTTTCAGCTGGATGGTTTAAAAGGCGGCTACAAACCGAGCTAAAACTCCTCTAAAAACGTAGGAACCTATTTATCACATGACAGCTTTGCCCTTACTATGGTTAGGCTATGATAATAAAATGGCAAATTGCCGATCATGGACCACTGTGAAGGCACATTTCTTACGATAATTTTTGTTGCTTGATATATTTTATTGGGGGGATGGGAGCGAACATACAAGGCAAAGTTACTGATTGCTCTCAACCCGGCGAAGGCCAGGACGATCCTTGTCCCTGTTCAATCCAAGTTGACATGCAGTCTCCACGTGACACCCCTGCATAGCTACTTTGGCACCCGCCAAGTAGTGAACCAATGCATGCAGCGATATCCTGAGAAAGGTTGGCGCACGGTTAATAAACATGCCCGTAAAAACCAGTTATTATGGCAAATTTAACAAGTCTCGGATATGGACCGGGTATACGACGACGACCACGGAAACGAAAATAGCTAAACGATTTGAACATTTTCTCATGGAATGTCCGCTCACTATACAGAGCTCGAGCTGCACGGCACCTAGCCGATGCCCTGTCCGTATATAAGGCTGACATAACAGCATTACAAGAAATTAGATAGACGGAGAGTGGTGTTATTCAAAGAAACGAGTATGACATTTATTACAGCTGGCATGCAAAACACCATGTGCTCGGGGTAGGCTTTCTAGTCAGCCAAATACTGAAGGCTGCCATCATCGGCTTTAATGCAATACACGAAAAGCTATGCGCTCTTCGCATGCGAGGCAAGTTTAAGAACATGAGCCTCATAAACGTTGACGGAACCACAGAGGAGTCCCCTGACGACGAAAAAGAGGAATACTACGAGAACGTCGAACGGACCCTCAATGCTTGCATAAGATACGATGTGAAAATCGTTCCTGGTGATTTGAATGCCAAAAATAGGTCGGGGACCAGTTTTCAGGCACTACGCAGGTTCCCATAGTTTGCATGAGAACGCTAACGACAATGTACTACGAGTCATCGAACTGGCAGCGTCAAAAAACTTGGTCGTTGGAAGTACCAGGTTTCCGCAAAGCCACCTGGGTATCACCTGATTGCCACTCACAACCAAATTGAGCACGTGTTGATAGATCGCTGCCACTCCTCGAGCCTGCTGACGGTACGAACGTACCGAGGTGCCAACGTCGACTCGGATCACTATATTGTGCTGCCTTACGCATTAAGAACAACACCAACACCTTTGGTCAAGCGCTAAGACTCGCCCTCGAAGAGCTCGATGGGGGGAGAGTAAGTCATAGGGCCAAACACGACTGCCTTACCCAATGAGAATACCAATAACACATTTGATGATGTGCTAGGACTCGCCCTCGGAGAGCCTGACGGAGGGAGAGTAAGTCCTGGGGCCAGAATGCCCGGCGTAGCAGAGAAATTGACACGCCTTAAGAATACTGTCACTCGCGGAACGATTGTTTTGATAATGAGCGCAAACTAGCGACTGAACGTAAGAATGCTGCATACCGGGCAATGCAGCAGTCTCATAGGACGGGGGTGCACGAGGAGAAATACAAAGAGCTCAGAAGATCTGAAAAAAGACTTCACAGACAAAAGAAAATGGCCTGCGAAAAAAAAACTTGTCTGTGAAATAGAGAAAACTAGAGACTGAGGTCCGCACCAGTTGCGGAAGTTCTACCAAATAATCCACAGTATGACGCGGTACACACCACGCTGCACTTACTGCAAGGATAAAGAGCATAATCTGATCACCGATCCTGAAGGCATTCTGGAGCGATGGGAAGTGCACTTCAATGAATTGCTAAATGGTCAGCTCACAGAAGAATTGGAGGCTCCACCAATGCAAGATCAAGACCAAATGCTGCCGCCACCAAGCATTGAGGAAACATTAAAAGCCATTAGACAGCTCAAATCAAATAAAGCCCCTGGAGCTGATGGCATACCAGCTGAGCTGATCAAACAAAGAGGGACAGCGTTACATTACGCAATTCATGAGAACGTGGTGCACGTATGGGAGCAAGAGAGATGCCGGAAGATTGGCGTCGTGGAATAATTTTCCCCATACATAAGAAGGGAGATATCACACTGGGCAGCAACTATAGGGGTATAACATTGGTGAGTACCGCCTATAAGATACTCTCCACTATCCTACAAGATCGGATAGCCCAATACGTTAAGCCCATCATTGGTCAATATCAATGTGGCTTCATCCCAGGCAAATCAACGATTAATCAGATATTCACCCTTATGCAGGCGATGGAAACATTTCAGGAATTTAAGATTCCATTATATCATCTAATTAGAGACCTTAAGGCCGCCTACGACAGCATAACCAGGGTAGAACTAAATTATGCGGTGAGAGAGATCGGCATTCCAAACAAATTGATATGATTTTGTAGGTTGATCATGACCAACGTAACTAGTCAAGTAAATATTTGCGGGATTGTTGTCCAAACCACTAAACATCTTTAATGAACTCCGACAAGGGGTCGGTCTGGCCTGCCTCCTCTTCAACCTGGCGTTGGAGAAAGCAATCCGTGACTCTGGCGTCACAACATGAGGGACTATTATCACCAAGTCCAGCCGGTACTTGCCTACGCAGATGACATCGACATCATCGGTAGAACCGAATCGGCAGTACAGGATTCCTTCACCCAGATCGAGCAGGCGGCACAAAAACTGGGACTGCAAATTAATGAGGGGAAAACTAAGTACATGGTGGCAACTTCTGCGAAGACAAGATCTAACGTTGGTCAAACTATCAGGGTAGTGGAGCACGAATTTGAAGTAGTGCAATCCTTTAACTACCTTGGGTCAATAGTATCAGCCGATAACAATATGGAAGAAGAAATACGCGAACGGCTGATCAAATCCAACAAAGCCTACTATGGTCTTTTAAGGCTCGTTAAATCCCTAAATTTATTCAGAACATCCAAGCTGCTAGTGTACAACACCATGGTCTTACCAGTACTCATGTATGGATCCGAGACCTGGGTGGTCAATAAAAGGCACTCTGAATTCTTAGCTGCTTTCGAGAGGAAGGTCTTAAGGAGAATTGCTGGCGCCGTATGTGAGGGAGGACGATTCCGGAGACGCTACCATCATGAGTTGTATGCGCATTACCTTGAAGCTAATATTGTAAGAAAAATCAAGCTCGGTAGACTCCGGTGGGCGGGACACCTAGCTCGAATGAGCGAAGAGGAGCCTGCCCGGAAAGTCCTTTGTAGCAGGATGTATGCAAGGAGACAGCGCGACAGACCTTCTCTGCGATGGAGGGATGTCGTAAACCAGGGCGCCCAGAGCCTGGGAGTGCCAGACTGGATGACATCGGCTCGAAATCGCGACCGGTGGAGAGATTTGTTAAATAAGGCCAAGACCGGATCCCGGCTGTAGCGCCGATGATGAAGATGTTGATACATATATCTGTATATACATATATATATATATATATATATATATATATATATATATATATATATATATATATATATATATATATATATATATGTGTATGTATGTATATATATATATATATGTATGTGTAAATATATATACATATATATATACATATATATTGTAGCGAGCTTAGGGTTCGCTGGATTAATTATTTTTAATAAATAAGAGCCGTTAAATCGATTTTGAATTAATATAACACTTTATTCGTCCGTTAATAACAACCGTTACTTTTACCGTACACCTAACGATTTCTTGACTTATCGCTTCCGTACTTATATTCTTCACTTATCGCTTGCTTCACTTTCTTACTTCTTACTCCACTGCCTGATCTGTGTGCGACGTATTTATACCGTTTCCTTATTCTGATTCGGCGTTTCATTTCCGTCCGTTCCATAGTCTTGAATGTTCTACTGTTCACGGTCTCCAGTTTTCCATTACTTGATAGAATATTCTAGTACTCTATTTCGGACTCTCTAAAATATTCTAGTACTGATTGTCATATGCGTCACAATATATATATATATATATATATATATATATATATATATATATATATATATATATATATATATATATATATATATATATATATATATATATATATATATATATATATAAACAGGTAGATAATATTCAATATTAATTAAAAAAATATTGTACGCCAAAAGGAAAGACATTGTACACAAGAAAAAAAAAAACTGTAAACAGGACAGCATTTAGTCTTAAGTCAAGAAAGTATAATCTTTTCTTTTTTAAAAATAAATGCGAATTCAAAAAAAGGCAAGAATGAAAATATTGAGGACTAAGATGATGCTTATTGTCTTCTTCGACGCCAAAAGGCAGACAATGAAGGCTGGTTAATACGTGGATGTGCTTGAAAAACTGAGAAAGAGCGTGAGAAAAGATGTAGTAGTCTTTCACTCAGGGAGCGTGTCTCTTTGTCCATAAAAGAACGAGGGATGTCTCAAGACCGCTTCTGAGAAGGCTCGTTGCGGTCGCCACCATGCTTCCTCAGACCTGAGAGAAGAGTGACGACCGGTTGTTGAATTGGGTCCTGGGAATCGGCCAGGCTCAATTAAATAGGCAATTACTTTGTCATTTCAGTTTTAATTTATTAATTTATTTTAATTTAGTTTATTGGCGTCCTTGCACTTCGGGCGCCAATCGAGACTGATCCTCGAATCCAAAATCCATCGCCCTTTTATACAAATTTTCGTTGAGATTTGTATGTGAGAAACCGAAGAAAAGGAATGGGCTATATATTCTTAGAATGTACACATCTGGCTACAATCCAGGTGGAGATAAGGATTTTAGAAATTGTGTGTATGGGAACGAAATGGATATCTTTTAACATGGGTTTGTTTGCATATGAAGATATGCATTGTGGTGTTTAGTTTTTAGGACTTTTTGAGAATTGAACAATTCTATTTGTCTAACATTGGATTAAATGTTAGTTTGGGGATATGGATTAGTGATATAGTAGGTGGATGTGAATGGGAATATTAATAAAATAAAATATGTGTGGGGGAGGGAAATGGTAGGGCTTCATGGAGCACTGTAGCGGTTCCGCCAAACCCCACGGTCCACTTACCTAAAAAGAATTGAACAATTCTATTTGTCTAACATTGGATTAAATGTTAGTTTGGGGATATGGATTAGTGATATAGTAGGTGGATGTGAATGGGAATATTAATAAAATAAAATATGTGTGGGGGAGGGAAATGGTGAGGCTTCGTGGAGCACTGTAGCGGTTCCGCCAAACCCCACGGTCCACTTACCTAAAAAAATCCTCATACCTACTACCCAACTTCCTTAAGTTCGCTAATGCAACAGTATTAGTACCTGTAAATGCTTCACGCATTATATAGATCACCATCTATAATCTTAAAATCCCTATAAAGAAAACTTACCTTTTCATGCACCCCTTCGCATACAATTTTCCGTACGATTTCTTTCTTTGTTTATCTGGTATTCTAAACCAATTCGGTACCAGACAAATTCCTGTAAAAAAAATGATTCGGATTGCATTCAATGTAACCGTCATGACAGGGATCATAAATATTGCGCCGTCTATTTTCCCAGCCGCGTCATGTACTTTTTCATACACATTGGCTGGCGACCTTCTTTTTTCTCATCAATAAACAACACAAGCAGCTGCATATAATTAGCGCAATAGACGCTGAAACCAAATTCTCCAGCATTTCCTAATGCAAACATGAACGCGGTTTCTGCTGCAGCCAGAGATGCCATAAACATCCAATTTGCTTTTAGCACCTTTTTTCTCCCAACGTCGATAATAGCGACGAGGCATCGCGTAAACAATTACCCGCACTCCCAACAGCACATTTGGTCATTTCTCCCTTTTGTCTTTACTGCCTGTCTGCTTCGTTTACCCATTGCCCTCGAGCATGTGTAAACCACATAGATCCGAACGATCGCGCACATACCACCAAGAGAGACTTTACGTTTCTCTGGTGGTAGGTAAAAACGATATCCTTATTGGAGAGGATATCTACCACGGCCCAATAAACTCACCCTAAAATGCGAATCATCGCTGCACGAGATGATTATCGCGGAGTCGATTTCCATCCGCCGGCCGCCGTGGTCGTTGCTGACTTCCGCTCTCCGCCCGCGGAGTAATTGGTGTGGTGGACTTTATTCGCCAAACATCAAGTCGAGCGGTGTTTTGTCGATTAGTTTTTATTTGAGCCAAACGACGAACTGGTATTTCATTTATCATTTCCAGTCCGGTGTTCGATTGAAAGTGTAACAAAAATAAAAATTAATTAAGATTTTGTGTTAATATAAATAAAAATTATTGACAGCTATTCATATCCTGTGCGTTCTTATTTCTGTCGACTACTACCTGTGTGTATTTTTTTGTTTCGTGCCTTGGTAGACGATTTCTCGTGTACAATTAGGATGGAGGAGGAAGTGAATCAAGTACATACTTCCTCCCCACAGCACTACAAAGAGAATGGGGCTATCCGGGAGCGCTACCACGACAACGCGCTAAGCCGCACCGGTCTGTATGTGCGCAAGTTTCAGGCCAAACGGAATTTAGCGACACTGCACTTGCCTCCCTACAGTGCGAACCTGTCCGTGGTTGACTCTTTCCTCCTCGTCAAAATCAAAACATCGCTGAAAGGAGTCCGCTTGTGGTCCATAGAAGAAATCCAAGCCACTGTGGCAGGGATGTATCGTGCGTGACGGAGCCGAGGAAAAAAGTGTGTCGAGGCTAAAGGAGACCACTTTGAAGAATTGTAAGCGTTTGTAACAATATGTTTAGAAATTATTAATTAATTTTTAATTGCATTACTTTCCGATCAAACCACGTATTTTCATAGCCATCAAGGGTCCAGTGTTTCTTAGGGTTTAGGCTTTTTTGAAAATTGCAACATTTTTAATTTCTTTAAATTGGTCACAAAGTGGGCGTTTATATAGTCAAAGTTAGAATTAAATTCCGGCATAGATAACGTCTTCAATAGGATGTAAAGTAAGACTGAGACACGACATTTCGATTCCGTCAATAAAAAGTGAAACACATTCTGTCTGACATAACAATATTCCTCTCGACTTTACTCAAGTGGTGTCGGATGTTGTGATTCTCTCCACAAATATTTACTCGCGAGAATTAATCAATGACCGAACATTGGTTCACATTCAAAGTGCAATTCAGACGGACATATTAACGCGGGAGGCCGTTCTTCCGTCGAACCACACGTATGTGCTCCCCCCCGATTCAAATCTTCTAATATTCAATGTGCATGCACCACACCGATACCTTTATTTCTGTATTCTTATATCCACAATATGCAAATGCATTCACGGGTATCGTAAAACCCTTTTTATGCGCGCGTATTATAAGACATTTCTTACAGAAGCCTAATGTGAATTGCCCAAAGATCTCGCTTTTAAGGGTTTTTTTTTTTTTAATTCATCCAATAAGTGATAAACATTTTCGAACCCGTTTTTCATGTCATTATAGATTTTGATGAAATAGATTTTGTGGTTAGTGTCTTCTGCAATAGTAAGACACGTCAAAAATTGATGTAAACAGGTCGAGGAATGAAAAAATAATTAAACAATTTGCGTAACTTGTTTAAATCATAGGCGCACGGCTAATAACCTTGCCTGGAAAAACTGATTATTATGGACAATTTAACAAGTCTCGGATAAGGATCGGATACCGGTGGAGAGACTTGTTAATAAGGCCAAGACCGGATCCCGGTTGTAGTGCCGATGATGATGATGATGTTTAAATCGTAGATAGAAGAAATATAGTTAATGTGATTCTACTGGCTCGCAGGTATCTTTAGTCTAAACGTAGATTAGGTCAGGGCCTGCGGCAAAAACGGGACAATTAGCCAAAGAAGATCCTCTTGAGATATGAGTCAAACAAATTTGATGAATTTAAATTTCCCAGTCACCAACAGTCAAGCGCACATTTTATAACGGCGAATCTCAACAACAAGTGTGACTGTTCCAACTATAATCAAAATAAAATAAGAGCAATATTTGCATGTGAACCTATAGACACTGTGGGAATATGGATGTGCGACTATCTGGTGGGTCTGCGTTTGTTCCTGACACACTTTCTGGTAACGTCGGAACTGTCTTGCTGACTCCTTCAGGTGGCGGGAAAGAGGTGTCAAAACAAGTATTTCTTGACACATTTAGTTAGGTGATTATTTACATTAGATGAGACACACATTCCTCGCACAGTTGGACGTGTGATGTTGTGATAATGCTTTTAAAGTTTGAAATTAATTTTGCGGAGAATAGCGAAGCTTCTTTGGTTGATTTAGATCGGTTTTAGTAAGTATGTGTCACAGTGGTGTGGCAGGTAAAACAGCTCTACTGTGCGCAACGTTGTGCGTACGTTCAGTTCACAATTCATACAAAAATAAGAAATTCCATTAGTTATGATAGGAGATATGTGAATTAGGTTTATACATTGGTGTTGGGCAATATGCGACTCTCTTTATTATGTCGATGGATACAAATTGTTGCTCTAAATATTTTACTATAACACTATTCCTACCAGGACCGGTCAAATGACCGTTTTTAAATTTTCATTTGGAATTTCCTACATTCAACGTATGTGAATCGCCTTTAAACTTTACCACTTTTCCTCATATATATGTATGATATATTTTTCAATATTCACTTATTTTTCTATTGTTTATTTTCCGAGAAAAATTTGTAGTCTGTCTTACCTACCATGACCGGTCATTTGACCGGTAGCACAATTTATACATTTTTGTAAGAGTTTCTCTCTAAGACTCAATGCCAAAACTATAAAGTCGTTACAAACGAAAGGTAATGTAGTTATGACACGATTTTATCCGATAAGTGCCTTCCAGGAAATGGTTTACGGCACTTCCAAGTGTTTACAGTTCTTGCTCGACTATCGGGCTAGCGGCGTTTATTTGCTTGATTGATATCCGATACGGTCAAGATCCTCGAATGTTCTACGCCATCTCATCTACTATGACGTAAAATAAATAAACTTGTAACTGAAGGAAATGTATAGACGTCTTCTCACGAATTCAAATCAGTATAGTCTTGCGACACGAACAGAGTGCATCGAACGTGAAAGTCACAAAGAGCATACTTGGCAGTCTTTTATTATTATTTTGTAATATTTTATATCGTATTACGTGTTATAAGTGGCACTTTCAAAATAGTGAACAAGACTAACAATACGTCGCAGTAAGTTTCACATTTTATCTTTTATTCTTTTTTTTATCTATTTTGATTTACATTTTCATATTTTAGTTTTTTATTTTTGTAGAATATTTGTCCCCAAAATGTCAAGACGTTTGAGGAGTGCGAATGTATTATTAGAGAGAATAAATGATATCGATGCAGAATGTTCTGAAGATGATCAGGAAATTCTGGATATGGAAAATAACAATACGGAAAATTATGATCCACTTGAAACAGATTCGAACACCGATAAGAACGAAGAGAATATTTCGAACGTACGTAGACGACGAAAGAGAAGGAGATTTTTAGTTAGTTCCGATAGTGAGAATGAGGAAGAAGTAAGCGAAATTGCGATGGACGGAACTGTTTGGCAGGAAGTAAAAATATGGTCTAATCCTGGAAGAGCACCTGGTCATAATATTTTTAGGGAAACATCAGGCCCGACTGGGTACAGTAAACGTAATATTATGAAAGGCGAAGTTAGGACGGCATTTTCTGCGATAATTGATAAGAATATAATCGAACTTATAAGAAAGTGCACAGAGGCAGAGGCATTTAGAGTGTTGGGATATAAATGGGAACTGTCTACTGCAAAGTTATTTGCATTTTTTGCAATTCTGTATGCACGCGGCGCATATGAGGCTAAGAATATAGATATAGCACTTCTATGGAATAAAAAGTGGGGCCCGCCTTTTTTCTCAAATACTATGAGTAGACATGACTTTACGGAGATTATGAGATTTATTCGATTTGACGACAGAAATCAACGAAGCCAACGGTTACAAACCGATAAATTTGCTATGATTTCCGAAGTTTGGTACAAGTTTATTGACAACAGTCAAAATTGTTATAAACCAGGACCATATATTACTATTGACGAACAATTGTTTCCAACGAAAGCAAGGTGTAGATTTACTCAATACATGCCCAATAAACCGGACAAATTTGGTATAAAATTCTGGTTAGCATCCGATGTGCGTAGTAAATATATAATAAACGGCTTTCCATATTTGGGAAAAGATGAAAGTAGAGAACCCTCAGTTCCTCTTGGAGAGTTCGTCACTATGAAATTAGCAAAACCGTATGTAGGATGTGGAAGAAATATAACCACGGACAACTTTTTTACAAGCCTACCTTTAGCAACAAAACTTTTAGCAAAAAAAACTACGATTGTTGGGACAATTAGAGCAAATAGAAAAGAGCTACCAAGACTGGCAAAACTGAAAAATGACGACATGGAACTTTTTTCAACCAAACTCTATCGCTCAAATAATTGTATGTTGACAGCTTACAAAGCCAAACCAAGAAAGAAAGTTCTAATTCTCAGTTCAATGCGCAATTCCGGAGAAATTGAAAAAAATGACACCCGAACACCGGAGACAATTCAACTATATAATAGCACCAAGTTTGGCGTAGATGTGACCGACCAAATGGCCAGAAATTATTCGGTAAAATCTAAATCTCGGAGATGGCCTTTGCAAGTATTTTTTAATATCTTGGATTTAGCCGGGATAAATGCATGGGTGTTATATAAAGAAACTACGGGAGGAGAAATTACAAGACAGGAATTTCTATTTCAATTGGCAGAAGAACTTGCCATCGAATACCAACAAGAGCTCGGCAAAAAAAATCAACCAATACCCATCGCAAGTACAAGTACAGGTTCTCGTGAACGGAAAACATGTCAGATAAGGTATTGTAAAGATAATAAGACGAACAAAATCTGTCCAAAATGTAAAAAGTACGTATGCGGAAAATGTACAGTTGAGAAGCCCATTTGTAAGAAATGCGACGAAAACGAATAAAGTGTAGATTATGTACTCTTGAATAAAAGAAAATATATTTTTATACTGGTAAGCTGGCTATTGGTCTGCATTCAATATTGAAAAATATAAGTTGTGAAAGACCGGTCATTTGACCAGCCGCGGTAGGAATAGGTATACGTGTAGTGTCGGTAGGAATAGTGATAAGCTAGACAGATGTCTTTACAACCGATCGACGAAAGGTCATTTTTCACATGATTTGCCCACATAGCAATGGATGCGCATCTAATAGGTGTGCAAGTAAAAACTCGGCTCTGAAGTTAGTTGCATTAAAAACATGCTTGAACGTATCCAATTCGCTAGCCATTTTAGATATATGCAGCTTAGTCATTCCTCTTTTTATGACTAAGTTTTAGTCATTTACAAGCTGTGTTCATCAGTTGTATAATAAATGGAGCTCGATAAGCAACATTTAGGCCATTGCATTCTATTCTGTTTTCAGAAGAAAAAAAAATGCTGCTCAAGATATGGAATTAATTAATTCGAATTTGGATGAACATTCTGTGAGTCATTCGGCAGTAAAAAAGTGGTTAGCAAGATCTCATAAAGTATTTTTTAGTTTTGAGGACGCTCCACGTCCAGGTGCAGTAAAAACATTTGACGATGAAAAACTTTAAGTTTTACTGGATGAAAATCCATGTGAAACTCTAGAAGAGCTTGCAGAACAGTTTCTCACAAAGCAATATCAGTCAATCTTTGTATATGGTAAGTATCTTTTCCAATAAAGTCGAATTTGACAAAAAAGCTGTTGCTACTTGTCTTACTATATATTGACAATTGAAAACAATTAGAAACACAAAATCTGTCACATTTTACGCATTAAGGTGGCTTTTTACCCCTTCCTATTTCTTATTCTCCCTATCCTCATTACTGTTCGGCACAAAACCCTCCACCTACCTCTTTGGAGCTAAGCTCCATCATTAATCGCGCATACATTAAATATCGCGATATCAATTCAATATCAAACAATTTGAACTACACGTTCAATTTGCCCATATTGAATTTAACTTGAATCCAAGACGTGAAAGAACGAACCATATGTTCAACACGCAAAATCGTCTGGATCCAAATCGGTGGTGTGGCGGTTTCAATAACGCCACCACTCGCCTTTTCCAGGTACTACACCTAACTTTCCCCTAGGGCATCCAAAAACGATATAAAACAAGTATTGTGGCAGTTCCATTGAAGGCCACTACTTACCTTACAACCTATGATGAAGAAACATTCTTCCTAAAACACATTGAAACATGTACTTACCTATCATAGTTGTACCAACTATCTTCAGAAATACTTTGAATCAATAATTCTTGCTGACATAAAAATCCATCAGCAACAAATAAGTATTTTCCACAAGGAAAAGCAATTTGATTACACCATCAAGCAACCAACATTTCCCAACGAGTCTGCCGCACACGTGCAGGAGATGTTTCTTCTTTTCATTTCTTTTACCTATCCCCACATCGGTCGGTCATCCGATGGACAAATATATAATGGCATACGACTGACCGCCCAAGGAAGTCGAGTTCTCCTAAATGGAAAATTACCACCGAGAATTCGACTACTTAGAGATACCGCCAAGATGTGCACGATGAGCATAAATGCTGTACGCAGTTGCTGGTCGTGTAAACACCTAAATCTCTACGTCGAGATAGTTGCGCCAGCTGCAACCATGCCAGCTAATGTTCCCCTTGTGGATTTGGCTGATCCACGGTCCGCATACTCGTGGACACACGCCATGAGCCGCAGAAACGATCATCGAGTGTGTGTTTCGTGCCCCTGCGCTGGGACCGATGCAAGGAGAATCATCCCCTTATGTCGACAAGCGGAAGATGAAATTATCTTTTGAAATAAATTAATCGCGATACGGATTCCGTAGAGGCGAGTCGTGCCTCCACGTTAAATAAATTGAGTCTGAGCCCAACAGCCGTCGGTGGACGAGCGTATTAAGGAAAATAAGTAAATTGAAAAGCAGTGTTTAATTTATCAGTGACTGTCGTTGTAAATATGTTAACAACAATTCTAACTAAAAATAAGTAATTTGAAAAGCAGTGTTTAAATTATCAGTAACTGCATTTTGTACGCCTTTGTGGAATATTTTAACAATTATACGAAATAAAAACAAGTATAGCAACGAGGTGCTGTGTAAAAGGAATGAAAGTGTGTTTTAATCTCATTCGACTCTTTTGAATTGACTACAATCGGGAAGTGCATTGCTCACCATTGGAATTCCTGGACGTCTATCCTTTTGTTGCTTCTTCGTCAGTCGATTCGCCTTTATTAATGATGTGTCGTGTCATTGCATTACGATAGACGCGATTATAGTGATATAGAAAAGCCCATCGACAAGATGTTCAGTAAAATCAGTGTATCCCGAAGCAGCGATCGTTTACAGAAGTAAACGGTTTCAAACTCAAAACAAAATCCACGGCAGTGCATTCCACAATTCGACCTTCAGCTCCATTGATAACGAGCCTATACCGGAACTTTTACTCCACATTGGTGACGTACAACGGGGCAACAGCGTGGGATAGGCATAGAACCCGTGCCAACGACGGCACACATATTACCTACCCATAGTGGACCAGATGACCAACTTTCAAATTAAGTTGTTGAGAATCATAAAATGCACGTCTGCAATTTTATGATCCTTTAAAGGTTTGTTTACCCAAACCATTTCCCACAGGTAACATATTTGTCCATTCTCCTAGAGCAAATAACTTGCACCATAAAACGAACCACACGTTCGTTTTAGCGCCCACCAACATAAAGAATCATAAATGTGCATTAGCACGATCCTCTGTTGATTTTTCCTGTGTGTTTTCAAACCATTTTCCACAGGAAACATCTTTGCCCATTCTCCTAAAACAAATAACTTGCGCCATAAAACGAACCGCACGTTCGTTTTAGCGCCCACCAACATAAAGGATCATAAATGTGCATTAGCACGATCCTTTGTTGATTTTTCCTTTGTGTTTCCTCTTTTGATCCCAAGCCGGGAAAGATTAAGAAAGGAAATAGCGGCTGGCAAAAGGCCAACCAGAAAAAAGGACATATCCTTCGATCTGCAGGATGGAAGAAAAAAAAAAAGTCTTCGTTCGAGGAGTTGATATTCAATTGTTGACCGAGACGGTCGTCGCGAGTTAGGTTGTTTCTAGATTTTTGACCAGGACGGTCTCTAAGCGGTGCGCGATGTAAGTGAAACAAAAAAGGTGTTGTGCTGTGTCGTGGTGCGTTACATTTAGATAATTCAAAGAGAGATCATTCGTGGATTCCAAACACATATGCCTGAGTTGCAAGGAAAAAGTAATCAATTTCCATACTAACTTTGCGATACAATAAAACCGTGTGTTTCCATTAACATTAAGTGTTTATGATGTTCTAAGTGTAAAGTTGGGTTTAATAAAATTCTAAAAAAAAAAAAAAAAAAAAAAACAAAGTGTGTGTGGCTTATTTATAATCTAGTAAAGTATAAATTAATGTAACAGCAACTAATCCTTAGTGAAATTGAATAAAAGTTAGAACAGAAATAAAACAAAGTGTGCTTCTATTTACATTAAGTGTGTGCGGTGTGCAAAGTCGGTGGTGCAATAAGAGATAATAATACTACTGTGTTTTTCTTTTCATCCTTGCTGAACTTGCTGGATTAGAGTTAGAATAATTCTATAAGTACGTCGTAATGTTCAAAAAACAAAACCAATTACAATGGATCGTCTGAAAACGATCGAGAGCGACGGAATACGTTCTAGTCGAGTCTTTGATCTTCTAAATTTCAATAGTCTAACCAAAAATAATTCGAACGAAATGGAAGTGTAGTGTAATGCCTTCTCTGGAAAAGTATTAAAAACAAAAATAAACACGTTGACTAAAGGAACGCAAAGTACTCCTAAGTCAAATATGTCTCAATAGGAATTGATTTTTTAGAAAATTATATTTGACGTATTAATTTGACTTGTTTTCGTCGGAATTTGATAAGGTCAATTGAAAAATCGGTTGAAGTTTGAGTAGATCAATCTGATCAGTTCGGCAGGACACTGGCTTATGGAGTCGGCTTATTAATAAAAGATCCCCAAAACTACTCCTCATGTATTTAATACAAGATAAAAACGCACTGTTAAAATATATCCATGGTAATCCGTGTTTTCTGTTAAATATGATCGAAGGATTTTTGCCAATCACACCATAAACATTGGAGTTCATAAACCAACTACGAGGATGGACTGAAAAGTTTCCGACCTAACGAAGATACAAGACATTTTTTCTTAAAATTTATTTTTATTTTTCTAGATAGTCTCCTTGTAACTCTACACACTTCTCCCAGTGATGCTCCCATCTCTCTAACCCCTCCAAATAGTACTCGGCGTTTTTCTCCGCAAAATAACTGTTCACGAAGGTGATTGCCTCCTTATTTGACGAAAATCTCTGTCCTCCGAGCGCAATTTTTAGATTAGGGAACAAAAAGAAGTCGCCTGGGGGTAGATCTGGTGAGTAAGGCGGATGGTCAAGCAGTTCAAACTGTAATTCGTGAATTTTCGCCATGGCAACCGCTGAGGAGTGAGACGGCGCGTCGCCTTGGTGAAACAGGATTTCCTCTTCGTGCAAATATGGCAGTTTTTCTGCAAGAGGAGCGTTGGAATGTTCATTTGAACACGTTTTTGGTCTAACGTGAGCAAACGCGGCACCCAACGCGCGGACAGCTTTCTCATCCCTAAATCTTGATTTAATATGTGACAAACACGTTCCGTGGACATTTTCATAGCCTCTGCTATCTCTCTCACTTTAATTCGGCGGTCGTCTAGCACCATTTGGCGAACTTTGGCGATGTTATTGTCAGTTGTTGCAGTTTTCGGACGTAATGAACGTTTATCGTCTCCCAAGCTCTCAGGGCTACGTTTAAATTCAGCTGCCCAAAATTTCACTGTGGTAAATGATAGTGTAGAGTCCCCGTACACAGAGTCCAATTCATCTTCGATTTGCCTAGGCGTATTGCCTTTCAAAAACAAAAATTTAATGACAGCTCGATACTCAATTTTATCCATTTTCCTAAAAACACTCACATCGACTCACTCAAACGACTGTCAATAAAAACTACGCTTCCCAAATGGCTGGAATTTTGGCGAGTAACTGTCAGAGGATGCAAAACTACATTCACTAGCTTTTTTTTACGAGTGCTGCCATCTACACGTTGAGGTCGAAAGCGTTTCGTATATGTGCGTGGAGCTGGTTGTCCATCTGGTGCATGGCAATCTTTTATGTCATATCCGTATCATCTGCAGACCGGGGTGTTTCGACCTCTTAGACACTTGTCCTATAAATGCCTCTTTTTGTTAAAAAAAATGCATGCGTGCAATTAATTGGTGTGGCACCCAAGTGTCTTGGAACTGGGCGAACGAATTATTGTGGTAATCATATTCACTGCCGTGGTGAGATTCTGTTACTCCTGGTCTTATGGGTTTAGACCCGATTGAGGCTTGAAACGAATGTGGTGGTACGTAGGACTTAAACGTGGTTTTCACGGGTTGGGGACACTTAACAGATGAGGGTTGTCCTGCGAAGGTGGAAAAGGATCTACTATAAATATCCCCACCCAACTGCTACACGTCGTTCGCAGGAAAATGTTGCTTGTTGAACGACTCCTGTGGGATAATGTTTCCCCGCTAGCATAGGTGGAAACCCTTCTCGTCATTTGCTGGTTTGGCTTTGTGGTTTTGGTGTTTATGTCAGATAAAACGTCCTCGGGACGACTAAATATGTAAGGATTATTCACATGGTGGTAGGAGCTGTAAGGAGTGCTCTGTGCATAATGAGATGGGTAGTGTTTGGTTTTGTGAGGTCTCCCTATTCATATACTTTTCAGACTACGCACGTATATATATATATATATATATATATATATATATATATATATATATATATATATATATATATATGTATATGTATATATATATATATATATATATATCTGGAGGGTTGAACCTATATCGAGATACCATTCAATAACCGTTGCAGTCCTTTTTGAACAGTCGTAGGTTGTAACGCTCCGGAAACACTTGCGTGGGGAGGGGTTTCCAGAGCTTTCCCGCTCGGTAACGGAACGAGTTCTGATGCAGAGACGTTTGCGCCGTCGGGAGATGAACCGTAAATTGGTGAGGTTGGATTGTCGGATTGTCTTGTGTAGCGAATATAAACTGAATTGCGCGGAACAATACCACGAATCTCTGATGAACTGTACCCGTGATTATATCTGTAAAACAGAGAGGCGCCTACGAAGTGATGACAATTGTAGTCCCGACGTCAGCGTCGTGTCCCCCATCAATCAGATCGCTCGTCTCTGTATACTCTCAAGCAGGTCGAATGTATGTTTAGGTGCAGAGCTCCAAACATGAGAGCAATATTTGAGCGTGGGTCTAATTTGGGATTTATACAGGACAAGAAGTTGGACCGGAGTAAAATATTTCTTGGCTCTAAAAAGATAAATCAGTTTTCCTGAGGCGGACCTGGCGATGTTCGACACATGGTTAGGCCACGATACATTCCCACAGACTGGGACGCCGAACAATTTCAAGTTTTTTCCAGATTCAGCCTGGCCATTCATCATCGGCGATGATCCACTTTTCTTTGTGAATGTTGTATATTGTGTGTTCGTTGCATTGATCTCGACGAGATTGGTCTTCCCCCACTACAGGACCTTATCCAGATCCCAATTCAGAGAGTCAATCTGTTTACATCTGAGCTGGTGCGACGTTGATGCACTAATCGGCCGGTCACTCGAAAAAGAGAAAACAAGCGTACTATTGTGGTGATTCCGCCAAACCCCACGGTTCACTTACCTAAAAACCCCCCATAACCCCTATTCAATCTCTTAACTTCGCTAATGCGATTGCATTAGCACCTGTAAATGCTGCACGCATCAAGCTTACCGAATTCATTTATTTCAAAGTTTCTGTAAAAGAAGACTTACCATCATGCATCTCTTCGCATACAATTCTCTGTAAGAATTCTTCATTACCTTTTTTAGGAATTCCACAACTCCCATTGTTTCCCGCCAATGCATTTGCATTGGCAACTGAAAACATTTCCTTTCACAAGGACATTAATTGCATACAACGCATTATCTAAAATTCCTAGATATAATTCTTTAAAGTGCATATGGCATCCTGAATCCCAAGCCAGTTGGCACCCTTTGTCTGTGTTAAAATCCTATGTGGAACAGCTTGTTTTTACAGCTGCAATAAACCGACCCGCGATTCGTTTGTACAATCGACAAACAGTCACCGCATTTTAGGCATTATCAACGAAATCAAATTTTCTAACATTTCCTAATGCAAACACGAACCCGGTTTCTACTGCAGCCAGAGATGCCATAAACATCCAATTTGCTTTTAGCACCATTTCCCGGATGACTAGCGGTTTATTTATTCAACTGCAATGCACATTTTCCCTTTCCTTGTTTCAGGTTCATTCCCATGGCCTTGTGTATGAAAAAAACCAATGTGATCTTCACTCACACATACATATACATTGCCAAGTCTTTCTTCCTTGTTTTCACCGCGGGAGAAACACTTTCTTTCTTAGGAAAACTCACCCCAAAACGATTAAATATCGTTGAGTCTATAGCGTTTGAAATAATAGTGAAGAAGAACGTGTGATTCGAACTGACGCTATGACAGTTTGAATCACCCAAAAAATTGTACCTACGCGTTACCCATCAGGCTACTGGCCGTGTTGATTTTTAAACTCGACTATACTCAACTGATGTGAATTATTTTTGTTATCGCTATGGTATACGGCTCTGATGTATTTTCTTATTCGATTTTTCGTTCGGTGCTCTTCACTATTTTGCTTGTGAATTGTGTGTGTATCTGTTAGAGTCGCCACAAGTCCCATACCATCCGCTGACCGCCATGGTCACGCGTCACTCCCACTCTCCGCCGGCAGCGGAGACGCGTAAATACATACCCGGAGCCGTGTCGTAATGAACCGCAGACGTGTTGGCGATCGTGTCAAAGTTGGTGAAAGTATTAATCAAAATTTTGTCATTTTATGTGTTGTTCGATTTTGATATACATTCAAAACTAAATAATATAAATCTAAGGGAAAGTAGAAACGTAACGTAAAATAAATAAAAACTAAACAAAGAAATAGTGTGTTTTCTATTTTTACTTGTCCTGTGTTGGTGTTTCCTTCGATACGTGTCGGAACAAATAGTGACAGAATGATGGGGATGCGAAGAGAATCGGCGCCGTACGCCGGTGCACTATGCTTCGCTCCCCACACTATCATCCGAAAAATTGAACACTTTGTTATCTGTTGACTCCAACAAATCATTTCTGTGAAGCAAAAACAAGGTTAGAGCCAAACGGAACAAACACTCGCCGTCCACAAAAATCAGGAGCGATTGATTTTCGAGGAAGCTCTTCGTCCAGTCGTAGAGCTGCTGGGAAAATCCCAGGCCAGCAATGCTCCGTGACAGACACGGTCACAAGCCTTGGAGATATCCAGTGCGACCGCCCTTGACTCACAATGCCCCTCAATCGCAGATGTCCATATCGGTTGTAAGGGTCCATATCGGTTGTAAGGGTCAAAACGTCTACCGTGGACTGCCTGCCACGGAATCCGTATTGACGCTCATGCAGAAGTCCGTTGCACTCCACATATCTAATTAACTCAGTGTTGATGACATTTTCCATCCCCTTAGACATCATAGACAATAATGCTCTCGGCCGGTAATTTTGTGGGAGACATTTTTTCCCCTTCTGTGGAATTGGCTGAAGTCGAACCACTTTAAAGCAGATAGGAAATTTCCTAGATAAGAAAGGGTCTGCCAAGAACCGGCGATAATTCTGGAGCACAGTTGTTAAGGACTATTGCTGGTATTCCGTCCGGGCCGGTTGCCTTTCTACAGTCCAATCCGCGCAGAATGCGTTGAATAGTACGCGGGCGGAACCTCACATCACGCATCGGAGACCGTACCGGCGAGATCACAGGTGGTTCCAAAAGATCGGCATCGAGATTTGAATTCGCGGAAAATACATTGGCGAATACATTAGTTTTATCTTTTGAATTAGTGACTAACGTCCCCCTGTACATCACAAACCGAGCAAAAGAGGGGGGAGCAGAGTTACTGGTGACAGCCAATGATATTCGCCAGAAGTGACGCCAAGGAGTTGGGCACTCAAGGAGTTTATTGGTCACTCTGTCGTTGTAGACCTTCTTCGCCGTATAAATCGCCTGGTTGCACGCGTTTCCGAATCTAGGAAAATTCGTTCTGTTAACCTCGGTGGGATGGGAGCGCCATTGTTTAAAACTTCTATTTTTCACCACTGTTATCTGTTCGCATTTTTATGAAACCAAGGTTTATCAGATGAATTTCGTTTGATGGAATGCGGAATGTAAATCTCCATCCCGAGCAGAATAATCTCCATGATCGATTACCACTTGTTTTTGTCCCCACAAAATTTGTTGTAGGTGAAACAAATTCAAAGACGAAGAAGATATCAGACAAGCACTGGTTCATATACAAGTCGCCATGTTAGATAATTACCCCCCCCCCCCCCCCCCCCCCCCGGAATTATTGAGTTGTCTCGCGTCCTTAAATTCCACATACCAGTTCCCTATATTAAATCACCATCATCGATTACACTATTAACCAACACCAAAACATTGGCAGCCAACGCTGTTTCTACGTTGCGAAACTGTTTAACCCATTTTGTTTGTTTATTTGTTTTATATCCACATTTATTTAACAAATTAATTACATATTTTACTTAAGACTAAATGTTAACTTCTATTTTACAAATATCATTCTTACATTAACTTACTGGCTTATCGCAAACACTCTAAATTATACATTATTATTTTTCTTATGCCTTCCTCAAATTTTTTGTACATTCCGATGTAAAGTTTTTCCCAAGCCAATGTTCCGCTTATCAGATACAAAAACAGACTATTCACTGATGAATAGTTTCAATATCCAGTGAAAATCATGCATGAGTATGTGGCGTTTCTAACAAATACACACCCAGTACCCAAGCCTGTGAAGAAGAAGGTGAATTGAACACACAATGAAACGGTGGGAAAGCCACTCACTCGCCTGCTCTGACATTCTCTCGATCGCTCTCTCGCTCCATCGTTCGCATTTCAAATTTGATCGTAACAAAAGTTACTGGGAAGGGAGTGGTGTGGCGTTTCTGGCAGATACACATGACCAATAGTGAAGAACAACACCACCTAAAAGACAAAACAAGAACAATCAAAGCACATCCATTAAAGCCGATGTCATAGCAATGATGTAGCATTTCCACATCAGTCGAATGTACTTGAGTTTAGAAATTGGATTCGTATACGCCACAGTGGTCTGATGCGTTGAGCGTTGGTTCTATCTTTTAGTGATTCAAAACGTCGGTTAGAATCACACGCTCTTCACTATCGTCGCAAACGCTATAAGTATACTTTTCACCTCTCTCCATTTCCCCGTATCGCAATGTACATAGTAATTCTGCATTCTAGGAATTACCCAACCCTCTAAACGAAGATACGCAGTCCACTCTTTGGTTTTGCTTTCCGTTGCAAGCGGAACCAAACCAACCCCTACCCCAAGCTGCTCCTCTCCTTGCAATTTTCCCATTCTCTCTGAGTTCATTGACTGATGAATGAATTCGCGAAGGTTTATTCACATGTAGTGGGCGGGTAAATTGGCAGGTGAGGATGAGTGTGCGATCGGGAATGGGGGATCGGTATGAAAGGGCGCGAATGGGTAGAGAACCTCTCTGGTGTATGTAGATCTTTAAAACGGAGTGTGGTATTGAAAGCGTCCATGGCGCAAGCTCTAGTGCGGAAATAAAAAGCGATCGTGGTGCGACGTCTAATCTTGTGTGGTGATTTGAGAAAATTGTATAAAAGAAAAGTAATTAATTTCAAATAAAACAAAATAGAATAAAGTATAAGAAAATAAAACAACATTAAAAATAAGGCGGTGTGGAATTAAAAACCGATCGTGGTGCGACGTCTCGTCTTGTGTGATAATTTTAGAAAGTTGTATAAAAGAAAAGTAATTAATTTCAAATAACACGAAATAGAACAAACTAAAGAAAATAAAAACAACCTAGAAAACCTAGTACAAAGAAAATAAAACAATAGAGCAAAGTAAAAGAAATAAACTAAGATAGAGGAAACTAAAAGAAAATTAAAGCAACATTAAAAAACCTAGTGTAAGGAAAATAAAACCATATAAAAAAACGTAGTGTAAATAGATAAGTGAAATAATGAGACAAAATACGAAGTGGCGGGCGTTTAAATTTAATAAGAGTGATAGAATATTACTGGGTTGAATGATGCTGTAGAAAAGCATCCTAAATTAGAGGAGAGTTTTCAACTGTGGCCAAATGAATACATGGGGATACCACAAGCAGTCATTGAGCGCTCACAAATATACTTGCTGGCTGAGAAGTTAGACACCCAACTTAAACCACAGTCCGAGGATCTAAAGTAAATCATCGACAAGTCGAGCGAGTCGAAATAGGGAAAACTGTGAGTACCCATTTCTTTTCTCTTTATTTTCGTGCAACAGATTCCTGTGTAAAAGCCACCACGGTGGCAAGAGGTCATAAATAATGATGGAAATTTTATTATTCAATAAAATATATTCAAGTTATGAAAAATTAATTATTTTGTTTTATTCGAAGAACGGGCACAACTTTCCGGTAGACTTTATATATATCTAATATGTTGTGTTGTATATTGCCCCGTATGGAGTCATCAGTTGAATTCATATACACGTGCTTCAACCTCTTGTGCAATTAAGCTCCAGACGCAGACTAATTGCGGTTTTGTTAAGTAGTATAAAAGCGTACTTAAAGCTGGAAATACTATAAGATCCAGCCTACAAACTGTGAGGTAAGGCGTTAGAATATACTCATAGTTTGATGCTTATTGTCGAAGGCGACTGAAGGGTTCCTGGCAATCGTTCGCAAGGCATCAGGTACCAGATGGTTATTTTGCTTGGTCATTGTGTGTTCCATTTGATGTTTTATTTCGACGCCCATGGGCTTGCAACAGCTGTGCTATGATAATTAAATAGCCAGACAATGATGATTGTTTAATTGGCAGATTAACACAATTTGTAGTAAAGTTATATTGTCTACGGTAATTCGAGTTTGTGAATCCTACGAGATTTTCACTTCTGTCTTTTTAGGTGGCTGTTTACTGGATTTTATATTGTACCATCAAGTTTATTACATTACTCCGAAGTACAGGTTGCGGGCATACAAATCATGTCGCCAATATTTTCCTTTTTTCATTCTTAATATCCTTTCCCCCTTTTCTTAGTCGCCGTATATTAGAATTAAAAAGCAGGTAGAAAACAAAACGTACTAGTGACATTTTACTGTACAGGGCGAGTCGTTATACAGATGTGGAATAACTCAAGTGTGGACCAACGAGTAGATAGTGTGATACCTGCGGATTGATATTAATGTGCGGCGTACACATAAATGCGAAACTTCATCATTTTGGAATGATATGAATGGAAAGCTGTGTTAGGATGCAATTAAGTCTTTGTGTCACAAATCGTAAATTAAATTACTGCTGGATGATATGGATATGAAACCAAATTATTATAAAATACGGTCTGATGGGCTAATTTGGAGGCAGTGAAATATATTTTTTAACAGGTCGTGACTCTGTTCAAGCAGTAGCTTCCATATTTTTGTAATCAAATCATTTAGGTTTTCACTCTTTTCTTCCAATTTCTCCTTTTGTATAATAAGGGAATTAAGTATTCCTTTAACGTTTCATCATCATCATCGGCACTACAACCGGGAACCGGTCTTGGCCTTATTTAGCAAGCCCTGAGGCTTGTTAAATTTTCCATAATGATTTGTTTTTTCCGGGCAAGGTCATTAGTCTTGCGCCAGAGGCTCCCCGACGGGGAATCGAACCCCGGTCTCCCGCGTGAGAGGCGCGTATTCTAACCACTATTCTATCGAGGAGCCCTCTTTAACGTTTACATATTATAAAAAAAGAAAACAGTGGACTAATACTATGAATTTGGAAGGATATGCGAGTTTATATAAGTCATCCTGCCTCAAGACATGGAATTACACATTGCAACACATATGCCACATTTGCCGCCCCCACATACACTCGCTCTTCTCCAGCCTCCTACCTCCCCTACCCCGAAGTCCCCTTCTCCTTCCTTGTTTTTTTGTCATTGTTTTTTTTTAATTATAAGTTTTTTTAAATCTTATATATATATGTCATTTTCTTTTTGTTTTTTTCTCTTTTTTTTATTACTACTTTAGTTTTAAGTTAGCTTATAAGGTATTATATTTATTGTGACTAAGTTTGAATTAAGCCGAATAAATACATTTTTTTTTTATTTATTGGCCTGTAGGAACCCGGAAGTTCATGACCTCACCGACTCGACTCCGCCATCGTTCCCTGTCCTGTGCAAATAAATTAACACTAGGTTTAGGGGACGCGCCATTTTGATGCATTTTGAATTTTATTGGAAAAGTTATAAAAACCATTCACATCTTTATTTTAACTCTTGTACTACTTTTATCAGTTGAACGAGATAAATATATTTTGAAGTCTATTTTATTCAAAAGTTTTCAAATATTGAATTTCTGTATGTGGTATACCAATCTCTACAGATATGGGCCAAGTTGACGCGATTATAATGTAAACAAGTTAGTAACCTAGTTTTTTTGTCATGCAGAAATTACATGCATCAACAATACCTCGATATCGATATCTCAAATGATATAAATCCTATGTTACGAGTAAAACCATCCGTCTCTTAATACTTACCTCCACGGCACACCACCCACTTAAAGGATGAAACGATCTGCAGGCCCTATCATTGCCCCCATACATTTAGCACCTTCCATAACATATCCCTAAATCAATATTGAATCCAATGTAAAACAAATTGAACTAGCCGTTCTATTGTCGCACTTTGAATTCAATTTATAAAATCCAATACACGATAAACGAACCAAATGTGCATTTGGTTCAGATACACACAAAATTCTCTGCATCAAAATGTGCGGACCAGATAATACACTCTCCAACAAATATAGTTCAGAATGCAATCTTATGATCCTCTAAAAATTTGCTTGCAATAAATTCTGAAGCCAATTGGAAAATAAACAACTTGCGCCATAAAACGAACCACATGTTCATTTTATGGCCCACCAACATCTAGGATCAAAAGTGCTCATCTGCAAGATCCTTTGTTGATTGTTCCTTTTTTGTTTTCCCTCTTGTGATCCCAACCCGGGGAAGATAAAGTAAATGGATTGCGGGTGGCAAAGGCGATAAATAAAACAAAACAATGTCCGCATGGTCGAAGGATAGAGTTCTCGACTGTGTTGTATAAAAGGTTGCCAGTAGTTATATATAGGCAAGGGGGCGTCGCTGGGATCCAGTCCAGAACGCCAGTGTAATATAAATGATGCCTTATATATTGATATTCCCGGGGGGGTTGCGGGGCCGGTGTAATATTGATAATAAGGGACATCAACAGCCAGGCCAGTATGGCATATACAAAACGTTACACAAAAATATATATGAATAGTGTTGTGGCCTTAAAAGGGCTGGTGCGCCTGTGTGATACATAAATATAGTGTACAATAATTTTGCAGAGTCAGTTCGCTGTATCGTTCATATAGAATCCCCTAGAATAGTTGGTCCGTTATATGATTCATTGTCGCAATGGCATCTGTAATTCCAATCTAATATTTGTGTGGCAACTTTGAATTAGATCTCACTAGCTGTTGTTCATGATCTCAGGTAACGGGGTCACTCCACACAATAGAACAAACCGCTTCTCCATACAGTTGCGGTAGGCGCCGTTCGTTAGTTGCCAAGTACAGTTTATGGACGTGGAAACCTGTACTACGCCGGACCCGTTGCAACACCTCCGTTGTGGCTATAATCAATTGGAATTACGCAACAATCCTACCTCCAACTTCCGCCTTATAGATTTCCAGGTGGTGGTCACCAAACACGCACCATTTCTCCTTCCACATGAAAACTCACGTACATCTTTCACAAACTAAGGCTTTAACTTCAAATTAATAATAAAATTGAAGCCCTTCGTGGACTGCTTAATAATAATAACAACTTAAGAAACACTATACATTAGAACAATTAAAAATTCCTCCATGGAACTAACGCATAAAAATAATTAATTAACAAAACTAAAAAAACATCCTTCATGGATGAAGGTTCACTTCAATCTCTCATTTCTAGCTTCTTGCAATCTGTCTCAAAGACACACTCTCTCTCCCTGTCTCCCATGATCACACCATCTCCCCGACAAGAAACTTTCAACAATACCACAACTCAACGACACAGGTTTGTGCACCTGCTCGCAACTAATCAACCTTGTGGAACGTGTTAATTCACGTATAATTAACTTGATTTACTCATCTTTAACGTGTAATATTAAAATATTTATTTTCAAATTATACTCCTTCTCGGTGGGGCACTGGTAGTAGGAGAGGCCATCACGTAACACCGGGCAAAACGAACAGAAAAACAAGGAAATTGGTCCAGAACGGACATCGAGCTGAGTTCAGTGTTTGACCGAGACGGTCTTTTGAATGTTAATTGCTAAATATAGGGAGACTTGGTATAGAGTTGTGCGCGTTGAACAGAGCTTTTTTGACAATTCGTCACCTATAAACATTAATTCTCGCAAGACTTTCGAAATTGGATTTTGTAAGAGTAACAAGAGTAAAAAAACCTGTAAAATTTTGAAAAAAATCGTTTGCGGAAAGTGCAGAAACAAAATTGAGTATTTGTGTAAAAGATGCCCGGAATGAATGTAAAATATTGAATTGATGTACTTAGATATTGGCGCAAGGCTGATAACCTTGCCCGGAAATACAAATTATTATGGACAATTTAACAAGTCTCGGATGAGGACCGGGTACCGGTGGAGAGACTTGCTAAATAAGGCCAAGACCGAATCCCGGTTGTAGTGCCGATGATGATGATGCCGATGATGTACTTAATGAATATTAAAAACTTTCAACAAATGTGTAATTCTTATTTTCATTTTTTTGGTTGTAGTTTTTAATTATATTGCTTTCTACGTGGTTGTTTTTCCTTTAAATATATGTATTTGTACATGCGTCAAAATGACGAGTCTTCGTAGAGATAGTTAAATATGAAATTTCCGTAAACCTAGTATTAAATAACTGTTGGCTGATACAAAAAAGGTAACTTACACCAAGTTTGTGCTAAATTATACGAACATGGAATGATATAAAGTTGGAATGGTTGGAATACAAATATTAGGTGGTAGTTTTGTGGGGGTTCTTTGAACCTACACTAAGAACCACCCACAATTCCACCCCAACTCCTTTTGCCAACCACAATTTCACCCGCGATTCTTGCACGCGGTTCCACCCACAATTCTACCCACTATGTCAACCCCAACTCCTTACGTTTACCTGCAGTTGCCTGCAAACATTCCCCTTCCCAAGGGCGGCATATAATGCAGACAACGCATCACCAGAATTCATCATTTTATGCAGATAATGCATAACTATAATTCCCTGAAAAGAACTCCTAATATGCAATATACAGAGGGAAGCTTATCGGCGCCCCTGTCAGCCAGGGTTTCCAGCCACACACGTGCGCAGCAGACTTTCCTGGCTTACCCACATTCTCGGCGGCCTTTTATCCAACCAACAAAAGCAGTCGTCGCATCTCGCGTTTGACCTCCAAAAATCGAATTTTCCAGAGGGTGAGCAGGCTCACAGCGAATTCGACCCTTTCCACGGCCATGGATGCCGTGTACAACCATCGTTGTGCAATTATCTCATTTCCTTGTGGCACAAGTTTCACTATTGGTGAGCAGCCTGTTTTACGCAGCTGCATGCGCGCCACCAACGATGCCCTTTGGCTCATTCTCTTTTTCTCGTTTTCGTTTGCCCGTAAACTAGCAAAACGAGCAATCAAAATAATCCCGCCAAGATCGGCAGAGAGATCCTCTCCTATTAATCACCACGAAGAGAAACTGCACGTTTTTCTCGAGAGTGAAAACCACCCTTAGGAGATGACCGACTCTGCACGTCATTTTTCAGTAGTCGGAAATCAACCACCAGTGTGTCCACACAACGAGTCGAATTTAATTACATAGTCGTGGGTAGTCGTGAGAGTGCGTTTCGAATTGTATGCCGCAGTTGCAGTAGTGGTTGGTTACATCTTCAGTAGTAATGTACGTTAACGTTGAATACATAAGTCGGCAGTTAAACAGTCGGAGGAATCCTATTAGCGTGTAACTAGTGCATACCGCAGTAACATTTGATTAAACCGTATTCTAACTAAGTGCCATATTCACATGTATCTGTCTTATCATTATCTTCCTCGCAATTGCGTTACTAAAATATACACAATGTAATACAGAAACCATCCGTTAAAACTAAGTGCAAAATAACTTCCTTATGAACTAACAACCATTAGAACAATAAACAATAGGTTTAAAACAAAATTAACAGTGCGAAATAAACCCTTTAAGAACCAACAACCTTATTCAGTGTAATACAGAAAGCATCCGTTAAAACTAGAACAATAAACGATAGGATTAAAACGATTATCAGTGTTTTATTTTACTGAATCCGGTGGAACAATCCGTGGAGTACCGGTGAACCCGTACCCGTCCCGGCACACAACCGACCTACCCCCACAGTTTGGGTCCCAAAGTCCAGCCATCTGATGACATACTACTCCATTAAGCGACGAGCTCCGTGAAAGGTTTGGAGAAGATTCTTTACCTCCTTTCGGAGTTTAGGTAATTGGGCCCGGTCGAGAAAAAATAGCATTTCAGGGCAGCAAACAGTACTATATGTTCGCCTGTTTTGAGAAAACGAAAACGTAGAGCAACACGAGTTTTCACGGAATTAAACACGAGTGTAACATTTTGTTTGGAAATTTATAAGGAGCGATGTGTATGCAAATTCTCAATTATATAGAATAATAAAAATATGGAATGAATTTCATGCGCGGAATATCAGATGAAAGATAAATGGGAGGCGAATGAAAGATAAATGAAACGATATGAATGTTGTTTGATACGAATCTGATGTAACTAAGGTTAAAGGTTTTTAACGTATACTTTTTTTTTATAAACTTCTCTCAAGAGGGATGAATTCTTAATGTAGTGCCTAGTTGTAGATAATAATTTCTTGAAATAACTGTTTTCGCCTTTTTTCCTTTTTTCCTCGCTATATATGAGGTCAATAAATCTTTAGAAAATGAGGACAATTTTCTTTTATTTTCTCATTTAGCTGACCTAATAATAACGCATAACACAGCCCAATTATCTTCTGTCCGTTTTTCAAAACACGGCAGCTATGACCTTTCCACCTGATTTCTTCTTGCCTTCTTTGGTGCATGTTCGTGCGTTTAACAATCCACTGTTTTGGCTGTTCTTTCATCTCGGGAGTGTAGTGGTGTAGCTATGTTTCATCTACAGTTACTAATCTGCGCAGAAACTCACCTGGTTTGCGACATATGCGCTCCAAAACTTCTCAGCTGAGAGCAAATGCGGCACCCATTTCGCAAATATTTTTTCATATCATCATTTATGGTATAATGTGAAATTGAGACATGGAACAAATTGAAAATTGACATATACTTAGTGCGGAATGACGGTTACTAAACACAGACCATTAGTGATGCTACGAGGGGCATCGGAGGCATTTCTAACGACTTAGTGACTTACCCTCGTATCATACGCTTTATCTCAATTCAGTTCAATTTCATCTGGGTCGTTACGAGAAGGACATAAAAAACTATTTCAATATAGAAATATCCACATGGCGTCATTTTTTTCTGGATTTCCCCTTTTTCGAGTTTGGCTTTCTGCTAGCTTCATAAATCATTGTTATTTTTATGGTGGTTGAAAAATTACATTAGCGGCGGAAGGTTACTAACCTTGCCCGGAAAAACAAATTGTTATGGATAATTTAACAAGTCTTGGATATGGACCGGATACCGGTGGAGAGACTTGCCAAAATAGACCAAGAGCGGTTTCCGGCTGTAGTGTCGATGATGATGATGAAAAATTACTTTGCGTGATATCGAAGATTGCATTATACCACATTCTTGAGTATTACTGGAAATTGGAAGACAGTAATTCCGTTGAGTTGGCCTTACAACCTGATTCATAATGTGCTAACATTCGTTACATAAAAGTCAGTAAATAATTGATTAACTCCACTTGTTTGTGTACGACAGACGCAATGGATGATGTTAGGGAATATGCTAAAAAAGTGATTCCACTGATATTTGTGCTCTTAAATGTGTCTCCAATAATTGTATTCTATATGCTCTTGAAATCGTAAGGAGTTTGAGAATCATTTACGGTTGTTTTCCTTTAATACGGTCCCAGTGATTCTGTTTTTTCGGAACCCGAACCCCGGTTCCTGTTGTTAAGAACGATTTCTTTTCTGTGGTTGGTAGACTGTGGTGGTTCTTTAAGGCTCGCCCGAAGAACCACCCATCGTTCTAACCCATCTCCCTTTTCCCAACCTACAACAAATTACCGATCATTCCCTCCTACCCGCATACGAGCAGTACAAAGCTCTCTTCAACAATTTCTTACCCGAAATATAAATCCACGACTAGCTCATCATCTTGCCAGGGCATCAAACGAAATTATATCCACAAACCACTTCGGTTCATCTTACATGAATCACTAAGGAACCTGATCGGATCCTCTGGGCGGCAACACGTCTATCAAACACACTCCAATCCTCCGGTGTTTACTCATTTCCAACAATCTGTTGGTCCAAAAGACAAGTCGGGCAATTTTCTTGCTTGCACATCTGCACGCCAAATTTCCGATGATCAATCGCCTAAAGCGATAACCGATCATCGAGTTGGACACGACCACAATTGTTGTCCAAACAATCAAATCAACGGCCGTGTTCCACGACCCGTTTTTCTAAATCAAACACACAGTAATCTCACTGCGTGTATTTTTCCCTACCATCCGTTGGTCCATAGTCAGGCTGGATAAGTTCTATGCTTGCACATCTGCAAGTCAAATTCCCCATGATCGGTCGCACAAGCGATAAACGATCATCGAGTTGCACACGACCCATGATTGTTTATCCAAACAATCATATTAATGGTCATGCCCTATGATTCGTTACCAAACCAAACATGCACCCATCCAACCTAGTCCCTTGCCATCGTAGGCAAAGTTTCTGTTGACGTTAAAATCTATCCCCTATCGTTTATGATGGCAATACAGCCAGCCTCCGTACAGGATCATCGATTTGATCAGCTGCATGTTTGGAATCTCTTCTGAGCACCCTTCGCATTTTCGTTTATCCTGGCTTCCAGCGAATGGGCATTCAACTAGACCTGTACGGTCACAATGGAAATACTTCCATTAAAACCCAAATCGCGATCGGCGATATGATTCGTCCCATGGCTAGCCGACAGTCAGTCAGTCTTGAAGGGTGCAGCCAACTGGAGGTCATTCTAATCTCCGGGGGGACTATGTTAGGGGGAACTTCATGCAAATGTTTTGATAAACAACTGAATTTTAAGAAATCCGTCATTACGTAATCGGGCTCGTTCTGGAGGCTCTGTCGACCTTGGACTGATAACGGCACTTTGTTACATCAGGGGCATCGGTTACACTAATACGAATGTAAACGGCTTCCACCAATATTTGCAAACAGCGAAACCTGATATCCTTGTCCGAATTGAGACCCGGGTCGATTCGTCAATGGATTTGACATACCTTCGTTGCTCAGGATGACTTGCGTTACAGATTCCGTTATAAGAGTGGTGTCTGTGTCTTCACGCGGTCTGATCTGGCTTTCCAGAGGATGTAGGCGTTGGAATCCAATAACATGGATATCATGCGGTTGAAGGTCGTGCTGAGGAGTTCTGTTAAATTTCTTTTTTGTCTTTATCGCTCGCCGAATGCTAATCGACCAGCGATATTTCTCGATCATCTTTCACATACCGTCGGATGCAGATCAACCACCCGGTTTCTGAAATTGTCGCCCTCGGTTTAATGTACACAACACTAGCTGGTTGGTACATTTTAACAGAACCGACGAAGCTGAGAGACTAGCGGAGATGTTCTCTGTTAGCCGCAAATTGTCTCAACTCGCGAGGTGATTAAGCGAACACGTTGGATCTGTTTTTGATATCTGGGTCCAGCATTTATACCGGCGAAGGTGCTGCACCACTGGGAAACTCAGATCACTGTTTGGTATTGGTCGCGCAACCACTTGCATTTCACACGAATAACCGATCTAAGAAGCTTGGCCATATATGGAAGTAACAGGCCAATTGAAAAGTCCCCGGCCTTCCACAGTAAAACACATTTTTTTGCCAAAATTCGTTTTTTTTATTCAACATAATTCCCTTCGAGGGTGATACAGTGATTATAGCGGCCCTCCAACTTTTCGATACCTTTTTTGTAGTATGATTTGTCCTTTGCTTCAAAATAGGCCTCAGTTTCGGCGATCACCTCTTCATTCGACGAAAATTTCCTCCCAGCGAGCATTCTTTTGAGATCTGAGAACAGGAAATAGTCGCTGGGGGTCAGATCTGGAGAATACGGTGGATGCGGAAGCGATTCGAAGCCCAATTCATGGATTTTTGCGATCGTTTTCACTGACTCGTGACACGGTGCATTGTCTTGGTGAAGCAGCACTTTCTTTTTCTTCAAATGCGGTCGTTTTTCGGCGATTTCGTCCTTCAAACGGCCCAATAACGTTGTGTAATAGTCGCTGTTGATGGTCCTTCCTTTTTCAAGATAGTCAATGGAAATTATTCCGCGTGCATCCCAAAATACAGACGCCATAACCTTGCCAGCCGACTGTTGCGTTTTTCCACGCTTTGGGGCGGGTTCATCGTGTGCAGTCCACTCGGATGACTGTCGATTGGACTTCGGAGTGAAATGATGGAGCCATGTTTCATCCATTGTCACATATCGACGCAAAAACTCAGGTTTATTACGCTTGATCATCTCCAAACACTGCTCCGAATCATCAACTCGCCGTCGTTTTTGGTCAAAAGTGAGCTCGCGCGGCACCCACTTTGCACAGAGCTTTCTCATACCCAAATATTCGTGAATGATATGATGTACACGTTCAGTTGATATCTTTAGAGCGCCTGCTATTTCATTCAATTTCAATTTACGGTCATTCAAAATCATTTTGTGGATTTTTCTAATGTTTTCGTCGGTAACAACCTCTTTTGGGCGTCCACTGCGTTCACCGTCTTCGGTGCTCATTTCACCACGTCTAAACTTAGCATACCAATCCTTGATGGTTGATTTTCCTGGGGCGGCGTCTGGAAACTCGTCATCAAGCCAAGTTTTTGCTACAACTGTATTTTTTCCCTTCAAAAAGCAATATTTTATCAACACGCGAAATTCCTTTTTATCCATTTTTTTCACAATAACAGAAGTTGCTTCACTCAAAATACTATAATTCACAAACTAATGATCCGACATCTGTCAAATTTATACACGCATCTTTTGAACGTTAAAGGTAACTAAAAATCATATGGATTTAATTCTAGTACCGCCATCTATGTGTCAGGCCGGGAACTTTTTAATTGTCCTCGTTATGGACGACTTGCAAGTTTTCTTCGCATCCTTTCCATGGTCGGAAGTGTGCTTTGGAGACTCCGATGTAAACGCATGCACGGAGTAGGCCACGGAGATTATTCTTCTCGGGATGGAGAATTACATTCCGCATTCCATCAAACGAAATTCATCTGATAAACCTTGATTCGATAAAAATGCGAGCAGATTACAGCTCCAAAAAATTAAGGTTTTAAGCAATGGCGCTCTAATCCCACCGATGTTAACAGAACGAAATTTATTCGAATCAGAAACGCATGCACCCAGCTGGTTGATACCGCGAAGAAGGCCTACGACGACCAATAAACTCATTGAATGCCCAACTGGTTCGGGTGCCTTCTGATCAAGGGCAAGGCCTGTCAGCAATAACTTCGCTTCCTCTCCTCTTCCTCCGTTAGTGACGGATAGCGGGACACCAGTCACAAATTTAAAAGATAAAGCTAATATGTTCGCGAATTTATTTTCCGCGAATTCAAACCTCAATGCCAACGGCTTTGCGACTGAACGAAGGGCTTCCTCGAAAATTGATCGATCCAGGTTGTCATGGACGGCCAGTGTTCGGATCTACATCTTGTTAATTCTGGGGTGTCTCAAGGGTCTATTTTGGGTCCGACCTTGTTTTTACTTCACATAAATGATTTTTTCGAGTCAACGGATAACAAAGTGTCCAATTTTTCGGATGGTAGTACGCTTGTTTCCTCTTTTTCGAATAACCGGCCGAATAGTGCTTCAACGTCGAACCAGCTGAGATGTGGCCAGATCGGCTTGAGATGTTGTTAAGGCCCTGCAGTGGGGAAAGGTCAATCTTGTCGAGTTCAATGCAACGAAAACACAAATACAGCATTCATAAAGAAAAGTGGATAATCGGTTCCACAGTTGATGATGAATGGCCAGGCCGTCGAATCTGGGGAGAGGATGAAATTGCTCGGCGTCACTGTCTGTGAATATATCGTGGCTTAAACACGTGCCGAGCATTGCCAGGTCCGCTTCTGGAAAACTAAGTTATATTTTTAGAGCCAAGAAATATTTTACTCCGGTCCAACTTCTTCTCCTGTCTAAATCCCAAATTAGACCCGCGCTCGAATATAGCTCGTATGTTTGGAGCTCAGCTCCTAAACGTACCTTAGACCTACTCGAGAACATACAGAGACGAGCGTTCTCCCTGATGGAGCACCCGGCGCTGACGTCGGGACTATAGTCGCTATCACATCGAAAGCACGTAGCTGACCTCTGTCTGCTTTACAGATATTATCATGGGTACTGTTCTTCGGAGATTCGTGATATTGTTCCGCGTATTTTGGTTTATATGCGTGTAGTGCTCCAAAAAGCCCTACCACCTTTTCCCCCCATTCCTAATCCAAAATCCTAGCTATAATACGCTAAAACACATAAACCTATCAAAACCCGAAAAAAACCCAAACATGATTCAAAATTCGCAATAAACGAATCAAACATTCGTTTATTGCCTAACATTTGCCCCCACGGCATTATTAAATCCAAAATCTCGAATTAAAATCAAATTCGCAATAAACGAATCTAATATTCGTTTATTGGTCTACATTTGCTCCACAGCATCACCCAAATCTAAAATTCAGAGATCGTTATCTCTATCCCAAATTTTCCATTCAGGAAAACAAACAAAAAACTCAAAAGCGGATACATTCACACATCTGCGCGATAGTTTCATAAGAATTCAAGAAATTGAATTCTTATCTAAATTCAATACAACAACTCGCTCGAGATATCCAACAAATCGAGATTGTTGTACGAAAATGTGTATCTTTGGGATACAATTTTCGATTCCTTTTCCTTTATAAAGGAATAGTTTAGTGGTCTCCGGGCCGCAGTCTTAAATCGATCTTAGTCCCTGGAGGAAATACCCCAGTGGGAAAACTAACGAAAATAATTGGAAAAATAAAACTCTTTAATTTGTAAACCAAAACAACACGGATTTTCATTTAGCGGCCAATTGATAGCTAAGTATCACCTGGGCTGGAAGACCAAGAGAAGACCAAGGACAAAGGGCCAATTAAGGACGTTACTCTTCCCTCAGGTATACGAGGAAGCACGGTAACGACCCCTTTTGTAGGACGAGTTTCAGGAGCGGTCAAATTTTAAGAGATCGCCTTGTCCTTTTAAGGACCAGGCGACACGCTTCCTGGAACAAAACCCCTACAAAGAATACAACATGCGCTCCGCGAGACAATCCGACGGATCCTACCACTTTGCGGTTCATATTCCGAGGGCGCGAACATCTCTGCTTCAGAATTCGTTCCGTTACAGAGGGGGAAATCTGTGGAATTCTGTCCGCGCGCGGGTTTTTCGGGACGTCACAACCTGCAACTGTTTAAAAAGAACTGTTCGGGGCGACGACTCGACGCTGTAGGTTCGCCTCTCCCGAGAGAAGTGTCAATCAAAAAAAAAAAATAAATAAACGATGAAACATATGAAAATCGATGACATATTGCTTGAAACACAAACCATAATCATCAATTGCACGGCAATAATTGTTGACGGCTTTTTACAACGACGATGAGAAACTCTGGACTGTAAGCCTCTATACGGACACATTCGATGATTGTAATTGGTTGCAGGTTGATATATTAAGTCAATTAATGCTTAGATTTTATGACGGCGTAGCACTGTATCATATTGTGATAGACGATTCGACTAATGTTCGTATTCTAGAAGAGTAATCTTCAGTGCCGTTTCCGCAATGATCTGTAAGGTTCTGATTCGGCTAGGAGATGAATTATTGATCTACCGGCTTTACATGACAACTTAACATTATCCAAATGGTATTTATATGTAAACTTTTTTACAAAATAGTTGATAATGACTAATTGGTGTGATTTCAAACACTCACACTGATCTGAACAGTGCGATCTTTTTGTGTTCTGTGGCTCTAGCATCAGTAATTCATGCGGGAAAAAAGATATAATCAACAGTCAGTACCTGGCTGACTTTCTAACAGACAACTTGTCTCACAGTTTTGCTCGTGCTATTTATCTTAATCAACCGTTATTTTCACAATAATTTTCACAATTTAATTATCATTATCTTGTTTTCTTGGCCTCGTTTTTCGCATACAAAAATTTGAACAAGTGTTAAAACCGTTAAGTTATGGCCCCTGGGCCACGTGTGTTAAACAAAATTAAGCGTAAACGGTTGCGTTACGACCCCGTTATTGAAGGCCAAACTCCTCCCGATAAACTTTTAAAAGTGAACAATAAAGTTCTAGAAAAATCTAAAATGTGTTCAAACACTAACTTTTTTCAACCACTTCAGAGTCTGATGGAAGACTCTCCTGAAATGGATCCGACCAATGACGAACAGTGCGCAGAACTTCCTAAAGAAACCGTTCCACCAATTGTGGTATTAAAAACAACTAGTGCTCAAGTGCGTGATATTCTGAGCAACATTAAGATAGACAAATACTTAATCAAAAACATTTCGCTTGGGCAAAAAATATGTGCCCCAACAATGGACATATATAATAAAATCAGAACCGAACTCTTACGGTTAAAATGTGAGTTTTTCACCCACTCACGTAAGGAAAATCGTCCATTAAAGGTAGTGTTATCCGGGCTAGACTTAATTAGCAATGATTTAGTGAAAAATGAGCTAATTGCACTCGGGATTAAGTGCCTATATGTTAAAACCATCACATTAAATCCGTCAACAAAAGCCCTGTACAAACACTACTTGTACATTGTCTACATTCAACGCGGTACTGTTAAATTAAACGAACTAAAACGGAACTACTCCACCCTGTTCAAAACCATCGTTCGCTGGGACTTTAAAAAACATAATCCAGGTAAGGTCACACAATGTCACAATTGCCAGCTTTATGGTCACGGCTCGATGCATTGTCATATAAATAGCTTCTGTGCAATATGTTCGGGAAACCATAAAACATCCGACTGCAAAACGAATGAGGTCATCAAGTGTGCAAATTGTAGTGGGCCACATAAATCCACCGATCCAGAATGCATAAGCCGAAAGCAGTACATAGACATTCGCCGCAAATTATCCCCACGCGGACGTGGTACTGGAAATACAACGTTCCTACAGCCTCCGAGTGTCAAACAGCAGCCAGTGCCCGACCGATTATCCATTGATAATTTTCCTCCACTACCCCGATCTGTGCGTCAACCTTCACTTCCTTCATCTACCTGGGCTTCTGGCCTCCATCAAACCCAGCAACCTTCCAACAGTGATAAGACACACACGAAGAAAAATCCGTCAGAAACATTAACTAATGATAACCTGTTCTCATTTAGCGAGATAAACTCTCTTCTTAATGAAGTTGTAACCAAGCTCAGTGCTTGTCAAACCAAAGCTGACCAATTTAACGTCATTACTTCATTAGCTATTAAGTACATATACTCGGAAAAAAACATGTTAAGAAACTCTCTTAACATCATAACTTGGAATGCGAGAAGCATCAAAAACAAAAAGCATGAATTTTTTAGTTTCTTGATAAATTTTAATATTGACATTGCACTTGTTTCAGAAACCTGGCTCAAACAAGACATTTCTTTCTCACATCAAAATTACACATGTTATCGCCTAGACAGGGTACATGCTAGTGGTGGAGGTGTCGCCATTGTTGTGAAAAAATGTATAGAACATTCCTTGCGTCCTTTATTGCGCCTCAAGTTAATTGAGGAAATTAGTATAGATGTAACATTAAGTGACAATTCCAAGGTGAGTCTTTTTTCGGTCTATTTCCCTGGAGGAAATAGAAACCTAGAGAAATCTACTTACTTTAAGCGGGATCTGCAAAAATTGTATAGAGTCAACACTCGAAACAAGGTAATTATTGGTGGTGATCTAAACTGCAGACATCAGTCGTGGAATTGTCTTAGGGCAAACTGCTGGGGTAACATTTTACTAGATGTTACTGAATCCAGCCCAAGTTTTTCCATACTTTATCCACTTCTCCCCACCTATATCCCAGCGAGTGCTAACAAGAACCCCTCAACTCTTGATCTATATATCACTAATATTCCAAATTACTGCACAGTACCATTAACTCTAAATGCGTTAAGTTCAGATCACCTTCCGATCAGCCTCACAGTGAATCATACAGTAGTTGTAAATCGTACCAGTTTATACCACAACTATTCCGCCGCCAACTGGAATTGTTATAAATCATATATAAACACGAACTTGGTTCTAGGTGATACCAGCCTAAATTCTATAACCTGCAGCGAGCACATTGATATCCTATGCAACAATTTTGTTTCTGTTATCAATAGAGCGGCCGATCTTGCGATACCTAAATGTTCCACTGCTCCAGTTGATAAGGCACCGCTTCCTGAAAATATCGATTGTTTTCTAGTTAATGTTAAAGTCATAAATAATATCATTAAAAACGAAATCTCAACATATAGGAACAAGTGTTGGAATAAACACCTTTCCTCTCTTGACAAAGCAAGCAAACCGTTCTGGAAAATATCAAAAACTATGAAAAAGAGAGGGTCCAGTATTCCTCCGTTTAAAGTTCACGACAAGTTGTTTATTTCTTCAGTGGAGAAATCGAACCTACTTGCTAACACGTTTAGTAAGAACCACTCCATATCTATGCATCTAAGCGACGCGTATACTGAAGCTGAAGTTGCTAACACTATCCATGTACTTTCTCAAATACCAGCTGAAAGTACTTACGCAACTAATATCAGCAAAGTTAAAGAATTGATAAAAAAATCTAAATCAAAAAAGGCTGCGGGTCTCGATAATATTAACAACAAATTAATCAAAGCACTTCCACCTGCTGCAAGTAACTATTTAACGTTCATTTTCAACGCTTGTCTTAACAATTGTTATTTTCCGGACTGTTGGAAAACAGCAAAAGTAATACCTATCCCGAAACCCGGCAAACCGAAGAACAGCCCCGAAAGCTACAGACCTATTAGTCTACTTAGCTGTCTAAGTAAGCTCTTAGAGAAAATCATTAAGGAAAGGATTGATCGTTTTGTGGAAGACAATAACATCTTGCCAAACTTTCAGTTCGGTTTCCGTAGTGGTCACAGCACAATCCACCAAGTCTTGCGCATTAAAAACCACATAGCTGGTAAATTCATCGACAAGGAGTCAACGGGACTGGTTCTTCTAGATATCGAAAAAGGTTTTGATACGGTATGGCACGATGCCTTGATTTATAAGCTACTAAAACTTAAGCTGCCAATACCGCTTATCAAAATTATCCAGAGCTTTCTTTGTTCGAGAAAATATGTTGTGAGTTTAGGAACCGACATATCCTCTACTCACCAAATCCACCATGGTGTACCCCAAGGCTCGGTCCTTGGTCCCATATTATTTACATTGTTTGTCGCAGATTTACCATGTCTAGGTGAAAACATTCAGGTAGCTATGTTTGCCGATGATACAGCCATTTTCTCTTCGGGTGCCTTATTCACTAATGTCTACAACTCTTTGCAAGCAGCTCTTGACAAGCTAGCAGTATATTACAGGAAATGGAAAATAAAAATAAATGGTAATAAAACACAAGCTGCCTGGTTTTCGAGATGTAGGAAACACTGCTACCTACCAAATGACACTAAACTCAGTATGTGTTCAGTTGATATTGATTGGTCCGAAGACTGTAGATATCTAGGTATTATTCTAGATAAAAAACTTATCTTTCAAAAACACGTCACTACCACAATTGACAAAATAAACAAAGTCGTAAGAGTTATGTATCCATTAGTGTGTAGAAAGTCAAAGCTTAGCATCGAAAATAAAATTATAATATATAAAACCATTTTTCAAGCGATACTCCTGTACGGGGCCCCTGTATGGTGTAATTGTGCTCGCACACACAAAATAAAATTGCAAAGGTGTCAAAATAAAATATTGAAAATGTTGCTGAATTTGCCATGGCATTATTCGACACATGAACTACATGAAAACGCCAACGTTAAACCGGTAGAGTTCCTTATTGACAAAATCAATCAAAACTTCTTCGTCAATTGTTCTTTTTCTGACAATGTTCTCGTTTCCCGTCTTGCGTTATCCTAAATCACTACATATGTACTCTGTCTATGAAAATTATATCGAGGTCATTACTATATAAAATAACCTGAAGCTCGTGCAATATTAGTCTTAAGATTCAAATAAGGGTTTTTTCTTGTAGTTTTCCCTTAATTTATTATTTGTTATTCATTAAAATTGTGCTATTGTCGTTATATAGATTTAAGATTATAGTTGTAAAGGAATTGCTATCCTAAATCTCTTAAGTACTAGTTGTAAAATATACCATAAATGTAATTATCTACCAAATAAAAAATTGAATTGAATTGAATAATCAACAGTCGATACCACAAGAGGACGATTTCTTCTTTTTGCGGCTATAAGTATCTTTCTTGCTTAAAGTGAATTTGTCCGATTATTATTCTGTGAGCTGTGTTGTCGATTTTTAGTTTTCTACACAATCGATTCCACAGAATGAATTGTTGCATCGGGTGCGGTTAATGTTGCGTATATGGAACAACCACTTGTGGTTGTTTTTGTGTCGCATTTTTTAAAGAATTGCCGTGACCATGTTGGACGTAATAAGGAAACAACGAGTTTAATCTTCGATGGTGTTGATCTTCTTACAGTGGTGCATGTGAATACAGCATGGCGCCGCCATTCCCTCCCATTTAACACATTTGAATCATCTTTGTAGTCATCATCATCATCATCATCGGCACTACAACCGGGGACCGGTCTTGGCCTTATTTAGCAAGTCCAAAGGCTTGTTAAATTTTCCATAATGATTTATTTTTTCTGGGCAAGGTCATTAGTCTTGCGCCAGAGGCTCCCCGACGGGGAATCGAACCCCGGTCTCCCGGGTGACAGGCGGGTATACTAACCACTATACTATCGAGGAGCCCATCTTTGTAGTACAGTTGGCTAAAAGTTCAGCATTCTTATCGAGTACTTCAGAGCGAACAGACGTTCGCTCATAGCATAGCTGAAACTCGTGTTTGTGAAACACGTGTTTGTGAAAGTCTGTAACACACGTGGGTGAAGTGCACGTGTAAAAATACTTTTAGTAATACTTGTAGTAATAAAACAGTGAAAACAGTGAAAACTAACAGTAACGCATGCCGGGCGACGGCCCCAGTGATGACCAACAATTCATGATAGAACGTAAAAGAAGAGCCACCGACGATTTACTGAGCGCAACAAAAAAACCAACAACCATGGAGACACAAGCTATGGACTATCACAAAAAGTATCTGGAAGCCGTGGATTATATCAACACACTTCGACTCCAGATGAAACAACTCCACGAGGAAATTCGCTCCCTAAAAACAACCAATAAAATCAGAGATGACGTCTGCATGGAAGAAACGCCTGCTCAACACCCCGGACTAGCTCCATCATCTACAAACCAACAATTGCTGTCCCCCGAAACACCACCGCCCCAACAAAAGAAGACAACCGTGAATCAAATGACTAACACGCACGCCAGAAATACAAGACCACCACCCATCTATATTAAAAATATAACAAGCATCAAAGAACTAATTAGAATGCTTGAAAGTACCTTAGGCCACCGCAACTTCACCACAAATACAAGAGGAGCTTCGACTTCCATTACAACAACAACTTTAACGGATCACAACAAGGCGGTAGAAAAACTTGCGCAACATAAGCTTGAATTTTTCACTTTTCAACATGGACAGTTGAAACCAGCAACTTTCATCTTAAGGCATATCGATCCAGCATGGACTAATGAGGAACTTGGAGCAGAAATAGTCAGGATCTGTCCGGAGCTGAAAATAAACAGGTTGGACTACTATCAAACACCATACATGCGGACTAACAAGAATCTGCATTTACGTATCATACAAATTCCTCCAACCGATGTCACCCGGCTCAAACAAATAAAATATCTGTTCACCCATAAAATTGCGATTGAGGAACCACATAAACAAAACGTCCTTCATTGCAAAAGATGCCAAGGTTCAGGACACTTGGCGGCCGCATGTCATCTAAGCAGACGATGCGTAAAGTGTGCAGAGCAACATCAACCTGGAGAATGTAAGGTCAGCCCGCCTGGGATGGAACCAGGAACAATCCAAACAACAAACCCCGATGGATCCATTACAACGAAGAAAATCACAGTGACATGCTGTAACTGTGGAGGACCCCACCCTGCCAACTTCTCGCAATGTCCTCATAAGCTGAGGATTCTAGAAAGGCGAACAAAACCCATGGCAACGAGCAAACCTTCACCAACCAAAACAACATCACATCAATCAATAAATCCTACAAGTCCAGGAATGTCATACGCTAAGGTTGTCAAGGATTCCCTTAACATGACAAGAAATCACCAATCCAACAATAACGATCTGAATCTGGACATCACAGGATACATAAGTAGCTTACAGAAGATGCTGCCCACGTTGAAGCACAGATCGGAAATAGAAAAAAAAGGTCAGATTTTATCTCTTATAACTTCACATATCCTCTCCCTTAATGGCTAATTTAACCATAATTTCCCTCAACGCAGAGTCCATATATTCCAATATTCGCAGACAACACCTCCGATTGTTCGTTGAAAAGTTTTCTCCAGATATCCTCCTCCTCTCAGAAACTTGGCTTAAACCAAACTCCCGAGTATCTATTCCGAATTATACACTTGTTTCTAATCCACGAACCACTGGACCTCGTGGAGGTACTGGAATTCTAATACACAAGAAATTCCAATTTTCCGAAATTAGGTTCACCAATATAAATAATATTGAGTACACGGCAATTAAAATCTTTTGCAAAAGCAACAAAGTGCTTGTACTGTCGTCCGTATACATTCACCCTTCTCGGGAACGAAACTTCCCTAGTTCCGACATCACTGAGATAATCCAACAGTCTCTACCTGCACCGTTCATAATAGGAGGAGACTGGAATGCTCGGCATACTTCATTTAACGACACTAAGTGCAATAAATACGGTTGTCAACTTCTAGCACTCCTTCAACTCCATCCATATATATATGCGGACTGTCCATTACAGCCAACACGTATCTCCAATACTACTAAATCAACAATAGATTTTTTCCTAAAATCCGTAGACGTATACTCACCTAACCTCCCTACAGTATCCTTCGAATTTCCTTCCGATCATGGGTCCGTCCACACGACTGTCCAAATCCCAGCCCTCGAACCATGTTATTCATTCAATCCGATCCCGAATTTCTCCAGGACAAACTGGAAAAGAGTCAATAGGGACATTGCTGCCAGTTTTACAGATTATACTTTGCCAGAGACTTCAAATCTACTCCCTGCTGAAATTGATCAAGCAGCCTTAAGAATAGAGCAAATACTAAAAAATGCCCTCTTCAGCCACACACCTACATCCATCCCTCATAATCACCTAGGAAAACCTTTACCCAACATCCTTACAAAACTGTTACGCGTAAAAAAACAGCTTAGACGAAAACTACATAGCAGTTACTCCCCTTTTATTAAAAATCAAATCCAACTCTTGACTACCCTGATAAATGGACAACTAAAACAATTTGCCGACCAGGCTTACACGTCTATACTGAAAAATATTAAACCCAATCGTGATTTATTCAAAAATATCAACAGACTAACGGGTCGAAAATACAAACCTCGAATCGATTATATTATCAACCCTACTAACAATCACCCAGTCCAATCAGATATTGACATAGCAAACTGTCTAGCTAATCACTTTTATAAAGTCCATCAACAAAACGACTCCCTCTCAATCTCCAATTTTCAAGATACTGTAAACAACTACATCTCACGCACAATGATCCCATCCTTCACCCCTTTCATCGCGGAATTCAATGAAACAAACAAAGCGTCTCATCCTCTGGATAATGCGACCTTCCTAACAGCAGACGAATTATCTGAATTTATAATATCACGCAATAACAAGAAGTCGACAGGTTTAGATGGAATTCCAAACCTTCTTTACAAAAGACTTCTCCCGTCAAATCTAGTCCCTATTCTCGTTCTTCTCAACCACATAATTAACGGATCACATTTCCCAGATAACTGGAAAACCACGGTTATAGTCCCTATCAGTAAGTCCAGTCCTTCCAACAACCCCAGCAACTATCGTCCGATTTCGTTATTAAACACATTAAGCAAGATATTGGAATGCAAGATATATCGAAATCTCCTTTCATTTGCTAATGACAACGCTATTATCCCAAATTCGCAGTTTGGCTTTCGCTCACAACACTCCCCCTGTCATGCTCTGTTAAAACTAACGCACGATGTCACAACTAATCTTCAAAACCAAAGCCCGACGGTCTGTATCTCTCTCGACATATCTAAAGCATTCGACTGTGTTTGGATCTCAGGACTGCTTTACAAGCTGCACTACATATTTGGATTAAACACCCATACTACCAAACTTCTTACTTCCTACCTCTCTGGTAGAAAATTCATGGTCAAAATAAATTCTTCTATCTCCCAATCGTATAATATAACCGCAGGGGTTCCGCAGGGTTCAATTCTTGGACCACTATTATACCTCCTTTATACTTCAGACATACCGCAGCCTCAATTACCCAATACCGTAATGTTGAATTATGCTGATGACACCATAGTCTACTCCAGCAGCAAGTTTGTAAAAGAGGCAAGAAACCGCATTAATAACTTCCTCCCAAATCTATCAACATACTTCAATAAATGGAAAATTCGCCTAAATCCTGATAAAACCCAGCTTATAGTGTTTAAGGGTAAAAATGAGCACTGCACAAACAACACAAGGCGCACCCACAACAAAATTAGACTCAAACTAAATAACACCCAGATAAAACCTTCTAAGACTTTAAAATACCTGGGAATAACCTTTTCCAATGACCTTTCATTCTCCACCCACATTAAAAATACTTTACGTAAAGCCACAATACAACTGAATCTCTGTAGAAGAGTGATGTGGAAACCCAACGGTCTCTCTCACAAAGTCAAACTGCTCATCTATAAACAAATAATCAGACCTACACTGACATATGCGTGTCCACTGTGGTATCATATAACACCAGCCCAAATGGAGAAGCTACGCACTTTCGAAAGGAAATGCTTCAGGCTGGTCACTGGCCTAAACCGACAACCCAACTCTTACAAGTATTACAATAACAGCTTGCTATACAATGCCGCTAATATTGACCGTCTCGACAGACGCTTCCTAGAGCTGTCTATCAAATTTATTGAAAACCTCCCAAATAATCCCAACCCCATAATAACTTCACTACTACCAACTCCTCTAGATAACAGTGCTCACTATCTGAATTGTCTCCATACTAGAAGTCTCTTCACCTCTGGAAGATTGGTTAATGACTCCAACGAGGTAGTGTACCATAACACCGAGCTGGCACCCAATCAGTTCAAATACTGTAACATACAACCATTCTCCAACATTCTGCGTTTTAACGAACAACCGGAAAGTGTTACCGCACCTGAGGCCACTAACTGACCATATCCCACACCAACCTACTTTCTTAACCATAAATCCCTACTCCCCAATTCACATTACATATTTAACTTATTATAATATCAATTAGGTTAAGCTAGAATAAGTTAGAGTTAAGTTAAGTATTAGATTAGATTAAATTAAAAAAATAAAAATCCTGGTTTTCTGACCTTTTCCAGGAAAACTGTTAATATTAAAACCTATTATACTCGAATAGTTATTCACACATTCAGTTATGTTTGAAAAATGTGTAATGTATGCATGTAAACTGTTGTATCACTAGAATTATAAGTTAGCTGTAGTACTTAATGTAAACATTGATTATTGGTCAAATAAATACAGTATGTTAAAAAAAAAAAAAAAAAAAAAAAGTTCAGCGATATGCATGGTTGTGAGTAGGTCCGATTTGTTACATAATTAAAACCCCCGAATCATTAAGCTGATTCGCGTCCTTTTGTTTAAAAAAACGACTCCCTAAATCCTATATACTAGTTTCCTAAATGTGACCACCATCATGCATTATGCTGTTTAACAACAGCAAAACATTGGCAGACGATGCTGTATATAGCCCATAGAATGGCTTCACGTTAGAGGCATACAATGGAAACGACGTCGATACGTTATATATATATATATATATATATATATATATATATTTATATATATATTTATATACATATATATATATATATATATTTTTTTTTAATGTTTGAAGTTGAACTATTGGTAAATGGAACCACAGAGCGATGCACGCATTCGGCTCCTACCTTCGAAAATATAGATACTGAGTTGGCCAACCTCGCACCAACCACATTGTTCAACATTTTTAGAACGATTTGAATCCATACACTTACTAGTTAAATACCGTTTAGAAGTGGCGGTGGAGAAGATGATTCAAACCCGATCTACTGAAAGACAAGTTAAACCCAAGATACTAACGTATCAGATCACGGCCGTGTGTGCACGAGGATGTATTTTCCTGCAACTTAAGCTATGGATTGCTATGTTTATTGCTCTGGTATAGATCTCGAATGATTCGTTCTTTCATTCGTTGTGTTCTTCACTATGGTTTGTGTGTTCATATGTATCTGTTTGAAACGTTATAAGTCTTGTTGCCGCTGGAACTGAAGCATACCGTTTGGAATGACGTAAGAACGTCCAATGGTTGAATGAGGTGGTCGAAAATCATCACTTTTCTCGCAAAATCGTCTTCAGCAATGAGACTCATTTTTATATCGGTTAACGCGTCAACAAGAATTGTCCCATTAAAGCGGATAAAAATCAAAGGGTGATGCATCCAAACATAATCACTGTATTAAATAGTTTTTGGGTAGACAGAGTCGTCGGTCCGTAATTCTTTGAAAACAAAATCGAATAAGCAGTCATCCCGAACGGTGGCCGCCATCATGACATGATAGGAGAGTTTTTATAGCCGAGACTAGATTGTATGGATTTAGACAACATTTGATTTTAACAGGACGGCGCCCACTGGTCACACAGTCAATCGAACGATGTGCATTATGCACGAGAAGTTTCGGGGACGCTGTTGAAAGAAGACTCCGAGCAGCTATATACTGCTAACAGCAATTGGCACAACAGAAAATATATAAATAAATAGGAACATGGCAATGCAGATTCTACACAAATAAACAATTTTTCCTGCAAACGATGTAACCATATATTCATATATAATACATAAATTCATATATGTATTATATGAATATATATGGCGCAAAGCTAATGACCTTGCCCGGAAAAACAAATTATTATGGACTATTTAACAAGTCTCGGATAAGGACCGGATAGCGGTGGAGAGACTTGCTAAATAAGGCCAGTCCCGGATCCCGGTTGTAGTGCCGATGATGATATGTTCATATATGTTCATATATAATACATTGTCGGCCATAGACCGACTTAGAATATTCGTTCCCTGATCTCGGAACCATTTGTCATTCCTAATTGCAGAAATCCATAATTGATGTTAAGTAAACCACGATAGATGCATATGTTTCTCTGGCATCTGTAGTAATTGCCCAATCGACTACTCAATTCTCGCCGGCGGTCTTAAAAGCGAGAATCCACTGATGCCGGTTGGCAGCATCAATGGTGAATGGCATCATTGTTCGAGATAAGATATTTGCCGCCTGAAGCAACTGATCGGAAGTACTACGAACTGGTTAGGTTTTGGTTTTTCCTGTGATCTGGCGCAGATCGGTTGCGAAGTAACAGCCGAAACATAAGAAATTGAGTTGGACGCTGGCGTCCATCTGACTTCAGTTCCTTTTTCGCAGGTGAGGTCTACCCAACTTCCTGTTTTACACATGTCTTTCAATATTGTATTATTCTTTCGCATAAAAAAATGTTTCATACATTTTTTTTTGGTTTTTATTTTTATTACATTTCTCTCGGGCGAGTGGGCGCTCCGAGTGGGCGCCCCGAGATGCCATCAAATAACTGTTGCAATTATTTTTGAATAGTTGCAGTTTGTAACGCTGCGTGAACAGTCGCGCGGGAACGGAGTTCCACAGCTTCACCGCTATATGACGGAACGAGTTCTGATGCACGGATGTTCGCGCCGTCGGGAGATGAACCACAAATTGGTGCGGTATGTCGGATTGTCTTGTAGAGCACATATAAACCGAATTGTGCGGAACAATACCAATACCGAAGAACAGCATCCATGTTAATATCTGTAAAACATACGGAGTTCAGCTACGCGCCTTCGATGTGACAGCGACTGTAGTCTCGATGTCAGCGCCGAGTCCCCGATCAGACGGATCGTTCGTCTTTGTATGCTTTCAAATAGGTCGAGGATATGTTTAGGAGCAGAGCTCCAAACATGAGAGCAATATTCGAGCGGGGATCTAATTTGAGATTTATACAAAAGAAGAAATTGGGCCGGGGTAAAATATTTCTGGGCTCTAAAAAGATAACTCAGTTTTCCTGCGGCGGAACTGGCGATGTTCGACACGTGTTAATGCCACTATACATTCCCACAGACTGTAAGGCCGAATAACTTCAAGCTTTCCCCTGATTCGAGGGCCTGGCCATTCATCATCAGATGTGAAACCGATGATCCACTTTTCTTTGTGGATGTTGTAAACCGTGTCTTCATTGCATTGAACTCGTCGAGATTGACCTTTCCCCACTATACGACCTTATCCAGATCCCGGTTCAGAGAGTCAATCTGTCTACATCTCAGCTTGCGCGATGTTGATGCATCAATCGGCCGATCACTCGAAAAAGAGAAAACAAGCGTTCTATCATCCGCAACACTGAACACTTTGTTATCCGTGTGACCGTTTTTGTCTCTGCCACAGAAAATTAATGTTAATTTAATTTTACCTGTAATCTTGGTGTCAGGAATGGTCAGGAATGTACAGTGTTCCCGCTCTCGGCCAGACTAGTCCTTTCAATGGTGAATGATTTAGTTAAAATCCATAGATCATATATTGAAGCTCCTCTATTTCCATGGGCACCATTGAAACAATTTGGTATTTTAGAAACAGCTCTCCAGGTCAATGATCAGCATTTAATTGCAAATAGATGTTCGTGACACTGTACAAAAAATTATAGTTGATTGTTTTTGCACGTTCACACTCGGGTCATATCTGAGTCAGGATTTATATGAAGGGTAAATTTTGGCAACCGAATCATTTGAAAGAATCTGACACTGAGAATCTTAATTAATTCTGAGATATATTTAAAATTCTTCAAACAATTTTAACACTTTTGGGAATCTAGTGTATTTTTGAAAACACTCTTATTATATTTTAATTTTCTAGATTTACTTTTAATTTTAAACCATAAAAAAAAAGGCACGGGCTTCTTTCTTTTCCTTCCTCAAGCAAATCTTCCACCGGAACGACGAACAACCGTATTTGCTGCTCTGCTTTAATCAACTCCAAAAACGGAATTCCAAAACCGTATATCAAAAACATTGACCTGTTCTCTCTCTCGCTCCCCATCAACGTCCACTTCGAAAACCGAATTCGAACTCGAATAGCTGCACGATCCACACCCGAATCGGGGCGTGTTCGAAAACTCACTTGTGGATCGTGCAACTCCTTCACCACCTTACCATCACACCATTTTAAAACAAATTGTATTAAAATTACAAATTATCGAATGATGGTGGTGGCGGAAACCGTACGTAACACCCGTTGTCTCCAAGAAATCATTTATGTAAAGCAGAAACAAAGCTGGAGATAGATTCGGGTACTCGTTAATAGGTGGCAGTTTTATTATCTATATTAAACTGCATGGCCACAACCTACCGTCGAAAATTCAAGATATTCCATGTTGAGAATTATTTCTTTGAATTAAGCCGCTTCGCTGTAGTGTATCTCGTCTTTAAAATCTTCATTGACAGGTGAAGTATAGGGCGGGCCCTACATTTTTGCACATTTGAAACATGAATAGAAGTAAAAATACAAATGTTATTTTGATGATCATATATTTAAGGCAATACACGTTTATTGAAATTTATTTTTTTAAAATGACATCGTCTCCGCCACTCGAGCGCCCCTCCCTCTAACGGTTTTCAAGAAATCAAGTGTTGCCATCTGCAAACATTTATGGCCCACCCTATATAATTTGATGTGGGATGTAAAGTCGTAAGTAGAATGTGAAACGTACAACGTTGGTAGCCGTGAAGAATAGTGGATGCGAATCTACCAAAACTACCCAACTACGTTAATAAGAGTTGACATTAGCAGAAGGAAACCCCACACGATCATAGGGTTTTATCTCTCAATTATTCCCCCAAGTTCTAAGGACCGCCAACGATTACCCATAGTAACACCCGATTTTTATTAACAAGACACAGATTCGTCCATTCATCCCCGATCGTGGGAGGATAAATTACCCAAGACCCATTGTGACGGTTTCGCCAAACCCCACTGACTACTTACCTAAAGAACCCCCATCCCTACGACCCAATCTTATAAGTTCGCTAATGCAATCGCATTAGCACCTTAAATGCTTCACGCATCAAATAGATCAAATTTATTTAACTAAAAATCCCTGTAAAGACTTCTTACCTTTCATGCATCTCTTCGCATACAAATTCCCTACAAGAATTCTTTCTATTATACAGGAGCATTAAACCAAAACCTATTCGGTATCTTCAGTTGCCAGGCAAATTAAAACCTTCCCACACCTGCACCGCAATCCCCCCGCAACAAAAACATTTCCTTCACAAGGATAATTAATGCTTTCAATGCATTACCTGGAAATGCCTGCAAAGAATTTTTCCTACAAGGGCATTCATACATGTGTCAACGCATCCCTGCATTACCGACCAAGAACCGAATTTCCAATTAGTGTAGATATTCACACTAGAGATGGTATACACAACCGTTATTGTGTATCCATCTAAATTACTTTCCGAAGACTTGCAACTATTGACTCAACTGCAAGCACTTCTCTCGGCAATACTTCTTTGTTTTAATCTTCAAACAATCACCGACGTCGCGCTTAGCCGTCGGATTGGATTCAATAGCATAAACATATGCAAACAAAAGAATCCGATTCTCCCAGTCAGCAGAGGTACGATATACGATCTCCATTATTCCAATCCCTTTTAGCATCTAATGAGTGGCTGCTATTTACTGAGCTGACCCTCATTACCAGACGATGCATTAGGTCGCTTCTTTCTTTGGCTGTATCCCTTGTCTAGGTGTCGTTTCGCTTTTGACCTGCAAGCGTTATGTAATCAATCTGATCTCAACGATCGACTTCACGCACACCGCTACAGGACCTCACCAGTGAGATCCTCTTTCCTCGTTTTCACCACGAGAGGGACATTTTCTCTCTCGGTGAAACTCTCCCCATTAGCGAGTCGGCTCTGCACGAGCCGTTTATCGCGGAGTCTTATTACATCCGCCGGTCGTGCCACTCCCGCTCCCCGGTGCGCACGGGGACGCGATAATATACGGAGTCGTTGGCGTAGTAAATTCGAATTCTTCGGTATTTCTTAATTTTGCTAGTGACCCCTGTTTAAATACAATAGTGCAAATGTGTGCAAATTTTTGTTTCAATTAACTATTTCCTCCACCAGCTGTTTCGTATCGTATTGTGTAATTACAAATTATTTAACTAATAGTGTACACCAAATAAATATTCAAACTCGCTGTAAAATAGTGCAAAAATAAAAAATAAAACAATTACCACGTGTGTCTTACTTCTTGTGTTGGTGTTTCCTTAGCTTCGGGGGAATCGTTTAGTGCTCGTCGGAACTACTAATTTATGATAGAGGAAGTAGTGGGTGGATGGTAGAATCAGCGCCCATGCAGACGCACAGACCATCCTCCCCACACCATCTTTGTGATCGTGCAAACAGACTTTGCCACGACTCACTTTGGTGATCGTGGAATTAAAGAAATCCCGCCCTGACATACATCCTTGATCGCGCAAGGAGAAGTCAGCTAACATCCACCTTGTGATCATCTGTATAAAAGTTAGTCGCGACAAACATGAGTGTTCGCCTCAGTTGATATCAGCCGCAACTCATGTCAGTGATAGTGCAAATTTTCAATTGTCAGTCCTAACGTTTTGGACCGTACCCACTAAGAGTGAATCACGTAACTACCTATGTGATTATGACCGTCCAATCACCAAACTCCTTCCTAGTTCCCGGTATCGAACAGACACCTTATCGCCCGAAACGGGAGCTACAATTAGCCAGAAGGACCAGGTGGTTTGACCTCAATAAACTTCTACTTTTGGGATAGTTTGAGGTCAAAAAAGTGCATGCGGGTACGCTTGATGCCATTCAGGGGCTAAGAACGGCTAATATTGCATGCATAAATACCATGGATGCGTAATTATGCCACTACGTCATCGTAAATGCTGACAAGTGGAACGAAGTTTGCCTCTGGAGCCGTGGCAATCGTTTACCCGATATTTTGTTCCTCTGTAGATCTAATTAATATTGATCAGTTAATTAAATAAAAAAGTTTTATTCATTATTTTTATTGTACAGATCTTAAGAATAATCTTAACTTGATATGGAGACAATTGTCAAACGAGGGCGGTTGGTAGAATGGTTTACGTATCTATATCGTTGTGCACAGGTTCAACTCATAATTCGCTACCTTAGCTCGATACCGGCACAATCTCTAAAGAATTCTGAAAAATAGTCTAGACATTCGCATCATTGTGCGTAGGTTTATTTTGTAATTAGAGGTAACAATCCGGTGGCGTTCATTGGCATAGTTACCAACCTCTAGTGCATTTGGCAAAGTGGATTAAATATGATATCCCTTGATTCTCTGAACATTTTAGAATAAGAGAACAATTATATACTTTCCTACTTTTTTTTCTGTGAAATTTGGGGCTGTTTTAAACCTAATATATAAGGTCCTTCGACAGGACGAATATATAGGGGTCATTTAATACAATTTTCACTAAAACTTTCTTTCCTATACATGCTTATTAACTTTCCCGAATATTATTAGTTTTTTATTTTCCTTTCGCGAATTAAAAAACAAACGCTTTTGGTTTTAGGCCATTGCAGAGGTAATACACTAATTCGACGCAGTTCTAATAGAATTTTAATTTAATCCCATAATATTTTATTTCGGCATGATTAGTATCCGCGTTTCGGTCCCAATTTCGTTTTTATTTCTAAGTCATAGACTGAAATGAGTTTGGGTCAGCTGTGCTTAAAAGAAGATTCCCATAATCTAATCATTTAAAAAACAGAGAGACAATAATCCGTGTTTTTGTGCTGCGTGGAAAAAAAAGACATTGTGTTGTCCAGTTACTAATTTACATTGAAACGTGTGACTTTCTTCTTCTAGCGTATTTTACTGCGGCTGCCGTAAAACATGCGACTACAGAGGGAAAACTGGAAGCCTATAGATATTTTTTTACCTATAACTGAATTAAAAAACACGTGAGTAGTCATTAACACATCTTGATTCATATTGGTTGTTGGAAGATTTCCTTTCTACAAGTATGTACCGTCTTCTGTTTAACATAATCGTCGTCCAATATGTCGTTGATGATGATAGATACTTCTACTAGGTAAGCTTTTAATAGCCGTTATTTTCTCGCTCAATTAATTCTTCGTCGTTATACGTTTATGTCAGTTGCTTGCGATACCTTCTCAGGAAAGAGACAATGCCAAACAGTATCATATTACACGCTACCATCCAGTAGAGAGTCTTTCGTCTAGGATGAGTTTTGTTTAAAGATTTGCGGCAAAGAAAGAGGTCACGTTGAGGGGAGTCCATAATCACTAAGCTCATGTCAAGTACAGCATGTATAACTGTAATTACGGTCTTGTGCATATATGCCTATAAGTCGACGTTATTATTCTATCTCAACACTATCATTAATTAACTAGACGCATTCTCTGGCTCTGAATATTGTGTGGATCCCATCATGGATGGGACGGTTGTGTGGATCTCATCAAGCTGTCTTTTGATCTCCCATCTGAGCCAATTCCTCACTTGAGCACCCAAATCCACGCCCCAATTCGAGCTCGAACGGCGACTTTGAAATCGAAGGAAAACAATTTAACTTCCTAACATTGGTTCGAGTGTTGCTCGTATCTAGAGCGTACCCATTCATCGGTGAACCGAGCGGAAAGAAAATTACGCAGCAACAAATTTAACTTTCCGTCAAGTGCCAGCTTTAAGGTGGGCACACAATAAACAACCATCAGGAGTGCATCTTGCATTTTACATTTTCCGCCTTGCGTCTTGAAGACACGCCACCAATCAGCCCGACACTGGCATCAACACCGACTACAACTCCAGTAACCAACTTACGAAATAGGCTGCAAATGAATTGCACGATCAATTAGGTATTTGCGCAGGTATTTGATGGATACTCAGGTTGTGTTCGACGCCATATGCAAACTACTACTTCGGTGAGTTCTCGCCAGAATGAGATGAGCTCACAGTGGTCGCGCGGTTGTGCTAATAACTGAAGTACACATAACTCGTTCGGCTCTCGAATTGAGCAATCAATTTAGGTCACTGTTACGATGCCTAGGCATGTAATCACGTGCACAGCGAGCGCCTCGGCCCGTGTGTGAGAATGCATGTACAATTGGTATGTTTAGGTGATCCACAATGGATCTTGTTGGCAAATGGACAACTCAGCCTGACCAGCTCCCGGAATGGCTGTGTGGCATTCTCGTTAGCTGGCCAACCCACCACAGCCATAGATCCATCCGACAGTGTACCACTTTTTCACATGATTTAGATATTCGTGCCTCACGAGTAGTTGGGAAAATTTCGTTAGATGGTACTTCCACCTGTGAATGTGTGATCCCAGTGACGTGAGTTAGGGGTGCCAATGGGGAACTCGAGTTCATTGCTTGTTACCGGTTTTGAGGCAAGCTTACTGATTTTGATGTGTAAATTGATGTAAATGCTAGTGACGGTAGCCACCGGCGGGTAATCGAATCCAGGTCGAAAGTGTTTGCTTAGTAGTTGGGATAATATTCGTGCGAATTTATTACGAACCATGCTCAAATCAGAGTTGTAGAAAGACACGCGAGGGATCTAGGTAAGTCGTGCAATTGAAGCATATGTAGCATATTCTTATTTGAAGAAATCATACTTAGGTAAGTACCAGAAAATTTAAATCGTTCATTTGACGGCCAATGGTACCATAACACATTTTTGCTTTAAGACTGTCTTGCAATGATTGGCTTCGAGTGAATCGAATGGACAGAAAATTGAACGTTTCCAGCGTATTTTGTTATTAGCATACTTATTAAGGGGTTTTTAAAGCTATTTCAGAAGGAAATATCATTTGAACTGATGTGCTTTAAGGTGAAAATTTTACTGATTGTAAAATTGACCAACAGAGTATTATGAAGGAATAAAAAATCTGAAATTAGATAGAGATTAGAAGAAACGATCAAGACGTCAAATATGATAGGGGGTACACCCACAGTTATCAGATTATGTAGATTACTAGATACTTTCTAAGAAACATAATCTGGCTTCAAGATAAAAACTAGTGTTCCAGTCAGTAGTTACATGGCTGTCCAGACGGATTTTTATTGTTGCCTAATATAGAATATTTTTCATTCCAATACGAATTAAGAGAAAATACCAGAGAAAACACAGATTGTTAAAGTTAGGGCGGACAATTATGGGTAAGTTTATTTCTATGTGACCCGCTGGTGCTTTGGTTTAATACATAGAGGTTCGACCATTTACCAAAGTGCATACAAAACGCCACAATCAATAAGCAAACGCCAACATCGTGCGATCAGTAGTTTTGTAGTAAGAGGCTGTATGGGTAGAAAACGTATATATGCCGTCGTTGGCACCGGCTCTACTTCTATCCCAATAAGGGTAATTTTTCTAATACGTATTTGTCCCCATAGTAAGGTGCCACAGGGGCACAGGTTCACCAAATTATCCGAACACTGTTCTGGAGAAACGCTAAATCCAGCTGTATGTTGTCTCTCTAATAAATCAACAGTTCAGTCAATAAATCATCAGTTCGGTAAATAAATAAAAGATTTAATTTTTATACACTTTATTTAGTAAACTATAAGTTCGAGTGATTTATTACATAAATCAACTGTACTGTCACTAAATGATTAATTTAACTTTGGTACAATCTATTTTGTAAACTAAAAATGCAAGCGATTGGTTACATAAATCCACTGTTCGTTCACTAAATAATTAACTTAACGTTGATATACTTTATTTAGTAAACTATAAATTCGAGTGATTTGTTACATAAATCCACTGTCCTGTCACTAAATGATTAATTTAACTTTGATACAATCTATTTACAGATTCGATTTATAAGTTGGATCCCGACACCGATCTTAAACACCGAATTTTCGCTCCAAATGTTGACGACCGACTTTTATTATTTAACGTTGAGGCCCGACTTGCCTCCACGGAATCCAGATCGCGATTGAAGATATAACCTGAAACGACAGAATACCGAAACGGACACGATGACTATATAAAGGATGATCATCGAAATGATGTGCACACACACAGATGAGGTTGCTTCGCCCTCTCATGCTGTGCACGAGCAATAGAACCGTGGATATGATAATTTCCTAAGGGGAACATAAGCTGACATGGTGCCAATATCCCCGCATAGGGATTGAAATGTTTGCACGATCAGCGACTGCGTAAAGCATTATTTCTGACCGTGTAGATGTTGATGGCATCACCACGTAGTCGAATTCTCGATGGTAAATTTCCATTTTGAGAACTCGACTTGCTTGGGCTGTCGGCCGGATGCCCTCATGTATTTGTCGGACGGGTGACCGATCGTTGTGGGCATGATATGCAAGGGAAAGATAAAACATTTCCTGCATGTGTGCGGCTGGCGCGCAAGAGAATATCTCATGGATATTGTTCGGGCAATGTTGGTTGCTAGATGGTGCAACCAAATTGCGCTTACGTGTGGAGTGTGGGGAGGAAGTATTATGCCGAACACGGGCACACGGTTCACTTCCTCCTCCATCCAATTGTCACTAATTGTTCCGCCAAACACCGAAAAGAAACTGCAGCACAGGAGAGCAAAACACAAGGGATTGTTGGTGGTGATTGTTTTTATTGTTTTTCTATTATTTAATTTTAATGAAACTATCATAACTCCCGATTTACTTTAAAGGCACCACGCACTGCAACACAACCGATTAAAAATAAGACGTTAAAACCTTAGCACGCACTTGACCCCGAGGTTTATCGCTGATTATCGCTTCCCTGTGCGCACCTGGGTAGCGATAGGAGACACGACCTGGTCCGGTCGAAGGATGGAATTTGACTCAGCGATCGTCATCTCATGCAGAGATGATTTCGCTAAGGAAAAAAAAAGGAAGAAAGAGAAAAACTTTTCTCTTAAGGGTGTAACCACTAAGAAAATACGATCTTTTTGGTGCAGTGGTACTCGTATATGTGCGCGATCGAACAGATTCAATGTAATTGCACGTGTTCGAAAGCAGTGGAACGACGAAACAGGCAGGCGGCAAGGACAATAGGGAAAAATGACCAAATGCGCCGTTGGTAATGCGGGTCATTGTTTACACGATGCCTCGTCGCTATTTTCGACGTTAGGAGAAAAAGGTGCTAAAAGCAAATTGGATGTTGGTGGCGTCTCTGGCTGCAGTAGAAACCGGGTTCATATTTGTATTAGGAAATGCTGGAGAATTTGGTTTCAGCGTCTATTGCGCTAATTATATGCAGCTGCTTGGGTTGTTTGTTGATAAGAAAAACAAAAAAGGTTGTCAGGCAATGTGTATGAAAAGGTATATGACGCGCCTGGGAAAATAGACGGCGCAGTATTTATGGTCCCTGTCATGAAGGTTACAAATGTATGTAAATCTAATTATTTGTTTACCGGAATTCCTTTAAGGAAATTTGACTGGCGACGTAGATGCCGAAATTGGAAATTCCTGGTAAGTTAATAAAGAAATCTTAAGGAGCAATTACAGGTACTAATACTGCTGCATTAGCAAACTTAAGGGAGTTGGGTAGTAGTTATGGGGGTTTTTCAAGTAAGTAGACCGTAGGGTTTGGCGGAACCGCTACAGGAGGATGTGTGTCAATGATGAAAATCGCACCGAGACATGTACAATGTATTGGTTGGGTTCATGTTGGTTGCGTGATGATGCAACCAAATTGCCCATAAGCAACATGCCTGTTTATGTGATGATGGATTTAGCATCAGCAAATATTATGTTTTTTACAGCGTTTCAAAGCTTTATGGTACAACCATGAACAGGTAAGTACTTGTTTTTCAGGTTTCTTTATGCCCTAGGTGAGAGTTTCTACGTGTTAATGGGAAGATGATTGGTGGCGTTCAAGGGAACCGCCACAGCCGTATCTTGCGATTGCCGAGTTTCCCGTGTCTGCGGCCATATTATTATGACTGTGGCGTTCGTTTCTTTATGTTTTTCCTTTTGCCGGGAAATTTTGTAATTAGAATTTAATTTCGTAACATTCTGGGAAAATGTAAAACCTGGGATTATATATCAAGTTCACAGTGGATCTATCGTAAACTGAACCGTTACGACATAAAATGCTTGTAAAAAAAGAAATGAAATGAGAAGAAAAATACACATATATATATATATATATATATATATATATATATATATATATATATATATATATATATGTATATATATGTGTTTCGGTATAAATAAGTCGGCATATATGTACCGCAGTTGAAGACACAAAATAGGTAGGCAGCTTGTTTAGAGTACTGGATAAGGATTTTCAACATCTTTTTAGTAAATAATAACAGCATCTTGGTTTAATTAAAAAAAATTTTTTTTGTCCGAATATTGCCCATTTTATATCGGCCGGCTTCTACCATTTTCCGGTTGGAATCATTATTTCTTTATCATATGTTAGAACTTTAGGGTTTTTTCTTTGAAAAAGAAACGCAGGGACTCTTTATATATGCAACATGCCAGAAATTACATGTTTACACAAGTGCCCATTCGTGGTTGACGATACCTAGAATATATCTTTTCATATCTCTTTAGTTTTGTTTCCACCTAATTGCTTATTTTATGAGTAGCACTAAATGCCCCATAATAGGAGTTTTTCCTGATGCAGTTGTCTGGATTTTATGATTTTCCCTTTTTATGTATTTTGGATTTGATTTATTTGTACATGTACCTTTAAATACTTTGGTGTCTTGGTTAAGGATATATTAATCAACGCGGTAAAATTCAAATTAAATAGATTAGAATAGAAGTAATTTATAATCTGACGGTGGAATGACGCAACTATACAGCTGATGCATCGAAACCTTTTCGCCTGTTCAAAAATATGTCTGGTTCATTGTCACGGTGGAACACAATATCTTTCTAGTTTTTCAATATATCATTTATTATAATTATTGGCTTCTCTTTCATTGATTGCTGTTAGAAGAGATTCGAATCCCAAGGTGTAGTAACTGATAATGAATTCCACTCCTGTATTTCCACTAAATGTGTCAGTCAGTCTGCTAATGATATAGCGCCTGCCCTCCGACCGCAAAATTAAAAAAAAAATCAGGCGTTACCACAAGATACCCAGTTCTATTTAAAACAAACAAGCAGATTCTCAAAAACGCGCAATGTGGAAAAATAAATTAATTGGGAGGAATTGGGGTTGAGCAGTGTAGGCTCGTTAGATGATCCGTAAAAAAGGTTTTGTTTAGTTTTTAAGTGTAGTCAATGGATGAGTATTTAAGGTATTTAAAAAAAATTTTTTATAAAAAAACGTGACAGAGAAAAAGGTCATTTTACGAATTCTTTAAATTTATTTTTTTTTATAACTTTGTATAAACACAATTTTAACTTCTAAAAATATTCATCATACATCGAGTGCAAATTAACAGACCCTTCAATTTAAAGAAAAAATCACATGAATTCATCTGTAAAATTATGAGTTATCTTGCACACGCGTTTAAAAACATGGTTTTGAGAAAAATTCATTTAAAGTTTCCGAACACTGTATAGTGTGCTCGGGCATGCGTACTTTTCGAGCTCATCTTGATCCGCTAAAATATAAATTCATAGTTGGGGTTTTGAGAGCATATTCTACAGGTGGTATACTATCGATTAAGACAAAAATAAAAAAATACATATTTTTGAAGCCGTTACACCAGAATATCCCTTAAATCTTTCATTAAAATCATTATGTAATTTTGTTAGTTAATAAACATCCCCCGCTTGGTAGAAACCTTGACGTGGTGCAGGGGCTTAAACTACAATGAATCACTCAGGCAATGCTGACATTGTTACGTACGTCGGCCACCACCATCATTTAATAATTTGCATTTAATTTTGTTTTAAAATAGTACGATGGTAAGGTGGTGGAAGAATTGTACGATCCTGAAGTGAGTTTTTGAACCCACCCTTATTCGGGTGTGGATCGTGCAGTTCTTCGAGTTCGAATTTGTTTTTCGAAGTGGACGTGAGTGGAGAGCGAAATGAGAGAGACAGGAGGTAAAAGGTTCGGTTTATGTATGGTTCCGTTGGTGTCGGTAAAAGACAGAAAAAGAAACGTTGTTGTTAACAGAAAGAACAAAGGGAAAAAACAGCAGAAAAAAAATGTTAGTCGAGTTTTTTGGACAGTAGTATGAAAAACCTAAAGAAAAACGGTCACGGTTGACGGTTTTCGGGATCTAGTGTCAGTTTTTGTAAAATGATGATGAAGCGAAATTTATAGAGTAATAAAGTTATGATTGTTCTTTGTTGAATTTGTATATGTTCACAACATCGTTTGGCAGTTCGTAGTGACCATTTCCGTTCGCCGAAGATTATTCTCCCGGATAACAACCAATAAATCGAGGGCAAGAGTAACCGTGATGAATATTGCTGTCCAGTATTCTTGTGCACAAAACAATGCGGTAATGGCGATTACTGATGTGAATATAGCAAACCATCCCAATGGGCTGTCGTAGCGTTTAACAAACGCTGAACGGATTTTTCCTGTACACACTCTCTTCGTTGTACTTCGATTCGAAACAAGGGACTACGCTGTAAGTTTCTTCAAAGAGCTTCGCTAATGCCGTCTTGGTGGAGAGTCCATAATTAGTTGGAGCAGCATTTCCTGGAGGATTTTCGCTTGGCTCTGTAGATACCGCCATCGCAGTTCAGCGCACATTGAAGTTTTCCCAATACTACACTAAGAAAAAATAACAAAACCGAATTTATACATGGCACTTGGGAATATTGCTTTGACTTACGGCGTTGGCGCTTGGTGATCATCGACCGACTTGCAAGCAACAAAGGAAAAGCTTTGCGCAATCACAGGTAAAATTAATCATTAGACAATTTTCGGTGGCAAAACCAGAAAAGGAACAGCCACAACTGGCGCTGCGGACAAACCTTCCCGAGGGACCACGGCGGGCTTGGTAAAATACTGTCGCAGAATCGACAGTCGAATCTTCTGTAACCTGAAGGCTTTGGCAGATTGGTGTGAGATTGGAGATAGCCATACGTTCGTGAGCGGAGACTGGCAGAGGGAGCAGGCGCAAAAAGAAAGAATATTTTTTTTTTTTTTCTCTCTTTGTTTATTTAAAAAATTTATTTATTTATTTATTAATTTATTTGTCTGTCTTGTGTGAAAGACATTTGTTGGAAGCTTCTTAATAGCTCGCTTTATTTATTTAAAAAATTTATTTATTTATTTATTAATTTATTTGTCTGTCTTGTGTGAAAGACATTTGTTGGAAGCTTCCTAATAGCTCTCTTTATTTATTTAAAAAAATTATTTATTTATTTGTCTGTCTTGTGTGAAAGACATTAGTTGGAAGCTTCTTCCGGTGAAAATTGTGATATTTAAATTGTTCATTATTATTTATTGTTGACCTTGATCATTCTTTGAAATTTTTGAATGTGATTCTGCTTTTTTTTTTTTTTTCCTTTTCGGCTGCGCGTTTGGTTTTAGTTTAAATATTTTTTTTTTTTTTCTCTTTTCGTTGTTGTGTTACAAAATTGACCAAAAAGTGGTCATTATATTCGCTTGCCCCTTTCTCTCTCTCCAATTCTCGCCCACTGAGGACTGCGTTTGTTAGTAGAATAGTGTTTTTGTTTGTTTATTGTGACCGACGGGTGTAGTGTGTGTTTCTTTTGCTTATTGCACGACCGTTTGTTTTGTCGATTAGTGCACCGTTTTTCAGTCCCAAACATTAGTGAATTTTTGATTACGGGCTGACCTCTTCTGGTGTTCCGGGTTTCCCTGTTACGCATCGGGCCCCTATAGTGATTGTGAGGGAGGAAGGTTCGTCGGCCGGCGTCTTGTTGTATATTGGGAGCGTGCTTGTTTTTGTTTTTCGCACCCTTTCCGTTGGTGGATACTGTCGGCGACGAGGTTGTTTTCCCTCAAAGGTTGTTTTTTTTTTCTTTTCTCCGCGGGGTATCCGGGATTAACTTTGGTGTAGGTGACCTTAGGTTTGGAAGAAGGTCCTATAAATGCAGACTAGGCAGCGTCAAAGAGATGTCCGAGAGGGCACCCCTGCCCGGGCACGACCCGAGGCATTTCCCGAGCCGCCGGTTGACGAGGTGGATCCGGAGGCATTCCACGATTCGCGGGACGAGTTTGTGGACGAACGATCGCCAACGCGCCCCCCTCCCACCGTCGGTAAACAGCCTGTCGGGAGCATGGAGGACACGCCGATGCCCTCGTATTTTAAACTGGGCCCACAACCATGTCCTGTACGGACCATGCTGGGCACAGATAGGGTTTTCGACCTTGTGTCGAAGGCGGTCCCCATGTTTTCGGGACAGGAGGGCCCGGATACGGCCGAGAGACTCTCTTCGTTTCTCAAGGGTTGTAGAAGGACCCTGGATGGGCTGGCGGTGGAGGAGGAACATACCTTCCTCCGGTGGCTGCCCTCTAGGCTGAGCGGCGAGGCCTATCGGATGTTCGAGGAGAGACCACCCACGACATTCCTTGAAGCGGAACAGCGTCTTAGAGAGGCCTACGAACCCCGGGTGTCGTATGAGGAGTTGTGTGCACAACTTTCCAAAATGCGACAACTTCCTTCCGAGGATGCCACAGGCTTTGTTTCCCGAGTGAAGCGGGCCGTGGTACGGTGCGAGGAGGCAGCTGAGCGCTTTTATGGTCGCCAGGGTAGGTCCGTCTTCGCCAGCCAGCTTGAGGGCATGGCCAAACCGGTGTTGGTAAGGGGTCTGAGGGAGGAAGGACTAAAGCACTTCCTCCTCACGTTGGGTAATGTCCCTTTTCGTAGCCTGGTGGACCACCTAACCGGATTCGAGCGAGCTCGAAGGGAAATGCTGAGGCAGGACGACCTGTTTGTGGATGCGCGGCACGGAATCGCCGAGCGAGCGTCGGAAACACGAGAGTTAGGACCGGGAAGTTGCTCGACCCTTTTGGAAAGTTCATCCTCCACTTTTAGGGATTGTACCGCGGCGCCGGCGCCGGTGTTATCGAATTTGGATCCCCGGGCGGTGTCATTCGTGTTGCCGGCCGAAGAGCCTGATAGTCGTCGACGGGGAGAGGATGATTTCGTTCGGGAGCAGTCGTGCGGGCCTCTCAATTATAGACGGGATGCTGGTGCCTATGCTCCGGCCTCCTCTGGCGAGGGAGCGTGGTCAAATACCACGCCGAGCCAGAGTGGAGAGTCGCAGAGCTTGGCTCAGGGGACGTATGTGCCTGGAGATCGATCGGGTCGGGACAATCCGTTCAGGGATCCGGTTGGTCGATCGGCGCACCCCCTGGAATCCCAGACAATATGCAATTTTTGCAATCTGAGGGGTCACGTATATGACGGGTGTCTACAAAGACGAAACACTCCCTTCTGTCGCGAGTGTTGGCGGTATGGCCACGACATAGTGGACTGCCCGGATCGTCCGACGAGGACGCGCGGTCCCCGGACTACATACAGGGGTAGAGGCCAGCAGGGCGGCTTCGCACGGCAAGAACCGCCTCATCAGCGACCACAGTTTCAGCGGAGAGCCCTACCAGAGCCGCAGCCCCCGTCTACGGGCGGCGGACCGGCGACATCAGGCCCCAGAGTATTCAGCGTCCGGTGCTGTTGCGAGTTTTGTGGCCGACAGGGTCATAGCTTGCGCGGGTGCGAATACAGGCAAAGGTGGGAAAAACAACAGCATTCCCAGGGTTCTCCCCACAAGCGGCTCGGCGGAATAGCACCTGTTGCGAGCCGAGAGCAAGACACCCGTGTGGAGACTGGGGCGGGCGCGAGAAATAGGCGCAGAGGGCGTCGGAGGCAGCGTCGGCGAAATCGAGGCGCCGGTAATGATAGCGCGGAAAGTAGGGATTCTCGGAAGGTGGATGGAGATGATGGGCGACGACTGTCCGTGTCGAGCGGTGGCGGTAGGCGACCCGACTCCATGGACTCAAAATCCTCAAAGACGGATGCGAGGCATGATGCCGCATCAGGCAGCGCGGGGAGCCGGGAATGGCAGCCCCGGCGCATTGGGCCCAAAGTGGGCAGAAAGAATAGCTCCAGTTCCGCTAGTTCGGAGTCCAGTGGGACTCCCGAGCGGAATATTCCTGAACGGAGGAGCGGAACATTGTGCGAGTTTTGCGGTCGACACACTCACAAGGCGGCAGAGTGTCGACATAAAGCGAAATGGGAGAGTTCGGGAAACTCCCCAAGGTCGGGTCGGCAAGATCCTACCCGACCGCACTAAAAACGAAAACCAGCTCCAGCTGTTCTCAGCTTTCGCCGACTCGAGTCCCGATTGTCGCTCTCCCTCTAGACATTGGCCGTAGCAACCCTACGCGCCTAATCGTGGACACCGGCGCTGAGATCAGCCTGTTGAAGCTGAAGGCACTCCATCCTAGATATGGCATGGATGTGCATAAATCTACAACGCTCCAAGCGCTGTTTGTCAAAGGTAAGTCGAGGGGTTGCTGCACTGGGAATTTCAAGTTGCACCATGAGATTCCCTGCAGTTTCCAAATAGTAGACTCCTTGCCGGGTTTGGAGGAAGACGGATTGTTGGGGTACGACTTCCTGTCTCGGAATTGTAAGGTAGACGGGCCGGGTGGTTGTTTGGTTTTTCCCCGAACGACCGTAAATCCCGTGCCATTCTCCATTCAATTTGTCAACTATGGGACGGGAAGGGTTGAGCGTGTGGCAGCCAAACGGGGAGACGTGCCAAAGGGACCTGTTAAGGTCGATACTGCGGCAGGTACTCGCCCGGAGACCCCACCCATACAGGGGAGGGCTGCGAAAAGCTGTTCAACCACGTGCTACCCACGAGGTCATCCGGATGAACCCCGAACAGCGGACGTTGGTAATATAGTTATAGACAACGTTCTATATAAACGAACAAATAAGGGAAGGATACGCCTTCCTATAACTTGGAGCCCCTGATCCTAGCTGGCCAGACTCTGGTTACCCTCCGGAATCTTCGTCCTTGTAAAGGACCTTCGTCGAGGGATACCAACTAGAGAGTCTGACGAAAAGTCTTTAAGGCCAGGCCTAATGCTGCAGGCGCAGTCCCAGCGAAGACTGCAGAGGCAAACCCCAGTGCTGGGGGTTGGATCGCATATATGAAAGTGCGAAAGCGCACTATAATGTCGGGTGATGGTAGGTTTTGCCGTCGAAACGGGACAAACCCCCCGATCTACCAACCCATGGACCGAGGCAAGTACCGAGTCCAAAAGAGGAGGATTAAAGTAAATATATAGGAGCGGGACGCTTTTGCCGGCCGGGTGACATTTCGGAGGTTGAACGAGAGGGGATCGCCTCGCCTTAGCGAGGTGGTCCTAACCGGATCGTGTGGGCGGTCGAGCTTTCGGTCGGACCATCGTTTCAGTGTCGGGCCCGCCGCGATAGATGGGAATCTGTGTAGTTAGTGTTCCCCTATTAAGTGTTATTTATTTATTTATTTATCTTTACTAACCCTAGTATATAGGTAGCCTAAAACGTACTAACATTAACCTCTAAGCATGTAGACTAATTTATTTATTTAGTCATTTATTTATTTGTTGATTGGTTTGTTAATTGTTTGTTTGTTTGCTCTCCGCCGTCCACTCTCCGGCGTGACATTCCTCTCCTAAGAATGGCACGCAGTCTTGTGCGGGGGGGAGGTGTGTTACGTACGTCGGCCACCACCATCATTTAATAATTTGCATTTAATTTTGTTTTAAAATAGTACGATGGTAAGGTGGTGGAAGAATTGTACGATCCTGAAGTGAGTTTTTGAACCCACCCTTATTCGGGTGTGGATCGTGCAGTTCTTCGAGTTCGAATTTGTTTTTCGAAGTGGACGTGAGTGGAGAGCGAAATGAGAGAGACAGGAGGTAAAAGGTTCGGTTTATGTATGGTTCCGTTGGTGTCGGTAAAAGACAGAAAAAGAAACGTTGTTGTTAACAGAAAGAACAAAGGGAAAAAACAGCAGAAAAAAAATGTTAGTCGAGTTTTTTGGACAGTAGTATGAAAAACCTAAAGAAAAACGGTCACGGTTGACGGTTTTCGGGATCTAGTGTCAGTTTTTGTAAAATGATGATGAAGCGAAATTTATAGAGTAATAAAGTTATGATTGTTCTTTGTTGAATTTGTATATGTTCACAACATCGTTTGGCAGTTCGTAGTGACCATTTCCGTTCGCCGAAGATTATTCTCCCGGATAACAACCAATAAATCGAGGGCAAGAGTAACCGTGATGAATATTGCTGTCCAGTATTCTTGTGCACAAAACAATGCGGTAATGGCGATTACTGATGTGAATATAGCAAACCATCCCAATGGGCTGTCGTAGCGTTTAACAAACGCTGAACGGATTTTTCCTGTACACACTCTCTTCGTTGTACTTCGATTCGAAACAAGGGACTACGCTGTAAGTTTCTTCAAAGAGCTTCGCTAATGCCGTCTTGGTGGAGAGTCCATAATTAGTTGGAGCAGCATTTCCTGGAGGATTTTCGCTTGGCTCTGTAGATACCGCCATCGCAGTTCAGCGCACATTGAAGTTTTCCCAATACTACACTAAGAAAAAATAACAAAACCGAATTTATACATGGCACTTGGGAATATTGCTTTGACTTACGGCGTTGGCGCTTGGTGATCATCGACCGACTTGCAAGCAACAAAGGAAAAGCTTTGCGCAATCACAGGTAAAATTAATCATTAGACAATTTTCGGTGGCAAAACCAGAAAAGGAACTGCCACAACATACAAAATACTAACAAATGTCATACTGGCGAGAATCACACCGTACGCAGAAGAAATATTGGGAGACTACCAATGCGGATTCCGTAGGAACCGATCAACAAGCGACCAAATGTTCACAATAAGGCAACTACTGGAAAAGAAGTGGGAATACGGAGAGACGGTTCACCAACTGTTCGTAGACTTCAAAAAAGCCCACGACTCAATCGCAAGGCAAAGACTTTACCATATTGTAGTTGAGCTGGGAATCCCGAAAAAATAAGCCGCCCTCATTAAAATTTGCATGAACGAAAACAAAGGGCGAGTTAGAATAGAAAACCACCTCTCAGAACCATTTGAAATCCGGGACGGACTAAAACAGGGAGATGGTCTATCGCCGTATCTTTTTAACCTTGTGCTCGAGTATGTCATCAAAAAGGTACAAGACGACAACATGGGTGGATCATCCCTGAACAGGGTCACACAAGTGCTCGCATATGCGGATGGCATCGCCGTTTTGGGCGTTAATCTAGAAACTGTGAGTAAAAACTGTGAAATCATTACGCAAGCGGCAGAAGAGGTGTGCCTAGAAATAAATGAACACAAAATAAAATATATGATTACGGTGACAGCAGGTGGACCTGTGGGAACACGTATAAACGTCAGAGGCAAGATATTTGAAAAAGTTAAAGATTTTAAATATTTGGGAACGATACTGACGGCCAGTAACGAAATATCGAAGAAAATTATCAAAAGACTGGATTCCGTGAACGCTAGTTGGCACGCAGTCAGTAAACTGGTGAAGTCCAAATCGCTTTCACGTAATATAAAGCTCCGTGTCTATAGAACCATAATCACGCCATTGTTCTATACGGATGGGAAACATGGGCTCTCACAAAACGGGAAGAAAACAAATTCCGCCTATCCGAGAATAAAGTTTTAAGGGGTATCTTTGACGGTAAATATGACAGGGAGGCAGGACAATGGGGGAAACTCCACAACCACGAATTGGAAGAGTTATACCGCAAACCTACAATAGTGAGAGTGATCAAGTCGCGAAGATTAAGATGGGCCGGACATGTGGCAAGAATGGACAAGGATAGGACCGTGCGTAGAATTTTTGACGATAGTCCAACGGGAAAGAGACCAGGAGGACGGCTGTGAGGGAGAGGGAAGGACAATGTTAGATTTGACCTTGAGGAGATCGGATCGGCTGGTCAATCGTGGAAGGAGACTGCACAGGACGGGGAACGATAACGGAATCAGGTCGGCGAAGTTATGAGCTTCCGCGTTCCCACAGGCCAATAAATATTAATACTATCATTTGGCCTACCCATTTCCACTTAAGTTTTTTCACTGTATACGTGACATCTGTGAGTTTTGTCTTACTTCTTATGTTTACGAGTTTCATTTTGTTCCGTAGCTTGATATTTAGAATGCTTCTCTCAATTATATTTTGATAGTCTCTGGGTGGTTGGTAAGGACCAAAAAAGGGAAACGTATTGTCAGTAAATTTATTGATCATTGGCAATAAATGTCACACGTTTACCTTAAGTGACTACAAAAACTACTTTTCGCGTGGCGACAAACACGATATAATTGAGTGGTCCAAGGCAAATGATTAGTCACCACGAAGAGCAACAAAAACCGACGCCGTCGAAATTTGTGGAGAATTATTAATGAATGGTGGCGCAAGGCTAATTACCTTTTCCGGAAAAACAAATTATTATGGACAATTTAACAAGTCTCGGATATGGACCGGATACCGGTGGAGAGACTTGCTAAAAAAGGGACAAGATCGGATGCCGGCTGTAGTGCTGATGATGATGATTAATGATTGGTGTAACTATTTTGCATATATCTGACTGAGTGTCTATGATAAATCACGCACGCCATGACACGTCAAGGGCTCCTTGGTATATGTTTGAAATAAAGTAAAGAGCAGGAAATGTAGTCTACCGACGCTTTATCGCTTATGCGCCACCAATTTTGATTGCCAAAACGAAAAATTACATGATCAGCCTGAAATATTGACTTATCATGCCATAGTAGCGAGCACCATTAACTATTACTCCAACGGTGTGACCAGCAGGCTTTTCAGAGAAGTATTTCCAGCCCAAACTTCGCACTAAACAGGGAGACGCTGAAAATGCATGCACTCACTCGTAGATTTTCTGAATCCCAATTCGACAATTTTTCAACATAGTCACAAAGATGAAAATAAGTTTCACCGAGGAGAAGCACCGGGCACTTTGAAATCTATTTTATCACTAAGTTTCTGTTCGCAGGGTTCAAATCACGTCGGAATTACCAACGTTGGGCCTATATGATGACATATTAAGGGGGTAGTGTGGGGGGCGATGTCGTGGCACCGACATGGCCGCAGCGTTCTACTCCGTCCCCACAACTTCCACTAAATGTTCCACGGTATTCTCCCGAAAATTGTTCAGCAAAAACACAAGCACCGAGAGGAAAGATAAATGAAAAGACACTGGAGGATTTTTGACGTTAACTTCTCTTTATTCGAACTAATTTTATTCCACTTAAACTATGTTTCCAATAGCACTTAATTTTGGTTTGATTGCCAAAGCCGAATTTCGCGAATCAATTTCAATTAACAACGAATAAGGACTTTTGAAAATAACGTCTCAAGGCAATTTGCGACTCGATTGTGCATATCTACGCTCCTCCGTCGCGGGACGCGGGAGCGTGGTCGGCTGATGGAAATGGACTCAACGATATTCAATCGTTTGGGGTGAAGATCGTTGGTAGTACACATGTATGCCTGTACATGGATTTGTGGGGGTTTCTCTATTCTACATGAGAACCAACCCACAATTCCAACCACAATTCCCACCTAATTTCGACCGCTTTCAGCGCGTCATACATATCCCTCATAGGTTATTCCCATGTAAAACATGTCAAACGGACGCATAGCTAAACTCATTATCCCATGCAAATAATGCATAATTGAGTTTAGCTACATTCTTGCCATACGGCAACTCCATTCTTGCTAACCATGAGTTTCCCATCGGAAATCTCATAATGTCGGTTAGCAACAGCAAGTCTAAACGAACGACGCTGTTGCATCATAGCAAAATCGCTGGGGTTATTTCAGCGTCTTAGAGTCTGGTTCTCACGCTGATTATTTCCCAAGCATCAGCGGCGTCCTATTGACTTTCCCTCAGATCACCCATTCGCTTGGGATCAATGATCTCTTTTTGCAGAGGAGTGACATTAGCTAGGTTTTTCCCACGGTTCAATGCGCTCTGACTACACTATAGCCGTACCACTGGGTCACCAGGTCATGTCAGTAGCTGCATCTGATACCAACACATACAACCAAAGCTACCCCGAGATCACAACATATCATGTTTTCTGTTCTCTCATTCTCCATGTCCGTCAATTTCCTTATTAACAAAAGTTACCCACATTTCGACGGGCGTGGGGTTGAGAGATCAGAGGCGTGGTCTCTTTTGGCTGTCCTGTGTGTGGGATGAAATGCGAATTTCACCCCTGATTCATCAGTCACATCTCAATCACCATTGCGCGCAGTCACGCTGCCGCACTAGTCGAAATATTAACCACCGTGGTGCGTTTTTAACAAGTAAATAAAAAGGTATAAATATTTGTAAGGACACTCAGTCCAAATAAAGTGGTTTCGTTATACAAAGGAACTCATTAATAAATTCCATTCAACACGGAAGTACTGTTATATAAGAAGAGCTTCATATCGGAAGTGCACTTTTAATAAGTAACCACAATAAAAATTTGTAAAGACATTCAACCCAAACAAAGTGTTTTCGTTATACAAAGGAACTCATTTATAAATTACATTAGATACTAAAGGATTGTTAAATAAGAAGAACTTAATATTGGAAGTGCGCTATTAACATTAACAAAAAAAAAAAAAAACACTTTAACAATAAAACTACCCCAGTGTGTTTTCATTCGCTCTTTATTCCTTTTGAAGAACAATTTTCAATGTCGAAACAAGTGTTGGGGGATTAAGTGAATCCTGTGCCGTACGTTGGCATCCATACTTCAACCCCCACAGATTCTTTCATGGGACACACCGTGAGAACGAATCTAAACAAAGAAAGGGAAAATGTGCATTCATTAGATGCGAGTTCGGTAAAGCAAACAAACCGAATCTCATTGGATCCTAATTGGATTTGTGTTTGCTCATACTGCTGCTGATGAGAAGCAGATCCCGATATATGAAAAGACAAAGGGAACGTTTGCGTCTTTGTCTGAGATATGCATTGCTGCTAAATAAATAGCCGGCAATGCAATGTGGAAATGTGCTAATGGGTTTTAGCTAGATTACCGTGAATTGGTGTTTATTGCATCGCTGCCAAGGGTAAGTATACCATACCTATTTGTATTTGCTTATGCCGTAGGATTTAATTGGTGCCAAGAGACTCGATATGTGTATATTTGTTTTGGTTTCTTGGGTGTAGGTCGCCAGCCAATGTGTATGTATGGTGATTTACGATACAGTTGGTGAGGACGGGAAATAGGCGACGCAATGTGTATGGTCCCTGTTATGATGGTTACATTATATGTAAACCAAATCCTCTTGTTTTCAGGAATACGTCTAGGGGGAAATGCACTTGGTGAGATTTGGATTCCTGATAAGCTAGGAAAGGATTCTTACGGGAATTATATGCGAAGAAATGCATGAAAGGTAGGAATTCTTTTACAGGTACTTTTAGGTTATATATAAATTGGAACTATTTGATGCGTCAAGCATTTAAGGTGCTAATGCGATTGCATTAGGGAAATTATGAGATTGTGTGGAAGTTATGGGGGTTTTTAGGTAAGCGAACCGTGAAGTTGGGGGAACCGCCACAGTAGCAATATAAATAAGGCTGTGTAAGTCTGTGAACTTGGGTGTGGTTGGGAAATAAACCTTTTATTTATTCTTGTAAAACTGTTGCCCCTTAAAACTTGACTTCAAAAATCAAGAGGTTTGGACCTAAATCCCATATGAATTGAAACACTACAGAATTGAAGACCCAGAGAATTTCAAAAGAGGCATTCCTAATAAAACCTAGCCAAGCCCGAAACCCAGATGAAACATCCATTTTGCTGCTGCATAGCAAAGTAGTTCTATCAATACCCGCATCCATAACTTAAATGATCGGTGATTATCACGGCCATACAGGCAAGTAATTAGACTATTCCACCAACATTATCTCGATGACGTTCGGCGCAGTTGGATATCAGATGAATTATTCTATAGCCCATAATTCGTCAGTTTGAAGCAATTCCCGTATAAATTTCAGCAACTGTTACCGAAGGATAAGGCTCGTCGCTTGGCATATGCGAATTTCGTCGTCCATCTGGCAAAAGTAATATAGTCAGACAATGCTCCACGCCATAGCTAAAGCTGTAAACAATTTTTTTTCAAATTCCCCACTCATTTCAAAAAATTGTTTTCTAGACTGGCCTCCTCGCATACATGGTTTGACGCCGCGAAACTTCTTCCTGTGCAGTTGAAGTCAAACTTTTATATCAACATATCAAGGACACTAGACGAATTTATGGGCAACATCCGCCAGGAAACATATCGGCCGAAACAATGGCGGATTTGTTAAAAAATTGCGAAAACTTGTGCGATATTGTGGGGGTTCTCTATACCACATGGAGAACCAAACCACTATTTCATACATTATTTCGACCGCTTTCAGCGCGCCATTTCAACCCCTATTCCCCTTATAAGCTATTCCACCTGTAAATCATGTTAAACGGACGCATAGCTAAACTCATTATCCTATGCAGATAATGCATTATTGAGTTTAGCTATCTTTTCGCCACACGTCAACCCCATTTCGCTAACCTATGAGATTTCCACCGGAAATCGCATCATGCCGGTTAGCAACGGCATAGTCTGATCAAACGACGCGGTTGCATAATCATGTAACCGCTGGGGAAATTATCAAAGCATTTAATTTAGTTCCCATGATCAGATTTCCCTAGCCAATTCGGCGTCTTATTCACTTTCTCCAGACACTCCATTCGCTGGGGATCAATGCAATCTTTTCGCAGGTGAATAGCACCAGCTAAATTTTCTTCTCCTTCACAGTTCTGTCTTCCTACAGTTCAATGCACTCTGAGACCACCACATTCACCAAATTAGGTCAATGGGTTATCCTCAGAGCTGTATTGATTCATGCACACACAATCAAACCCACCCCGAGATCATTGCACATTGTGTTTCTGTTCTCTCATTCTCCCACATTCGTCGACCATCGACTTAACCGATGTATTCCCCACACATCGACGGGCGTGGCAATGAGAGAGCAGAAGTATGATCTCTATTGATTATACTGTGTGCAAAAATTAAATTACCCATCTTCATCCCTAATTCAAGTCGGTCGTTATTCAAATACCGCAGCGTGTGCACGCTGCTGCACACGCTCGAGCCACAAGTTTTGGAGAAAATCTGATTAACAATTAAAACATTATTTACGAATGGAGACGTACCGTGAAATCAATCGTGAGTTAATACTTCATAATCAAGAACTTCGTAGTGCACTAGCTAAATCGAAACGCGAAATTTGCTATTTAAATTCGTTGCTTATAGAGCAACGAGAAAAATATTCTCGGCTGAAGAATCGTATTGTTGCTGAACTACAAAAAAGTTATAAGTTTATAATTAGAGATATATTTCAAGAAGAGTTTACAGGAGACAATTCTCCACCCCAAACTGCTGGGTCTGTGGCACAAAGTTAAAACAAATAAAAGAAAAGCTAAAACAATTAAAGTACACAACAGTGAATTTCATTTCTTATCTTTCCTTTCGGTGCTTCCTTTTGGTGATCATTTTTCGTCGGAAACATTGATGGGGATTAAAGTGAATCCGTGCCATACGTTGGCACATCAACTCGTGCCCCACAATATTATATTCAAAAAGTTATGTAAACAAATCTTCCTAAATTGAATTAAAAGACTTTTACTTGAACAGTTTAATTATTTATTTTTCAGGATCAAATGCGCTCGTTTACACTGGACCATCCTGTATTTTTTTCCTATTCGCTTAGCTATTCTTCGCATAACTAAACTACTACGAATTGGTTGAATATCCGGTCATCAAAGTCGATTTAAAAAAGATTGGAGTTTTTACAATCTTTTCAAATATATAGCCAAAATGCAAGTAGTGATCTTATGTGGAATGGTGCGTGGTCATAGTTGTTCCGTTCTTAATATTATTATTCCTTAAAATAGGCAAACACAAAAGGAATTTTATATTCCTTATAATTTCAAAAGAAACAAAAATGTGGTGGAAGAATGGATAGAAAGAAGTGGGGACCACAGTGCTTTGGTTCTGTACATTTGCTCGCCATTTTGCGCGGAGAGAATTGTTTCTGGTGGGCTGGGCGGTAAATATAATCTAGCAACGAACAATCTTACACAGCTCCAGTACATCACCATTAAGGTCAGTCGAAGATTAAAGGTTGCATGTGCTTACTTTCTTTTTAAAATAGTAAGATTGCACATTTGGGGACAAATATAGAATAAGGAAATGATTTAGGAACAAATGATTAGAGAGCATTTATTTATGGTCATAATGGCATCCGAGGTAAAGCATCACACTATTATGATAACTCATTCACAAAAGAAAAAACCACAAACTAACATTTGATACTTTACACGTTCATGTTCTTTGTGGCGTTGGCATTTTCAGAAATTTGAATCGGATCGCCATGCAAATTGTGTTTTTTTCTCTTTTTTCTTTTTGTTTCAAAATATTATTTAGAAGCACTTTAGGTACTTTTTATGATCCAGGCCGATTTTCAGACAGAACATTCGGTTCCAATGGGATGATGCCACATTACACATAGCTCATGTTGCGACAAATATTTGGCTAGCACATTTTCCCGGTCAGGTAATGTGACAGCATTTTGATATCGACTGGATTCATGACCCCTTAATTTGATCAACTCGATTTAGGGGTATTTGAAAGATAACGTATACAGCGACAAACCAACCGTAACCTTGATGTTTGAACACAAAATTCGAACGGACTTACTGAAATCCCCAGAAGTCTGCAAAATTGTTATGAAAGATGCGCTTGAAGGAGCTCGCTTTGAGCCATCGGGTCGACATCATATTCCATCCATAATTCCGCAGGACGATGTGTTCAATTGGCAAAATATAATTTATTGTATTCCGTTTAAAAAAACAGGGACTTGGCCATACAAAAACACTATACCGTTCTATGGATTTATCTGGTCCTACGACGCTATCGGTATGGTAACAATCATGCTTTTCGATTTTGAAAAAGAATTTGTATCGCATTTGCACTCTAAAATAGAAAGAACATTGCTTGACGAGACCCTTACACGTGTAAATTCCATATCTCTGTGTTGAAAGAACGCGTTCCTCCCCTCATTTGGTATAGCTCAGTTCACGTAGATTCTGATATCGAATATCCGACATGAAAGTCATGAAACCCCGTAATGAGGGATACCCACCTCTCAATTAAAAGAACACTAAGTGAATTGAAATATCATTTCATCTATCCCAAGGAGAAGGTAGGCGAAGCGTGAAGAGAAACCTCTAACCGCAGAACCAGACTCTAGTTGTTACTATTTTCAATTTTACTTTCCTGTTGATTTTAGTTTCGCTAACCGGGGGAATCGTGATCCTCCTCCTTGCCAGAAATAAATGGGCGCAATCGCCTAGATATGGATAGCTGGTCATAAGTAGGCATTGAATTAAAGACAGTGATCCGGATACTTTCAAGGCTTGATTAGAAAGTTGCTGGCCGGATGAGTTATATGGGTGAATAGACATATTTTTGCTTTATTTGGAACTGGCTACATAAAGGAGACAAAGAGAAGAAAAATTCTGTATATTGCGTCTTACCTCCATTTTGGTTGCCGCCAATCGGTGTAAATCCATTTGCAGACGCATTCAGCACACTGACTGCAAGCAAGACATACATTGTAGTTAAATTAACCCACTTTACACCTGTTCCCGGCATTCTGTGTGTTATGCTATTGTTGAGCAGTGTTTTGAACTTAACAAATAACATTATCAGCACTCGCGTAAGTTTGAGTATTTCTCCACCGTCCGCGCACCCCTTTCTATCGTCGTTTCTGGACACTGTACTTGAAATTAAGATGAATGTTAGGAGGTTGTTGTATTAGAACAAAAAAGGAAGGAAACGAATGACCAGGGACGAGTGTGGTTTATCTAAAAATGTGATAGAATTTACAAGTGTTCAGTTTGAATTCACATGACTTTGAGAAGAACACAATAGACGCACGTAGATCACTGTGCACGATGGAAACTGCATGCACAGCTTCCTTATGTATCAACAGTCGTTAGTTGTGTTGATTGCAGTGTGTCTGATGTGCGTGCGATTTCTTTTTTTGATTTATTTTCTCTCGTCGTTGGTTTGTTTCACGATTTTTCACCTCTTCACGATTAACTGTTCCGACAGTAATGACTTCTTCTTCTATTTATTTATTTATTTTTGCGTTCGCGAGCAGCTAGTCAAATACTAACAACAATTTACGTTGCTTAGGTTGAAAGAAATTGATAATCACCACTTTGTGTGCAGTTCCAGCAACAATTAATCTCCGAAAACCAGGACAAAAAATTGAAAATAACGAATTGTACTCTTATCACGAAGTATGCCTTGACTTGGCAACGGGAATGAGCGTTCGATAGCAAGTTGATGAGTAAAATGAAAATGAACTTTCACTTGGGAGATTCTTAAATATTGAACGGTGTCGTGGTGGCACGCTGTGGTGAGGGTATTGTTCGTTTCATAAGGCAAACAAAACGATAGTGTCACTGAAACGAGAATTCCAGAGACACGGCAGACTTTGCAAGATACCGTCGTCCATCCGCAATCACATTCAAAATCCAACTGAGTCGATTCGAACGGTCGTTACAACGGCGAAGGCTTCCGTGGCCGATGTGAATATGAATTCTTTTTGAGGAGATGTACCTCTTATGCTTAGACACGGTTGCCGTGCTTTTCATCTATCATTTGGCAAGTGATGTGGTGATTTTACCAAGGCGATATATGTTATGTTTTCCATGAGAGTTTGGTCGTGCTGCGGTTTGTTGTGATCGCTGAAGAATAACAAGTTACAATTGAGAGTGAGAGAAAGCAAAGAAGAAGCAGAGACTGATTGAAATGGTAGTGGCTGTTGCAAGAAATAACTGAATGCGGGTATTTGATGATGGCAGGTAGAAAGTCAGTGAAGAATTAATCCCGGAAAATATTGAAAGAAAGAAAATAAATCTCTTTTAGTTGCTTGGATGTTGCGATACACTGAATCAGTTGCACTCAAACTGTAAAATGTTGCTACTGAGATTTGTATCATAGCCGGTAATTATTGTATCTTATTGCTTTTCTCTAACAATTCCCGATAGGTGGTCCTTCGGAAAATTGTACGCTATAATCACTTTCATCTTCTAACGAAGGTTTTTGATATGTAGAGCGCTGAAATATTCATATTGTTTTTATGGTAATTGACTGTGACAGAGAGAACTGACGAGTGTACCAGCTGTTTGTATTTCATGAGATGCCATCATTTGAATATAAATGACTATATTGGCATAATAGTAATGTAATCATTTCATTCAAACAGGTTTTCAGAAATTTGCTGGATTTAATATAAATATAATATACGGACGGATTTATATATGTATACAACGGGCGGATTCATTTGAGATTTGCTTTGCTTTCACGTTGTGCATTCGAATCGACGCTGGCGGTCAGTTATCAGTATGCAGAGACAGAATAGAAAAGTTCGTTGTCAACTCTTTTGTTTGTTCGTCATGTTAATTAGGCATGATGTTACCGTTTAACGGGAAAGTTGGAATGTTACGATAACAACTCTGATCATATTCTTTTAGTTCAAATAAGTCGTCGAACTTGGCAAATAGATACATTTGAATTGCAAAATTTTTTTTCCCTTCATAGTTCAATTAGGGAAAAAAGTTACCGTTACTATTTATAATCTTTGTTAATTTGTTGCTGTTTTATTTCGTGTGCCAGGTTGACATTATCGAAAAGTGTTCAAGTTCCGGTCTAGGAATACGTCAGACTTTTACTATGAAAAACCACTTCTGCTTTAAATGATTTTATTGAACATTTAATTCGACTACTCTCTGATCACAGGTTTCCCCTCAACGAGATGCCCTACGATTCGTGTCCGGTACCAATACTTTCACCATGGCATTACCATTGAGCAATAAATTTTCTTGTTACACATTTTTCCTCTTTCGGTAACCATTCCTATATTCTATTTTGTTTTGGTTCATAATTATTTGTCTTCCTATACAGAGTCCCTGACTGGGGATTTACGGGGATTTACTTTATTCCCACTTGTGCAATGGAAAAAATTAACGAAATTGGTTTGTTTTAAATGCTGGGAAGTTATCGAGGGTGTAAGGTGTATTACATATCTGCTTGTCAATTTCCAGTTATTAATTTCGATGGTTTGCGTTCTGCAAATCGTCCACCAACCAATGTGTTGTGTTGGTGGGCTAAAGAAATAGCGTCAAGAACAATGATTAGTTCTCTTGCCGTGCAGCGATGCAGGTTCTGTGGGAATGACGTCCGGAACAATTGACCTCCGCTGGAATCAACTCTTAATAAATTGGTTAAACTGAAATGATTACCTTGATTCTAACTTTTAGCTTCCCGATAATTGAAATAATGTGGATCTTTATTTCGATTAGAAATATCGTCTTTATTTTTTATGATTCCTTAGATTTATGTAGATTACAATAAATTGCCAACTGGAGTCGCCATGCAGTTTACGAAGAAGAGTTTGTTATTGGTTGCTTGACAACCAAATTCGATTATGTCAGCTAAATGCTGACATTTGTTATAGTGTTGCCAAGGGCAGCATTCCATTGCGACTTCGCTGGCTGCATCCAGTGAATCCGCAACATTCCGCCCGCCTTCGCCAATCATTGGCGAACCCTTTGGTTCCAGGGGCCGGAGGCCCAGGGCCGTGGTCTTCTGGTGATGCGGTCGGGAGAGAGCCGTCCACCCTGAATTGGTGACGACGGGAGTTCCGTCTCTGGAAGGTATTTACCGATGGGATGCGGCCTTTGGCCCGTGAGGCCGCAACGTTGAGTCTGGTGCGGCTTCTTCCATGCCACCGTCCGCGGGTCCAATGACAGGTGGGGACCCAGTGTGTACTGGGCTGAGAGAGGTACCGCCTCTGCTGGATTACGGAGAGACGTGCTGGTTGGTTGGGATGCGGGGATCTCTGGATGCCGGGGGGCGCCACCCACCTAGCGGGGAATTGTGCTCTTCTATCCCTATTGGGGAGGGTACATGTGGTAGGGGTCGTATTTGAGGATTTCGGCCATTGGCCGGAGTTTGGCCATCCGGTGTCTCAGTTAGGGTGCCACTACTGGCAGTTGCTAGGAGACTATCGCTTGATGGAAGCCTCCCATCCGAGTTGTGCAGCGAATTATAATTGGCCGGGTCGATCGACATCACCGATACGTTGGTGAATGACGAATGCGTTTGGCCTGCTCCTAGGCCAGTTCCCGTTAAATGTTTCTGCTGCTGTAGTTGTTGCTGTTGCAATTGATGTTGCTGATGCGATTGGCGATTAACCGGACTCTGTGATTTGTCACGGTCACTGGTGAGATTGCTGGTTACTGTTTCTTGGACAGTTGATGGTGTCTTCATGAAATGCCTTGGTTCAGGCTGGACCAGTTCCTCTGGGTTGGAGTTGTAAATTCGCAACCCACGAGGAACGGCCATGTGTTTCTGCGTTGGTCCGAACATCGGGACATGGGCTGATTTGATTTGTGGGCAGGCGGCACTCTGGTCGGCGGCACTTTGGTCGGCGGCCTGCTGGTCCATACTCACTGGGAGTGTGTGCGGTTCTCGTCTATAGGCTGTCGGACTGAGGAGCGCTGATGTCACAGGGGACTGTCGTTGGGCATCTTTGCCTTGGTCGGCGAGTTTCTCTGCAGCAGGCTTCATTCCTTCTTGGGCTGCATCGAATTTATCTTTCTGGTCTGGTGCTGGTGCACTGGCAGCGGCTGGTGCCTTCGTGCTGAATGCAACATTCCTTTGTATTGCAGTATCAGCGGTGGGCGTTGCTGCAGTTTTCACTTCTTTCGCTGCCTATAGAACCTTTTTGATGTGCTTGGCGGCGTTAGTTGCCAGGTTTGGAGCAGTTTTCTTCTCGAGCGTTCCTCCCTTGGCTGTCTTGGGTTTGGCAGCACCTGCCTTGGCTGGCTTTTCGGTGTCTGTCGTCACAACTTTATTTTCCGTAGGGGAGGTTTTCTCCGGTTGCATCATCTGTGATGGCAATCTGCAAATCCCATGTGGCAGATGCATGCCTATTGTTGATGGAGTTCCTGGCCACCAAGGTGGTTGTGACATCAATGGCAGCAACCGAGTGTTGGGTGGATACAAGGTGTCCGTATCAGTCTTGTATGCGGCCGGACCTTCGGCTGTGAGGGCGCTCCTTGCCTCAACAAACTTTGTGACCTTTTCCAGATAGATCTTTTCGGCTTGATCTATGAATAGGTCCACGAAGTAGCGGTGGCCGCTGGTCATCTCTGGAGTGGCCAGGCGTTCTATCTCTTCGTGTCCCTCTCTAATGTCCTCCCATTCGATCTGAAGGTTGTGCTGGCGTATGTCCACCGTGAATATTGTTGGTGGCCCTCTCTGCTCGAGGTTGATGAAAGCACAGGACATCCGCCCCTGAGAAGCGAACTGGGCGCTGATGAGCCATTCCGCCAATGTAGACTTTGTCATTATAGACTTCTCTGACAGCGAGGTCTCTCTAGTTGTTGACAACGGTGGTTGCGTCGGGACTTGGTGTCCCGCGACCTTGACGTTGGTCGGCCCTTGAGCTGGACCCTTTACTATGCCGCGAAATTTGCGGCGGTAGCCGATACAGATCTGGATTCCGGGCTCCACAGCGAACTGGTGGTAGCTGATCCACAGATCTGGCAGTCATTGTGTCGCGAACTGGGCGCGATATAGTGGTAGCTGCTGGAGTCAGCTTTTGTTTGCCACAAATTCGGTGGCGGTAATTTAATTGACAAATTGAAAAACGTCTTACCTGTGGGTTCCGGCAGGCTGTGCGGCAAACTGGTCGCTTGATTTTTATATGGATCCGGTGATTGCGCCGCGAACTTGGTCGCGGTGGTGTTGTAATGTAGCTGCGCTGGGGGCAGCTTCTTCATGCACCACTAATCTGGCGGCTAGAGGTCCTTAGGCTCGTCCTTGGGGCTGCGAACTGGACAGCGGTAAATGATCCACAGATGGATCCCTGGTGGTCAATGATTTTAGTGGAGAGAAATTCCCAAACGATGACACCAAGAGCAATGGAAGTCTCCCAGAACTTTTCCGTTTGGATGAATTAGCAACATTTTCTTTTACACAACAAATTGAACGTCTCTGGTTGCGCCGTGAACCTGGCAGTGTTAAGGCAGCTGCACTTGGGAACTACTCGTTGTTGCGGAATGGATCCACATTTTGGATCCGGCTCGAAGGACCAAATGTTTGATTTGCGTACTGCAAATCGTCCACCAACCAATGGGTTGTGTTGGTGGGCTAAAGAAATTGCGTCAAGAACAATGATTAGTTCTCTTGCCGTGCAGCGATGCTGGTTCCGTGGGAATGACGTCCGGAACAATTGACCCCCACTGGAATCAACTCTTAATAAATTGGTTAAACTGAAATGATTACCTTGATTTCAACTTTGAGCTTCCCGATAATTGAAATAATGTGGATCATTATTTCGATTAGAAATATCGTCTTTATTTTTTATGATTCCTTAGATTTATGTAGATTACAATAAATTGCGTACTGGAGTCGCCATGCAGTTTACGAAGAAGAGTTTGTTATTGGTTGCTTGACAACCAAATTCGATTATGTTAGCTAATTGCTGACATTTGTTATAGTGTTGCCAAGGGCAGCATTCCATTGCGACTTCGCTGGCTGCATCCAGTGAATCCGCAACACGAGGGAAGTACGATTAATGCCAAAGTCTGATATTCTAAAAGCAGTTGTACCAATTTCCAGTCGTTTTGATCTACATGGGGTTATTTTCACTATTATTCGAATTTCCATCGCACGATAAAGTAAATTAAATTAAAGATATTAATGACATTGGATCCTTAAATGTCCCAAATTAAGAAAAGCCAGCCAAAAGTAAGAAATGGCGAAGGAAGAAAGTATCTACTTTGTGTCTTCGTTACCAACATATAAGGTTAAGTCGCAAGGCGCCAGTATATTCATGATGGTATCAAACTATTCTTCCCTCAGGCGAACCCTCACCAATGATGGTGGAGTGAAAAGAAGGACGTGTGCCAACAAATCTAATGATCTTTTGGATGACGGGTGCACCATTTCGGCATTAAATTTAGCAATTTCCATGAAGAGCGGTGTAGATGGTAGACGACAAGCGCTTACGTTGGTGGACAAAGTATCAAGAAGATCGACTTGCGGAGAGTTCTAGTAAAGCTCAAATGAGCCCACAGGATAAAAAGTCAGTCGAACAAAGGTTTGCAAACAAGAAATAAAGACGGACGTGGGGAGAAGGTGCAGATATTTACGGGGCTTAAAAGGGCCAACTAACCTACCCCTCAGGAGAACGGGACAACTTGGGGTCAATAGTGATGGCAAAATTAAATAAAGAAACATGTCTGGAATCGGTCGCCTCACTCACAAGTTGAGTGTGGGTCCTTCATGGATGCAATACTGTGGGGGTTCTCTATATCACACGAAGAACCAACCCACAATTCCTACCTAACTTCGACCGCTAACAGCGCGTCACCATAACCCGAAACCCGCAATACACACATTCGAAAACACGCAAAGAACACCCTCCCAATATGCAAGAGAATCCGTTCCCAAATCTGCAAGCGTATACATCCCGAACTTGCAAGAATCCATTTCCAAAAGCTTACAACAGAATACAATTCAACAGAACATATTCTAAATCATCTCCCTCATCTACAACCAACCGCATCTAATTTCCCCCGAAAACCACTTCGGCTCCTATTCTACCTAAAAGACGTAAAACCACATCAATTCCGTACAATCAAACCGCATGCATTTCCCCAAAAACCACTTCGGTTCATTTCCCTCTTAAACTATATTCCTCGCTTGCAACCAAGCAGCATTTAATTTTCCCCGAAAACCATTTCGGTTCTCATTCCACCTAAACCGTGTAGAACCACACCAATTCCCCCTTACTGGTAAGTCACCAGCACGATGCGTTGCATTTCCGAGAAACAGCCATAGCAACAACCAAGACCCACATTCCCTTGTCTAACCGACAACTCATGCCCATACGTGGTTGTGTTCCCAAAACCGATTTCTCAGTACAGATAGCAACTGTTGTATTCCAGAATACTACCCTTATTAAATTTAACACTGAATCTCCTAACACATCCTTAAAAACTTCACTTAACATATATTACATTCTCACTTAATACATACCATTCATAAACATTCACAATATTACCAGTTACAGCACACTTAATAACCTGCACCTTTTTATTTATTGAAAACATAGCAACTTGGATTTTCGTCCGAATTGAATGTGAAAAGTCACAGAAGAAAAAACAGAATAGAGAAAAAATTCAGTTCATAAAGTTTAGTTTGAGATTGTAAGTTGAATAGTGAGTTTGGAAAGTTGATATAAATATATTAAATATAGTGATAATATATGAGTTTTAATATCATCTAAAACCCTTTAAGAGCCGTTGAATTAAAAAAAGGGTTTTTCTTGTTAATGGCGCCTCAGCCAGTTGTACCTGGACTTTCACCAAAGGAAGGTCCGCCTGGGACGCGGATCATAATACGTGGAGAATTCTTAGGAACCAGAGCGAGTGATCTAATTGGTTTAACTATTTGCCGATGTGACTGCCTTCTATCAGCAGAGTGGAAAAGTTGTAATAAGATTGTTGTGCGTACAGGACCAGCATAAGAAGAAAAGGAATAATAAAAGGTCCCCGCTCTTCCCTCAACCGAGGAAGCACGGCGCCGGACTTCAACACTGGTGGCAGCGGTGGGATACAACCAAAGGATCCCAAATAAAAAAGAAGAAAATAAGAAAAAAAAAAACAAGAAAAAAAAATTTTTTAAACAAAACAAAATTTAAAACAAAAAAAAAAAATGTTTATAAGAAGAAGAAAAAAGTAAACATAAAACAACGAAAAACAAAGTAAACAAAAAATTTAAAACAAAAAAAAAATTTTAAAGTGAACACAAGAGAAATAACCAAATAAGAAGAAGAAAAAAAAATTTTTCAAGAAAAAAAAAAAAAACCCAGACAAAACTACGAAAAAAAAAAAACATAAAACAACGAAGAAAAAAAACATAAAACAACGAAAAAAAAATCCAGCAAAAGACCAGGATATTCAACTTCTAGGGCGTGAAGTCTGCCTGGCAAGAATAACAAAATAATATAAAATAAAGAAAGGAACACAAAGAGGAACTCTACGACACAACAAAGAAGAAAAAAAGGGACAACAATAAGAAATTCAACAAGACTTCTATCAACATCTAGAGTAGTAAGAAATTTTTTTCAATATTTCGTTTTTTCTCTCTAAATTTTTTAGGAATATTTTCTACTTGGAAGCTTTCCTTTTTACTAACATACATTTTTTTCGATAGAAATTTCTATCTATATTCTTTGAAAATTCTCTTTTCAGTTTTTTTTCGACGACATTTCCGTTTCTTTTCCTTCTCGTCGAAAATTTTCTTTCTTTTCAGTTTTGGGTCCAAACCATATCGTTTCCATATATATATATTGAATAATAACATAAAGGCCATTTTTTCATAAACCATATTTTTAAGAATTGATAACAAATTTTCGCCATACTTTAATTCAAATTTTCACTATTACGAGTCCATATTACACGAGACAGGCGGCTAGGCAGGGGGAAGAACAAATCCACTATCAACCGATACACATTAAACCCCCTGAAATGGCTCTTTCTGTCGGAATTTCTGATGTTTTCAGAATCGTCCCTACCTTTGACGGGAAACCCTGCGACTTAGGTAAATTTATTTCCGGGGGAGACGTTTTATTTAGATCCATAAAGAAGGCAGACCCGGATATATACGAGACGTTTTTAGATCTAGTCAAAAATAGACTAGAGGGTCATGCTTACGATCTGATCAGGTATAGCAAAATCGCTAAGTGGGGGGATTTAAAAGATAAACTCGAATCGGAATATAAAGAGGAGCAATCACGGTCGACGGCACACAATGAGTTGATTTCTCTGAAACAACGCTACAGAGAAACCGTCCGGGAATACGGCGATAGAGTCGCGAATGCTCTAAGGACTCTAAACTCTGCCACGTGTGAAATAACAGCAGACGCGGTGGTTAGGGAATACTTAATTGAAGAAAACAAAAAATTGGCCGTACAAACATTTGAGGATGGACTAAACAACGAACAGCTAAAGATACTAGCTAAAGTCCATGGGGGAAACAATTTAAAACAGTCGATTGCACATGCAGTGTCACATGCGGCTCGAATGGACAACTCTCCCAGGTCATATCAATATAACGAAAAACCTACATGCAATCGTATAGTCTGCCAAACCTGTGGTAAGTCAGGGCATACACAGGACACATGTTATCGGAACATGCAATCCAACTATTTTCCGAATAGACAACCCATAAAAAGGGAATATAACATTGTATGCAATTTCTGTGGACGGAATAATCACACAAAGAATGAGTGTAGATACAAGATATCTAGGAATGGATCGGCTTCAACAAATTACCAACAAGGTACAACAACGCGTAACCCATTCCGAAATAATCCTACAAACTCTGAAAATCGTTTTGGTGAAAATTCTAGGACCACCAATAGACAAAACGATCGGCAAAATGTTCACTTTTCTCGGGTGCAAGAGTCGGAAAACGAGGCCTGACGCCAACCAAAATTTATGGAAGACAAACAAAATTTTTCTATTTACAGCATTAGATCTTTGGAAATAGATAACGACCATTTTAATGAAGCTCCTAGCCAAATTTACCCTGAGCCCACATACTCCTATAAACCAAGCCATATAAACGAAGATAACCCTGTCCCTAATATAAAGACTCCGATTCATACTCCCATTCTGGAAAACAATTCAGCAACACAGACTGAAAATCCGAAATTTTCAGCAGTATTAAAGACTGAAATCGCTAATATCTCAGATATCCCTATTGACAACGCAGACACTTCAGCAACCAAGACTGAAAACTCAGCAGTATTAAAGACTGAAAATTCGGATCCTGCAGAAAATATACAAACAGAAACCCCTAATATTCCGGCTATCCCAATAGACAACCACGGCACTTCAGCAACAAAGACTGAAAATTCAGCAGTGTTAAAGACTGAAGACCCAATAGTTGCAATAAAATTCGAAACCCAAGTCAGTTCAGCAGCTAATACTGATGAACAAATCTTTTCAGCAGCAAAGACTGACGGATTAAATGTTTCTACAGCAGATATAACTGAAGAAATAGTTCAAACAGCAAATAGGACTGGGAACCAAGATGTTCTAACAGCTAATAAGTCTGAAGAACTATTCGAATCAGTAAATGAGACTGAGAAACTAAACGATCCATCAGCAGTGAGTAAGACTGAAAAGGTAGACGTTCCGACAGCAGTTAAAGCTATGGACAATGACAACACTAAGCCGAAAACAATAAATATTTTAAACAACGAAAACAAACACAAACACTTACTCAAACACGAAATAAAAAAAATTGAAAATAATAATTTAACTAAAATAGGTATTGTAAAGAGTAACTATATAAATACATTAAAAGTCTTTTTTTTCAACAAAAAAAATTTATTCCAATGCAAAATACAAAAAAATAAAAGGTTACACCGTCATTTAAATTATTTAAGATCATTTTTCAAGAAGATTTTTGGTAATAATCATCTTTATTCAATCATCATAGTAATAGGCCCAGAAAGGTTTTGGAAACTTTTCCATAAATTTAAGGAAAAGATAAACACATAACAAATGGCCTTTGTTTTATTATTCAATATATATGAAATAATCTAACAATTGTAGGAAATGACGGAAATGAAAAAAAAAAAAAAAACAAAAAAAAAAGTTAATGAGGGGGACGAAAGAAAGAAAATTTTAGAGGTAATATATATTGGAAATTCTAGAATTTATATATATTCGAACGGAAAAGGAAAGAAAGGAAATTTTAGAGGTAATATATGTATTGGAAATTTTGGAATTAATATATATATTCGAACGGAAATGAGAATTTTGAAACAATAATATTAATATTATATAATTAATATAATAAGTAATAATAACTTTTGGATAAGAAAACAAAAGGTTCCAAGGAGAAATATTTAAATTTAGTTAGGTAATATGTAATGTAAATAGACTATTTTGACTATTTTTCTAGTGTTAAGAACTTTTTGATTATTGAAAAAATTTAGTTAATATATAATGTAAATAGATTATTTTTCTAGTATTAAGAACTTTTTGATTATTGTAACCTTTGATGAAAGATTAATTTTGAAAACCTTTGTAATGTAATTGAACGAAAATCCAAGTTTTTAATTAATCTTAATTTAAAATATAGTTACTAGAAAATTATTCTCTTCAAGGATAATTTTCTTTCTCGAAGAAGGGTGGGATGTTGTATTCCAGAATACTACCCTTATTAAATTTAACACTGAATCTCCTAACACATCCTTAAAAACTTCACTTAACATATATTACATTCTCACTTAATACATACCATTCATAAACATTCACAATATTACCAGTTACAGCACACTTAATAACCTGCACCTTTTTATTTATTGAAAACATAGCAACTTGGATTTTCGTCCGAATTGAATGTGAAAAGTCACAGAAGAAAAAACAGAATAGAGAAAAAATTCAGTTCATAAAGTTTAGTTTGAGATTGTAAGTTGAATAGTGAGTTTGGAAAGTTGATATAAATATATTAAATATAGTGATAATATATGAGTTTTAATATCATCTAAAACCCTTTAAGAGCCGTTGAATTAAAAAAAGGGTTTTTCTTGTTAATGGCGCCTCAGCCAGTTGTACCTGGACTTTCAACAAAGGAAGGTCCGCCTGGGACGCGGATCATAATACGTGGAGAATTCTTAGGAACCAGAGCGAGTGATCTAATTGGTTTAACTATTTGCGGATGTGACTGCCTTCTATCAGCAGAGTGGAAAAGTTGTAATAAGATTGTTGTGCGTACAGGACCAGCATAAGAAGAAAAGGAATAATAAAAGGTCCCCGCTCTTCCCTCAACCGAGGAAGCACGGCGCCGGACTTCAACACAACCGAGGAATCTAACCCAGCCTGCACGGCAGCAATTCGCTGGAACTAAATTCTCTATGCACGGATGGCAACCCTTTTCAAGTTCCTAGTAAGTGGCAGCGAGCATACTTCGCTATGGCTCAACTGCTACGACGCCCTGAATGAATTCTCGCCTTCATCATTATTAGTCGCTTCGCAACCGCCGCGGCGCGCACACGCGCCAGGGGTAGTCCCCCTTCGGTAACCGCGGCGCGTGCACGCAAGTGCTCGCGCAGGAGTTAGCCCGTATCCCGCAGCGTCCGCATTCAGTCAGTCGAGTCTCAGCCACCCGCAAACGCAGTCGAGTAGAGTGGAAAACCCGTGCCAGTATATTAACCAAAGGAAAGAGAGTTAAAGAAACGGATCCAACCGTGGTAGTGTACGTGCGAACAGTAGTCATAAAATAAATTGTCGTAAATACTGAAAATTTGATAAACGATGTAACGTTTCGTTGAGACCCACAGTGCGGATATTGAAGAAATAAAAAACAATTATCGCTAGGCCACTCGGAGTGTTTTATTTGTGGTATTTCCGCCTTGCGGATGACAGTTCCGCATCAGGTTCCCAAGTGCGGTCTTCTAGTGAAAGGCCGCCAGCGTATGACCCAATTGATCGAACCTCTGAAATCGTTACAAACGATCTGAACTGACTCAGTGGCGACTGTTCTCTGGCTGTGAGCTCTGCATAAGGAAAGAAAAATAAAACATACGAAGTGCGAACGAGCTTACCTTTACCAGTGCCGTTACGCGCAAATATTCGCCGTTTTCGTGATTCAGGTCGGTGGGTGATGGTGAACCCGTGCCATACGTCGGCACCCATACCTTCACCCCCACAATACCAGAGACCATGTTCCAGAAAGTATCGTTAATAATGATTAAATGATGACCTCAATGGAGCCAAGAATGACATTCAACCCGATTAGAAGATCGAAAGAAGGCCAACAAGAAACTATAAAAGGATGAAAACCTGAACAAAGTAGTACAGACATTCCAAAGAAAAGCTAGGGAAAATCGTGGAGTTATACTGCACCAAAATATGAATTTCCTGGAACAGCAAAAAAAAAAAAGTGGACTGAAACACTGTAGAACAAGGTCAAGATACTTTTATGGGTTAATTAAGCTGATGGCTGGCTATCAGCGGGTCCGCAAGCTTCCGACAATGTAGTGGACTATATGCAATTGGGCTAGTCGGAAATAGATAAGTTAACCAGAATTTGAATATTGAGGAACGACCCTAATACGCTACAGATACCTCCGCGTGTCATCGACTCAACATGCCGTAGTATCCGTTTTTCCTTTTCCTCTCGAGCCATTCCTTTTAAATTATATAACCATTTTTTGAAGTACATTTTTATTTATACAGTTTGGGCAGTTTGATACGTAAGTGACTTTCTGATTTTCCGCACAGTGACTGTAAATGCAACACTCCTTGTATCAGCTGCCATCTAAAAATAGACCAGCTGCGTCGTTTAGTTTGTGTTTGACAGCCATTGAATGCAGAGAACTTCGTGAATTGTAATGAAAATGGAAAAAAGTGAATTTCTTGTGCTGATTGCACATTATCAAGCAAAATCCATGAATTGGGCTACGAACTGGTGCCCCATCCTGCATATTCTCCAGATTTGGCCCCGTGCGACTATTTGCTGTTTCCAAACCTGATGAAGTGGCTGGGCGGTAAGAGATTCGGTTCGAATGAAGAGGTCATCACAGAAACTAACGCCTATTTTGAGGGGTTTGAGGAAACCTATTATTGGGAAGGAATAAAAAAATTGGAAAAATGTTGGCAGAAGCTAGAAGGAGACTTATTCAAAAAGTTACTAACTTATCAAACTGCCCTTGCAATTCTATAAGTCCCTAACTGTACTTGAATACCTAAATATTTTCCTGTAAATCTAACTTGCTCCAACCTAGCAGTACCTTTATAGAACTCAACTAGAGTGATTTATTTATTTATTTTTTTTTACACTAACGCGCGCACAAAAGGGGATTTTGAAGTACCCTTAAATGCCAGAGCACAGTGCGAGCGGATGGAGAGGATGTGGATAAGGAAAGGACGTGTCGATGTATATTGGTCTTGAATGTCTGGACATCACAACGGCCAGGAAACACATCATCAGGCAGAACATTCCACATGCATGTGGTTCGGCTAAAGAATTTCACTCTATGTTTATTTGTGCGCCTGAAGTACACTTTCAACGTGAACTGATGCGCATTCACAGATTGACGGGTATCGCGGGAAAATATCTGAACGGGCTGAACACATTCAACAAGTTCAGTGGAGCAACGACCGTGGTAATGCCTATAGAAAAGAGATAGGCATGATACGTTGCGCCTGTGTTCTAACGATGGAATTGATCAACTTACGGCTGAGTCCCCAATAAGTTTCACTGCTCGTTTTTGTATCCTGTCGAGCACGTGTAGTGCAGTTTGGGATGCGCCTGACCAAATATGGGAGTTGGACTCTATTTTGGACGAATATACGTCTTGTAAATAGTGGCAAGGTTGGATGGAGTGAAGTATCTTTTGCATCCCTTAAGGAACCCCATACATTTGGCTGCACTTGTCGCAGCTTCAAATATGTGTTCATTCCAGTTAATAGTCGAATTAATTCGGGTGCCGAGGATTGATAGTTGGCTTCGTCGATGCAAGTGCCGTTCATAGATAGGGTATTTACATTGGGTTTCGCCTTTGACGACAAGAGACAGCACTGAGTTTTTAAGGCATTGAATTCTACTCGGTTAGATAATCCCCACTGATATAGGTTGTTGAGGTCTGAATTTAATGTATCAAGCTTAAGTTGCTGGTTGGCAATGACGTTCGAAGAGTTTGGACGGGAGTGTTCGTATGAGTATGAGAAACTCAATGTGCTATTGTGACGGTTCCACCAAACGTCACGACCACCAACTGATGATCAAACTGTGACGACCCCTTATTGCTACTGAGCGACATCGTAGCAACAGCCAACAATTCAATTCAATTTTTATTAGGTAGATAATATGGTACATTTATATTTTACAACTAGTATTTAAGAGATTTATGACAGCAATTCCTTTACACAAACAGCAAACATTCGCCAGAAATCCTTCAGAAATGCAAAATGACATCGTTCAGATGTTTTTTTGGATTACATGTGCGTACGCGCTTTCTAAAGCAGACACTGTACTGCACAGCCGGGAGGACGCCACCTGACATTGCAGCTAAGGAAACCAAAAAAAAAAAACCGCCAGCAGTTTATCCAAACGCTTTTGGTCCCCCGAGGCGGATTGATCCAGCGACCCATGGATTCCAGATCTACTGCTCTGCTAAGAAGTATCGATGATAGCACGTTGAGTTTCTCACTCGATTGAAAATCCTCGACCAAACTGTGACGATCTCTTATTGCCAGCAAGTAAGATCAGAACTACAGGAAACATCCGCCGGAAGTGCATCCGTTTTAAAGCTAATCGATTTGCACTCAGATTTTTGATGAACTTTTCATGTGTCCCAAGTAGCGGACACTGAGTGGCAGATATGGCTGATATAACCTCGCGATAATTATAAAAATGAAGATTAGTGTTAACGCCGGAAGTTTACTGCTGCGGACACTGGTATATCTGCGAAATTTAAAACAGCAACGTTGAGTCTAATTCCATCCGCCGACGACCACGGTCAATGCCGCTCCCGTTGTCCGTAGCTCTGCGGACACGCGTGTTGTACCCCGAAGTCGTAGTCCAACCGCGGATGCGTTTCGGTAACAAAATCTTTAGTCGTGGTTATTGGTGCACAATGTCGTGAGTTAAAAAATAATATATCAACAAAACAGGAGACGAACAACCGATTTACCGTAAATTAACTTAATTGCCAGCGCTAAGTGCTCAGCCGTAATTATCCATAAAAACAAATGAAAATAAATTCCACCTGATCGTGAAATGTGCATGTAAAGAGCGAATCAGCTCTATTCCTTTAGTTTCCTTTATACGACTTTACATAAAATAAAACATGAAATAAAAACAGCCGACAACAACCAGCAATCTAGTGTGTTTTAATGTGTTTACCTTCCCCTCGGTGGCATGCAGAGCTTTTATGGTGGAACATTAGCGGCGAGTGGATGGATGGTAGAATCCGCAACCATGCCGACGCACAGACCATCTTACCCCACACTATCATCAGCAAGCGAGTGAATTGGGTTGTGAGTAATTGACAAGATATCATTTATAAAGATCAGGAAGAGAGTGGGTGAGAGTACCGAACCCCGGGGAACACCTGCATTAATTTGACAACATCAAGAATCACTTGGATTGAACGGCCCGAAAGATAGTCTCTTATCCATTGGATCAGGGAATCCATATGAATGTGTGGGGAGGAAGTATGTACCAGCATGGGTACTCTGTTCACTTCCATCCCCATCATCTATTGTTCTCGCGCTAAGGAAAGTGACACTAAACAAATCCTCTCGACGCAGGGAACTAGTTCAAAATTCAGAGTGGACACAGCACAGGAACAATGAAACAAACACTGGTGTAGTTATTATTTAGACTTCGGGTTTTTATTTTCCGTAGGTAAACGTTAATATTAAATTTATATGCACTCAATACCGACTCGCGGAGACTACGACACAAACGATTATTTTTCATTATCGCTTCCCTGTGCGCACCAGGGTAGCGATGGAGCCGCGACCTGATCGGGTCGAAGGATGGTAAAAGACTCAACGATATTCAATCGTTGTTAATAGAAATTCAGCTGGGAAATTGGTTCTCTTAAATTAAGGGGGCATTTCCTGTTCCAAGAGAGACGTAAAGTCTCTCTTTTGATTAACCAAACCGATCTCATAGAGGAGGTCTTCACGATACACAAGTGTGTGTGTACGTCGGTTCTTTTCATGGCTCAACGCTATGATGAATAACCTGAAACACAAAGCAAGGGAAAGGATCGTAGAGATGTTTGTTTATGTGAGAAGGTTACTGGGAAACGGATCCAGAACTATGTAGGATAAAAGAGATTTATGACCTGTGTCTATGCTGTGGTGCGGATGCATAGGTAAATGTATCGCCATCAGGAAGAAGGGCTAATGGTTTTACCATTTACACAATGGGAAATGTGTTAATGGCATCGCTAGTAAGGGCAGGTATTGAGTTCCTATTTGCATTTGAATATGCTGTAGGATTAAATTGATGCAAGAGACGTGGAATGCCTATTTGCTTTGGTCCCTAGGGTGTAAGTCGCCGGCCAATGTGTATATAGGAAACATTGTTGTACACATGGCGCGGCTGGGAAAAATAGACGGCGCAGTATTTATGATCCCTGTCATGAAGGTTACAATGTATGTAAATCTAATTATTTTGTTTACCGGAATTCATCTAAGGAAATTTGACTGGCGACGTAGATGCCGAAATTGATTGGAAATTCCTGGTAAGCTAATAAAGAAATCTTAAGGAGCAGTGGTATGCGAAGAGAATGCATGAAGGTAAGTTTTCTTTACAGGGACTTAAAGATCATAGATTTGATCTCTTAAATCCGTTCAGCATTTTTAGGTGCCGAATGCGAATGCATTGGCGAGGACCTGAGCGTCTTGGGTGATGATTATGGGGGTTTTTCAGGAAGGTAAACCGTGGGATTTGGGGCCGCCATAGTACTCCCCCCCGTGGCGTAGTCACGAAATAAAGGAGGCGGGGCTGAAGGGATGCTCGAATGAATGGTGCTATGCTGGACGGAGGGCTGGACACTTGACGAACAAGGTGGCCCTCCGCACTTCGGTAGGCGCTGTAATTAAATCGGGGGAACGGTCATGGTGACTAGTTCCAGGTATAGTATGTGCCTCTGTCGATAATGAGGTGGACACAGGTGTTACCGATTGATGCCAACAAGGGCAAAGGTGTGCGGCGTGGTCCATAGGCCTGTTATGGGTCTCATGGAGCAACAGGCTTATCGTCCGAATAGGTCGGAACCCATCGGAAATCCGCTCACATCCGCAGTGACGAAATAGCGTGTACGAGATGGAAGGGAACTTATCCCAGGGTAATTACCACCCACAGTGACGGGTTGCCGTGTGCGGGATGGAGAGGGACCAAGTCCAGAGCCGGTGTCTTTTGTCCATACGTTTGTATGGCGAATTGTTTGCCGCTGGGACTGGTAGAGGAGGGCGGGCCCTCAATTGCAGGTTTTACCTATCGAGGGAGGACCGGTACATTGGTGCCAATGTAGCGGTAGCTGCGACCTCGACCGAATGGAAACTTGCTGTGAGGTGTCGGCCATCGCGCTTGTTAAAAAAATAGGGGACTTTGCTTAGGGGGCTCCTGGTGGGTGGTTGATTGTGTCCAACCCCAGGACGCCCTAGGGTTACTAGATGTGCGCCCCGACGTATTATGCACCTGGGTATTTGAGACGGCGTAGAGGGGCGTGTATAGCCTTTAGTTGCCGCTAAATGGGAGCCATGGTGGGTAAAGATTGGGGAACCAGGTATATTGTCTCAGTCCGGTGGTATCGGTTTGATTTGTGGACCGGTGTTGCTGAGACATTTGGGGGACGTTAAGAGTTCTAAGGACGAAGGTCCTGACGTTTAAATAAAGAGGCAAAGCCAGGTGTCCGGCCGGGTGCTGCTACGCGTAGTAGCTGTGGTAACGGGTGGAGCTGGCTTGCGGAAATCGGGTGGAAAGTCAAGGAGGGTTGCACGAAGGCTATGGTTGGCGAGCATGAGCGCCAATATTCAGAAAAGACACAGAAAAGGTTGAGATGTTTCACGCGAGACATAACCGGGCGTCCTATAGATTATATGCTGCGCGCAGTAGCTGTTGTTACATAAGGGGCCGGTTTGCAGAAAATGGGCGTTGAGCCATGGCGAGCGTGTGCGCCAATATTTGTAAAAGGGGCTTAAAAAAAAAAGGTGGGCAGAGGCGAATTTGATGAAGTCATAAGGAGGCCAAAAAGGCAAGGGAATAAGTCGAAGGTGATCGAGTATGGGGAAAAACCGGGCATCCTATTGAATGATGCTACGCGTAGTAGCTAATGTGGAATGAGGAGCCGGCATTTGAGCAGCGTTTGTTAAGGATAATCGCAGCCAGTCGAGTTGTCCACATGTCTTCAGTTTCTGCATCATAAATAGTGAAATGCCTGCAATTCTTAACATCATCTCGGAATAGGTAACACACATCTTGTCACTGAACTTGCACCCATGTTGTTGGAATATTTAGCTGCACCATGATTGCCTGGTGGTTCATGATCGTGCTCACCTTCATCTTCTGGGATTTTGTTACCTTCCTTGTAGGTTATTGAATGTTGAGTTGCTCGTGTCATGGTTACGTTGGTGATGTTGTTTACGTCACGGCTAGGAAACACAAAAAGGAAGAAAACTTAACTTACCAACTCCTGGCTATTGTTGTTGAGGTGGTTGTTGTTTTGTACTGCTGATGATGGTCCGGAGATGTGTATGTTGGTGACTGGTGCTGGAAGGAAGGCTGGCGTTGGGGCGATGTTTTTTTTTGCCCATGGTGTTTTCCAGCAATTGCCGCCACAATTGCTCATTGGCACTGGATCGGTCTTTTGGAATTCATTAAACTTGCACCGAACGTAGTTCGCTAGGGATTCGCCACAGTACATTGTTTCTGCCATCTAACTAATAGTCACTGTTTATAACACAAACTCTGTGTGGCGCAAACGTTAACAAATCGCGAATTCTCAAGGTTGCGCGTTGACTCCAGCTAGGTCAGCACTGTCAAAAAGCGAATGTTCGAAGGTTGCGTATTTATCACGTCGGGGTCACCAATGTGGGGAGGAAGTATGTGCCAGACACGGATACTCGGTTCACTTCCTCCTCCATCCAATTGTCACTAATTGTTCCGAAAACTGTTCCGTCAAACACCGAAAAGAAACTGCAGCACAGGAGAGCAAAACACAAGGGATTGTTGGTGGTGATTGTTTTTATTATTTAATTTTAATGTAACTATCATAACTGCCGATTCACTTTAAAGGCACCACGCACTGCAACACAACCGATTAAAAATAAGACGTTAAACGTTAGCACGCACACGCGAGGTTTATCGCCCCCGTCCGCGGAACGGGAGCGTAAGTCCGGACGAGGAAAAGGACTTGGCGATATAAATTCGCTGACTAGGGAATTCGGTCAGTGAAGCTGGCTCTCTTAAATAAAGGATGTATTTCCTGTTCCAAGAGAGACGTAAAGTCTCTCTTTGGGGTAACCAACAGATCTCATACGGAAGATCGCCTCAGTACACATATATGTGTGTAAACTGGTTCTTTTATGGATCAAAACCATAGGAAGGAATCTAAACAAAGAAAGGAAGAGGTGCATTCATGGGATGCGAGTCTGGTAAAACAAACAAAACCGAAACTCGTCGGATGCTAGTTGCATCTTTGTTTGAGATGTGCGTGGCGGCTAAATAAATAGACGGTATACTTGCAGGTAAGAATTCTTTTGCAGAAGCTTGAAAATAAATATATTTGGTAAGCTAATAAAGAAATCTTAAGGAGCAGTTGTATGCGAAGATAATGCATGAAGGTAAGTTTTCTTTACAGGGACTTAAAGATCATAGATTTGATCTCTTAAATGCGTGCAGCATTTTTAGGTGCCGAATGCGAATGTATTGGCGAGGACTTGAGCGTCTTGGGTGATGATTATGGGGGTTTTTCAGGAAGGTAAACCGTGGGATTTGGCGGAACCGCCACAAATGTAATTTTGACAAAGGGCTGAATGCCAGACTCTGTCGAAGGCTTTTGAAATATCCAATGCGACTACCTTGCTTTCACCGAGGTAGTGGATGGAATGGCTCCACTTTTCGGTAAGGTACACAATAACCACCAAATATCGTTAAAACGCCTGAACCGAAGGCACAAACAAACAACAGCAATTTTACTGTCCATACAAGGACAGTTTACTGAGTTTGAGAAGAAAATCGAAATAATTGAAAAAAAGGGACGAAAGAGATTGGCCAAATAGATATTATCTACTCGACCTGCTTTTCATATAACTCAATACACTAGTCACAATCTTCACTTAGGCTGAGTTAACCCTTAAAATTATTGTTGTGAATGTCAAAGTTAATGTGTTCACTAATCCGTATGAAAAGATGGGATAATCTGAGCAATCTGCTGGAAGCTGAACGCCCAGATGTGCTTTTGGCTGGCGAAACTAAGCTAAACCAAAGACACAAGTTGTTCTACAAAAATTATAGACATATAAGACGAGATCGTACAAACTCCCATCATCGGGGAGGAGTCGCCGTTCTATTCAACAATGGTTTGCAACATAAGGTAAGAATAATTGTACACAAGTATCAGCTGCTGGAAGCGTGAATTATAGATATTCCTTTGAAAAGTCAAAGGCATCTATATAATCTCTGTTTACGCTCCTGAAGCTTCTCAGTGCGCACAGTTTTTCAATGAATTTGTTACCCTTTTCCAAAGTCTCAATTTAGACTCGGAAAATTATGATTTCTTTATGGCAGGAGATTTTAATGCCAAGCACATGCTTGCGGTAACTTTAACTCGAACACAAGAGAAAATGTACTGTTCGAATGGTGGCAAACAAACGACATTGAATAAAAACTAGTATTGTACGCTACAAGTAGCTACAAGTACGCCATCTTATCCAAGAGGAAATTTATTCTTGAATTTAGTTTCATTGGACGGGCGAATAGAATTATTAGATACGGGTCTAACTACTCGAAATTGGTTTCGTACAATCGAGTACGATAGTTATCATTACGGACTTGGCGCCATAATTCATGTTCCAAACGAACTGTCTCTACTTGAACAGTATTCCGAAAAGCACACTGGTCGCCCTTTGATCGGCTAATAAAAATAGAATTACACTCCAATGGACAGAGTCACCGACTGAAGGGAATCTTCATAATGACGAAATTGATCGTTATCTTTTAATGATGGACAACGTTGTTACTAATACAATGAATCATTCTATTCCAAAATTAATTCACACCGATGTCCGTACAAACCGATACAGAAATTCAACGATCGACGCCTTTTATAGGCAAAAGAAACTGCTTTATAGACAGGAAATAAAAATAATTAAGTCAATAATCAAAAACCTTTTAAAAGCTGATCCACCACAATTATAGATCAGTAATTGGTAAAGAAAAATGGAACAATAAAATTAAGGCCATTAAAGCTAGTGGACCGAATAAAGTATTATATAACCGGTGCGAAACATACCAACTTCCATAGATCACACACTCTCAATCCCATAAACTACCCCTGTGGGGTATGAGTTGTTGATGTGCCGGACAGGGGCACTTTTTCCACTTTATCCCCAACGATGTTTCGACGAAAGAAAATTGTTCACCCGAGAAGAATGTTAATAAATAAAACTCACTTGGTTTAGTTGTTTATGTTTTCTCCTTTTTTTTTAATCGTTAGTATTAGAGTTCCTTTTGGTTTATATTAAAATTAACTATCACTAAATTTACATGTGGTGGATTGTATTAGAATTTATACATGAGGGTATCACGACACAATATAACTATGATAATAGTACGATTAGGCCAATAATACAAAAGTAACTAGAAACCTTTTTAAGCTACTGCGGTGTGTATGTTGGATGGCGTTTCAACACTATTAGCGGCAGCGTGACTATCCGTTGTGACGATCTCACCTGTAACTGTAATTTTACGAATGAACAAAATTAAAGTTTAGTGCGAGCGACGTGACTTTACGCGATAGTGGTTGGATAGTGAATGATTGGAATTAGGGATGGAAATTGGGATTTCTGCTTTACACACCGATCCGCCAATGGTAATCGTGCTCTCTTGTGCATCCTTCAATTCCCCACGCTCATCGAGGTAGAAATGTACTTGTGTATTCATTCGACGTTGATGGGCGTAGAAATGATGAAGAAATCAAAAGGAAAGCACAATAACCCAGGGTTGATCTGGCTTAGTGTGTGTGTATTAATGCCGCGTCTGAAACTGGTCCAGTGACCTAGTGCCGTGATTGTGGAGATCTCTGAGGTCATAGAACCATGGAAAGACAGAATTGCGGAGGAGAGGAAAATTTAGCTGGTGCTATTCACCTGCAAAAAAGAGATCATTGCTCCCAAGCGAATAGATGATCTGTTGCAAATTGATAGGACGCTACATCGGCTAGGGAAATGGTACCGTGGGAAAAACGCTAAGGAATGTTGGTAATTACCCAAGCCAATGGATGATGATGCAACCGCGTCGTTTGATTCGACTTGGTTGTTGCTAACCAATACGAATGGAATTTCCGGTGGAAATCTCATGGTTAGAGTAATGGTATTGCCGTATGGCGAAAATGGTAGCTAAACTCAATTATGCATTATCTGCATAGGATAATGAGTTTAGCCATGCGTCCTTGGGGAAAACATGTTATTTCAGGTGAATAGCATATAAGGGAAATGGGTAGAATTGACGCGCCGAAAGCGGTCGAAATAAGGTATGGAATTGTGGGTTGGTTCTCGATATAATATAGAGAAACCCCACACCCCCATTAAGAAAAAACCTACTCGTCCACTGAAGCCAACTCAAGGCCGAAATTCGCATCCCCCATTCCATATCTACATTTAGTCCCCGCCCAGCACCTCCTCCACCCCCACCAATTATTGGCCCCCTCTTACCCCCAACAATTAAAATCACACAGCAATGCATCAATTCATCTGAATGCTGTTACGCCTTGTCTAAACTAAGAATTAAGTTGACCTACGAAAATGTCCTCCTCTATCTTTCTTACCTCCATGACAAATCTGATTCAGTCTGCTTAAAGGTAAAACGAAAACCAGCGTCGAGGTTGACGATCGGCTCTCCTCTCGACCCCTCACTTCTCCAATGGGTCTGTGTGCGTTGAAGAAGTATTGTACCGGACACGGGCACTAGGTTCACCTCTTTCCCACAAACACTTTTACTCCGTTCACATAAATTGTTCACCAACGATGCCCAAAAAAGTTAATAAAAATGCACTGATAAATCGCTGAGGTTAGTGTTTTCTTTATTTTGATTTGGCAAAGGATCCTTTCCTTTTATTCCACTTAGAACTTATAATTAATATTATTAAATTGAAATATATACATTTTTATACAAGTTGAAACACTTCAATATTGTTAAATTGATTTATATAGTTTTTATATAAGTTGGAACACTTCAATATTGATAAATTGATTTATATACATGTCTATGCAAGTTGAAACACTTCAATATTGTTAAATTGATTTATATATTTTTTTCTTCGACACAGTGACCGCGGTAATTTAAATTTTACTCGAATGCATGTGAGCACTTTGTGTTGAGATGTGACTTTAAGCGATAGCGTGACCGACCACTGGGGAGATTGGATAGCGCCTGTTTGTGTGAACGCCCGACGTAGCGTGTGCATACAAAGGAGGATGTGAATCGACTGATTGAAATTATAGATGATTGGGTAATTTTGCTTTTGCACATTGATCAGCCAATGGTAATCGCGCTCTCTTGTGCATCCCTCAATTCTCCACGCCCATCGAGGTGGATAAGTACTTGCGTATTCGTTCGAGGTCGATGGGCGTAGAAAGGATGACGAAATCAAAAGGAAAGCACAATAACCCAGGGTTGATCTGGCTTTGGTGTGCGTGATTAATGCAGCCTCTGAGGATAATCCACTGACCTAGTGCGGTGACTGTGGTGATCTCAGAGTCCATTGAGCTATGGAAAACAGAATTGTGGAGGAGAGGAAAAGTAGTTTGCGCTATTCACCTGTAAGAAGAGATCATTGATCCCCACCGAATAGAGTGTCTGGGAAAAGTCGAAGTGGCGCTACTTTGGCTAGGGTAATATTATCGTGGGAAACACGCTGAGGAATTCGATAATTACCCAAGCCGTTGGATAATGGTGCACCCGCGTGGTTTGATTCGACTTGTTGTTGCTAACCAACATGAAATGGAATTTCCGGTGGAAATCTCATGGGTTAGAGGAATGGAGTTGCCGTATAGCAAAAGGGTAGCTGAATTCAATTATGGCTCCTCGATAGTGTAGTGGTTAGTATACCCGCCTGTCACGCGGGAGGCCGGGGTTCGATTCCCCACCGGGGAGCCTCTGGCGCAAGACTAATAACCTTGCTCGGAAAAAAAATCGTTATAGAAAATTTAACAAAATTCAGGACTTGCTAAATAAGGCCAAGACCGGCTCCCGGTTGTAGTGCCGATGATGATGATGCATAGAATAATGAATTCAGCTAAGCGTCCGTTTTTAAAACATGATTTACAGATGAATAGGTTAGTAGGAGGAATTGGGGTTGATTTGACACGCTGTTGGCGGTCGAAATAAGGCGGAAACAGTGGGTTGGTTCTTCATGTAGTATAGAGAACCCCCGCAGGTCTCGACAGCTTTTAAACTTGGTGCCAAAACAACTGCCTACAACTAAATATCGTCAAATATCACTCAATCACCTTCTTCCGCAAACGCTCCCCTTCCGCGCGACGTTCCTATTTCTTGCTCAACCAACTGAAATCACCTGTACAATCAATTCGTGACCTTGGCATCTTATGTGATAGGGAGGTAAAGTTCATTCCACATATTGATGGTATTATCCTCAAGGCCATCTCTGCCCCTGGTTTTGTGAAACGCTGGTCGAAAGAATTATCTAATCCTTACGTTTCCCGATCACTCTATATAGCCTTTGTCTGTCCTCTTTTTGAACATGCTATTCAGGTTTGGTTGCCTTGTAGCGGTTCTTTAATACATTCCCAAAGAACCGTCCACCCTCTTAAATGAACCACCTTCCAAACCCACCATACCTACCTGCAATTTTGGGACAGCGTAAGCTACCCTTCATTCTCTTTCACCTGAAAGTTAAATCTTAAGGCATGCATCACATTGAATTTTTCCGTTTATGATCCGTACCATATCTCCATCGGCTCGGCGTGTCCGCAATTATAATAGATAAATACTAGCTGGCCAGCGTAATTGTTGACATAGCTGAAGCCAATGGTTTCTTGCTACGGTTCATATCCATTTATTGCCCCAGTCCCAAGGTTCGCAACAGTTGCGACCAATTTCCTTTGTCGGTTATCTACCGATCATGGGATTTGGGCACTAATATGATTGACGTTAGACAATCATAACCCAAATCATGCTAACGATGCTCCGGCCTGTAAAACAAACAAAAGCTACCATAGCCTAGGTCATAGGCGAGCAAACCATCGGTTTGCTTATCGCCACGAAAACTCTATAGCCTACAATGGCATTAGTATGAACGCCTAAGTAAACACGATGTGCATATCATCGTGTCCCTTGAAATAGCGTTTTTGTGTATCTTGAAGCAAAAACCTATTTCGTTCTCAGGCGCAGGTCATCAACGATTTATGGCCCTCGAAATAGCGTTTCTGTTTATTTAAGACACAGAAACCTATTTCTCCCTTCGGCGATTTTTCGCCATCGCATATCTCTATAATACCAATTCATTGCACCAGCCCATGTTTATTTAGGTGCATTTTCGTCGTTGTCGATATACAGACTGAAGGGCAACGTACATGTCCCATACGGACACATATAGAATCCTCCCACACCAATGTAATCCACACCGTGAATCTAGCAGATATGGATGGTTTCTGAGAGTCAGATTTCTATCGCCACAGCGGACAGTCGCACCCGCTTGTAGTAATAGCCAATCTCGTTTTCCACCGATATACGGAAGTGAGTCGGAGTTAAGTGACTTTTCGTCTCGTACGTGTACTAAACAATGTCGAGCGAGTGTCGTGTTACCCCCTATTTTGCGCGAGTCCTTTAATATAGCGGCATATTTGCCAGCGATTGAGAGAGACACAGTGTTAATGTAAATTCAACCTAACTGTAGTTCACCAGAATTAATTATTAATGTTAAAAGACACGGTGTAACGTGGAATTGAATTAAATGAATATTGTGTAACTAAAACAATCGACTAGTTTTATTAATTGACTTTCACAGGTGCTCAGTGTTAAACTCCGGCGTCTTACTGGTTTATTCCTCCTCGGCGAACAATTTAAATTGAATTACCGGGGTGCTTTTATTCGTTTGGTCATTTGGTGGAACAATTCGTGGTGTGTATGTGAAACAGTGTCCGTGTTGACATACCTACGTACAACCCCACAGCCTTACTACTCGTCCCACATTCGCAAGATCGAAAGCGTGCAACGTCATTTGATGCGTTTTGCCCTCCAAGGATTGATTTGGGAAAATTCTTTGATCCTACCATCATACATAAGCCGTCTTCACGTAATTGACCTCAACACAATTAAAGAGCGCAGAATTCACGTCGACATCTTCTTCATCCACTGTATTCCCTCAGGTTCAATCAACTGCCCAAGCCTGCTCTCCCCCATCACCATCGTATATTCCATTTCCGCCCATCGCACTTCCTCCTTCTCTAATGAATCCATTTCGCGAATGCTACGGTCAGCAAACTTTTGCCCCACTCGCCCCTCCCTGTCCTACACTTATACTATCGTCCATCCATCTTTATTAGTTCTCTATACTAGCCTCCCCTTCTCCGGTGACTCAGGCAGACAATTATCTCACGTACCTCATTCCTGACCTGTCTCTTATCCCTCAGCTCGCCAATTTTATCTTCTTTCTTTCTCTCTTTTTACAACTTAGATTTTAAGTTAGATCGCAACTTATATAAACCACCCGTACTAAGCAAAATGTATAAGCACATCTTTGCCCTACCCCGTCTTGCCACTTATACTATCGACTCTCCACCTTCGTTAGCTCCCCATTCCCTACTTTTAAGTTAATTTTAACATCCTTAGATCCCTTAATTTTACGGACATCCTTAGATCTTTAAGTACAAGAAATCTTCTGGAATAGATTGCATTCCCAACATTTTTCTAAAGCATTTGCCTGTTGACGCAGTGAAGGTTTACACTGTTTTATTCAACAACGGCCTAAATACAGCATATTATCCAAATCGTTGGAAAACTACAGTATTCCATCCTATCACCAAAAAGGGCAAGGACAGGAGAAATCCGGTCAATCTTCGCTTGATTAGTTTGCTTCCAAACATCAGCAAGGTATTTCGAAAAATTATAAAAAAAGCATTGATAAACTGGTGCGAGGAAAATAATATTATTCTGAGCAACCAGTTCGGCTTCAGATCGAAACAAGGCTAAGCGAGAATGCATAGGGGCCTGTTTGGTTGACTTTGAAAAAGCCTTCGATACCGTATGGCTTGTATATAAGTTATCAAACCTAGATATACCCGAATATTAATTCTACATTATCTTTAATATGATAATGTGTAAACAGTTTGTGGTGAAATGTGGAGATATAATATCTAGCAAGACCCTTTACACCCAAAACGGGTTACAGCAGGGAGCAGTGAATTCTCCCATTTTGTTTAACATTTACACTAGTGATCTAGTGGGTTCTGCCAACCACGCAATTGCATACGCCTACGACATTGTTGTGTATAGATCTGGAGAAAAGATTAATGTCATTAACAGATTTCTGCAAGATGACGCCAATAGAATCAAACGTTTTTGTGATGACTGAAAATTAAAAATAAATTTCCAGAAAACAGAAACTAGACTTTTCAGAACGCCCTTGTCCAGAGCATCGAAGGATACAAAGCAGAATTGGAAAAAAATTTCCATTGTTGGAAGTAATAATTTTCCACTACAAGTAAAAACTGTAGTTAGATACCTTGGCATCGATACTTTCATAAGCGGCCACTCTTCATCATCATCATCGGCCCTACAACCGGGATCCGGTCTTGGCCTTATTTAGCAAGTCCTGAGGCTTATTAAATTTTTCCATAATGATTTGTTTTTTCCGGGCAAGGTCATTAGTCTGGCGTTTCTATTAACACATCAATTAATACGGGTTTAACAAACACTTGAACGCCCGTGGCGATTTTAAAACAAATTTTTCAATGTCAATCACTAAATGTCTAATACACAGATTAATATTTTGTTCCTGAGCACTGTATTGGTATCGTTCGATTGATTTCGGAACTGCACTTGCGGATATATTCGTAATGTTTATTAATTCAATTGATAGCGCGGCGCGGACCGACCTCATCGTAGGGTTTCTCTGTGTCGAGTGTAGTCACTTTCTCTGGGGATGATCCTATTCACCCCATAGTTGTCTTTCTTTCCTTTCGCTTTCCCTGGTGATGACTCTCAATCGAGAATTTCTCCACCAGTGAAGATCACGCTCACACATACAGACGCGGAGGTTATTGTCTGCATGCTGTAGATCACTCTGTGATCGTCGAAATTTCACACCTCTGATGGATTGCTTACGTAAACAATTGAGTGTGCGTTTTCTTTTAGGCGATCATGGGATAATGTAATTATCGTTGTTTACTTAGCCCTATGGGAACAGCATTTTCGTTTATTGCTGTTGCATCGCAATGGCCTTTGTTTAGGCGAAGTACATTGCGGCAGGGACAACGGTTTTGTCGACGGATTGGTTTTCCGGCAACTCGCTTATCGCCGGAGATGGGATATTTGCCGACATCTGGCGCAGCTGTGGCAACCGTTTGTGTATATCCAGTTAATGGATCGGCACACAATTTCTATGTTGGGTCATGTCCTTCGATCGCCGTGCAGGCGTAGGAAAATTGCTCAGGACTTTTGGCCCATGTATCTGTGAATACGTGGGGTTGTTGCCTCCCAGATGCATGTTACCTTTTATTTCAGGTGTAAAGGAGGACTTTTGGGGACACGTGTCTGTGGGAACGTGTAGTTTGGATATAGGTGAGTATGTTCCTTGGTGGAACGACGACATATCGACCTATAGTGGTTTGTGTGGTTCGTAGAACCGCCACAGACACATTGAGCAGGTTTTCAAATCTTGTCACGATATTGTCTGTTTCTGTGACCAGACAGCCGTTTGCGTCTCGAATTATTTTGCCTCTCCCTCGGTAGCCATTTCTAATTGAATTTATGGAGGCATACATGTGGGGGTAAAGGTATGGACGACGACTTACGGCACGGGTTCGCTATCACCCGCCGACGGTTCTTTCACAAAACTGACATCCGACATTCGAGCACCAAGGTGGAAGTAAATAAAAGGCACTGTGGGAAATTTTGTTGCACAAGGTTTTGTTTATTGGTCTAATTTTTACAATAATTACGATTCAACTTGTATTTGTTGCAACTGGATTCGCTTACAAACGTGCTCTAAAAGCTATGTTTACATTTATTGATTAGTTTAGATGCACTGTACACTCAAGTTTAATTGATAAACCGCGAAATCACCCTTAAACCACGATATTGGCATGCGGCCGTATTGACCGAAACTCGACAGAAGACACCCTGAGGAAGATACGCACTTGACACTTTGTTTCGCCGCTTGGGTTATGACTCGACATCGCGTGTGTGCGCTTTGATGGCTATTTCTCAACTCCGTGTGTCTCGTTGGAGGAATGTAATCTGACTAATGTGCACCGTTCGGCGGATGAATTCGACTGACTAAATGAAGGCAAGAATCCATTCAGGGTGTCGTGGCAGTGGAATCATCACTAAGTAAACTCACTGCCACTTACTAGGAACATAGAGAAGGGTTGCTATGCCTACATAGAGAATTTTGTTTCAGGGAATATCTGCCGTACAGGCTGCATTAGATTCTTCTGTTGCTGTGTATACGGAGAAATCGGTTTCGGGGGCATAACCAAGTATGGGCATGGGTTGTCGGTTAGACAAAGGAACATGGGCCTTGATCGTTGCGATGGTTGCTTCGTGGAAATGCAACGCATCGTGCTGGTGACTTACCAGTAAGGAGAATTGGTATAATTTCAAATGGTTTAGGTAGGATGGAAGCCGAAATGGTGTCCTGGGAAACTAAATGCTGCTTGATTACAAGCGAGGAAAATGGTTTAAGTAGGAAGTGAGCCGGAATGGTTTTCGGGGGAAACTAAATGCGGTTTGGTGTAGATGAGGGAGATGATTTAAAATGTATTCTGTTGCAGGATTTGGGGTGTATTCTGTTGTAGGTGTAAAAAATACATTTTATTACAGAGGGGTAAATATATGCTATTGCAGATTGGGAAATGAATTCTTTGCAAGTTTGGGAATGTATGCTATTACAGATTTGGGAATGGATCCTGTTGCAGATTGGGAAATGTATTCTTAGCAAGTTTTGAATGGGGGAGTTGGGTTAAGGTGACGCGCTGTTAGCGGTCAAAATTAGGTTGGAGTTGTGGGTTGGTTCTCCATGTAATATAGAGAACCCCCACATACATACCTCTGATAATCTTTGCTCTGGCATTTTCTAGGATTTTTCGATCCGAGTCTTCTCCCATTTGCGTTTTTTGCGTTTGGAAAGTCCCATTGTCTCTTTCCGAATTCTCGCGTATCTTTCTGCGTTGACTTCATCATATCTTTCTAAATGGATCAATCTGATGCGTTTACGTTGTTCGATTTTCGCCTGATACTCATACCAAACCAAAGTTTAGACTTAATTGTTTTTTTAAATCCTAATACCTTTTGTTTGCTTGATTGAGTCTCTGATCGATGTCCATGTAGTGTCCGCACTATCGGCTTCCCCTTCCTCACTACTTCCATTCGCTAGGAAGCTAAATCTATTCGTTACTTCCTCTTGGTGTTCAGCCTTTTGCGCAGGTCTTCTAGCTTATCTATGTCGAACTTTTTGCTCGTCTCCCGTGACTGTCAATGTGGGTTTGCTGCGAGCCGATTCCTCATTTTGCCCATCACTAGGAGATGGTCGGAGTCACAATCTGCTCCTTTATATGATCTTACGTCAAGGATATTCGAGTGGCGTCTTTTGTCTATGAGGAAGTGGTCTATTTGGTTACACGTAACACCGTCAGGTGGATCCATCTGGCTTTATGGATTTGCTTGGGGTTGAACATCCTGCTTTTCACTACCAGATCTTTTGACGCTGTGAACGTTATAATTCGAATTCCATTATCATTTGAAACATCGTGTAAGCTTTTTTTACCTATAGTTAGTTGGAAGATATCTTCCTTTCCAATTTTCGCGTTGGAGTCCCCGAGGAGGATTTTAACATCGAATGATGAGATCCAATCAAACACTTCCTCTAAGGTGTCGTAGAACGTGTCCTTCGTTTCGTCGTCGGTAGATTCTGTTTTGGCGTGTACGTTTATAAATACATAATTGTACCGTGTGACCTGTATTTATAGCACCGCCATTCGGTCATTAATAAATTTATCATCTTTTACATTGGGCGTCATCTTCTTGCTTATGATGAAGCTGGTTCCGAGGTTATATGTATCGGTACCTTCACACGCCAATGTCAACCCGTTGGTTTCGATTACTTGATCTGGGAGTCGGACTTACATTTTATATTGTTTCGCGTGTTCTACGACCGTCTGTATCGCGCCTGGTTTATATAATGTTCGGACATTCCACGTAAGGAGGCTAGTTGCCCCGCCATCATAAACGATCCGGGATAGGTTTTTCTGTTGATGTTATGTCAACAGAACTTCACCTACGATGGCAAAGGCTAGAATGCATGGATTCATGTTTGTTTTAGGAAAAACGTATCGTGGGACACGATCTGGTGATCAGGATGATTACGCAATGACGGTTGTGTATACATCCATGTCAATTGTGCATTGCATCCATAGCGAGTCAAGGGTCGAATTCCAGTGTGAATATTCACACTGGCAAAGAATTTGGCTCTTGGCAGCTAGGCGCGAGTTGCGATATGCTTTGTATTAGCGAACAAAACATGGGACGTGACCATTGCTAGATTGTTTAGGGAAAACAAACTATGATCACATCCAATTTGATGCCAGTTTATTGCTTATGCAACCGATCAGGGATAATCGGCTGCAGCTGTATAAGCAAGCGGTTTTCCATGGCTTGTCTTTTGGACCAAGGGATTGTTGGAATAAGAACACTCGGAAGGATTGGCCTGTGTCTGACCCATAGTAACCGATCGGTTCATGACAGATGAACCGAGATGGTTTAATTGATGCTATTTATTTGATGCCATGGCAAGGTGGTAATCTTGCCGTGGACATATGTTTCTGGTATGAAATTGTTGAATAGAGCTGTGTACTGCTCGTAAATAGATTAGCTGCTTATGGTTGGCGCAGGTATTTGCAGGTTGGGGGCGGGGAGTTGGATTAGGACGATGGGTGGTTCTTCGGGAATGCTTAAAGAACCGTACATCCCCCCCCCCCCCCCCCCCCCAGTAACGTTGTCACAAAACAACGGGAGGGTGTTGAGGGGAGTTTGGTGGTCGGTTGCCGCCCATTGACGTAGTCATGAAACAAGTGGAGGGCGTTGGAAGGAATTTCAACGGCAAGCAATGCACTGCCCGATTGGGTCAATTCTAAAACCAGTCGAATGAGTTTTAGACTAATTTATTTATTTCATTCGGTACTATTACTAAAACACAAATCGGATGACTCAAGTCTGGGGTCAGGTTTGGTTGATTTAAATTGTTGATGATGCACATTATCTATCGTCTTTAATTTCCGTTTATTGTATACACAATTTTGGAACTGTCTTGTGAAGTTCTTAAACACAACCCTTTCGTTTGCGCGAGAAAAATGAACAAAAGAAAATAATACACTGCGTAGGCATTATCGGACGCGCAACAACACTACCGTCTTCACTCCACACTCGACTCACGTTTTCCGTTTTAAGTGGAGGCCCGACTTGCCTCCACGGAATCTGTTGGACGATTAAAGATATCGAAAGATAATTTCATCTTTCGTTTGTCGACACAAGGGGATGATTCTCCTTGTATCGGTCCCAGCACAGGGGCGCAAGACACACACACGGTGATCGCTTCTGCTGCTCATGGTGTGTGTCCACAAGTATGCGGACCGTTGATTGATCAAATCTATAACGTTGCAGCTGGCACAAATATTTCGATATAGGGGTTGAAGTGTTTGCACGATCAGCGACTGCGTAAGGTATTTATGCTGATCGTGCACATGTTGGTGGCATCTCCACGTAGTCGAATTCTCGATGTTAATTTTCCATTTTGAGTACTCGACTTACTTGGGAGATCAGCCATATGCCTTCATGTATTTGTCGGTCGGATGACCGAACGATGTAGGCATGTATGCAAAAGGAAAAGATAAAACATGTCCTGCATGTGTGCGGCTGGCGCGTAAGAGTATATCTCGTTGATATAGTTGGAACAATGTTGGTTGCTAGGTGATGCAATCAAATCGCCTTTAATGTGTGGAAGATACCTGTTACGTGAGGGAAATTGATCCGAGACATGTTCAATGGATTGGTTCGGTTCAAATTGTTTGCGTGGTAATGCAACCAAATTGCCCATAAGGTACATCCCTGTTTGGTGCTGATGTATTTAGCATCAGCAAATATTGTGCTTTTATTGCATTTTAAGGCTTTATGGTACAACCATGAACAGGTAAGTACTTGCTTTCCAGGTTTCTGTATGCCCTAGGTGGGAGTTTCTACTTGTTAATGGGAAGATGACTGGTGCCGTTCAGGGGAACCGGCACAGTCTCATCCTCGAAAGGTTTTTTTTTCAGCCGCCAAGCGTTTTTGTCGGACGCTTCTGGGCTCGTCCAGGGCATCGATATGTTGCTATAAGGGTTTTACTTTCAGGTGAAAGATAATGAAGGGTAGGTTACGCTGCTCGATTGCAGGTAAGTAAAATGGCTTGGTGCAGGTATTTGCAGGTTGGGGGCGGGGACTTGTATTAGGACGATGGGTGGTTCTTCGGGAATGCTCAAAGAACCCCCACAAGCCCTGGCAGCAAACCATCCAGTGGGCACGGTGACGCGTAGCAACCTGGATTAGGGGTAGTCGATCTTTGTGTGTTACTCCTCGCTAGCCTGTCTAGCATGGGTGGCCCTACTGGAAGCGTATGCTTCCGCAGGAATAGCCTGAGTGATTCGTTGTAGTTTAAGCCCCCACACCACGTCAAGGTTTCTACCAAGTCGGGGATTAGTAATAATAATAATAATAAATAAATAAATAAATAAAATTCAAAATCTGTATGTACACCGCGTCAGCCAAGTTGTAAGAGGAAGCCCTCTTACACATTGACTACTCATTGTAAAAAAAAAGAATTATAAAAGTCATTGTATAGTAAGCCGAAAGGCATAAACAAAAGACTAGATATTGTATAATTTACAGTGCTTGCAGAGAGTCAGTAAGTTAACATAAGAACACAAATATTGTAAATAGGACATCCATTTAGTCCTACATAAAGAAAAATGTATAGTTTGATTTTGAATAAAATAAATGCGGGCTTCAAAAAACAAAAAACAAAAAATAATAATAATAATAATACGAGATAAAGACTACAAGAGAAGGCGTGCTGTCCCATACCGGTTGGGTTTTTCCTATTAATGATATGGAAAACCTTGTACGCAGTTTTAGAGATTTTATCCTACATCAGCAAGTGAAATTTTGCGTAACTGGGAGCATAATGGGTGGAATGAATGGTTACGAATATCCTTTTAACTATCTGGAACGTAACGGAGCGCTAAGCGGTTCGGTCAAGTGAAAGATTGGTGTGGAACACCGTGTAGTCCAAGTTTGTGACATTGATAAAAAGATACTTGTTATTAGCAGAGAATAACTGCCAGTAGCCAGGATTTAGTGCAGAGAAATTTTATAAGTATAATGGCAGTGATATGTGAATCGGACGACGATACTGTGTACAACTGCATTAACTTATTTCTAGTAATTATAATTTTTTGTTTATTTTCTCTATTAGAATGTTTTCTCGGATCTTGTATATGTAATGGGCGTTAAGTAAGATGAGGATGTGATTTAATAGGGTTCCTACGCTTGCCCACTTGTTGGTTTTGGTGTTGAATATGTTGCATCGGCGTCTCCCGTGTTTCTACAGCATCATCTTTAAAATAAATATAACTCATGGCTAACCTTTCACTTTCTGCAAGCAGAAGTTGGCATCTGCTGTCATTTAATTATGTATTTCATTCCATATGAAAGTATTTCGAGTGCGACCCATTCATAAAATGTCTCGTTACGCTTATAATCAATCTTTACTTCATAAACCCTGTAAGTTAGAATTTTGACTCAAGAGAGGGGCTGCTCACGACAGCCTTCTTACATAGGACAGTTCGCCCTTCAAGACGGTGAAATGATCTAGGGGCCATCACTTACACTTTCGCGCCCACGTTAGACCATTTCGTTCCTTTTCACTTTTGAGAGCCAAAAGTCACCGTGGGTGGAGGCTATTAGTGATCCCGGAGGAAAATTCACCAATTAAGCAATTCATGGATGAGTCTGTAATTATTACACTCCGGGGGCTTTGTTGTTCTTGCCGCCAGGCAAGATAACGCGTCGGAAACCTTCTGAAGATCTTCTGGAGTCAGTGGGTAATGATCAGAGAAAAGTGAAAGATTCCATTACTCCCGTGCTGGCAAAAAGCGGATGGAAAAACAAGAGCTAATAGCCCGTCCAAAAGAAAGCAGTGTTTTTTTTCGCCGTGTTCCGCTTCCTCTACCCCGACGCGTTATTTACCTTGCTGTTGTCTACTTATTTTTTAATATCACGGTATGTGCAGCATTAGACTTAATAGATAGCTGATCAAGCTGCGGGTTAAGTGAGCACGGGGCTTTTTATTTATTCAATTTTCGGAAAGTTATTGAAAAAGGGTAATTAATTGATGAAAATGAAAGGGAACATACTTAGCGATGTTGCACGCAATGGGCGTGTCGTTGTAATATCTGGGCATCGATCAAATGGTTATTGCATTGTTACATAGATGGGTGTGAGATAATAGCACCGAGGAATTGACATTATGCTTTTTAATAAGCGAGTCGATGTAAAGGTGTGTTTTGGCATTTTTGGTTGAAAACTTGAAAGGGGAAATAAAATATCATGCTAACGCATCATTTTCAATAGGGCTTCGGACATTGTGTATGCTATTAGATTCGGTATTCCCATTTTCATGTTTCCATTGGGCATTTAAACTAACATAGAGGAAAGAAGAAATATCTGTGATTAAATTTAAGGCCATTTGGCAAAAAGGCATTAGTGAGATCATTGTATGCACGGAAATAAAATGTGTGCACGAAAGAGGAAGTGTTGTTATTTTTCGTACTGCATAGGTTGTCGAAACAATTTCAACGTAGATGTAATAAATAAACTAAATCGTGATGAAAAGTTGTAGTTTTAGGAATTGAAAATAATGGTATTTTTTTTTTTTTTTATATTAGACTTCTCTCGGGAGAGGCGAACCTATAGCGTCGAGTGGGCGCACCGAGATGCCATCAAATAACTGTTGCAGTTCTTTTTGAACAGTTGCAGGTTGTAACACTACGGGAACACTCGCGTGGGAAGGCAGTTCCACAGCTTCCCCGCTCTGTAACGGAACGAGTTCTGATACAGGGATGTTCGCGCTGTCGGGAGATGAACCACAAACGGGTGCGATCCGTCGGATTGTCTTGTGAAGCGCATATAGACCGAATTGCGTGGAACAATGCCAAGAATCTCCGAAGAACAGCACCCGTGATAATATCTGTAAAACAGACAGAGGTCGGCCATGCGCCTTCGATGTGATAGCGACTGTAGTCCCGACGTCAGCGCCGAGTCCCCGATCAGGCGGATCGCTCGTCTTTGTACGCTCTCAAGTAGGTCGAGGGTATGCTTAGGAGCCGAGCTCCAAACATGAGAGCAATATTCGAGCGCGGGTCTAATTTGAGATTTATATAGGAGAAGAAGTTGGGCCGGAGTAAAGTATTTCTTGGCTCTAAAAAGAGAACTCAGTTTTCCTGGGGCTGATCTGGCGATACCCGATACGTGTTTATGCCATGATACATTTCTACAGACCGTGACGCCGAGCAATTTCAAACTTTCCCCAGCCTCGAGGGCCCGGCCACTCATCATCAGCTGTGGAACCGATGATCCAGTTTTCTTTGTGAATGTTGTATACTGGGTCTTCGTTGCATTCAAGTCGACAAGATTGGCCTTTCCCCACTGCAGGACTTTATCTAGATCCTGGTTCAGAGAGTCAATCTGTCTACATCTCAGCTGGTGCGACGTTGATGCACCAATCGGCCGATCACTCGAAAAGGAGGAAACAAGCGTACTATCATCCGCAAACCTGAACATTTTGTTATCCGTTGTCTCCAACAAATCATTTATGTGAAGCAAGAACAAGGTTGGAGCTAAAATAGAACCCTGGGGCACCCCCGAATTAACAGGATACAGATCCGAACACTCGCCGTCCACAACAACCCGGATCGATCGATTCTCGAGGAAGCTCCTCGTCCAGTCGCAAAGCTGTTGGGAAAGTCCATATGAACGAAGTTTGCTCAGCAATGCCCCGTGCCAGACGCGGTCAAAAGCCTTGGAGATATCTCATGCGACCGCCCTTGACTCACCATGCCGTTCAATCGCAGATGTCGATATATCAGTTATAAGTGTCAAAAGGTCTCCTGTGGACCACCTGCCACGGAATCCGTATTGACGATCATTCAGAAGACCGTTGCACTCCAAATACTTAACCAACTCTGTATTGATGACTTTTTCCATTACCTTAGATAAAATAGAGAGTAATGCTATCGGGCGGTAATTTTGTGGGAGACACTTTTTTCCCGTCTTTGGGATTGGCTGAAGTCGAGCGATTTTCCAGCAGGCAGGAAAGGTCCTCCGTGCATAAGATAAGCGGAAGAGTCTGCCAAGAACCGGCGATAGTTCTGGAGCACAGTTCTTAAGGACTATTGCTGGTATTCCGCCCGGGCCGGTTGCCTTCCTACAATCCAGTTCACGTAGAATGCGTTGAATAGTGCGCGGACGAAATCTCACATCCCGCATGGAAGACTGTACCGCCGAGATCACAGGTGGCTCCAAAAGGCCGGGATCGAGGTTTGAATTCGCGGAAAATAAATTCGCGAACACATTAGCTTTATCCTTTGGATTCGTGACTAATGTCCCGCTGTCTGTCACCAACGGAGGGAAAGAGGAGGAAGCAAAGTTACTGCTGACAGCCTTTGCCATTGACCAGAAGGAGCGCGAACCAGTTGGGCACCGACGGAGCTTATTGATCACCCTGTCGTTGTGAGCCTTCTTCGCGGTATCAATCGCCTGGTTGCACGTGTTTCTGATTCTAACAAAATTCGTTCTGTTAACATCGGTGGGATTGGAGCGCCATTGCTTAAAAGCTCTATTTTTTGCCGCTGTAATCAGCTCGCATTTTTTGTCAAACCAAGGTTTATCAGACGAACTTCGCTTGGTGGAATGTGGAATATACATCTCCATCCCCAGGAGAATAATCTCTGATACCGACTCCGCGCAAGCGTTAACATCGGAGTTTCCGAAGCACACCTCCGGCCATGGAAAGGATGCGAAAAAATCGCGCATATCGTCCCAGTTAGCAGCCTCATACTTCCTTGGTTGCGCAACAAATCCCAAGCAGTGAACTGAGTTTCCCAGTGGCGCAGAAACCTTTACGGTATAAATACTCGGTTCGGATGTCAAAAACAGATCCAGGGTGTTCGCATAATCGCCTCGGGCATCCAGTACTCGCGTTGGCTCCCCCACGAGTTGAGTCAAGTTGTGGCTTACAGCAAACATCTCCGCCAGCCTCCCAGCCTCGTCGGTTCTGTTAGAATGTAACAACCAGTCGGAATTGTGCACATTAAAATCGCCAAGGACAATAATTTCAGAAACTGGGTGGTTGATCTGTATCCAGTCAACGGTATATGAAAGATGTTCGAAAAATGTCGCCGGTCGATCGTCGTTCGGGGAGCGGTAAAGACAACAAAGAAATTTAACGGAATTCCTCAGCACGACCCTCAACCATATGATGTCCATATTATTGGGCTCCAACGCCTCCATCCTCTGGCAAGCGAGATCGGACCGTGCGAAGACGCAGACTGCGCCCTTAAAACGGAATCTCGAATGTAAGTCGTATCCTGAGCAACGAAGATATGTCGAATCAGTTGACGAATCGACCTGGGTCTCAGTTAGGGCAAGGATATCAGGTTTCGTTGTTTGCAAATATTGGTGGACGGCGTTTACATTAGTATTATATGAAAAAGAAAAGGGATGACGCAGGATATTAGTACACTATTTGTTTAACCCAGGTTAGTAAATAAATTAGTGCTTCGCATCTGCTTCATCAAAGGTCAACACTCTCCAATAATTTTTTATCATTACTAGGATTGTGGTGTGAGTTTGACTTACTTATTTTATTTTTATTTTTAAAACATTTTTTATTTCCTTTTTATATTCTTAGTTTCTAAATTAAAGGCTAGACAAAAAGTGCTTAAATTCTAGCTTAAGTATCTTATATAATAACTTCTGGTCCTTCGCAGACGCTCTAAGCTAAACATTACTTAACATTTGTATAATTTGCCTTTCGGCGACAGAACTTTGTGGCAGTACTTATAATTATTTGAAAGACAAAGAAAAATTTGAAAAACTTTGTCCATTTTTTTTTTTCTTAAAATTTAACTTACCTATTATTATTATCATTATTATTATTATTATTATTATTACTATTATTTTTTTATTTTTTTTTATTTTTAATTTTTAATTTTATGTAAAAGCACTTAACTTAACTTAACTTAAATCTTATACTATCTTAATTCTAGAAAAGCTAAGTATATGTAAGCTAGCTGATGATAGTGTGATTCTATACCGACTTTGGTATCCAGGTCTTTATATGCCATTCAACCACCAGAACTGTTGACGCTGTCTAATACTATCGTCCCGGTCTCTGTGGGAGATAGCCCTACTGAAGCGCACGAACTCTTCTTCGGTGCGCGTTGCTTCCCGGTCGTAGCACAATCGCCCGTCTGCGGATGATCTACTTACATGATAGATCAGCGAAATTCCGGATCTATCCTGTATAAGCCCTTTCATGTCCAAGTCAAGGAACGCCTCTGGTGGAACAAAGCCGTTGCGACGCACGCTCTCATAGTACAGAGTGTTGCAACCTCCATGACTTGAGATGTGATTCCGCTCCTGGGTCATGCTCTTATAACTTACTATGGAGTTATTCTCGCAACATGTGAAGACCAGCAAATAATTGATTTCGGTATTTCGGCTGTTAAGCTGGTTAGTCCTTCTGGTTAGTCCTTCTGTTCTTGGAATGGACATTGTTTATCAGCTGCTACCACAATAGAGTTTGTCTTTCAACTACTGGACGAATTTAATTTTGTAATATTGTTTAGAAATCTAGTCTATTTCGTCTACCCGAACACTCTAAATAATACAGTTCTATGTTGATTCTGTTGGATGGTCTGGGTTTTATGAAAAACGTTATGCTTTAAAAACATACGGTCGCGACAACAGTTGCACTCCAAATCTTGGGGGAAGACTATCGCCCAGATTTATAGTGGGTTATTTTTCTTCTAACTTTATATATATATATATATATATATATATATATATATATTTTTTTTTTTACTATTTGTGTATATATTTTTAAACAACTTAATAATTTTTTCCGGGCGACAAAAACTTTATTCCCTGCCTGTAAATAAATTTGCGTTTGCACTCCACTAGAGGTACCAACAATTTCTTGGGGCGACAAAATGTAGTGCGCCTATTCCTGAAGAGGAAAAGACAATTTTCTGCGGGCGACAATTTATATATAGTTTTTATACTTAAAAAAAAAACAGGAACAGAAAAGACAATTTCTTCGAGCTATATAAAAAAACTCCCCAATTGAAGCAAGTACACAAGTAAAACGAATACACACTTGTTAAGCCAGCCAAAAATTCCCATTTATATATGTGTGTTCAACAAGTGTTGAACACACCTTCCACTAACCATGGGTCTTGTCTTGGTGTGGGCCTGGCGTCAGGAACAGTGATGACTCCTGACGTGTACTTGGGTTGGGCAGGGGCGAGACGTCTGCGGAATATCCTGTCTGCGTTCCGCCGACCGAGAAAAGTCGTTGGGGAATATCCACAGATAGTTCACAAACACGATGAAATGAATGTGGCAAAGTAATGGCGTCAGCAACACGAATGCCTGTAACCAAATGCAATTTAAGGAAACGCAAGAGAACCGAATACCTTGATTTGCTGCCGCATTCCTGAATATAATCCTCCTTCCAAATCTCCAGTAATAGTCGGGTTGATATTGCTTATTAAAATGTTTCTTTATTTAATTGATTGTCAATATTTTCTACGATTAACTATTCCAAAACGTGTCGCTGGTTCAAAGCTTATATCAAGAAGAGTTTGTTATTCGTTGCTTGACAACCAAATTCGATTATGTCAGCTAGTTGCTGATGCTCGTTATAGTGTGGCCAAGGGCAGCATTCCATTGCGACTTCGCTGGTTGCATCCAGTGAATCCGCAACATTCCGCCCGCTTTCGCCAATCATTGGTGAATCATTTGGCTCCAGGGGATGATCATCCGGAGCTTGCTCGGGGAGTTCCTCCTCCAGTGGAAGGATGCTGATTGCTCCCCGTCGCTGGAGACCGTTATTGATCGTCACGGAATTGGCCACGCGATCTGGGTTGAAGTTGTAAAGTCGCAACCCACGATCAGTGACCACGTGCTGGCATTGCGCGCTCCTTGGTTTATGGTGGTAACTGGGTGTTGTCTTGGAGCCGGTGAGTGCTCAGGCTGATGGCTTTTCAATTGCCCGTTGCCCATACGGCGGTTCAGCGGGCGAGGGGCACTTCTGATGAATGGTCCAGGAGGCGGTCGGCGGTAGGTCGATGTCGACAGCCTTCTTATGTGAGCGGTCATCCACAGGGGTATGCTCGAGCAGTTCCTCTGGGTCGGAGTTGTAAGGTCGCAACCCACGAGGAATGGCCATGTGATGGCTGGTGACAGGACTGGTCACCGTTATGCTTGATGCTGTGGTGGGTGCGAGCAGCCTCGGTAGATGGTGGTAATCATTGCCTTGCTCGGCGGGTTTCTCTGCAGCAAGCTCTTTTGGCTGATTGGGTGCATCGGATTTCTTGGCATCTTTCTTCGCTGGTGCTGGTGCACTGGCAGCCGTTGGTGCCTTCTTGCTGAAATCAGCCTTCTTTGGTAGTGTCGCTTGAGTGGCGAGGGGTGCAGTCTGCACTTCTCTCACTGCTTCTGGAACCTTCTTGATGTCCTTGGCGGCGATAGTTGTAGGTTTTGGGTCGGTTTTCTTCTCGACCGTTCCTCCTTTGGCTGTCTTCGAGCAGTCACGGGAGTTGTCTATTGTCTTGCTCGGCGCTGTTTGTTGTAATTGGGGAGACTGGTTCGAGCGCGGACTGGGCCTTGAGCAGTCTCGGTAGGTGGTGGTCATCATTGCCTTGCTCGGCGGGTTTCTCTACAGCAGGCTCTTTTGGTTGAATGGGTGTATATGATTTCTTGGCATCTTTCTTCGCTGGTGCTGGTGCACTGGCAGCTGCTGGTGCCTTCTTGCTGAAATCAGCCTTCTTTGGTAGTGTCGCTTTAGCGGCGGGGGGTGCTGCTGCAGTCTGCACTTCTCTCACTGCTTCCGGAACCTTCTTGATGTCCTTGGCGGCGATAGTTGTGGGCTTTGGGTCGGTTTTTTTCTCCACCTTTGGCTGTCTTGCTTTCGACAGCACCTGCCTTGACTGGCTTTTCGCTGTCTGTCGTCACACCTTTGTTGTCCGTATGGGTTGTGTGTTCCGGGGGCATCATGTGATGTTAATCTGGGTGGATGGCCAGGTGACATACGCATGTCAGGCGAGGAAGGAATTAGAGTTAAGATGTCCGCCGCCGTTTTGTAAACGGTCGGGCGGTCGACGGTGGGGGCGTGCCTTGCCTCAGCGAGCTCTGTCGCCTCGTCAAGGTATGTCTCCTCAGCTTCGTCGATGAATCTTTCTTTTTAAATAGCGGATCGTCCATGGAGTTAAGTTGTTCATGCCTATTCAGAATTGCAACCCAGTTCAGGTGGAGATCGCTCTCTTGCGCCTCCACTGTGGCCAGCGTCGGTGGCCCTCTCTTGGTGAAATTCTGGAACGTGCCCTTCAACCTTCCATGTGCGGCGAACTGGGCCGCCATGAGGTTTTCGGCCAATGCAGCCGTTGTCATCTTTGACTCCACTATCATTGCCGCGCACTGGGCTTTGGTCTGGCTGGTCTTCGCGTCTGGACTCTGGTGTCCCGCGACCTTGACGTTGGTCGGCACTTGAGCTGGGCCCTTTAGTATGCCGCGAACTTGGCGGCGGATCCTTACGTCTGGACTCGCGGCTGCACCGCGAACTGGGCGGGGGTAGCCGATACACAGATCTGGATCCCAGGTTGCATCGCGAACTGGTGGTAACTAATCCACAGATCTGGACCTCGATTCACCGCAAACTCGGCGTTGTGTGGTGGCGAGTAACTGCTGGGGGCAGCTGTTTGCGCCACGAATTTGGCGGCGGTAATTTATTGATAAGTGAAATTGTTTCTCTTACCTGAGAACCAGGGCGGTTGTAGGTAGCTGCACTGGGCAGCTCGTTGATACGCCACTAACTTGCTTCAGGCCCTTAAGCTGAGCGGGGGCTGTGTTCTGAACAGCGGTAGTTGTAGGTGTCGTTGGGGCAGCTGGTTAATGCGCCACTAATCTGGCGGCTTCAGGTCCTTAAGCTGGACGGGGGCTGCGTTTTGAGCAGCGGCTAATGCGTCACTTATCTGGCGGCGGTATGGATTCACAATCAAAATCCTCGTATTGCCACGATGGTCCGTTGCCTCTATAAATTAGCAGTGAATGTAACCTTTCCGCCGACCGAGGAATGTCGTCGGGGAAGCGTTGTGTTCTGAAACTCTCGTCCGGAAGGATCATAAAACATTAATAAATCGCTGTCATCATTTAAACTATTTCGTTGCACTTTCACGGATAGACACCAATCTCCCAATTGGCTTTGCAGCAGCCAATGAATTAGTACCCGAATGTTGACAGAAAGTTATTTAAAAAGCAATGTTGACGTCGGTGAGAGGATATTTATTGTTATGTGCAATATTCCTTGCGATCGGTCGAAGGCTGGGCAATGTGTGCTTCCTTGTGGTTACGCGAACTGGGCGGCTATGTGATAGCTGCGAACTGGCAGCAGTGGGGTGGGTACACAGACTGGATCCGGCTCGAAGGACCAAAATGTGTGTCCAACAAGCGTTGAACACACCTTCTACTAACAATGGATTGGATTTCGCCGACCGAGGAATGTCGTCGGGGAATATCCACAGATAATTCACAAACACGATGAAACGAATGTGCCAAAGCAATGGCGTCAGCAACACTAATGCCTGAAACCAAATGCAATTTAAGGAAACGCAAGAGAACCGAATACCTTGATTTGCTGCCACATTCCTGAATATAATCCTCCTTTTAAATCTCCAGTAATAGTCGGGTGGATGTTGCTTATTAAAATGTTTCTTTATTTAATTGATTGTCAATATTTTCTACGATTAACTATTCCAAAACGTGTCGCTGGTTCAAACCTTTTATGAAGAAAAGTTTGTTATTGGTTGCTTGACAACCAAATTCGATAATGTCAGCTAGTTGCTGACATTTGTTATAGTGTTGCCAAGGGCAGCATTCCATTGCGATTTCGCTGGTTGCATCCAGTGAATCCGCAACAATATATAACGCACCTAGTACCATGTAAAAGTGCACTGTAAACGATAAATAAAATGCGAATAGATGAGAGCTTGGTGACCGTTTTTCTGTACACCTTTCGAATAATAAATATATTCTTTCAATATTGTCCGTCTTGGATAGCATAACTTACAATATATCAATCTAGTGTGCTTATTGCATATTGCTGAGGATAGTGTAGCAATTGATTATATAGTGGCCTCGGTTTTGGTTTGAAATTAAATAGTTTGTGCACATTCCTACAATAAGTGGGGAGGTTAGAATTTAAAAAAGTACCTATGGAATTAAATGGACAAATTGTGAAAGCATGAATATAATCAATATCTACGCAGTATTTGGAAAGAAAGTAAAGGAGTGTGTTGCAATCCTTACTAATTATCTGCAATCAGGAGAAATGTTGAGGCTTGCGTCACGATTATTGAAAATGATATAGATATCTGATTTTCGGGTAAAGACATTAGATACCAAAGCCGGGAGTTGTTAAGTAAAGGCTTCAATAAAATTTGTTAAAAAATAAAAACATCACAGTATTTTGGAAAACTGCAAGTTCATTCAAGCCACTCGCATAAGTCAAAACAATGTTTATTTGACAGGGTAGCTCAACTGAACTGACAACTTATATAACTTATATAACTTATATAGCTATAACTATTTATTTTTTAATTAACATATTTGAAGTAAAAAAATATAACGACAAACACAAGAAATACACAAAATTGTCTGGCGTGGACTAAGGCCTTGAGTCTGTCGATGCTCTGAAACTTTGGACAAATTGAAGTAACAACAATCTAATATTAGGGTCAATATTTGTCAATGGTGGCACGCTATTTACAAAACACACTAAATACGGAGGTCATGTTCTATTTTATTATCACTGTCAGTTGTGAATTTTATTTGTCTATAATTGACGGTTCCCCGGCTTGGGAGAAACCTTGACTTGGTGCGGGGGCTTAAACTACAATGAATCACTCGGGATATGCTGACGGAAGCATATGCTTCCAGTAGGGCAACCCATTTCAGACAGGCTAGCGAGGAGTAACACACAAAGATCTACCACCCCTAATTCAGGGTGTTACGCGTCACCGTGCCCATTGGATGGTTTGCAGCCACGGGTATACCGGCTCTATTATAAAGGCGCTTCTCTGACATCGGGTCTAATCAGAGCAGTAAGCAGACCTTACCATATCAAAGAGGGGCTCTGATATGGCGGACTCTAAGAAACCCCAAGACTAGTGGGAACAAAAACGAATAATCAATATACAAAAAACAATCTCACCAAAACGCCCAGTAGGCGTAGGTGTGATGAGCCGACACTACCATAAGGGAACAAATCATCAAGAAAACACCGACTCGGCAAAAAGAAGTAAGGGGTGCTGTCGTAATGTCTCGGTAGGGTGCCGGCCCGACACTGGTTCACCAACACGTCCCCAATCTCTTCAACCTTTGTCCAAGCCTGTGTCCTTCGCTTCGGTGAGACCAATTAAAACAGTCGGTATCTTTTTCTTTATCTTTACTCGAACCTTACTTTATTGTAATACACAAGTATACGGTATCTTATTGAATATTCTTATTAACTTATTTAATATGTAAGACAAAGGCATGCAGTATTCCATTGAATTTTCTTATTAACTTATTTAACATGTAAAACTAGGGTATACAATATTTCATTGAATTTTCTTATTCACTTATATTATATGTAAAACTAGTGTATACTGTATTTCGTTGCATACATTATTATTAATTCGTGACGAAAGTAGTAGTTTGCATTCTTACCAACTTGTTTTATATTTCTGTCATATACACAGCAGTTCGTTGAAGATCCTCACCAGCTTCCCTTATATTGTCGCCGTAGGTCATCGAATATCGCTGTGACCATATTAGTTCTATTTATTACCCCTTTAAACCACAAACGTTCACAGCGCACAACACTGGTTATTGCCCGTGGTCAGCACTACTTTTTCGCGTGCACGGACGTGACGTTGTTAGTAGGATTTTAAGCAATTAATATTTACGCGTAAAGGACACTCAGTAGTTCTTGGTAATCGCCAGCAGACTGATCTCGCTGGTTGTGCTCTGATACCCTAGGGGTTGATTTTGCACACCAACACAGCGACAACGATCTCTCCGCGAACCAATTCAGGCGGAGATCAATTCTTTGATGAAATCTCTCACACAGCCAAGGGTGTGATCACACCATTGCCTTGGGCTGTGTAAGTCATCGCAGGGACCGGGATCAATGTTCGTCGCCACACCGTACCCTTGCCGGTGTGTACTTGGGTCGCTAAATACAGTGGTGAGCGCCATGTGTGTGGTTCTGGTATTGGTGCATATTGCTTATATGCGGTCGCCCGCCTAGCTCATCCGAACGACTTGATGTGCCCTTATATGGGCATGCGTCATATCTTGTATGTTCGTTCGCCTGCTTGGTAATTCTTGAAATTTGTCGCAGGCTTGTGCAACCGAAGGATATGTTCGTTGGCGATTCTGAGTTGTCAGATAGCTGCATGTTGTTTCTACGAGGGTTGCCTCTTATGTTTCGGGATTTGGCAACCCTAGTGTTGCAATCCGGCAATTGACAGCTCTGTCGTAAAGTTGGACATTTTTGAGGTTATAAGCACTCAGAACGTTTTGACATACGAGCGCTATTTGTGTTGTTTACAGTAACTTAAAAGATTCATCTCGGCCCAAAATGGAATTAAATCGTCAACATTTTCGTGCGATTATTTTTTACAACTTTCGGCGTGGATTAACTCAGCAACAGTGCATGGATGAACTTAATTCAATTTTTAGCGATGAAGCTCCATCAAGGACCAGTGTTTATCGATGGTATGGTGAATTCAATCGTGGTCGTAGTTCACTCCAAGATGAATTTAGTGAAGGTCGTCCAAAATCAGTTGTTGTTCCGAAAACCATTGATGGTGTGCGCGAACTGATATTGGAAGATCGTCATGTGACCTATCGTGAGATTGAGACAACCTTGGGCGTAAGTGGGACCAGCATACATTCAATATTGCATAAACATTTGACTGTCAAAAAAATTTGTTCGCGTTGGATCCCACACAATTGGTCAATCGCCCAAAAAAAGGCTCGTGTCAATTGGTCGAAAGAAATGCTCAAAAAATACGGTCGCGGTGCTTCGAAACACGTCTATGACATCGTGACAGGTGATGAATCGTGGATTTACGCGTATGAACCCGAAAGTAAGCAGCAGTCGACAGTCTGGGTGTTTCAAGATGAGCCAAATCCAACAAAAGTTGTTCGCGCACGAAGAACTTCCAAGCAAATGGTCGCCTGTTTTTTCGGAAAAACTGGACATGTCGCAACCGCACCACTAGAACAACGCAGAACAGTCAATTCTGAGTGGTACACAAACATTTGTTTGCCAGTTGTCTTCCAAGGAATCAGGAAAACCAACCGCCGAAGACGGATCACTCTTCACCACGACAATGCGAGCTCTCACACATCGGCTGCGACAACTGCATTTTTGAGCACCCAAACATCGATTTGATGGGTCATCCGCTGTATAGTCCTGACTTGGCACCGAATGACTTCTTTTTATTCCCGTATGTAAAAAACAAACTGAGAGGACAACGTTTTTCGACACCTGAAGAAGCGGTTGCTGCATTCAGAATGCATGTGTTGGAGATACCTCAATCAGAGTGGCAAAAGTGCTTCGACAATTGGTTCAAACGCATGCAAAAATGTATAGATCTTCATGGGGAATATTTTGAAAAACAGTAAAGTGATTTTCGATGATCAATATTTGTTTTTGTTCTCTAATCCCGAAATATAAAAGGCAACCCTCGTATTAGCGCGTGGTGCAGGTGTCCTGCGCTTGCCTATGTCATCGGTTTCAAACGTTTGCAACTACGTTGCCGTTTGAAATTGATGTTATGCTTTTGGTGTTTTAGGTATATCGCCTGCATGTTATGTGTTGGTGAGTTTATCACCTCAAATATGGTTTGCAATTACTTGCAAGGGACTGTACTAGGCGACCGTCAAAATGCTTTGTAATATGTACCTGTTAATGCGGCTTTTTTACAGGTTAGGTGTACGCCCCTTTTGGTTACACCTGTGTACTCCGTCACTGTGGCCTTTGGTCAATTCTTATTTTCCAGGTGTAGCGGTTCTGATGGAAGATCAATCAGTGGGGGTCGGCCCGAACGCCACGGAAGTCGTAGGGAAGAACGGAAAAAGTGGGATATACGCATCGGCACGTGGGATGTGCGATACAGACGGTCGTAGAAAACGCAAAACAATGTATAATGGACATCGTCGCGCTTCAGAAAGTCCGACTTCCACATCGAGGAATCGAAAGCAACGGGTTTATATTGGCGTGTGGAGGTACCGATACACATAGCCTCGGAACCGGCTTCATCATAAGCAAGAAGGTTACGCCCCATGCAAAAGATGTGAAATTTATTAATGACCGAATGTCGGTGCTATAAATACAGGTCACATGGTACAATTATGTATTTATAAACGTACAGGCCAAAACAGAATCTACCGACGACGAAACGTAGGACACGTTCTACGACAGCCTAGAGAAAGTTGGGGCGGTTCCGCCAAACCCCACGGTTCGCTTACCTAAAATACCCCCATAACTTCCACCCAATCTCATAATTTCACTAATGCAATCGCATTAGTACCTTAAATGCTCCACGCATTAAAGATATCAAATCTTTAATCTAAAAGTCCCCGCAAAAGAAAGCTTACCTTTCATGCATCCCTTCGCATACAATTCCCCGAAATATTTCTTGCTCAACTTATCAGGAATTCCAAACCAATTTGGAACCTTCGGTGCCAAGCAAATCTCCCTAGACGAATTGCTAATAACAAAGGATTTGCAATAGAGGGCTGTAGCGGTAAGTGGTAGTTGAAATAAATAGATCATAGGTGTCATACAATAAGCTTAGGTATTTGTAAACATAACGCCATCGAAATATTAGTCGATTTGTGTCTGCGTCAGAAAGTTATTCTCGATTAAACATGTCAGCTTACGAGCCAAGTTCTCGTCATTTGCGGGAGGTTTTAATTTTTTGCTTTAATATGAAGTATGCGCTCGAAAGATGGGAGACAGTAGTGGCCAGCGATGGACAATACCTTGAATCATAAATGTATAACCAGTTTTTTACAATAAAGCCTTGGATTTCAAAAAAAAAACGACGGAAGCATAGTTGTACACCTAATCCATACTATGTAACCTTCACCAGGGACCATAAACATTGATCACCAATAAACGGCGATTTCCAAATAAACCTGTGCGTTATTTTCTGTGTTATTCGCTCCGTATTTTGGTGTTCGGTTTGTTGGCTCGCGAACGATACGTGCCGGAATTTTAGTGACAGTCGGGTAGGGATAGGAGTGAACCGAGTGCCCGTGTTTGGCACAATACTCCTAATCCCCACAAAGTATTTGATTGGATCTCATCATTCGATGTTAAAATCCTCCTCGGCAAATTCATAAAGCCACATGGATATCACCCGACGGCGGAACGCTTAACCAAATAGACCACTTCCTCAGAGACAAACCCACATGGGCAGTCACGGGAGACGAGCAAAAATTTCGACATTGATAAACTAAAAGACCTGTGCAAAAGGGCTGAATATTGATTTGGCATCCTAGAGAATGGAAGTAGTGATTAAGAAGAAGCCAATAGTGCGGACCCTAAATGGACATCGATCAGAGACACAATCAAACAAACAACCCAAAAGGTATTAGGATTTAAAAAAACAATTAAGTCCAAACCATGGTTTGACGATGAGTGTCAGGCGAAGATCGAACAACGTAAACGGATCAGGGTGATCCATTTAGAAAGATATGATGAAGTCAACGCAGAAAGATACGCGACAATTCGGAAAGAGGCAATGAGACTCTTCAAACGCAAAAAAAAAAAAACGGGATTGGGAGAAGATTCGGATAGAAAAAATCCTAGAAAATGCCAGAGCAAAGAATATCAGAGGTATGTGTGTGGGTTCTTTAAGCCATTTTCAAAGAAACACCCACTCCTTTTTACCTTTCCTCCACTTACCAGGCAAGTCTTTCTACTTACCTGCGTAAGCTCCCCTGCAGCATCTTCCACTTGAAAGCAAACCTGGCAGGCATATCATTGAATTTTTCTGATTCATAATACATGAACCATTCCATACCCCCTATCGGTTCAGCTCGTCAGCAATGATAAACGGCCAGGGTATCTATTGACACAGCTGCAGCCGATATTCTTCCTACATTTCATAATTAAATATTGCTCCCATATCCTTAGGATCGCAATAGCCGCAATCAATTTCTCATTATCGGCTACAACCGATCGTAGTACTGGATATGATCATGATTGCTACTTAAGCAATCATACCCATGATCATGCCTAATGATGCTCCTGCCTGTAAACTAAATAAACACACAGTAGCCTCACTGTGTTTATTCTATTTACCAACTACTGGTCCATGGCCACCCTGGGCGAGACGGATGCTTGCACATCTGCAAGGCAAATTCCTCGCCATTGTACCCATGTACCAGCACAGTCATGCAAACAAACCTCTAAACTTTGGTTGACCTATCGTCACCGAAGAATGTATCGCCTACAACGCCATTACATTGAACACCTAAATAAACACGATGATGATCCAATGTAACATCGGCAAAACCACGAACGATGTGCATATCATCGTTTGACACTTGAAATAGCGTTTCTGTTTACTTAGGATGCAGACACCTATTTCGTTCTGCATCATCGACGATTTATGACCACAATGCCTGCAGCCCCTTAGGCTCTTCCATATGTTTGAACAGGTGCAGGGCCGATCGTTGTCTGTATTGCAGCCGAAGGGGCATCGTACTTGCCCTATACGGGCATATGGGAAATCCTCCCATTTAACTCCTTTTTCGATCGCCTATTGGTCGTCGCCAAGTTGATCCGGTTCGCTCCTCGTATACCGATGTGGTCCACCACCGTTGCATCTGTCGGATGTGGATTGCATCGGAGAGTCAAAATTTATCCGCAGTGGAGTAAGGTTGTGAGTAGTTTCGTCCGTTGAAAAGTCGAGTAAAGTCACATAATCCGCGTGATAATGTAATTTTCCTTTTAAGTGCATATATGTGAATTCCATAATTTCCAGTTCTCGGTAATCAAAAGATTTAGAACACCTTTTTCTCCCTTCGGAAACTTGTCCGAAAGTGACATTAAAACAGTAAAGAAAAGTCGAACAATAGCTACGTGTGTTAACTCCAGGTGGAACGAGAGACGTCGAGTCTCTGCTGCCGTGCTATTCGTTTTGTTGTCAATTCCAATTTAATAGAGTCAGATGCTACACGCGAGGAGAGGGGTTAACGAGCGTAACTTTGAGCTTTTCAAGTTTTAACACATTTATATAATTGTCCCTCTGACGAAAAAGGTTTATTCGTGAAACGTGGTTTAACTAATAACTAAGTGTTGCTGTGGAAAGTCATCGTCTCACCAGCAGGAAAAGATAGTTAATTGGTAAGACCAGTGTAAGGGTCAGAACCAAAAACTAATTGATGTCACAGTTTAATGTTAATGAACAGTATCAATAAAGTGCAACAATAAATACGACTAAATAACAGTGTGTTTCCTTACTTTCGGATTACGTCGGAGTGATTGCTGGAGGATCTATTCCGTGTAAACAACAGAGTTGTGGGGTATTGCGCTGAACCTGCGTCCATGTCATGGCCATAGACAACACCCCCACATATGTATGCCGGCATAAATTCAATCAGAAATGGTTGTCGAGGGAGAGGCAAAGTAATTCGAGACGCAAACGGTTGTCTGGTCACAGAAACAAACAATATCCTGACAAGATGGAAGCAGTACTTTGAAAACCTGCTCAATGTGCCCACCCATCAACCACAAATAAACGCACCAGACGTACATACAGCCGAGCCTCAGATCCCAGATCCCTATTTCAACGAAGTTGTAAACGTAATATATCGATTGACAAATAACAAGGCTCCTGTAGTCGACTTCATGACGGCAGAGCTTATGAAGCATGGAGGAGAGACAACCGCTCGAAAGATCCACCAACTGATTAAAACAATATGGGATAAGAAAGTCACAGAGGAATATCATTGCTCCCAACCACAAACAAAATACTAACAAATGTCATACTGGCGAAAATCACACCGCAACCGGAACAAATATTGGGAGATTACCAGTGCGGATTCCGTAGGAACCGGTAAATGAGCGACCAAATGTTCACAGTAAGACAATTGCTGGAAAAGAAGTGCGAATACGGAGAGACGGTTTATCAAATGTTCGTTGCCTTCAAAAAAGCCCACGACTCAGTCGCAAGACCAAGACTTTACCATATTGTAGTTGAGCTGGGAATCCCAGAAAAATATGCAGCCCACATTCAAATATGCATACCCTTAAAATAAAGGGCGAGTTAGAATAGAAAACCACCTCTCAGGACCATTTGAACTCAACGACGGACTAAAACACGGGTATGGCCTTTCACCATGTCTTTTTAACCTTCTGCTCAAGCGTGTCATCAGAAAGGTACAAGACGACAACATGGCCGGATCATTCCTGAACGGGGTCACACAAGTGCTCGCATATGGGGATGACATCGCCGTTTTGGGCGATAATGTAGAAACTGTAAAAAAAAAAAAACAACAGTGAACTCATCATGCAAGCGGCAGAAGAGGTGGGCCTAGAAATAAGTGAAGACAAAACAAAATATATGATTACGGCGAGGGCAGATAGACCTCAGGGAAGATACATAAACGTCAGAGGCAAGATCTTTAAAAAGTTAAAGAATTTACAAATTTGGGAACAGTACTGACGGCCAGTAATGAAGTGTCGAAGGAAATTACCAAAAGACTGCATTCCGGCATCGCTAGTTGGCACCCAGTCAGTAAACGGCTTAAATCCAAACTCCTATCATATAACATAAAGCTCCGTGTTTCTAGGCCCTAATCATGCCGATTGCCCTACACGGATGCGAAACATGGGCTCTCACAAAACTGAAAGAAATCAAATTCCGCGTATTCGAGAATAACGTTTTAAGGGGTCTCTTTGGAGGCAAATATGACGAGGACGCAGGACAATGGAGGAAAGTCCACAACCACGAATTGGAAGAGCTATACCGCAAACCTACAATAGTGAGAGTAATCAGGTCGGGAAGACTAACATGTGCCGGACAAGCGGCGCGAATGGGCAACGATAGGAACGTGCGTAGAATTCTTGACGATAGACCTACGGGAAAAAACGAGGCCAGCAGGACGGCCGCGATGGAGAGTGGAGGACAATGTTAGGTTTGACCTTGAGGAGATCGGATCAGATGGTCAATCGTGGAAGGAGAGTACATGGGATAGGGAACGATAGCCGAATCGGGTCGGCGAGGTTATGAACTTCCGGGTTCTTACCGGCCGATAAATAGTAATATAATTCACGTTTGGTTTGTACAAAGTGTGTGGCGGGCTTCTGATGAGTGCACTAACCTTATTTTTGAACTCCAGGGGTAATTCAAAAATTATTTTGTTAATCGGAGCAGTTTTATGTGAACTCCGGGCGGAGTGAAGAGTTTTTGTGCCCCGGAGAAAAACATTTTTTTTTATAGAATGAGTAGATACATAATTCTGCTAACCAAATTACTGGAGCCTAACTCCAAGACCGGCTCAAAGTTATCGATGCACCATGCCTTTTGTATTAAGTTTAATTAAATTTGTTAAGGGAAAATAAACCTTCGTTAAAAGTCAGTACCAGCGAGTGCTTGATTTGATACTTCTAAAAGCTAAAACTATATATATATATATATATATATATATATATATATATATATATATATATAATGCAATATCAATAAAAAAAAATGGCCCGTCAAACTCCAGACGTAGAAAACATGTACAGACCGTCAAAATAAAATTTGATTATATTTTAGATCTCCGAATATCGTAAAAAACGTGTTTTCTCTAATTTCCCTAAATGTTTTGTGACAATACTTTCTTATATAGTTCATTAAGACCGCTAATAAAGTTGCACGTGGTATTAATTAAACATATAATACTATGCGTTTGGTTTTTATGTTCCGGTGCTATCAGTTCACAATAATGAATATTTGATTTTTCTGTAAAGGGGCAAGATGTTAAAACGAGATTGCGGGGAAGTTTTTAAATAATTGTAATACTATAATAGATAACAGACGAGCGTAAAATTAAAGAGCTTAACACGAACTATCTAAATTTCAATTGACAACATGTTTTGACGGTTGGAAAAGTTTTACCTAGGGACTCTGCTTTCACGGCAGTAGTCTTGGGCTACCTTCACTTTTCGAAGTGAAGTATGTCATGAACCTATTGATAAGAAAGTGAGATTGGTGATCTATGGCAAATACGCCATACAAGTTGTTTTATCAGATAATATGTTGTTAGCCTCACGATAAACTTGTATGGAATGGTTATTAATGGAGTAGGTCGAAAATAGACGAATCAGCCTTCTTGGATTACAATTTAATGGGGCGATGAGAATGAGAAGTAGCTTTCTTGGAAAAAGGAAACGTGAACGATTTTTCCGATTCATTTAAAAAGGTAATGCTGTTATCACCATGAGACACAGCTTCCGAAACCTGGGAGAATATATTTTCGTAATACTTTGGAGACTATTGTGGTATAGGTACAATTATAGGGGTGGCAGGTTTGAAAATATTTGAAAAGACTGAAAAATAATATTTGTATCTTGGGTTTTTCGTTTTGTGTCTATTGTAGTTTCTGTATATATATGAAGATGCCATGGGACTTGTCCACTATCTTTTTAAATTTACTCCTAATCGGCATTCAGCCAAGTTTGGTCATTGCGAGGGGTGATGCTTGTGCATATCATAGAGTGTTATTTTTATTATCACGAGTACAGACAAAAAGATAATATCTTTGTGCTCTTGTCAATATATTACACACATGGAGTGGCCAGGTAGAGCACTGAACCAAAAAATAACGACAAAGGCATTAGCACCGAATCCTAGGATATTAACATAGTGATAACAGCTTTTGTAGCGCGTTAGAGAGAGAACATCCCTTGGATGCTCGGAAGAGAATCTGTAGGGGTTCTCTATATTACGTGGAGAACCAACCCACAATTTCCGTCTTATTTTGACCGCTAACAGCGCGTCACATCAACCCCTTTTCCAACTTTCATGCTATTCACCTGAAATATCATGTTTTCCAAATGGACGCATAGCTGAATTCATTATTCTATGCAGATAATGCATAATTGAATTCAGCTACCTTTTTGCCATACGGCAACTCCATTTTTGATGGCCCATGAGATTTCCACCGGAAGTCACATCATGTCGGTTAGCAACAACAAGTCGAAGCAGACGCCACTGTCGGAGAGTCATGAAACCGCTGGGGAATTTATCAACATATTTAATTAGTTCGCACGATAAATTACCCTAGCCAATTTTGCGTCACTTCGGCTTTTCCGCAGATCATCCATTCGCTTGGGATCAATGATCGCTTTTCTCAGGTGAACAGCACCAGCTACACTTTCCTCTCCTTCTCAATTTTACCTCCCCACAGTTCAATTCACTATGAGGTCACCACATTCACCGAATTAGGTCAATGGGTTATCATCAGAACTGCATTGATTCATGCACACACAACCAAATCCACTCCGAGATCATAGTACTTTGTGTTTCTGTTCTCTCATTCTCCCATGTTCGTCGACGATCGAATTAAGCGATGTATTCACCACACATCGACGGGCGTGGCAATGAGAGAGCAGAAGTATGATCTCTATTGATGGTCCTGTGTGCAAAAATAAAATTACCCATCTTCATCCCTAATTCAAATCAGTCGTTACACAGTCACAGCCGCCGCTCTGAATAATTTTATTTCGTGTGGGTTTAACCAGAGTCGTTACTCAATCACCATCGCGGGCAGACACATATCTGAAACGCCATCCAACATACTCGCCGCAGTACTTTCAAAATGTTTTTAGTTCCTTGTGTATTATTGGCCAAATCGTACTTTTACAATAGTTACATTGTGTCGTGATCCCTTCCTGTGTAAATACAAATACAAGTCCTTACATTTAATCTAGTGATAATTTATTATAAGTGTAAATTCGAAATAAAAATAACAAATAAAAACCAGGTTAGACAAATTAAACAGTGTTCATTATTCAATCTTTCCTAACTGGTAAACATTTCTTGCGCTAGTACATCGTTGGCGATTCCGTGAATCCGTGCCATAGTTCTACCCCCACAAACCATTTAAACAAATTTTTTTAAGGGGAATAAAGCCATTGCATCACTTTAAAAATTTACATTATTTTATTACTACCATCAAATGTTGAAAACCATTTTTTTAAAAACAAAATGGCGGTGTTGGGGTATTCTTTTAAACGTCTTTGCCGGTCTTATAGGTCTCTCTTTAATTTGCCTTGAGAACAACATTTGCAAGGGGATGATCTGCTATCATTGCAATAACCACCATGCTTTCTATTCCACAGAGAAGAGTGGTGATTGGAGTCCGGGTTATTTAATGAAGGTAAATATTTGGGTTACTTTTCTTACCAAATTGAGTTGTTAAGTTGTATCGGGCGTCCACACACTTGCTCCCAAAACCTCAAGACTAATACAAATGAATTATGGGTTACCGCGCTGTCGAACGCCAATCCATCCTAGCGTTTAGTCCATCAATAAAATGTTGTGTTGTAATTTTGGACAGCAGAACCAAGACACACAGGAAAAACAAGTGAAAACAAACGGTAAGATAACATTAACTTATTACTGCTACGCAATGTTGGAGGACCACGGTCCCAACGGAAACACGTCCATGTACGCAGTGCACCTTATGAGAGGATGCCGCACAGAATAAGCCGTATATGAGCGGAGTAAATTCGGTACGAAGACGTCATTGTTAACAGCATTATGCGCCTCCCAGAAAGAGCGACTGATGCAACAAATGTCACGGCTCGAAGGAAACCGCGTGACATCGCAGCTAAAGACGCCAATGATTTGCAAGAGATATCGTCGAATTGTGGATTCCGAAAGAATGGCAGCGGCGCGTTTCTCTTCGGAATCCGCAATTCGACAAAAGCAAGATCGCGCATTCGTAATGTTGGAATTCAACGAAAGCAGGATCGAACATTCGCTTGGGTTGACAATCCAAAATGTGGACTCTAATCCCTGTAGGAAAGAAGCACGGTGCGTCGGCGTACGGCGCTGATTCTCTTCTATACCCATCGTCACGAATGGAATGTTCCGCCACTAAAGGATTGCGCTGAAAGAAAACACCAACAAAAGAACGAAACTCCACCACTTTTCGTTCATCACCAGGAGGAAAGTAAAAGTCACTGTTTAAATGTTCGAATGTCCTTCTAAGGGCATGCGTTGTGGGTTTCGTTTCTTGCGCGCCTGCTTGGTAATTCTGGGAATTAGTCGCAGGCTTGCGCAACCGCATAATGTGTTGGATGGTTATTCTGCTACATTAAATCTTTGGTTGTTGTTTTTACCAGATCAATGTGTAGGTGTCCCATGTTTGCTTACGACATAAAGTTTCATGCTTATTGCAACTACGTTGCGCCAGGTCTTCATGTCGTGCTTTTAGGTAATTTACGTATTTCTATTTTGGGGAATGCCCGTTATTGCTGATACACTTTTCGTATCAGCAGACATTGTGGTTGTTAGAAATGCTAATGCAGGTAAGTACACGATTTTTCGGAGCCGAACGCTTATGAAAAAGGGGTTACCTGGTGGTAGGTAAGTAGGTGAGTAGTGGCGTTCGCAAGATCCGACACAGCACCCCCCCCCCCCCACAATGACGCAGTCACGATAAAAAGATAAAGAAGTGTTACGACGTGAGGCGTGCTCTTAGGTGGTTACGCGGCTGTCCCAGTGGGGTTCTGGTATTACTATCCGATCGGTAACGCTTGTCGCGTCCGCAGTCGTTTACGACTTCGCGTAAGAGGGCCTCTATATTGATCCGGTACGGCCGCCGAGGTCGGCGGTGCCTCTTCCGACAACTCGGTAGTGTGTGAAGTGCACCCCTGGTTACTTTTTTCTGAAAAACAAGGTTTCAGCCGTTCCACGCTGATTGCGGCTGCTTTTCCACGGATGTCCAACTCGTAGACCCGTTCGCTGATTGTTTTAATCACTTTGAACGGGCCCTCATAAGGAGGGTCCAGTGGTTTCCTTACCTTGTCCACCCTAACGAACACGTGCGTACAGTTGTGCAACGCTGGGTGCACGAAAACTCTCTTGCACCGTGTCGGGCCACCAGTCTTGGTCGTACTTTCCGCATCAAGTCACGCAGGTAGCCCACGCTCTTCGTTAGTTCCGCTGGCGCGTCGCCGTCAACGAAAAGCTCGCCGGGCAAAACGAGGCTGGTGCCGTATGTGAGCTCGGCAGCGGAGGCGCCTAGGGCCCCCTTCATGCTGGTCTTCAAGCCGAGGAGTACAGTGGGCAGGGCGTCGAACCACTGTGTGTCATTATGGCACATTAAGGAGGCCTTCAATGATCTACGCCAACGCTCTAGCATTCCGTTGGCAGGTGGGTGATATGCGGTGGTACGATCCCCTTGACAGCCCAGCAACTCCGTAAGCTGTCTGAAGATCGTAGCCTCAAACTGTGGTCCCCTGTCCGAGGTAAGTGTTGTGGGAACGCCGAAACGCGTTACCCACGGCGAGTAGAAAGCCCGAGCCACGCTCTCTGCGTTCACCACTCTTAATGGGGTAGCCTCGGGCCATCGGTTAAAGCGATCTATCATTGTCAGCAGGTACGAGAATCCTCTGGAGGGAGTTAAGGGACCGACTATGTCAATGTGAATGTGGACGAAACGCGCCTCGGGCAGCTTGAATTGTGCTGGTTCAAGTACGTTGTGTCTGCTTATCTTACAACGTTGACACTTGAGACACGCTCGCGCGGTAATTGTTTGTCGATTGGACAAACGAATCGCGGGTCGGTTAATTGCAGCTGTATAAAAAAGCTGTCCGACATAGCATTTTACGATGACAAGGGTGCCGAATGGTTTGGAATTTATGATGCCGTATGATGTGAAGAATTCTTTACAGGAAATTTGAATAACGCATTAAATGCGTGAATGTTGTGAGAATTCTCTTTAGGGATTTTCAGATAATGCGTTGGATGCATTAAATGTCCTTGAGAAAGGAAATGTTTTAGGTATGCTGGTGATTGAGATGGAAATATGGGTTGCGAATATGGGGGGTTCTTCAGGTGAGCTTTAAGAACCCCCACACTCCCCCTAATCTTTACATATTTATTTTCATTTAAATTTAATTTTATTTAGATTTAAATCTCCCCGCTCGGAGGGACATTGGGCATGGAGGAGGTTACCACGTAACATCGGCCGGATGTCACTAACAACTAAGATTAAATAAAAAATCACGATGAATGCAAATTAATTTAAAGTAGTGTGAGACAGCTCACGATATGCTGACACAAATGGTTAGGGAAAACCGTCGTGGTACTGATTAGCGAACCCTGATGAGGTGTTGATAGCAAAATATGGGTCTGTGACGAGCGAAGAGAAGCAGCCATATGACTTTCAAAACATCGTTAGAGTACTTCGTAGCATGCGCTGGAGAGACGGTCCGTAACAGACCTGTGGGGTTCTCTATACCACATGGAGAACCAACCCACAATTTCATACCGTAATTCGACGGCTTTCAGAGCGTCATTTCAACCCCTATTCCCCTTATAAGCTATTCCACCTGTAAATCATGTTAAACGGACGCATAGCTAAACTCGTTATCCTATGCAGATAATACATAATTGAGTTTAGCTATCTTTTCGCCACACGACAACTCCATTTCGCTAACCCATGAGATTTCCACTGGAAATCGTATCCTGTCGGTTAGCAACGGCATAGTCTGATCAAACGACGTGGTTGTTTATCATGCAATCGCTGGGGAAATTATTAAAGTATATAATTTAGTTCCCATGATCAGATTTCCCTAGCCAATTCGGCGTCCTATTCACTTTTCCCAGACCATCTATTCGCTTCGGATCAATGATCTCTTCTTACAGGTGAATAGCCACAAAACATTTTCCTCTCCTTTCCGTTTCTATCTTCTCAGTAGGTCATCCTCAGAGACTGCATCGATACAAGCACACAAGCTAAGCCAACCCCGAAGTCATTGCGCTCTCTCTTTTGTTCTTTTCATCCTTCGCATGTCCAGCGACTGTCGAATGATGTGCAAGTATTATTCACCTCACAGAGACGTGCAACTGAAAATATTCATGAGAGAGTGGGATGATGATTGGCTAATAGCTGTGCAAATCCAGAATTACCCAATCATCCCTAATTCCATCAGTCGTTATTCAACTACCGCGGCGTGTGCACGCTAGTGCACATGCTCGAGTCAGAGGTAAAAGAGAAGTGTTGTCAGACGCACGTAGTGTCCCGTTAATCAATCTAGTAATATTAATAATAAGCTCTAAGTTAAGTGAATTAAAAGAAAACGATTATATTAATAAGTAAAGAAAAAACCATACAATAAACAAAACGGATTAACCTCAAAACAACATTCAGCGCGTTTAATTATGCCATCTTACTTTGGTGAACAATTTGCAGCAGAACTTGATGGGGATTCAATTGACACAGTGCCCGTGTCTTGGCATTCCTATTTGAGCTCCACAGACCCATGACAATGTTGCAACCATCGCTACCGTGATTAACCTGTCCAATCCTTGTTTTGCAGCTGTGTCCTAGATGGGCCCACTGGGATGCTCTGCTGGCGGATTAGTGTGTTGCGTATGACGTCAAGTTTATACAGATATCCGGACGTGTATCTTTGATCCTTCCAGATTGTCTAAACATGTGCTGTCCGTGAACAGGTGAGTTCGCAGGATAATTTTAAACGCAATGGGCGCAAGTGTCAAAGCACATACACGAAGAGAGTATTTCAAACACTCTCGAAGGCACCGAGAACGAGCAAATCACAACAGACTACAAGATTTTGGAAACGCAGCGAGAAAAACTTCACATCACAGCCGAAAACAAAAACTGATATATTTTATATAACTGATTTATTTTAGCGTTAAGTTTATTTTGGAGGATCCGCTGCTTGCACACGCTACTCACTGATTGACTTCTAATCTACTTTTTATTCTTCATCAAGGTCTGGACGGATCGCCCCGTATCATTGATCCTTTTTGAGGTTTGTTTGTATTATACATCTGGCTAATCCAAAAACAAGAGTGTGCATGCACTTCAAAGGGGACAAAGTTCATGGGAATTGGACGAGAAATTGGGTGGTAATCTGGGTTTATTTGGATATCATAAAACATCTGGTTACAATGTATATGGAGATATGTATTGTGATCTTTAGATTGCCTGAATTTTGTGTGTGCATGATAAACGTGCATTTGGCTTGTGTATCGTGTATTTATTTAAGACTTTGGGTTATGTGAATTGATAATTGAACATACAATGCATATGAAGATATGTGTTGTGATGTTTGAAGTTTAAGGAATTGAATTCAATGTTCGACAATTGAACGCTTGGTTCAATTTGTTTGACATTGAATCCAACGTTGATTTGTGGATATCGATGTATTGGATCGGAATTTTATTACTGGGTAATATGTATGTGGAGGGAAATGGTAGGGTTTTTTGGACCACTACAACGATAGTTAAATGGCAGCTAAGTTTAATATATACCCACACCAAGTCATAATAGTTTCGAAATCAACCAGGGCCATCTCAAAGTACACACAGATTCTAAACTAACTTTTTATGCGGTTCTGCAACCGAACGATCGGGGTTGAAACAATCGTTACACATATAAGCGAGATAGAAGCAGTCACTAATGAGGCAATCCGACTATTTAAAAATACAATAAGGCGGAGTAAAGCTGGTTGAACAGAAAACCGAAGCAGTCCTAATAAGTAGTCATAATCGAGTGGAATGCGCTCTGACCATATGATTAATGAAAGCTGTTAAGATTTTGGGAGTGATGTTAGACATTAGACCAGCGGTTGTTAATCCTTATGGAAGTAGGGGCGCAATTAAAAATAATCATGAACCTTGGGGCCACAACACTGTGTAATGACATCATATATATTTATAATGAAGTATAATGAAGTGCTTACGGGCGTGGAGTTGGCCACCCCTGTTATAATGCGTCACAACCGTGCTTCCTTAATTGGTTAAGGGAAGAGTTGCTGAGCGGAGAGTTAGAAAAAGACTTTTTTGATCAAATATAATTATGATCGTTAGTGAAAATACTGCGAGCTTCTCCAGTAGTGGTCGAAAATTAACTCTATGCTTTAACCTTGTCATCATCATCATCATCGCCACTACAACCGGGAACCGGTCTTGGCCTTATTTAGCAAGTCCTGAGGCTTTAACCTTTTCAACCACTCCTTTTTATGTTCTAAATTTTTGCTGTCACACGCATGATACAGCGTCACACATAATTCATTCATCCAGCTCAGTCAGCGTTGATCCACATTAAGTCCATAGGCTTTGGTCAACAGCCTATTTCGTCAATTCTGTTGGCATATGTCCCATAAAGAGTACACTCGCTTGGCACAGGTCATTCCCCCAGCCTAGTCACCGTTGACCCACATAACGTGCATAGCCTTTGGTCCAAAGCCTATTTCGTCACCTTGATCAGCGTATGGTTCGTGAAGTGCGTAATCACTCGGGCCAGATAATTCATCCAGTCGTCGTTGATCCAAACGTTTATCCTTTGTGGATCTTCTTTCGTGAGTATGAATTGTGGAAGTGTAAGACTGCATCTGTTGGGTATTTTGTGCTGATGAGCGAGTTGGTTACTGGGTTTATTTGCTTATTATTTACCTATTTATTTAGCTGAGTTCGCGCGAAATACCTTGAGTTAGGACCTAGGTTGTTATCTAAGTAAACAACGACGGAGAGAGAGACCCCGGGTAGTGGGTGTATTCGGATAGGGTGGATAGATGATCGTGTGAGTGGTAGGATGGTGAAAGATAGGGCGGTAGGATAGAAGGGTAGGCTATTGGAATGTGGGCGGGTTGTAAGAGTGTAGACAGTGGGTGGGGCGTGGTTAGGAGAGGGAAGAAAGGAGACGATGTTTGAGAGCAGTAGAGGTGAAATTGAAATCGAAAGAGGTAGGGTAAGAGTTGCCAACCATTCGCGAAATGGTTTCGTTAGAGCCGTAAGACGTGTGGGTGGCGGCCAGATAGAATAGGCGAGGGTTTCGCAGGTTACGGGGGTTAGTGTGGAGTGTGATAGAGGAGAGCATGCTTGGGCAGTTTATTGAGCCTGAGAGGAGACGATGGATGAAAAGGATGTCGGCATGAATTCTGCGCTCTTCAAGTGTGTTGAGGTTTATCAGCTGCAGGCCGCTTATGTATGGGAGAAGAGTCCGAAGTTTTTCCCAGTTCAATATACCGAGGGAAAAACGCAGAAAACGGCGTTGCACGCCTTCGATCTGACCTGACCTGACTGGCGTATTCTAGAAGGGGGCGGATAAAGGTTATGTAGAGTGAACGGGAAACGCAGGGATTAGAGAATTCATTCGACCAGCGTTTCGCAAATTCAATTAGGCCTTAAGGATGATGTATTCAATATTTGGGATGAAGTTAAGCTCCCTGTCACATAAGATCCCAATGTCACGTAGCGAAGGTACAGGTAATATTTGCTGGTTTAGTAGGAAATAGGAACGTGGCGGGGAAGGGCGACGTTTACGTGAGAATTTGATAGAGTCACATTTAACAACGTTGATTTAGAGGCAGCTGTTAAAGCACCAAGTTGAGAAGCTGTCGTGATCCAATTGGAGAAGTGAGGATTCGAGGAGAGAGCGGATCGTTTTCTAGAGTTTAGTGTTGTCCGCGTAGAGAAAGATGGATGAGTATTTGATATTGGCGTCTATGTCGTTAATGGTAAATATTAATAGGAAATAAAGATTGGAAAGGGAAGATCTGATTCTAACACGATAGGTTCGAGCTTTCAGATAAACACTTAATCAATAGGGGTTCGAAGCCAAGGGAGGACAGCTTAAAAAGGATAAGATTGTGGAAGATTTTGTCTAAGACCTTGCTGTAATCGGTTGTGATTACATCGACTTCGTTGCCATTCTCTAAGGCACGGAGAGTATAGGATGAGAACTCTACTAGATTGGCGATGGTCGAACCACCCGAAAGGAAGCTATGCTGGTTGGGTGAGATGATGGATTTACATCGGAAAGATAACGCGTTGTAAAGAATCCCCTCGAACAGTTGAGGGATATGAGACAGTTTGGCGATGGGCCGGTAGTTCCTTATATCATTTTTAAGTCCCTTTTCATGTATGGGAAAGACACCTTGTGTAAGGGGTAGATTTCAGATCTTTGGTAGTGGGTGATTAAGAGAAGGGGGGGATTTTTCTTAAAGGACACCCGGAAGTCCATCAGGTCCAAGGCTGAACTCGCCTTTAAGTAAGTTTAATTTTTCTTCAACTAGTTGATGCTGAATAATTTGAGCGATGAAGGGGCCAAGGGAGAAATCAGACATGTCTTTGAAGTACGACCGTTGAGGCTCGAAAGATCTCCGTGAATGATTTTTTGAAGAAATAAGCGAATAGATTGGCAATAGTTTTATGGTCGGTTGAGGTAATCGTGTCATAGGAAAGGGAGTTAGGATAGGCGTCGGATTTCCGTTTGTAATTTATAAAGTGGAAATAAGATTTGGGGTCGTTGATCAAGTCGGATTGTGTTTTTGAGAGGTAGTTGAAGTAGAGGGAGTTGTACAGCTCGGTAAATTTATAAAAGGAGCCGAGATAGTTGGAGTCGTTTTGGGAGGAATTCCCTTTTAGGAAAATGTTCCACAAGTTATTTCTCTTGTTCCGAAGAGTGCGGAGTGTGTGGTTGTACCATGGGGGCGATGAAACCAATGATCTGTGTCGAAAAATTGGGACATATAGGCGATGGCACAGTAGATCTCCTTATAGAGAGTGGCAGTGGTTTCTTCTACCCCCAGATGATCAAAGTGAAATGCAATTTTGCTAAGATGCTCATTTAGATGGCGAAAGTTATCTTTGTGAAAGTTGTAGGGGAAAAAAGTCATGAGGTAGAGAGGGTGGAGCTACGTGATCTCGATATAGGGATAAGAGAAGCGGGGGTGGTAATTGTCAATGGTAGAGAGGATGTGTGGACTAGAGCCAACTGAGCAATTATAGGCGTCCGTTGTAAACACGAGAGTGTGTGACCTGTGGAAGTTGGAATACTTCGCGCCGTTTTTGAGGTCGAAAAGAGGGAAGGAATTAGATATGTGTACAGGGTGTGGTGTGGGGAGAGCAGTTTTGTTATGATTTAGAGGCCTTTATTGTGGGTGGATGAGGGAGGAGGTTTAGAGTAAAGCGGGCTATAGCAGTTGGAGTTAGGGAGAGCTGGCTGGCGGGGAGTTACAATTGGAAAGAGGGGATCGGCGGGGGGAGAGGGGAGCGAATTGGTATTGAGGGCAGAATTAGGAGGGAAGTTTCGGCCAAGATCTTGTACTAAGGATTTAGGAATGGGATCCCCGTATTTGGTTGTTTGGTTGGGGTTGCTGTTATATATTGACATCCTGCCGATCCTGCAGTAAACGGTTTTGTTCGGGTGGCAAATCCAGTCGTAACTGGCGGGAAGAACTACGCGAAAACTAGAACTGTTTGTGGAGTCGGGAGGCACGTGTCATTCTTTTACATGAATCCTGTAGTTTTTCAGAAATAATTCTGAAATCCATTCGGGGGTCGCGGTTTTGGGGGGGGGGGGGGGGGGGGGGCTCTTTAGGAGATACGAGGTAATTGGATTATTGGAAAGGCTGACTTTATTAATACGGGCCAGCCATTCTGCGCGGGTCCAAAATGTACCGAAATGGAGGGCTGGCGAGATTTCGCCCGGGACTGTCGCAGAAGTGGGAGGAGGCGCTGCTGGTTAAGGGCGGAGGGGGGCGGGGTGGGGCCACGTTATGTAGTTCGTCGTACAAACACGCCTCACATCGCGGAAAGGGGCAGGAGTTGGTCAATTTTAATTGCAGGGATGAGATGGTGCTCTCAATGTGGCCTAGGGGGGAACGGGAAGCCGCGAGCTCGCATAGGACAGTCTCGAGTTTGTGTAGGACAAGCTCGAGTAGGGGGTCGGGTTCGGGTGGGGAGGCTTGTTTTGTGTGGAGGAGCGCAATAAGGCTAGCCCATTACTAAGGCTGTTCAGAATATATTCTCAAAAAGGGGGTTGGTATGCCGAACGGGCGACTGTTTGGATGTCGATTGCAAGCATTTGTTGACGCTTGTGCGGAAGGAGTTGGTAAAATCCTGTGTGAGTGAATTGATAGAGTTATTAACTGAACTTTGTACTAGCCTAAGTCGAGCCAGTGTGAGGAGAACCTCCACGAACAAAACAGCCAAAGAGAACAGTGACGGTAACATATATGTGCATTAAGGACTATAAGTGGCTTCAAGACGATCACCAATGAAGTAGTATGTATTATTTCCCATTGACATCCTAGCTGATGACGCCTTTCGAATGTATAAAAGGAGAGCCATAAGGGATGACGTGCTTAGTAGAAAGGCGAGGATTAATGGAAAAAAAATGTCTGCTGCTCAAAGTTTGAAGAAAGCGCTCACACGGGAAATGCAGTTACCATCTTACGTACGTTTTGTCTGAGGATGGCGGCGACTGAAACACCTAAACTGGTTTGGACACATCAGCTCATTTCTTTGTTCACAAAGTGGGGGGCCGGAAGAGGATACAGGAATTCAAAAGAGAAGTTGCTGAAAGCAATAGAAGACCAGATTAAAAAGATAACCCGAGCTGCAAAGGAAAACACTGGGTCTGTCCCATGGGAAGAGTGTTAGGATATGCAAGGGTGTGTTTTAGTAAGTGGGCATATTGTTGTCACGTAATGTGTAACTCTAAATCTCTGATACTCTTGTGCAATGGCAGTGAATGGGCACAAAATAGAAATAACGCTTCGAAATGTTAAGCTTGCTAAAATCCGGAACGGGCAGGTGAAAGCGGGCGTTAGATGAGAGAACGTAAATATCTGCAGTCTGCACCGACATGCGTCTGTGTAAATATTTAATACGAGGACAGTTTAATAAGTCAGTGGCTTTCTGAATAAAAGATATTTTTTCCAATTTTCAATTCAATAGATAACATGAATTTTGTCTGGTCAACTTGAGATTGCCAAGAATTCATTCTCCTCAGATGGCATGAAGGAAGACTTCAGCGATCTACCTCGAAATCAGAGATGCAAAAAACTTCCAGCTAAGATTCAAGAATTACAGTAAGAAATCAGCCAAGGTAAGCGCTCCGATCTTTTCATGGCAATAAACACCAATAATTAAATAATTGGTGGCAATACAAGTTAGATTAGATTAGTTAAATGCATGAAGAGACTCCTTCTTAGACATCATTGTTTTAGAAGAGCGAACAAAATTGTTAGGTGTTGATTTAATTAGTAGAAATTGTGTGTCGTTTCCACTAACGCCACTGCTTGAGCGACACAAAAACTTCCCCCTAGAACATCCAAAAACCCTGGGAAGCATTCACTTACCTTTGTGACATCCACCTAAAATGTCTCCAAACCACCTAAGCCATAGTTCTGCGCTAAGGCAAAAAGCATTGCACCAAACAGACATTTTCCACAAGGGCATAATCACATTAAACGCGCCATGTTCCTTAAAAGCAATTTGGTGGCACCACCTGGAACCAACATGACTCGAACCATTTCGGTGCACATATCCCCGAACGAATTCCGTCGCACACAGGCAGGAGATATCTCTTCTTTTCCTTTTTCCTACAAGCAAATCGGTCGGCAAACCGATCGACAAGCATTAGCATCTTATCTGCATTTCCCCTAGTGTTGTGTTTAGTAGGGGTTAGTTTCAGGACGCGAGTCTCCTGATCCTTAAAAGGACAAGGCGATCTCTTAAAACAGACCGCGCCTGAAAACTTGTCCTACAAGGGGTCGTTACCGTGCTTCCTCATATACCTGAGGGAAGAGGAACGTCCGTTTGGTTTGGCCTCAGTCTTGATGTCTTCACTTGGTCTTCCGTGGGGGCCAGGTGATGCTTCGGTATCAGTTGTTGTTCTCTTTTTGGAGATACCACGGCTGTACTTACCAGTTGTCAGCTCAATGAAAAACTGTTAAAAAGTCTCGCTTTTCTTCTTTTGGTAAATACCAGTGTTTATTTTTAAATGGTTCTCCTGGGCACCTCCTTCGGGGACAAATGAATGGTATTAGACTGCGGCGCTGCTAGTCCTATCGGGACCACCAATTATGTTTAACTGCGGCCCGGAGATCTTTTTTTTTTTTCAAAACTGTAATTATTAACCATAATTAGAATTCGTACATTTAAGTAATACAGTGACTTAACATTAATTTCGTAACAATTGCTTACATGTAATTATTATAATAATATATACATTTTCCAAACAATATTTTATGAGATATAAGATAGATGCGTGTTTATAAATTTAGTGGTATTATCTTCCCGGAAAAGATCAGAAAACCAGGAATTTGTTTTTTCAACTTTACTTAATCTAAACTTAATCCTAATTATATAAATAACTTAACCTAATTTAGCCTGATTACAGTATGCTTTTCCTAAAGCCATAAACAAAGTTTTATAATTAAAGGGATATATGAATTAAAGGATGTGGAATGAGGTCAGTTATGGGTTTGGGGAAGAGTATTTATTTCCGGTTGTTCGTTGGACAAGCGTAGGATGTTGGAAAATGGTTGGACGTTACAGTATTTGAACTGGTTAGGGGTAACTTCGGTGTTGTGGAATATGATCTCATTTGAATCATTTACCAGTCTGCTTGAGTCGAAGATAGCTCTGGTGTGGAGACAGTTGGGATAGTTAGTTCTGATATCTAGAGGGTTCTCTAAGAGCGAGGTTATTATGGGATTGGGATTATTTTGTAGGTTTTCGATAAATTTGATAGACAGTCCGAGGAATCGTCTATCGAGGCGCTCGATACCAGCGGTATTGTAGAGTTCGACGTTACTATAGTACTTATAGGAGTTAGGACGACGATGTAAGCCAGAGACATACCTAAAGCATTTTCTTTCGAATACTCGTAATTTCTCCATTTGGGAGGGAGTGATATGGTACCACAATGGGTACGCGTACGTGAGTGTGGGCCTGATAATTTGTTTGTAAATGAGCAGTTTGACTTTGTGAGAGAGACTATTCGGTTTCCACATTACTCTTCTACAGAGATTAAGCTGAATTGTGGCTTTTTGAAGGGAATTTTTAATGTGGGAGAAAAAAGACCAGTTATTAGAAAAAGTGATTCCCAGATATTTTAGGGTTTTGGAGGGTTTTATTAGAGTGTTGTTTAGGTTAAGTTTAATTTTGTCGTGGCACCGTGTAGTGTTGTTTGTACAGTGCTCGTGTTTGCCCTTGAACACTATGAGCTGCGCTTTATTTGGGTTAAGGTGAATTTTCCACTTATTAAAGTATGATGATAGGTTAGGGAGGAAGTTGTTAATGCGGTTTCTTGCAGCTTTAACAAATTTGCTGCTACAGTAAATTAATGTATCATCAGCATAATTCAGCATCACAACATTAGGAGATACGGGTTGAGGAATATCCGCGGTATATAACAGATATAAAATTGGCCCTAAAATAGAGCCTTGGGGAACACCCGCGGTTATGTTGCGGGTTTCTGAGACGGAAGAATTTATTCTCACAACGAATTTTCTGTCAGAAAGATAAGAGGCTAAGAGCTTTGTTGTGTGAGAGTTTAGATTAAATAATGGAGTGCAATTTGTACTTTTTAAGGCGCAATAATTTGGTTAGGATGCTGGGCAAAGGCTTTCCTAAATAGTTATGAGGAATGGTTGTCGGGGTGTTGTTGCTGAGAGCCTCCTTAAGAATTTGCTCTATTCCTAAAGATGTTTGATCGATTTCAGTAGGGAGTAAAGGTGAAGTTTGGGACAGGGTTTGACGAGTATAGTGGATCGAGAGAGGGGATTTGGATCGTGGTATGAACGGAACCATGATCAGAAGGAAATATAAAGGAGACTGTAGGTGGACCCACTGAATAAACATCGTCGGACTTGAGGAAGAAGTCGATTGTTGACCTGGCTGAGCTAGAGACACGAGTTGGTTGTAATGGGGAGTCAATGTAAGTATATGGATAAGACTGGAGGAGGGCTAGCAATTGGCGACCATATTTGTTGCATTTATTATCATTGAATGCTGTATGACGAGCATTCCAGTCTCCTCCGATTATAAATGGAGCGGGAACGGACTGTTGGATAATCTGCGAAATGTCAGTATCTGGGAAATCTGGTTGTCGTGAATGGTGAATATAAATGGATGCTAAGACGAGCACTTTATTGTTCTCACAAAAAAGTTTTACTGCTGTGTATTCAATGCTGGATATATCGGTGAATCTAATTTCACTGAATTGAAATTTTTTGTGAATTAAGAGGCCGGTACCTCCATGAAATCCATTAGTTCTGGGGTTAGAAACTAAAGTATAATTAGGAATGGAAACTCGGGAATTTGGTTTGAGCCAGGTCTCTGAAAGGAATAGGATATCTGGGGAAAACTTTTCAACAAACAACCGGAGGTGTTGCTTACGTATGTTAGAGTAAATGGATTCTGTGTTGAGGGAGAGCCCGGAGATCACTTGACTATTCCTTTATAAAGGAAAAGGAATCGAAAATTGTATCCCAAAAATACACATTTTCGTGCAACAATCTCGATCTTTTGGATATTTCGAGCGAGATGTTGTATTTACACAAAATAAGAAATCAACTTATTGAATTCTTATGAAACTATCGCGCAGATGTGTGAATGTATCTGCTTTTGAGTTTTTTGTTTGTTTAACTCAATGGAATTTTTGGGATAGAGATAACGATCTCAGAATTTTGGATTTGGGTGATGCCGTGGGGCAAATGTAGAACAATAAACGAATATTGGATTCGTTTATTGTGAATTTTAATTTTAATTTTGATTTTGGATTTAATTATGCCGTGGGGGCAAATGTTATGCGATAAACGAATGTTTGATTCGTTTATTGCGAATTTTGGATCATGTTTGGGTTTTTTTTTCAGGTTTTGATAGGATTTTGGGTTTTAGGGTAATATTGCTGGGATTTTGGATTAGGAATGGGGGAAAAAGATGGTAGGGCTTTTTGGAGCACTACATCCTCCCCTCCTTGAAAAAAGAAAATTGATCTTTATGAGATTAATTTTCTGGAAAATGGTGTGATTGGGAACAAGGATGATAGTCTCGTGATTCCGTTACATAGGCCTGATCTCTTTTTTTTTTTTACATAGTAGCTTTAGGTATACAATATTATTATAAATGTGTAATTGTTTGTACTTTGTTTTTTCCTTAATATTAATGTATTCGTATTTATGGTTGTGTATCGAAGTTTCCACGATGGTTATTTATATAATAAAATATTTTCTTTTGAAATTTTGTACAAACACAATTTTGTTTTTAAGGTTTGAATTTTCTTAGTATAAGTGTGTTTAACAGTAGTTGTTGGTTATCCAAAAATAAAGTTTTCTTATATAAAGTATTTTATTTTGAGTTAAGGGTATATTCGTTTAGTTTGGTTTTGGTTATATGTACAATAGCCATTTGATTTTAAAATTTCATATAATTTTTTTTTTTTTCATGTTGGTTAAACATTGTATTAGAAGAAAACATTTGATTCTAAAAATTTCGTTTTGATTTAAAGTAAATATTTTCTTTTTTTCTGAGTTTTATAATTACATAAGTATTTGAATTCATTATTTTAACATTATTTCTTATTGTAACTTTTGGTTTTTTTTTCTTGTTTTGGTGTATTACAATAAATTTTTATTATTTACATATATTATTTCATAAAGCTTTGAAACGCTGTAAAAGACATAATATTTGCTGATGCTAAATCCATCATCACATAAACAGGCATGTTGCTTATGGGCAATTTGGTTGCATCGTCACGCAACCAACATGAACCCAACCAATACATTGTACATGTCTCGGTGCGATTTTCATCATTGACACACATCCTCCTGTAGCGGTTCCGCCAAACCCTACGGTCTACTTACTTGAAAAACCCCCATAACTACTACCCAACTCCCTTTAGTTTGCTAATGCAACTGTATTAGTACCTAAAAATGCTGCACGCATTTAAGAGATCAAATCTATTATCTTTGAGTCCCTGTAAAGAAAACTTACCTTCATTCTCTTCGCATACCATTGCTCCTTAAGATTTCTTTATTAACTTACCAGGAATTTCCAATCAATTTCGGCATCTACGTCGCCAGTCAAAATTCCTTAGACAAATTCCTGTAAACAAAATAATTCGGATTGCATTCATTGTAACCGTCATGAAAGGGACCATAAACATTGCGCCGTCTATTTCCCCAGCCGCGTCATGTATCTTTTCATACACATTGCCTGGCAACCTTTTTTGTTTGTCTTATCAACAAACAACCCAAGCAGCTGCATATAATTAGCGCAATAGACGCTGAAACGAAATTCTCCAGCATTTCCTAATGTAAATATGAACCCGGTTTCTACTGCAGCCAGAGATGCCATAAACATCCAATTTGCTTTTAGCACCTTTTTCTCCTAACGTCGAAAATAGCGACGAGGCATCGTGTAAACAATAACCCGCATTACCAACGGCGCATTTGGTCATTTTTCCCTATTGTCCTTGCCGCCTGCCTGTTTCGTCGTTCCACTGCTTTCGAACACGTGCAATTACATTGAATCTGTTCGATCGCGCACATATACCACTGCACCAAAAAGATCGCATTTTCTTAGTGGTCACACCCTTAAGAGAAAAGTTTTTCTCTCTCTTCCTTTTTTTTCCTTAGCGAAATCATCGCTGCATGATATGACGATCGCTGGGTCAAATTCCAACCTCTGACCGCAATGGTGATGTGATCTCCCGCTCGGGGACGCAAAAATACTAAGTCGAGTGGAGTAAGCGCGCGGATTTAATTTGAAAGTAATTTTAGTTCTGGTGCGTCCGTTTTATAATAATATGTTCGTGCTTACGTCATCACCAGTGAATAAAAGTAATCATTTAATTAACAAACTAACTCGAGTGTTTTTCATTTAACTGTCTTGTGGTGGAGTTTAACTCCTTGTGTTGGTGAACAGATTGCGGTGAATTCAATTTCTTTTGGTACACGAGGAACATATATATGATGGAGGAGGAAGTTAACCAGCGCCAATGTCGCAATACTTCCTCCCCACAGTCCTACTATATCTAAAGCAATTCTTTCAAAAGGTTTTGAGTTTGTTGTGGTTATCTTCATAGGAATTCTAGGATTCCTTCCACTTTTGTTTGTCTGGCAGGAGGCACATTTTCAATCTTTTGATTGTTCGGGTGGCTCCTTGGTGTCCTCCGAAAGGTGAGTTACGGTACTCGTATTCCGCGAGTAACTTTTGTATTTCGTTAGGATCTGTTAGAAGCTTCTTTTTATTGGAGAAAACGTACATTGTCACGTTGAGGTGAGCAAAAGTTTCTTTTAGCAAGTTATTGAGTGCTACTTTTGATTCGTTTTCTATCAAGGGGACTAAAATTCCGGTCTTCGCAAATCTTCTTCAGATCAATAAGGGAACTCTTAGCGGTTTCCTGGTCGCTTAGGTTTCTGAAGGGCAATGGCAATGTGATGGCGCATAACCCATCTTGCTCATGAAACGTAATTTTACCTACGTCTGGCTTGGTGAAGTTTGGAATTCTTCCTGCCAGGTTTCCTTCCTCAGCAGAGTCTATCAATGGGAGGATTATAATACGTAGTCCAAGTTTTTTCTTGGTATAGATGGACCCTGTTTGTTCTTGCCATACAAGATTGGTAGTATCTTTGTATGATTGTGCAGCCACATCTTCTTCGAGTTTGGCTTTACTTCGTGTGGTGGCGAGGATATTATTTTTAATGGGATCGACTGGGGTAGTCGTTGTTATACGGCTGAGAGCGTTAGCATTTGCATTTTGCTTTCCTTTTTTATGGACGATTGTGTACTCATACTCTTCGAGGAGAATTCTCCATCGCATAAGTCTGGATGTAGGGTCTTTTCGTCCTATAAGCCACTGTAGAGAGCTATGGTCAGTTACTATTGTGAATTTTCGTCCGTAAACATATGGTCGGAACTCGGCTAGTGCAAAAACGATTGCTAGTAGTTCCTTTTCAGACGTTGTATACCGTGTTTCGGCGTCGTTTAAGGTTCGGCTAGCGAAAGCAATAGGTTTATCTTGGCCTATTGTGCCTTGAGATAGCACTGCTCCTAACGCAACATTGCTAGCGTCAGTGGTTATTATAAACTCCCGGTTAAAGTCTGCATATGCCAATATTGGTGGGGTTATAACCTTTCTTTTTAAAGTTGTGAATGCCTCATCACAAAAGGCATCCCAATGAAATGGAACATTCTTCCGAAGTAATCTGCTTAAAGGTTTTGCCAGTTCGGCGAAATTTGGAATAAATTTTCTGTAGTAGCCTACAAAACCGAGAAAAGATTTTACATCTTTTTGTTTCTTGGGCGTTGGAAAAGTTGTTACCGCTTTAGTGTTTTCTGGATCTGGTTTTATACCTTCCTTTGAAATAACATGCCCCAAATAGGTGACCTCCTTCCTTATGAAATGACACTTTTCTGGTTGTATTTTCAGATTGTGCCTTTGTAACCGCTCGAAAACTCTGGTAAGTCGTGAATTGTGATCGTTCAGATCGTATCTGTAAATTACAATATCATCTACATAGACGAAATATTCTATTCCTTGGAGACCCATGAGTACATTGTTCATAAGCCTCTGGAATGTGGCGGGTGCATTTTTAAGTCCGAAGGGCATTCGATTGTATTCGTAATGTCCGAAGGGTGTGCTAAACGCTGTTTTTGCCATTCATTTTTACAAAATTTTTTATTTTTCTTTTTATATTCTTAATTTCTAAATTAAAGGCTAGACAAAAAATGCTTAAATTCTAGCTTAATTATCTTATATAATAACGTACTGGTCCTTCGCAGACGCTCTAAGCTAAACATTGCTTAACATTTGTATAATTTGCCTTTCGGCGACAGAACTTTGTGGCAATACTTATAATTATTTGAGACAAAGAAAAATTTGAAAAACTTTGTCAATTTTTTTTTTGTTTTTTTTTCTTAAAATTTAACTTACTTAACTTACCTACGTTTTTTTTTTTTTTTTTTTTTTTTTTTTTTTATGTAAAAGCACTTAACCTAACTTAACTTAAATCTTATACTACCCTAATTCTAGAAAAGCTAAGTCTATGTAAGCTAGCTGATGATAGTATGATTCTTTACCGACTTTGGTACCCAGGTCTTTATATGCCATTCAACCACCAGAACTGTTGACGCTGTCTAATACTATCGTCCCGGTCTCTGTGGGAGATAGCCCTACTGAAGCGCAGGAGCTCTTCTTCGGTGCGCGCTACTTCCCGGTCGTAGCACAATCGCCCGTCTACAGATGATCTACTTACATGATAGATCAGCGGAATTCCGGATCTATCCTGTACAAGCCCTTTCATATCCAAGTCAAGGAACGCCTCTGGTGGAACAAAGCCGTTGCGACGCACGCTCTCATAGTACAGAGTGTTTGGATAATAGGCCCCGAAAATTAGGTCATTGGACGAGCTTATTGCTCTCGCAATATGTCCTCTGATTAATTTAATCATAAAATTATCCACCCTATTTATGTACGCTTTGCATATAAAGTCTCATTTGAGTAATACTTTTTATAGTCCGATTCCGGTGTCCGATATAATCTGAGACAGCTTCTGAGACACTTCCTTTCGAACACCCGAATCTTTTCCATCAAATTTGGACCTATGTTAAACCATACTGGGCAACCATATACGAGCATTGGCCTGATTAGTGTCATGTAGCATATGACTTTTACCTTGCTGTCAAGTTGGCTACTGTGAAATAGCCTCCTTGTCATAGCGAAAGTTTTCCTCGCTTTGAGCAAAGCAGCCTCTACATGTCTGTTGAAATACAGATATTGGTCTAGCCAGATGCCCAGGTATTTAACTAAACTCTTGGTTTCCAGTTTATCTCCATGCGGTCCCACGATAACTAGCTTTCGCCAGTTTTTCCTTGTGTCGTACGTGGCTTTATATAATGGAGTTCTAAATAGGATGGCTTCACATTTCTGGAAGTTGATCTTAAGTTTCCAGTCATCGCAATAGCGCTGCACTTTGTTGAAGTCTCGCTGTATTAACCTATTTATGATCGCAACTTTCGGAGCTGTTCTGTAAATTATGAGATCGTCTGCGTACGCAATAGCCTGCGGAAGTGCATCTAATAAGTCGCTAATGTAAATGTTAAAAAGAATCGGAGAGAGTACCGCGCCCTGTTGCAAGCCATTCTTGATATTATACGTTTTATTAGAGGTCACATTACCACTTTTGACCACGAACCTCCTGTCCTTTGACATATCGTAAAGTACATATAGTAAAGGCTTATGTATGCCATATCTGACCAGTTTGTAATACAACCCTTCGATCCAGACGGTATCAAAGGCTTTCTCCAAGTCGATCAGACAGGCACCTGTGCATTGGTTCCTACATTTATTCCATTGTATGTCGGAGACCAGTTTAGCTGCGGCATGTGTGGTTTCATGACCCGCCTTAGAGCCAAACTGGTTATTTGGAATAATGCTGTTGTCTTCTACCCATTTTAGCAGAGCTTTGTTAATGGTTTTTTCAAATACTTTACTGATGCTTGGGAGTAAACTTATCGAACGCATGTTCATTGGGTTTGTTCAGTCTTTGCCCTTTTTTGCGATGGGCTGAATGATAGCCGTTTTCCAACGCGCGGGATAATATGCATTATTCAACGCGTTGTTAAACAGGACCGTGTATATATCTATTGCCATTGGGGGCAGGTTCTTGAGTACGATGTTAGGTACTCCATCTATTCCCACTGACTTTTTGCTTCTTAATGAGTCGAAGATACTCTGGATTCCTTCCCTTGTGATTAAAAGGCTATTAGCCACTACACCATTGGCATTAATGTCAATTGACAGATTATCGTCACTGAATTCCGTAAAACCCGGATTCTCCGATTGCCAAAGTGAAATTTCATTCCGGAGGTGCAGGTGATTCAGTCGAATTCTGTCCTCCAGGTCGTGATTTCGGTGAATGCTTTCATTCACCTTGTACATTTCCTGGAAGACAGCTCCCACAGCGTTCGCCTTCTCCAAAGGATCTTCGATCACGAAGAGCTCACTATTGAGGATAGCGTTCTCTGTATCTATGCCAATGTTGGTTAGCAGCTGCTTGTTTACCTCGGTACGTGGAATTTGGAGACACTGAATCTCGTTTTGATTATTTCTCCTGAATATTTTATTTATTTGTGGGAACATATTCGGGTTATTAGTTTTTATAGCTCGAATTCTGTTGTTCCAATACAAATTTGTTGCTAATCTATAATTAGCTTTAAGTAATTGTTGGAGGTTTTTTAATTGAGATTTCAGTGATATTATCTCCTGGTCTTGTCTGTCTGTAAACTGTCTGTGTAATTGTTTAAGTTTCGATAGCAGTCTGCTCTTTTTCTTGTGGAGTGCGTTTATTGTTGCGTTTCTGTACATGTTAATGTGATCTGTAACTGTTGTTTTGGGAATTGTTTTGTCCATTGTTCGTTTTACGGTTTCGTCCATTTGTTGAATGTATTTGTCGATTTCGACATTAGTCAGGTTTCTGTTTACTGGCAGATTCAAGTCATTCGAACTCAGTTCTCTTGTTAATGATCTGGTGAACCGCGGCCATCGCATTGCCCCGTAGTTATAGGGTTGCGGGATCACGAATTCCTCCAGATCTGCGAGCTCGTTCGGAAGCTCTATTACTGCCGTGAATGCACAGTGGTCACTATCGTATTCAATTGTTCGTAAACAGTTTGTATTTCGTCTATTGGTGTTAAGTAATCTCAGTCGTGAGTCGATTAGCAAGATATCTAAGAACGATCTACCTCTAGGGAACGATGGATATTCGGTAGCTAGCAGGTCAGTTCTATATTCAATATGAAACTGATCTAACCAGCCAGCCAACTGATTTCCTCTGGCATTAGATATATGATTTCCCCAATTTCTATGCTTGGCGTTCATATCTCCCCCTAGGATAAAGTAATTTTTGCCCAGGTGCAATTGTAAGCATCGGAAGAGAGTCTCGAGCTCTGCTATAAATAGATTATGTTGGTGCTCCACAGGTGCGTAGACCGCAATCGCATACAAACCCCTTCCTTGCTGAAGGGGTATGCGGACGATACAGGCTTCCAGCACCCGGAACCTGCGCACTTCTCCACTATATATAACTTTATGAGGGATCCCTTTTCTAATAAAAATTGCGACACCCCCCCCCCTTGAGAGGAATTAGGTCGGTCTCTTCGTATAATATCGTCGTTTTTATGACATATCTTGTGTCTCTGGTTTAACTTTGTTTCCCCCGCCAGAAGTACATCAGGCTGTTCAACTTGCAACAGGTTGAAAAGATTGGCTCTTCTCTCAGTTCTTATTAGTGAATTTACATTCACGACAAGAGCTTTTATTGATGTTGTGGTTAGAGGGTTTATATTGACTTTTTGTTTAGATTGGGCAAGTACGAATAGATCTCGTTTATTTGGTATTGCAGCTGTGTCATCTGTCTCTGCAGATTAAGCAGAACCGTGATCACGTCTGCTTGCGATGTTGTTTCAGTCTGTGTGGGAGTATTTGTGGCTACCAATGTTGTAGCCTGGTTTGATGGTCTCCCACCCGACGCAACTTGTGCGTACGACCGCTGCGATGTTACGGGCATTGTTGTAGTACGAGCTGGCTCTGTGTTTTTTTGCCGGGTCACACTTCTTGCCATTATTTCTCGGAATTTAGGACATCCTCGATAATTAGCGGGGTGTCCCTCATTCCGGCACACTGCGCACTTTAGAAGGGCTTTGTCTTCTACCCTTTCTTTTCCCAGAGGGCATTCTTCTGCCTTATGGTCTTTTCCGCATTTTACGCAACGGTGCTGCATTTCACAGTTCGCCGCCGCGTGACCAAACCGTTGGCAGCGGACACATTGCAGGATGTCTCTGCCTTTTTTTAACTTGTCCCATGTGACACTTTGATGATCCAAGACTGTAATCTTTCTTAGACCACCAATTCTGCTGCTGGGCGTTAGTTGAACCAAAAAGAAGGGAAGCTTGCGGTTTTCCCTTCTTGCCTTGGTTGTGGTGAACGGTTTTACGGAGATAAACTCGAGATCGTCGTGCCTCAACTTTTGAAGCATCTCGAGCAGAGCCTCCGGTTCCACCTCAGGGTCGACACCCTTTAATAGAACCGTTACCCTCTTTGTTTGCTTCGGCGTGAACGAGTAGAATTCCGCGGTGGCCCTTTTTAAGACCTCTTTAATTTTATCGTGGTCTGCCACCGCATAGGTTTGAATGGCATGCCTGGTACCAGCCAGTCTTTTAACTACAAAATTGTTTCCTATAGCTAGCTTACAAAGACTTACCAATTCCTTACACTCAATATCTATAGTGTTGATTGGTGGCATCTTTATTTTTTGGTTGTTATTCTTGCTTTGCCGCTGTTGTGTTGCTTGCTGTGGTCAATTTTGTGTTGATTGTTGCTGTTGATGTTGATGTTGCTGTTGCTGTTGCTGTCGCTGTTGCTGTTGCTGTTGCTGTTGCTGTTGCTGTTGCTGTTGCTGTTGCTGTTGCTGTTGCTGTTGGCCGACTTTTGGCTTCGGCTTTTGTTGTTGTTCGGAGTCTGTTTCTTTTTCGAGTGCCGCTATTTTTTTCTTTCGGCGTCTCTCTTCTAGACGGGCTCTTGCCATCGCAAGTTTCGCCTCCAATCCATTAATTTCCTCTTCTTCATCCTCAGACTCTGAGGATGCAAGAGAAGCGAACGAATTGTTTGCCCCATACATATTAAAATTGTAGGGGGGGGGGGCGCCCTCTGTCCTCCTCCATTTGCTGACCTTTTCTCTCCATTGTTAATTTCACGGTTTTACTTCGCGTCACAATGGAGATTTTCGGTGTACCTTTTCGTTTGTTTGTCACGTTTTTGTCTTCCTCCGTGCTTATGCTGGTTCTTTCCAGTTTGTTTTCATTAAAAAAAAACAAAGGCGACCGCAATACGAACCACGAAGTCGATTTCCTCCGCACGCCGACTCGAACTCGGCTATCGTCGGGTAAGAGTCAGTGAACTTGCACTCGCGCCAAATGATGCTTTGAAAACTCTGTGCGTAACTAGCAATATATTGTCTGTTTTAGTTTTCACTTTTACGACCGAGGTAATATATTTAAATTGTCTTACGTTGTTGTTGCACCTTACTGAAGTTATTTTGTAAGCACGTTTATTGTCACTTTTAACATTTTGTTTGTTTGTTGTTGTTGCACTTTGTTTTAGTTGTCACAACACGTCACGTCACTGTTTTTCTATTTCGTGGCTTCGTTCTTGTTTATGAATTGGATTACGAGCATAAATGAACTGAAGTAAGTATGGCACTGAAGACCAGTTTTGTTTTTGTTTTTTTTCTTCTCACTTCACTGGACTGATTTGCAGTTTCTTTGTTTTGTTTTTTGTTTTTTGTTTTTTATTTTGGTCGACTAAATCAAATAATATATCTTCATTTAGCTTTGACTGTTTTATCGATGGCATTTATTTATAAATAGTTTTTTTGTTTTAAACGCTCCCGGACTCACAAAAACAACTTTTTAATTTCACTCAATAAGCGAACATCCGAACTCGGTCACTGTGTCACTGAGCTGTTTTTGCCATGTCTCTGTTGTCCATGCATATTTGATGAAAACCATTTGCTAAGTCTAAAGTGCTAAAATGTTTAGCTTTTCCTAGCTGGTCCAAAATATCTGTAATATTGGGCAATGGATATGCATCTCCGACTGTTACTTTATTGAGTGCTCTAAAGTCGACAACTACTCTCCATCGTTTTGTGCCATCAGGTCCTGCCTTCTTGGGTACTAGTAAGAGAGGGGAATTCCAAGGACTGATACTTGGTTGTACCACGCCATCCTGAAGCATTTCACTCACCTGTTTGTGGATTTCTTGCTTCGAGCTATCTGGAAGGCGATATGGTCTTATATAAAGTGGGGGCTTTCCTTCTTCAGTGATGATCTGATGCTCTATGGCGTCAGTGTGCGTGAGATGGTCGCCCTCTAAGTAAAAGAGATCGTTAAATCTGCGGCAGATGTCTAGGATGGATTTCCTTTCCTCCTGGTTACAATGGCGCAACTCTAGGAGTGATTCTAGCCGTTCAAGCCTATTTTTTAGAAGGTTCTTAGTTTCATCCGCCTGTAACACATTGTAGTCATCCAGATCTTCCCATTCGACTTCTATGTCGTTGGTGCTTACTTCTTGATCGGTGTCTAATGTGTTCATTAGTAATACCTTTCTTTTGCTGTCCTGTGGTGTTGTCAAACTATTACCCAGATATATCCCTGGCATGATCTCGGATTTTGTTATTATCAGTTCTTTACTGAGTTTTCCTTTAAATGGAATCTCCATTATTTGTTGAGATCGTGAAAGCAATTTAATGAGATCGATTTTGGCATTTCGTTTTAAATTTACTGGGGATATTGGAGTTTCAGGTTCATGTTTTCCTGAACTCAGTTTTTCGGCAGTTTCCTTAACTTTTTCGTTACCACAAACTTTATTTAAATGGGAAGAGGAAGATTCAAGGGTGGTTGGTTTCGTTGTGTTTGTCACAGCATCAGATCCGGCCCGTAGACAAATGGATTCGGGTGTTGACTCACGAACGGTGTTATCCAATTTTTCATGAATGCCTGTATTTTCCGTGGAAGACACCTCGTAAGGCGTGGCATTCTGAATATTTTTCTTGACCTCATTTTTGTTCCCTAAAGGCTGCTCGAGTTCGACCATGGTTCTCTTCTTCCCAGCGGAATCCCTTTTCAAAGTTAATGTGGCACTGGTGCTTCGCAAGGAAATCGCTTCCCAGTATGCCAGCGTGTTGGAAGTCTACGTTGCTTCCCACTACAAAAAGGTTATGCTTAAAGGGTATGGAGTGCCTGTCAGTTCTGAATTCGAACTCCCCCAATACCTTTCCGCATGTGCTGACCATTTTTCCAGCAATGGTGGATATAGTAACTGCGTCTGAATTATCTACAGATCGTTCAATATATAAGTTGTCTAATTTGATAAGACTGATGTCGGCGCCTGTGTCAATGAGGAAAGTGGAGTATTTTTTATCCGATGCATTAAATTTTACACGTATTACTGGCTCCTTAAATTCAGGGCAGAAAAATACGCGCATTTGAAAATTTACATCGGGATGGGGTGTGAATCGGCTATTGTCTGAACGCGAGAAGGATTGCCGTTGCTCGCTGCCCGAGTGAGTTCGTTTCCCTGTTGTTGATTGGATACCCTGTTAATATTTTGATTTTGTCGGGTATTTCGATTTTCAATGCCGGGCGAGTTTGTCATTGTCCTATTTTGAGATTGATTTGGCTGAGTTCTGAAAGGATGAATGAGCATGGACACACAGCCTGAGCACGCGAGGCAACCATATCTGTGTGCGTGCACATCCTCATCGTGACCAATATATGGAAGATCATCCCCTATTGGTCACCGAAACGATGGATGAAATTTGGTATTCTGTCGTTTCGGAGGAAATCTTCAGTCGTAACTCAGATTCCGTGGAGGCAAGTCGTGCCTCCACATAAAACCTAAAAGGAAGTCGAAATTTGTTTTCTGTGGAGTTCGGTCGATGCACGAGTGTTTGTTGGAGCCGATTGATTATTAAACGCAACAGTCCGAACACGGAGTTTGTTAAAGAAATTGAACTATGTATATATTAAACGCAACAGTCCGAACACGGAGTTTGTGTAAAGAATCGAACTAAGTTGAAATAATTAGTGTTAAGACAAACCATACATGTTTTAAATTAATTAACGATAAGCCAACTATACAAGTGCACATTTTAAGTTAAAGTAATTAGTGTTAAGACGTATGCTAAACCTTTATGTTATATGTTTCGAACCTTAACTGTTACTTTTTTTTTTATTTTTATTTTTATTAGACTTCTCTCGGGAGAGGCGAACCTATAGCGCCGAGTGGGCGCCTCGAGATGCCATCAAATAACTGTTGCAGTTCTTTTTGAACAGCTGCAGGTTGTAACGCTCCGGGATCACTCGCGTGGGAAGGGAGTTCCACAGCTTCCCCGCTCTGTAACGGAACGAGTTCTGATGCAGGGATGTTCGCGCCGTCGGGAGATGAACCACACACGGGTGCGATCCGTCGGATTGTCTTGTAGAGTGCATATAAACCGAATTGCGTGGAACAATACCGATACGGAAGAACAGCAGCCATGATAATATCTGTAAAACAGACAGAGGTCGGCTACGCGCCTTCGATGTGATAGCGACTGTAGTCCCGACGTCAGCGTCGAGTCCCCGATCAGGCGCATCGCTCGTCTCTGTATGCTCTCAAGTAGGTCGAGGGTATGTTTAGGAGCCGAGTTCCAAACATGAGAGCAGTATTCGAGCGCGGTGTGGTTAGTCGTAGCTGCGTTACGTTTAAGTTTTCAAGTAATTCGTCGTTTGAACACAGTATCATCAATAAAGTAAACCTCAAAATAATAGACAGTGTTTTTCAATTTGTTTGGTAATGACGTAGTGATGTGATATAGACCGCACCCAGGACTAAATAAAACACCCACGATTTCAAACACGAAGGCTAAAAGGGTACTCGGCACCCCAACGCAGCTCTAACCACGCCACAGCCGTCCCAACTTCAACGGCACAGGGGCTGCCGAATTGACAACACCATGACAGAACTGATGGGGATATGAGTACAACCGGTGCCAAGGACGGCACACATACTAATTACCCCGTGCCGGTTCTTTGAAGCTTTCCCAAAGAACCATCCATTTCTTTAAATCAACCGCTTTTCCTTCACTCCATAAACTACTATACTTACCTGCATTCGAGCAGCGTAAGCTGTCTTTCAAATAACTTTCACCTGAAAGTTAAACCTCATCAAGGCATGCATCACATTGAAATTTTCCGTTTCATATTATATGAACCATTCCATATCCCCATCGGCTGGACTCGTCAGCAATTATAATAGATAAACACTCGCTGGCCAGCGTAATTGTTGACACAGCTCTAGCCGATGGTTTTGCTACGGTTCATAACCATTTATTGCCCCAATCCCGAGGTTCGCAACACCTGCGACCAATTACCTTTTCTCGGTTATCTACCGATCATGGCATTTGGGCACGAATATGATTGACGTTAGACAATCATACCCTAGATCATGCCTAACGATGTTCCACCAGTAAAACAAACAAACACACAGTAGCATCACTGTGTTTATGCTACTTACCAACCGCTGTCCATGGTTCCCCTGGGTGAGACGTAGCCTTGCACATCTGCAAGTCAAATTCCTTACCATCATACCCATGTTCCATTTAATTAGATCAAACAAAAGCCACCATAGCCTTGGTTATAGGCGAGCAAACCTTGGGTTTGCTTATCGCCACGAAAAAATCTATTGCCTGCAATGGCACAAGTCTGGGGCGATTATGTAAACAGCCGACGTTCTCGTGTAGCATCGGCTCGAATAGCGAAACCTATTTCTTCCTTCAGCGATCTTCGCTATCGCCTATCTGAATAATGCCTGCAGTTCACTACACCAGTCCATGTTTATTCAGGTGCATTTTCGTCGTTGCCGATATGCAGGCTAAAGGGCATCGTACTTGTCCTATACGGACACATAGAGAATCGCCCACACCGATATAATCCAACACCGTTGAATCTGACGGATATGGATTACATCGAGGAGTCAGATTTCAGCCGCTGAGGAGGAGACAATAGAAGTGACGGTTAACAAGTTAAACGAGTGCAGAGTCGTGGATATTTTTGTCGAAGTCTTGTTAAAACGGAGTAAAAGGGTCGGCACCCTTTTCGCTTTCAATGAAAGGAATAACATAAAAGTAAAGTTTGTTTAATATAAAGTGGTTGTGCCGGCTTTAAAGACCGAAGTAACATCAAGGTGAACATTGTTTTATAGAAAGTGGTTACGATAGCATTAAAAAAAAACATCAAAACATATAAAATGCAAATTGTGTTGTAAAGTGGCCCTGCCCGTTTTAGAAGCATAGTGGAGTGACCAATAGAGTAAAAATAAATTCCAACTACATCTCCGTGTTTCATTTCTCATTCAACGTGGGTTAATAATCTTCTGCGAGTAATTTCGTTGAAACAACGTCGGGGTATTTAGGTAACCTGGTGCCATATGGTGACATTAATACCTTTATCGCACAACCCCCATAATTGCGCAATCGAGTATGATATCGATCGTTTCAGGTTTACCATCGTAATCGATGTTCCAAACGCCCATACTTGGGCAGTGTGAGAAATTCATTCCTACGAAGGAATGAAAAACATTTCTCTAATCATTTCTTATCAACCATACAGGTAAACATGTTATGTTCCTATATGAGAATGAAACTGATCGGTATCATTTAATGATAGCGTAACCATAATAAGATTCATGTGAATAATCGGTATAAAAAAGGGTCGAAGTAGGTGTACTGCTTTTCATGAAGAAAATAAAACAAAAACTCCAATATTTTACATCCGAGTACGATCTCCAATTACGGCAACTTAAGTTCGCCGCCGATCGGATAATGATCAATATTGAATAGCGTGTTAATTTCTTCTGAAAACCTCTATCCCACCGTAATCCATCAATCCTATCTGCGAATTGTAAAGAATTTCACTTGATCGGCAGTGTTTAATGGATTCCTTAATCGATCGATGATGCTTGCTAAAATATCGCTTAGCGCCGTAGAAAGTTTCGGAACAACATTTCTACTTTCTGTATAGAGATGGTACACACTCCCTTTGTGTCCTCCCATTACTCGTAGTTCGTTGATAATTTCTCCTAAAACATTTACTAAGTCAAATTGTAAAAACCTTCGTTGATTGATCTTCACCTATCTTAACCTTTTTTTTTCGTCTCAGGCGTCTTAGGCCGTGAATGACCAAACGAGTACTGCAACGCGACTTTGATGACTATGGGGTGACGCTAACAGAGACGGTTTCGAAAAAGGTTGTCAAGGTTTCCGTCTACTAAAATGAAGTAGGAGCTCAGCGCTGAACGAGTGTCTTTGGCGAGGTAAGTGGACAACTCGTCTCGAGAAGCTGCATTTATTGCTCCGTTTATTGCTCTTCCGCTGGCATTAGTTTTAGATGGCGCTTTTCACTTTCAGTAGTCAGATAATGAGTTCCGGTGATAGTTGGCGACGATGGTTTCTGTCTAGTCGAAAAGACCACGGAGGTTGTTGTTATCCAGTGGCAATTTCAGATTTTCGGTGTGAGCACTTACCGTGGCAACTACTTTCTAAGTCGGTCAATTAAAATAACCAGAATCGGTGATGTAGTTAACAAATAGTTTTCTATTTGCGCTGGCTATTGTTAGGTGTACATCATATTCGGCGCGTCGCGAATGGCGATTCTCTGGGCAATACTGACGATTCGTCACATCCGTGTATGACAATTGAATCGCAAGACATGCGGTTTCTCTGATGTATATCGTCTTCGTTTTGCCTCCGGAGCTAATGATGTAGTGTTGCGAATTCCTGGGGAGAAGAGGTGCCTTCGACGTGGGGCAAGAACCGGTGGTTAGTTGTTAAAGAAGCAGTAAGGCGTCAACTTTCGTACATATGTTGAAGTAATAATTTGTACTTACTGAGGCAGGCGCGAATATGTAGTTTTTGTTCGGGGGCGAAAGTGTCAACTTAACTTCAGGGATCTAGAGAAATAGTGCACAGCGTGACGAATTATCTCGCCATTCTTCAAATGGTGAGAGTGGAGGTTGGTGTAGTTAATGAAATGTCTATTAAGATATTGCTATTTCGACGATTGGAACTATTGAGTGGGCAGAAAGTGAGAGTTGCCCTCGAGCTTGATAAATGGAATGCCGCTTTTAAAGTGAACACGAAATGATGATCTAGATAGTGCTATAACTACTAATTTAGTATTAATTTACAAACGCCTTCGGACTGATTTGTGCCCTTTGATTATAGATATGTAGGTGGTTGATTGCTAAAAAGTAAAACCACTGGATTAAAATTGCTGGCATTAAAAAATCAATGATGGAAATTTATGAGAACTCCTAGAAAAAAGGAGTGTTACTCGTTCTGAAATAATAATGATAAAAAAAATAAACAAAAGCACTAACATTTTCAATACTTTTTGTCTAAGTACTATATTCTATATAAGCTGATTTTTAATGAACACACGCACTTTTAAGCAAAGTTATATTTATTCCTCAACATAGTTGCGTTCGCGGGCGATACACTTGGTATAGCGATTTTCCAACATGTTGCAGATTTCACTTGCACACAATTATAATATACTCGTATATGGAAACAATATATTAGAACGCACTCACCTTAATGTAGTGCAGTTTCTGTCCTGAATCGGTAGTACCCGGTTACAGGGGTAAGTAGTTTGGCGAAGTATGACACCGAGGCGAAGCTTGCTCCCAATTAAGTGCTTCTGGTGTTCGATAACAGTGCACTGCTTAAATTTTATTGTTCGTTCGGGGTGTCAACTCGAAAATCTAAACGCCAAACAGATACGAATACTTGTTCAAAAGACAAAAACAAACTAGTTAAGATTTAAACCACTAATATTTTTTTGATTATTATTCGTTTAAACGACTATTATTTTTTATTTATATGCCTTCTCTTTTTTTTTTCTTCTTATATTCTACTTCAAACGCGACAAACCACGACAGTTCACTTTCAATTTTCAACGACTATATAACACACCGTGTTTTAAAATCAGAGAGATAAATCACTAATTCCTGTCCCTTTTTTATGTGGATTACAAATTTGCCCCCATCCTAACATTTATTGATTCGTCGAAATTGGTTTGGCTCTCGCGCACCTAACCCCACTCATCGAATCGTCAAGTGTATAGGGGTAGGATAGCGGTAAATTTGATGGGAAAGGGTCATTGTGCTGGGTTGTGTGTAAAAATTTCCAAAAGGCGCTCGTTTGAAGAAGTTTGTAATTCGTTTTGATTTAAGAATTACGTAAAATGCGAGATAGGGTATGAAAGGGGTGGGCAATGTTACTATGTTATTATATATATGATGGAATGTTCTGACCACCAGTACCAGATTGACCACCGTCTGGTGTAGACATGTCGACATGTCGACAATCGACAAATGATAGTTGATGAACCGTTCAACGGAACGCCCTTAAAAGAGAAGTGTATGTAAAATTATTATTAAATTGTTGTTAAATTATTATTTTTAAATTAAACCGCGTTGCACATCTTAAATGAGTATGGGTTCGCTTGGGACTTCTCTGCACCCGAAATAATTAAAAAACAATTAGTGCCGATACGCGACATACGAAGTGTTCTTGTTTGTTTATGTACACAGTATAATAAATAAACTCTTCAACGTGATTTTCTCTATATCACTCGGGCAATAAAAAAAAACAATTAAAAAAAGTGAGAATACGTGGTCCATAATATGGACGTAAATCAAATGGGTGCCAAAATGGTGCTGGTGGGCAAAATACACACCTGGATCTAACGGCTAAACGCCTTAAAACCAATAAAAACAAGGATACAGACACGTTGAGTGTCAACAGCGACAACGAAGACAACGCCCATGTTGCCCAGTATTCAGGGGCTGGAAACCAATTCCAAGAACTAGCGGCCAGGGAAACAAATGTAGACGTCGGCAATCAGGTCAAGGTCCTCAACAGACTCATCAATGAGATTGGTCTTAAAAAACAACAACTGGATAAACAAATGGAGGAAGTTCTTTAACTAAAAAGTAATTTGAGCCAGAATAAGCGGAAAAAGAAAATGGTACAACAACTACAGCAAGAACAAAGACAAAAGCAACCCACGAAGACAAGGAAAACACGACAAGCTAAGAAAACTCAATAGCAGGAACCCCATCAAGAGCAGAAAGCAAATCAGGGGCAAGAACCATCTCAGCAGGTGCCAGTCGAAAAAAAGGAGAAAGTACCTCCTATCTACATCAGGTACATGGAGACAAAGGATCTCATAAAATTGGGTGAGTTGACATGCAAAATTTTTAAACCAAAACGATATGATAATGGGTAAGTGTTAAATGGTTCTTTTAACAATTATTTTGTTTGTTTCACAGAACTTACCCCTGTGTTGCTTGCTCCTGGTTAGGAACGTTGATGTCCGCTGTACTGCCTTATTTGTCTGGCTTAGAAACTTAAAATCACACGCCGAATATTTAAATTAAGTAGGAGCGCACAACCACTCGCTACCACGATTCTACTAACAAGAAGAAGCAAACTCGTGTCTTTCGCCACATATCCTTTTTCGTTCCGCTTCCACGATAGTTATTTCTAGAAAGCGGCAGACTTGGCTTAAAAGGGGCGACTATGGCTAATAAAAGGAAAATGACTATTGTAATGTGAGTGGGGTTTTAAATGGGGTTTACTTTTATTTAAATTATCTACTATTGTATTTGGGGATATTCTATTGTAAAGGGAAATTAGTGATTTGGAGGGAAGGAAAGGATATGTATAAAAAGACACGAGATGTTAATTGTTTCAAAGTGGGAGTGATGATTAATTGAACTTTAATTATATAACAGTAAGCAATTTGTGGTGAAATGTGGAGATACAATCTCTAACAACACTTTCTACGTCAAAAACGGCCTACGACAGAGAGCCGTGAATTCTCCCATTTTATTTAACATTTACACTAGTGATCTAGTGGGTTCTCTCAACCATGCAATTGCGTATGCCGACGACATTGTGGTGTATAGATCTGGAGAAAAGATTGGTATCATCAACAGACTTCTGCAAGATGATTTCAACAAAATCAAACGCTTTTGCGACGACTGGAAATTAAAAATAAATTTCCAAAAAACAGAGATTATACTTTTCAGAACGCGACTGTCCAGTGCATCAAGGGATACAAAACGGAATTGGAAAACATTTTCCATTGCAGGAAGTATTAATCTTCCACAACAAGTAAAAACTGTAGTTAGATACCTTGGAATCCCACATGATCAATATCTTTACTTTGATAAGCGCACAGCAGCTGCTCTTACAGCAGCTAAAAACGCATATGCAATGACACAGAGCCTCTTCCGTAGTAGTCTTCTGGACCCCAAAGTGAAAATAATTTCATACTCAGCATTCATCCGACCAATATTGGTGTATGGCTACCCGATATATATCCCCATTTTACATGGAGAATTTCGGGTGTACGAGAGGCAGTGTTTGCGTTCCTGCCTCCGCTTGTATAGAACCCCAGAGTCGCAGTATAAGAAATACTATCCCAATAAAGTCCTGTATGACAAAATCAGGACTAAACAGAATAGATAACTTCGTTATAAAGATTATTCATGGTCACACAACAAGGGCAATGTGCAGTGAACATGATCTCATTTCGGGGGCATTCTATCCCAATGATATGTATATGGAGAGTACTCTCCAGCATGGGTTCATCCCCCCAGAAGCGTTCCCTTTCTTGGATAAAAAAGGACTTGTAGCGATTCTAACAGATACACACACAATTCACAAGCAAAAATAGTGAAGAACACCGAACGAAAAATCGAATAAGAAAAATATATCAGAACCGTATACCAACCGATAACACAAAAATAATTCACATCAGTGGACTATAGTCGAGTTTGGAAATCAAATTCTAAATAAGGTTAGTAGCCTGATGTGTAACGCTTAGGTAAAATTTTTTTTTTTTATTCAAGCTGATAGCGTCACGATCCAGAAGTGAGTTTTCGAACACGCCCCGATTCGGGTGTGGATCGTGCAGTTCTTCGAGTTCGAATTCGGTTTTCGAAGTGGACGTGAATGGGGAGCGAAAGAGAGAACGGGTTAATGTTTTTTGATGTACTGTTTTTGACATTCCGTTTTCGATAAGAGGAAAAAAAATTCGGTTTTGGCTTGTCCCGCAGATTTTTCAAAAAACCACACTAAACGTTAAAATTTGTTAAAGTTAAAATTGTTCGAAAAAGTTGAAATAAATCTGATTGATTGATTGAAATTGGTGTCTATTATCTGGAAAGACGACGAGTGTGTATAAATTTTAATTAGCTACGCATGCCGTTCTCCTTTGAAGCCATTTAACGGCGCAAGCAAATCGTTAAACCTTTTCAATGCGACACGGAAGGACAACAAAGGGTTGACTGGGAATGGCAATCTCACAAGGCGGCACGCAGCGAATTGAATGCTGATCACTGACCTGGAGAGCTGTTTCAAGGGACTAATCTGGCCGAAAGCAGGAACACAGTACATTCCTGACCATCGTTTTCCCGGATCACAGGTAAAATTAAACACTAATTGATTTTCTGTGGCAAGACCAACAAAAATACTGTCACAAATATTATATGCTTAATTTATGCCTTTCAGCTTACATTTTCTTTTATTTATTCTTAATATAATACACATACATTATAAAAAAATAAACTATTATCTTAGAGGTCTACCTCTTCTTCTTTTCGAGGCATTATGACAAAAAAAAAATAAAGTTTTTTTTTTTTTTTGAGGATGCAAACATTTTAAAAACAAAACAATAAGTGCTTAATGAAAACAAAAAAGATAAAATAACAGAAGTTAACGGGAAGGAGGGCAAAGGAAAAGGAAGGGAGGAAGCTGTGCCAGAGCTGAATATTATATCTGAGGACGTGAAGTCTTTTCTTCGTTTTGGAGCCACCACCAGTTGGGGTTGGTTCGGTCTTTTATTGATTTATCTCTTTCACTGATCACCATACTGAATCGAAGTCGGTCTGGCCTATTAGAGATATCGCTATTGTGGACAATTCGTTTATCCCTACCACCACGGAAAGCGTGGTATATAATAGGTATTCCACCCTCATCTTGGATTAGACCTTTTCCGTCCAAGAAGAGGAACGCCTCTGGGGGAATGAACCCGTTCTGGAGGGTACTCTCCAGATACATGTCGTTCGGATAATATGCTCCCGCGATAAGATTATTTACACTGCACATTGCCCTTGCAATATGGCCACGAATAATTTTTATAATGAAGTTGTCTATCCTAGTTAGTCCTGATTTATCATACAGGGTTTTATTAGGGTAACATTTCTGGTATCGTGACTCTGGTGTTCTATTAAGTCCGAGGCAGGAACGCAGTCTCTCGAACACGTGAATCTTTTCCATGCAGAATGGGGATATATTGTACCATATTGGACAGCCATAGACCAACACTGGTCGGATGAATGCCGAATATGAAATTATTTTAACTTTGGGATTGAGAATGCTGCTTCGGAATAGACTTTTTGTGGCAACAAATGCGTTTCTTGCTGCAGAGAGAGTGACTGCTATATGCTTGTCAAAGTATAAATACTGATCAAGCCAAATACCGAGATATCTGACTACAGTTTTCACTTGTAGTGGGAGATTATTATTCCCTACGATAGAGAAGTTTTTCCACTTGTACTTTGTATCCTGAGAGGCACTGGAGTGAGGTGTTCTGAAAAGGATAGTCTCGATTTTGTGGAAATTAATTTTTAGTTTCCAGTCATTACAAAAACGTTTTATTTTATTGAAGTCGTCCTGGAGAAGTCTATTGATGACATCTATTTTCTCTCCTGTTCTGTATACCACAATGTCGTCTGCGTATGCAATGGCATTGTTAAGCTTACCCACTAAATCACTGGTGTAAATATTAAACAGAATGGGAGAATTCACCGCCCCTTGTTGTAAACCGTTTGTAATTTTGAAGGTCTTGCTTGAGAATATATCTCCGCATTTTACCACAAATTGCTTGTCCGTTATCATTTCGTAAATGTTGTACAATAGATAATGAGGCATTCTCAGGTTTTCTAACTTATGAAGAAGTCCTTCTAACCACACGGTGTCGAAAGCCTTTTTAAAGTCAACTAAGCAGGCACCTGTGCATTGGCGCTTTGTCTTGTTCCATTGTATGTCGGAAACAAGCTTTGACGCGGCATGCACCGTACTATGTTCCGCTTTAAAGCCAAACTGGTTGTTGGGGATGATTTCATTTTCATCACACTAGTTCATCAGTGCTTTGTTTATGATCTTCTCGAAAACCTTGCTGATATTTGGCAGGAAGCTAATCGCGCGAAGGTTGGTTGGATTGGTCCTGTCTTTGCCCTTTTTAGGGATGGGGTGGACTATTGCAGTTTTCCAGTGGGTTGGATAGTATGCCTTATTTAAGGCGTTGTTGGATAGCGTAGTGTAGATTTTTACTGCTTCAGGAGGCAAATGTTTTAAAAGTACATTTGGGATGCTATCTATCCCAGAAGGCTTTTTGCTTTTGATTGACTTAAGGATGTTCGTAAGTTCATCCTTACTCACATTCCCAACATTTGTGCTCATAGTCGCGACATGGTGAGTGTGTTAATCAATAAACGATTATAGACAGTGACCGCTGCTACAGTTTTCCTTTCAAAAGCAGCATATGGTGCAATAAAAACATTTAAAATAAAATATCATCTAAAAGGGCAAGTAGAGTCCCAACGCATCTCTAAGCATCACGGCGACGCAACTGATACCGCCCACCTCATCACTTCCCAGCGTTGGACTTCAGGTTCTTCTTTTCCTTTTGGTTTTTTGCCAAACATAAAATTTTAAATTACATCTTTTTTATTTTTTGAATTTTGATTTAATTCTGAACAAAAACTACAACTAGTAAAAATAAATGTTTATAAATTCACAGTAAATAGAAATAGAGATAAGTTACTACGCCACACTCGATAAAGTGTCTTTAAGTAGCAATAAGAAAATTACCATTTTAGCTTTGAAGTAAATGTTTTATTACACCCATAGAAGTGCAATTCCGCGGCAATCAACTTACCATAAACTTAGAAACAAGACATCATCCAAAATAATTAGAATAAGATTAAAAAAAAAACCAAATTCATATTTTGAACACGAGTCCGTAAATTTGTATATTTTCCTTTTTTTTTGGTTGATTTTCCAGATTTCTAATTTTCGTTTGTTCAACTCAGTTTTTTTTATAGCACACAATACACACCACCAAAGAAATAAATAAAATATCGAAGTAAGAAAAATTCTAGATTGGATATCACATTCAGAACTTCTTTTATATTGTTCAAATTTTAACTACTTATACCAATCAAGAGGATGTTTATGTGTTTATGTTAAGATGAATGGCAATTTATAACTTCTATATATGCGAATCCTCCAGATGTTAAATAAGTAGTTCTCTGTCAGAGAAATTAAGTTTTAAAAACAATATTAAATTCCTGAGAAAAAAGTATTAATAATTTTAATGCTACGAACTCTACTCGTAGGCCTATTAATTCAATTCATACATACGAGAGGTTATTGAAAAAGAAACAACATTTGAAAAGACATACCACTGAAACCCGGGTTTTCGCTACTATATATTGCTCCAAAATATTGTAGTTTTCTCGAACGAATTATTAAGTAGGACAACAAACAGCAAGTACATAAATATTTATTGAACGTATGTAACATTTATATGACGGCAACGGAATCAATTATTAACATTTATTAGTTATAAGAGTAAAGCCAACCGTTGCAAATTTAGTTATACATATACAAATACACAAATTGCATAGATAACTCACATCATTTAATTCAGTATTACTTTCAGTATATACTATTTTATATTTTCCATTTACAAAAACAAAAAAACTGAAACACGAATTCAACATCTACCCGAACTATAACGTATAAGAACAAAATATATTTCCAATGTCGTCACCTCTCATATGTATGACATACAAAAGGCAGTTGTATACCTTTATATAATAAAAATAAAAAAACAAAAACCTGTTAAAGTACTTGCAAATCTAATTTAACTGAAAACAAATAGTAACAATTGTAAACCCCTTCAGGGTATAGATCGCATACACCATCCTTACGGTGACATTCACAGCGCATATCACGACTCCACTCGACCACCTTCGACTCCCCGTGGCTCCATTTGACTCCGCCCAACTCCTCGTGTCCTCTTGCGACCCATTCCTACGAAACGTAGCAATTTGGACCCGATTTAACTCTTTCCTTCCAATTCTATCTCACGCATTAAACGATGGCCCGTACTCGGAACGCCCCACCCCAAGAGGACCAAGAACAACTCGAGTCCCTCGAGTTTCACGACGCCTCCAGCGCCGACTTCCCTGATGCAAAAATTGCTACCGACCACGAAGAGACAGCACAACCCGCCCCCTGGCATTTCACGATACCCCCAGTGTCTTTAACCGACCCAACCAGACTCTGCTCGACGCTCTGGACGAGCCCAGAAGTTTGCGGCAATAACGCTTGGCGGCCGAAACCAACCTTTCTGGGATGAGACTAATACGGCCTCACTTTTTGAGATGTCTCCCCCACCATGCCCGTTCGGCACTCGTAGCCCAACACAATCAGAGCTTGGGCTATTTAGCTAAAATTGCGGACACAATTATGGAAAGCTCAGACCAGCAGTCTGAGCCTCCAGCGTACCAAGTAGCGGCGGTTTCTCAACACGTCGCTCAGCCTACACGGCATCCTTTTCCGCCACTAACAGCCCCACCGACGGCTCCGGTGCGTCAACCTTCTGCGTCACCACATCTCAGAAGGCCTGCCTCAACCAATGTCACACAGCGGACCCAAGAGGACTGGCCCAACGAATTCCGCCCGAGAAGTTTTCCTGCTCAGGTCACCACTTCTGACCTTCGAGCGCTACAGACCTCATTCCGCCGCGACCTAAATCAAATTCGCGCGGAAGTGAGGAGCAACCAACGAGGCGCTCAGAATCGTGCCGGATCTAATCGTCCCTTGGATCGGCAACAACCTTCCCAAAATGCCCCTCAGCTGGCCAACTTTCGGCGAGCACTACCTCGACCTTCACAAAACGGCAACATTCAGAGGCAAAATACGCCCAACAACGCCGCCTCTCTCCCTTTGTGCGCCAATCACCAACGATACGGTGATCGCGCATTTAATTGCAAGGTGCCCTGTGGTTGGACGCAACCAGCCACCAATCAGGGACGACCTTTAAAACTAATTTTGCCGACCGATACCCTCACGCAACCGGCCGGCACCCCTGCTATAAGTCGCCTAACCATCCGGGACCCCAAACTGAATATCGCTTTTACTGTCGATACCGGCGCCGATATATCAGTCCTCCCGCGATCGTTCGCCCCACGCAACTGCGTGCCCGCCGCTCTAAAACTGTCAGCCGCCAACAATTCACCGATATTTACGTACGGTCGAAGACGACTGACATTAGATCTGGGTCTACAACATCCCATCACATGGCGCTTCGTCATAGCGGATGTTAATGAACCCCTAATAGGTTCCAACCTATTAGGCGCACAAAACCTGTTGGTCGATACGACCCATCACAGGCTGGTGGCTCCAACCGCACCCCCCTTGCCCATCCCGGCATCTTCAGCGGTAACACAAGGGCTACACAGTGCACAGACCTGATACAGGCCATGGTAGAGGAATTTGTCAGTACAACAATTCCTCTACCTAATCAGCGCCAACACAAAGCCACGGTGTTTCATCACATAGAAACACGTGGTCCCCCGGTGAGCCAGCGCCCACACCGACTGGCTCCCGAAAAATTACGCGCGGCACGCGCAGAATTCGATCACATGATCGAACTTGGTATCTGCCAACCGTCGGACATTCCCCGGGCAAGCCCATTTCACTTAGTGAAGAAACGTTCTGGTGAGTGGCGCCCATGCGGTGTTTACAGGCTGTTGAACGCAGCAACTGTCCCCGACAGATACCCTATCGCACACCTCTACGATTTTTCGTATAAACTACGAGGTTGCAATGTCTTCACTACCCTGGATCTCACCAGGGCTTACCACCAAATTCCGGTGACACCAGAAGACATCCCCAAGACCACAGTTATCACACCTTTCGGACTCTTCGAGTTCAAAGTAATGACCTTCGGCCTCAGGAATGACGCATAGACATTCCAACGCTATATCCAACGCTATATCGCATACCCTGATGACATTCTCATCGCCTCCAAAGACCACGCCGAACACAAACGCCACTTACGTCAAGTCCTAGAGCGCCTCCGCGAATTCGGTCTTGTCATCAACCCAGATAAGTGTCAATACGCCAAGGAGCAAATAACTTATCTGGGTTATGTCGTTGACAACCAGGGCATTCGTCCACTGCCAGACCGTGTGGAGGCCCTCATTAAATATCCTCGTCCCACCAACGTAAGTGAGCTTCGTCGTTTCCTGGGCATGCTTAACTTCTACCGTCCGACTCTGAAGAACGCTGCCCAGATACAAGCTCTCCTCAATGAGTTCTTAAAAGAAGCTAAGCGCAATGACAAGCGCCCAATCCCCTGGATAGAAGCTTCGGACCGAGCTTTCCAACTGTCCAAAGATCAATTGGCAAACACCACCTTACCCCGATACCCCCTCGAGGGAGTGGCACTATCCATCCAATGCGACGCATCGGATACCGCAATCGGAGCCGTCCTTGAACAGGACATTGAAAGCCGACCGGAACCACTCGGCTCCTTTTCAAGGAAACTGAGTCCTACTGGGCGACGTTACAGCGCTTATGATCGTGAATTACTTGCGATCTACAGCACTGTCAAATACTTCCGTCATATGATAGAAGGTCGCTCACTTTCCATCCTAACAGGGCACAAGCCGCTGGTATACGCGTTTCGGAAGAAGTCGGGAAATGCCCCCCCCCCCCCCCCCCTCGCAAGAGCGTCAATTAGACCTCAAACATATCTGCGGTAAACAGAATGTCACGGCGGACGCCCTTTCTCGAATTGATACGATTCACTTGCGTACTGCCTTGAACAACACTGACCTTGCCCTAGCTCAACAGGAGGACGAACAGCTCAAGTCCCTCCTAACTGCCCATATGGCACTAGAGCTTAAGAAAATTACTCTTCGTGACCCTTTGGGCGAAATGTGGTGTGATGTTTCCACTGGAACCGCTAGGCCTTACATTCCAGAAAAACTTCGTAAGGGCGTGTTCCAAGTTTACCACAACCCAGCCCACCCCAGCAGCCGAGTGACAGCCGCTGCTGTCCGTTGCAAATTCATTTGGCCCCGGATGAACAAAGATGTCACCCGTTGGCCCGTGCTTGCCTCTAGTGCCAATAGCGCGACATAATATACTGGAGCCAGCTCAATTCGAGCTTCCCATGGCACGCTTCGCTCATGTCCATAGACATAGTGGGACCGCTTACTCCATCAAGAGGATTTTCCTATATCCTCACTATGATGGATCGCTGCACGCGGTGGTCAGAGGCGACACCTCTCCGGGCAGTTACTGCCGAATCAGTCGCCAAGGCCTTTTACTCAACTTGGGTCACACGTTTCGGCGTACCAACAACTTTAACTTCGGCCCGAGGTCCACAATTTGAGGCGACAATATTCAGGCAACTAACAAATCTCCTTGGCTGCCAAAGAAGTTGTACCACCGCCTACCACCCGCAATCCAATGGGATGATAGAGCGCTGGCATAGAGCCCTCAAAGCCTCACTCATGTGTCATAACGACACCCAATGGTTCGACGCCCTTCCCACCGTCCTCCTCGGCCTGAGGACAAGTATTAAGGAGGACCTAGGAGCTTCGGCAGCAGAGCTCACCTACGGTGCCAACCTCCTTCTTCCATAGTACTTACCTGCAATTGGGGGCAGCGTAAGCTCCCCTGCAGCATCACACCTGAAAGTTAAATCTCATCAAGCATGCACATCAAACAAATTATTTCATTCATTCATACATGGACCGTGCCAGACAATCGGCTCGGCTTGTCAGCGATTATAAAAGATAAATACTCGCTGGCCAGCGTAATTGTTGACATAGCTGTAGCCAGTATTCTTCCTACGGTTCATGAGTGAATATGGCCCCAATCCCAAGGTTCGCAACACTTGCGACCAATTTCCCTTATCGGTTATCTACCGATCATGGGATTTGGGCACTAATATGATTGACGTTAGACAATCATAACGCAGATCATGCCGACGAGTGACATTTTTGGCAGCAGACATCAGTAGTGTTGTGGGGTGTTTTACTGAATCCGCGTCCGTGCCGACGCACTAGTGAAAAATACCCACATAACTATTTCTCGTCTCCGAGCCGTTTGTATAATGAGACATAGTGCAGTTTACGCGTAGTTAAATAAACAGTAATAATGCATCCATCTAATCGAGTTTATTGTGAAATCCGTTTCGAATAATTGATAGTACCTGTGAGATTCGTGTGCCAACTTAATCAGGCTTCAGTGGATAAGTGAATCGACAAACAGTTGTGCATATATTCAGTGGAGTTTTAAGGAGAAATATACGTGAACACATTAGCCAGCTCCGACGCCATAGTTCCTCATAGTTAAATGTGGCTACGTTCCCAAGTGCACCACGGTCACGTTAAGTTAGCGAACATTGTCACTGTTTATAAACTTTATTAAACTGGTTACTCAATAAAGATAAAAAAAACCAAAATAATAGCTGGGTGTTTTATTGTCGGACTTTGATCAATCTAGGCGTGTCTTTGCCGTTCCTGTGCCGCTTGAAATGAAAGGAAAGCGTTTGCCAACGGCTGACCACTCCAGTTGGAGTCGATTGATACTCTTGTTCTTTGCTGAACAATCCGCGCCGAGATTATTGTTGGGGGATTGAGTGAACCGTGTGCCCATGTCTGGCATATTAACCAAAAACCCCCACAGTATCCCAATCCATTAGCACCTTTTTCTAATGGCTATGCGTCTATTTACGCAAGGGCATCACTCACCCGAGACTTTTATGATGCCCTTGTCAATTCCTTCCCTTTAGCACCATTTCCTCGATGCATCGCCGTCTATTTATTTAGCCGCAATGCACATCATAAACAATGATCTTCACGATCCCTTTGTCCTTACCGTCATTCTGCTTCGTTCTCATGGCCTTGGTGCATAAGCAAACCAAGATCTATATGATCACACGCGCACACTGGATGGAAACTAGTTTACCTCCATAATTCGTTATCTCAGAAGGTACCATCATAAGTTATCTCCGTGTCAGTTCGGGCCATCAGCCACACATCCGAAACATAGTCGAAGATTTCTCTCAACGTTATCGCGGATTGCACAGCGTGACGGGGTGGTATCTCACCTTGGGGTAGACTTACCACCTAAAGAAACGTTTTTTCGAACCGGTCCATCAGCCAGGCTCCGAAAGATGGCTATGGATTTCTCCCGACTATTTCACGTTGCCTATAGCGTGGTGGGGTGGGATTTCATCGGGCGTCAGGGCGTTGGGACCCCACCTACCACTCGGCGACAATCCGGTCTAGCTGTGAGTATATTCTACCGGCTTTCTAACGGGGCATGCCAATCAATATATTGGGAGATTTCTTATAAAGTTTGTATTAGCAGACTGTAAATTATAATACGTATTGCGAAACATATTACGTGAAGATATTACAAAACTACTAAATCTATCGAAACAGAAGCTTCAATCTTTTGCAATACCCACCCGCCCGGTGAAGTTAGATTGATAGACCAGATCGAAGAGGAACCGTTTCTCAGGGCGTCATTTCACCCTTTTCTGAGATAAGACTAATTTTTTTATCCATCATTTACAATTTACAGTTAGTGGGTGCAAACCTTGCTAGCTTCACATTTACGCACTTGTGACGACGCCATAAATGTAATTTTGGTAGAGTGCAATTATTATTTTGTCGCTCAGAGCGGTTCGAACCGACCGAACGGTTCGAGCGGAGAAAATATATCTTTTTGCCCAAAGAAAATTAATTTATAGAATGCGTAGATATATGTGGGCATAATCAAAATTCCATCATAATATGAAAATAAAAGGCCCTTCACAGGCTGGTAGAAAGCAAATAAAAATTGATTTAGTATTTTTTTCCTCGGTTATCTCATCCGTTAAAAATAAATTACGAAGATGGTCTCCGTTTTGAATATAAACTAACTCTTAATGCAGGTTGCCCATCGAACCTCTACCATTTCGATGGCCTAATGAGGCAAACCCTACTAAGTGATGCGGTTAATAGACTTTTGATAAATAGTTTTTCACTAATGGCATTAGTGGGCTGTTTGCTCTTCGGTTTGTTATCATCGCAATCGATGAGCTGGATAGATAGCTTTCTCCTAGTTAGATTGACGGATTAAGATATGAATTTGCATCTATCTTTCACCGCTATTGAAACCGATGCGTTGAATCTCACATATTTATTACGGCGTCACTGGCCTGTTGGTGACGAATTGCAACAACGGAACAAACATGGTGATGTGCTGGAGGCGTGGCGTAACGAGGACTTGGACGCAAATGTTACTGCTATGAATAACTATGTATACTATATGGAGACCCGTAAAAGAGTTTTCTGGATTGATTCCACCCGGTACTTTACGGATTAAAATAAAATCCAATTCGTATTATATTTGGAGGATCCTTTTGTTTCGACATTTAATTAAACATCGAGAGAGTGACATGAGTAAAGGGGACTTTTGTTTTCTTGGAACTTTAAACGAATGTTGACGGAACTATGATACATCATTCCATTCTGCTCATATATAGCCTAGAGGAATTGTGTTTCTCTGCGGCTGAAATAATGAATATTTGTTTAATCCACTCATTTTACTACGAGCACGGATAAAATGTGGATTATTATCGGACTGTATATGATATCCTGGCTGAAATGGTTAAGGAGAACAAATCTGATATATTGATTTTTACAGTTTGATCTTAGCCATAAGGCCGAGAAGCGATAATCTGATATATTGAAAATGAAGATCTATGCAGTAATATGAGACTCAGCGGTCGGATAACTTTGTAAGCACTTTCTTACATCATATAAAAGAAAATTGTAAGGTATAAATATAACACAACTGTAGCGTTCTACGAACGCACAATTCCACCCAGGTAGGGTTCCTACCCTTCAAGGAACATACCTTCTCTGAAAACGTTACACGCGCCCACAGACGCGTGCCACTAAGCCCGCTAGGGCCTTGAAACATTTGGCCAACGTTGAACCGGACACGAAAAAGCAAGGAACTGAACGTCCCAAAGCTTTCAATGTCAAGCTCAACAATTCGAATATGGCATACCTGAAACAAAGGAAAACATTCATTCATCCTATCCCCAAAGACTGAAATGCGCCGCACTCCAGCACTGCACAATCGGAAATCCTGAACATCTACACGATGTTGCAAGGATTTGCTATCGTCAGCAAATTAGCCGACCAACGGATGCACGTGCGGGTGGTCTGCCACGAAGACCACCAAACCCATCGGCAAACAAAAGAAACGGCAACTTCATGCAATAAAGCATATCGCCTATCCGCTACCAAATTGTAGGCAGCCCTAATTATCTCAACGAGATAATTCGGGAAATTAATGAGGTTTAAGACCTACAAAGGAACTATTCCGATCCCACGGTTCCTTTTTTGTATTTCACACCCATTAGAAAGACCTAATGGATTGTTAGTTTTAACCGAAAGAAGTTAAACAAAACAAAAAATGGACCGTACGTCCATTCAAATTGCACGATATCCGTCGGCCTGCGCGCCAGGTGTGCTATGCAAATAGAGGCGGCACTCTATCGACGGTCGTCGAAATGAAATTCTATCACCACCACCGAGGGTGATAATGATGTATGTTGATGACCGAGTTTCTCCTTTCAAGAAAATAGGAAATTATCCCTGGGATAAAATAGCATGCTGTTAACAGAGATTTTGGGAATTCTGTTGGCAGATCGAATAGGGAAATTTCTCCTGTAGGGATACAGATACCAGTTTTGAATCGGGATATCTTTTTGGGCAGACAGTTAGTCAGATTTCAATCGTCAACGGGACGACAATTCTCACGTCGAGGAGGTTGTGGGAAACTAAATGTAACGCGTTTTTAGTACCGTATCCTAATTTCATTTAATGTATCCTAAGGGAGTTAATGTGTGTTTCGTTCGTGTGGCTAGCTGCGTTCTTATAAATTATGGTTGAGACCTTGTGTAATTCGAATCCGTCGTTTATAAACTATTAGAGTAATTAATTATTAACCACCTTGTGCGCCGAATTAATTAAGTAAAGGGACAGACCATGTATAAGAAACTCGTATGTGTAACGTTAAAACACCAGTGTGATTAAATAATAAAAGTAAATCCAGAAACGATCTTCATGTTTTATTTGTGCTGTTCGCTCGGTGGATTCTTTGTGCGCTAGCAGTGTTTTGGCGGAACGCTGGAACCAGGACCTTCAACCGAAGGAAAAACATCATCCGACAAAGTTTAAAACACACAATAACCGAACCGAAATCTATCGCCAAACAACTATTATGAAAGACCCTCTTATTTTCCTCCAAGCTAGTCGATGGATATCTTTGAATTTCTTTTTACCCTTTACGGCCCGTTGCATTACCACACAATCTGCGAATGTACTCTAAACATACTCAAGGTGATCTTGATTTAACTAATATTTTAGAACGACTGTTTAAATGTGATTCCTAATTGATTTCTAATTGATTGCCGGCACTTGTTTATTATTTTGGGATGTGTATATCACGATCCCAAACAACTTGTGTTTACCAAGGGCAACGACACCAAAGATATTTTTGCATATCTTATAGCGATCTTTTATGGGTGTCTGGTTCTTTGATTAAATTGCCCTTTTGTGCATTCCAGATTTAATTCTTTTTAAAGGTGGTCATAAATAATTTACTGTGATTAAACAGAAGTTAGCCACCACGGGAAATTCACTTAAGTGAATCACATATTTGTGCCTCAATGGATAAGCTTTTGGGAGTGGTGGTTTAATACCAGCAGCAAATCAGCGGTCAGCGTTACGACTTATACGAACATATGTATAATACATCTGTGGGGGAGGGGTATTTGATGCCAACGTATGGCACTGATTTGTGGGATTAGAGGTGCTGGATGCCAGGCATGGGCACTGATTTACTCTCTCCCCAGCTAATGAATTCACTAGATGACACCTGAGAAAAACAGAACAGCCGTTGATTCCTATGGTTGAGCGGACACGGAACAGCAAAGACAAACACTCTGGTATTGTTTATTCTCTATTTTATTTTATTTGAACGTTGAACATGGTTTTTATCTAAAATATAAACCCCTGACACATATGTGCTATAATGTTACTGGTGAAATCAGTTCAATACCGCGCTCCGCCGTGTTCAATTTCTTAATTCACTAGGTGACAATAGAACATAGATAATCTTAATAATGGCACAATACCGTGCACCGACCGTGTTCAATTTCTCAATTCACAAGGTGACAATAGATAATATTAATAACGACACTCTTCGAAATAACTTTAAGCGCGTATCCTCAATCCCGACGGCTCTGACTCGCACGAAGAATAGCGTGTGTACGCTTAAGAAGTTTAAATCTGACTCCTCGATGCAACTCACATCCATCAGATTCAATGGCCGTGAATTGCATCGATAGAGGAGGAGCAAAACGGATCCACTTGACTGTGTAGGGCAGGTTCGATGCCCTGCGATGAAGACGATGATCGGCGGACACCTGATTACACAAATGCACGATCATCAGGGGCTGCGGCGATGTACCCATACATCGTTGATGATGTATGCCAGGGAACGAAATAGATTTTTGCTTCACAGTAAACAAAAACGCTATTTCACAGGTCAAATGGTGGCACACATAATGTACATGATGTGCCTATGTTACAAAGGGGACGTCATTGGATTTGCTTGAGATTCCGGGGAAATACCGATATAGGCAATATCTACTGGTGTTAATAGCTCGACCAGAGACTGGGAATCTGTTTACTTTAGCCAAATGGCTCTGAAGCAGAATGGGGGAAATTGAATCTGGACGTTAAGTCCACAGAAAAATCTGCGGCGGTGGCTATGGATTGTTTGTTCGGGTTGGATGATGGTTTTTTTTTTTTTTTTAGTTTTTAAACCACATTTATTTTCCTAATTCTCTTTACATGTATAATATTAGGGGTAAATGTTAAACCCTTTTCTACAATCACAATCCTTAAATTAACTTACTGGCTCTATGCGAGCTCTCTAAATCACACATTACAACTTGATTTTTATATATGCCTTTCGGCGTACATCTTTTTTTTGTTTCTTATATATATTATATATATACATATATATGAAATAAGTCATATATTAGAGTGACTCCTCGTTTACATCTATATGTATATATTATTATTACAATTTTTTTTTTAACTAACAAAAACTTCAAAACGAAACGAATAAAACATAAAATAAGAATTAAAAAATAAAATAGAATAGCTACGCAAAAGTAATTGGGAAAGGTGGACGGGGGGAGGGGGGACAAGAGGAAGGAGAGCGTTGCTCTTGAGAGGCATACTATATCTAAAGAAGTGAAGTCCTCTCCTCGTTGAGAAGCCACCACCATTTGGGAGATGTTCGATCTTTGGCTGATTTATCTCTTTCACTGATCGCCGTGCTAAAACGAATGCGGTCTGGGGCATTGGAGATATCACTATCATGGAGAATTCGTTTATCCCCGGCACCACGGAGAGCGTGGTAAATAATCGGGACTCCATGCACGTCTTGGATAAGGCCTTTTTGATCCAAGAAAGGGAACGCTTTTGGGGGAATAAACCCATTCTGGAGGGTATTCTCCAGATACATATCATTGGGATAGAATGCTCCCGAGATAAGATTATTGTCACTGCACATTGCCCTTGCTGTGTGACCACGAATAATTTTAATTATGAAATTGTCTATCCTATTTAACCCTGATTTGTTATACAGGATTTTGTTGGGATAGAATTTTTTGTATTGCGACTCTGGTGTTCTATACAGTCCGAGAATTGTCAGATACTCAAACACTGCCGTTCGAACACACGAAACTTCTCCATATAAAGTGGAGATATATTATACCATACTGGGCAGCCATAAATCAAAACTGGTCGGATGAATGCCGAGTACGAAATTATTTTGACTCTGGGGTCAAGAAGACTACTCCGGAATAGACTTCTTGTCATAGAATATGCGCTTTTAGCTGCGGAGAGGGACGCTGCTACGTGCTTGTCAAAATATAAATACTGGTCTAGTCAGATACCAAGGTATCTAACTACAGTTTTCACTTGCAGTGGAAGGTTATTGTTACCTACAATAGAAAAGTGTTTCCAGTTGTATTTTGTATCCCTCGGGGCCCTGGATAGGGGCGTTCTGAAAAGGATAGTCTCTGTTTTCTGGAAATTAATATTTAATTTCCAGTCGTCGCAAAATTGTTTTATTTTGTTGAAGTCATCTTGAAGGTGCCTATTGATGTCGTCTATTTTTCCTCCTGTTCTGTACACCACTATGTCATCGGCGTACGCAATGGCGTTTTCGAGAGAACTCACTAGATCACTAGTGTAAATATTGAATAGAATGGGAGAATTCACAGCTCCCTGCTGTAAGCAATTTTTAATTTGGAAGGTCTTGTTGGAGAGTATGTCCCCGCATTTCACCACAAAATGTTTGTCCATTATCATATCATAAATGATGTATAACAGATATTGCGGCATACCCAGGTTTGTTAACTTATAGACAAGTCCTTCTAACCATACGGTGTCGAAAACCTTTTAAAAGTCAACCAAGCAGGCGCCTGTACATTGTCGTTTTGCCTTGTTCCACTGTATATCGGAAACAAGTTTCGTCGCTGCATGAACTGTATCATGTCGCGCTCGAAAGCCAAACTGGTTGTTGGGGATGATATCGTTTTCATCACACCAACCTATCAGTGCTTTGTTTATAATTTTTTCGAATACCTTGCTGGTGTTGGGAAGCAGGCTGATCGAGCGCAGATTAGCTGGATTGCTCTTATCCTTACACTTTTTGGGGATAGGGTGGACTACTGCAGTCTTCCAATGGGTTGGATAGTGTGCATTGTTTAGAGCGTTGTTAAACAAAATAGTGTATATGTTCACTGCTTCGCGAGGCAAGTGCCTTAGAACCACATTTGGAATAGTATCTATTCCAGATGATTTCTTATTGTTTATTGAGCTAAGTATGTTTCTAAGTTCATCCTTGCGCACAAACATATTTGTATTTTCATTTCTGACGGGAGAATCCGCCCTATTATTTTCGCCGAATGTGATGAAACTATGGTTTTCGGATCGCCAGTTGTGAAGTTGATTGCGCAGCGAGCAATGTCTTTGACGGGCATTGCTTTCAATTTCAGTGTTAGCATGAACTGATTCGTTAACTCTGTACACTGCTTCGAAACAGGCTCAAATTGAATTCGCTTTCTTTTGCGGATCTTCGATTACTATTACTTCATCATTGGAGTTGATGTGCTCTAAGGTGAGTCCTGCGTTCAGCATTATCTGACAATTCTCGGGAGTCCGTGGAATTCGGAGACAGGGAATGTCATTGTGATCTTTTCTTCGACATATTTTCTTGATTTGTGAAAACATGTTCGGTCCGTTTGCTTGACAGCTCGAATTCTGTGGCTCCACTCCTCATTTATTACTGCTCGGTAATTATCCCGGATCAGTTTTTGAAGATTTTTAATCAAGGACTTGATTGTTTTGATTTCATTGCTATTTGGGTCACTGAACTGCCTATAGCACAATTTCAGCTTTGAGAGCAGGGTGCTCTTTTGCCTATACAAAGCATCGATAGTTGCATTTCTGTATCACTGGGTATAGCCATCCATATGAGCTACTTTGGGGATGGAACGATTCATTGTGTTAGTAACGATATCGTTCATAGTTAGGAGGTAATGATCGATTTCATCATTACGGAGGTTTCTATTAGTCGGTGGGTCTATGCCAATGTTGCGTATTTCTCTTTTTACTACGCGATCGAAACACGACCAATGTGCTTTTCGGAAATCGAAAGAGTGTACCTGGTCGTACTGCTCAAGTAGATGGTACTCGTTTGGCACGTGTATTACGGCTCCAAATCCGTCATGATCGCTATCGTACTCAATTGTGCGAAGACAATTTCGAGTAGTTACCTCGGTATCTGGTAACTGAATTCGATCATCTGTCATAAGTAAATCCAGGAAGGAGTTACCTCTTGGATAAGACGGCGTACTTGTAGCGTACAATTCTAGTTTATGCTCGATCGCATTTGTGTGCCACCAATCAAACAAGGCATTGCCTCTGGTGTTCGAGGTCAGATTGGCCCAGGCACTGTGCTTGGCGTTAAAATCACCTGCCATTAAAAAGTAATTGTTTTCCGAATCTAACTTGAGACTTCGGAAAAGCGTATCGATTAACAGATTCAGGATTCCGGAGCGTAAGCAGCGACTATATATAGATGCCTTTGACTTTTTAACGGAATGTCTATAATGCATGTCTCTAGCACCTGGAATTTGTGTACTTCCGTGCTGTAAACGACCTTATGGTGAAGACCTTTCTTAACTAAGATAGCGACTCCACCCCCTCGAGTAGAGTGTGGTCGAGCTCGTCTAATTATGTTATAATTTTTGTAGCCCATTTTGTGCCTTTGGTTTAGCTTAGTTTCGTTAGCCAAGAGCACATCTGGGCATTCGACTTGGAGCAGATTGCCTAAATTATCCCTTCTTTCGATGTGGATTAGTGAATTTACATTCACAGCTATAATTTTTAGGTTAAGTTCAGACGGAGGATTGAAGATTTTGATGTGGAGAGTTATTTGAGAACAGGGTTGAATAGAGAGTATCTATTCGTGCTCTTTGTTCAGTCAGTGTTCTTTGAAATTCGGCAAATTGTAATTGCATGGTTAATAACATTGTTATTATTTCTGAATGTGCCTCTGGTGCAGGCATTTTCCCATTACTATATGTATGTTCCATGGATGCTGGTTGCTTAGGAGCACCGGCCATTTGTGCATATGACACACAAGGAGCCACGAAATTGTTGTAAGAACGAGTTTTCATTTTTTTCTCTTCTTCAACTTGTTTCTTTTTGGATTCCAATTTTAATTTCATTTGTTGAAATTTAGGACATCCTCTAAAATTAGCAGTGTGACCTGTATTTTTACAGAGGCCACAGGACAGTGTTTTCCTATCTGGAAGCTGTTCCTTGCCCAAGGGACATTCACCAATGATATGGTCGGAGAGGCACTTTACGCACGTGAATTGCATGTGGCAGTTTGATGCCGCGTGCCCGAAGCGTTGACAACGTATACACTGCAATACGAAATCGATTTTTCTAATTTTTTCCCAACTTATTGTTTGGTGGTTGAGGTGTTTGACGTATCGGACAGCATCAACTTTACTGTTGGGACTCGGTGATACAATAAAGAAAGGCAATTTGTAATTGCGTTTTCTGGAGTTGGTGGTAGAGAAGGGTTTCACACCAGTAAATTTTAAATTGCCGGTTTTGACATTTTGTAATTCCTTTAATACCTCCTCAGGGGAAAAACATGGATCAACTCCTTTTAGGAGCATGGAGACTATTTTCTCCGATTTCGGGGTGTATGTGTAGTACTCGCTTTTTGTCCTACCCAAAGCAGCCATTACTTTGCGATAACCTTCAATATCATCGCACATTAATTTTATTTTAGAATTATTAATTTTTTTGTTTTGAAATTTTTGCACGTTAACTCACCTAATTTTATAACGTCCTTTGTTTCCATGGACGTAAGTATTATAGGCGGCGCCTTTTCCTTTTTGTTGGTTACGATGTGCTGGTTTGTTTGCTGCTTCTGCATCTCCTTTGTTTGCTGCCTTTTGTTTGCTTCCTGATGTTGTTCCTGATTTTTCCGTTGTGCGGTTGTATTTTCTTGGCTTTGTTGTTGCTGCACCAGGTCTTTTAATTTGAGGATTGCTTCTCTTTGTTTATTGAGTTCCTCTTTTTTGTGTCAATATCCGCAAGGAGTTTTTCTAATTCCGCCGGATCTGTTGCAGTACCTGTGATATTGTTTTCTTCATCAGCAGGTAATTCGATTTCACTTGGGTCAAGGTCAACCAATTCGTTGAATTGGTTGTCTGCGCCTGTGTATTCGTTTTTCTTTCCTTTTGCATTTTTTTCGCCGTCTGTATTTGGCTTGATATACGATTACGAGTAGGATAAGATATACGATTAAGTAGGTATAACGATTGCAGCTGTGTCCGCAATACGCTGGCCAGCGTTTGTTTATCGGTAATTGAAGACAAGCTGAGCCGATAGGATATGAACTGGTTCATGGAGTATGAACCAGGAAAGTTCAGGATGTATGTATGCCGTCGGGTAGGTTTTCCTTTCAGGCATGATGCTGCAGGGGAGCTTACGCTGCCCCTAATTGCAGGTAAGGACCATCGCTTTGTATGGGAAGAGGAAGGTGGTTAATTTAAAGAGGATGGGTGGTTCGTTGGGAATGCTTTAAAGAACCGCCACAGATTCACTACACTTCTACCGACTTAATCCTTCACAAGAATTATCGTCCGGAATCCGAGCACCAAGGAAGAATAATAAATAAAAGGCACTGTGGGGAATTCTGTGAGAGTACGTATATTTGTATGTATATTGTCTTTGCACCTTAACAACTATGGCTTAGTGAGTTCAAAGTTCAATTATTGGGTACCTCTTAAGTTTACGTAGGTTAATGGTCCTTGCGTACACGCATTTATTTTTGTCCTTAAAGTTTTTAGGCACTTGTGCCTCGGGCAAAGGCATCGCGTCAACACGACGTTATTAGGGTGTAATATTAGAGCAATTACTTCCCATCGCGGTCTTAGTTACAGAGTCGATTCGATGCGGTTGAAAGTACTCGCGATAATGTGTACTAAGTGGCACGACACTAGTTGTTGGAGAACGACCGCTTGACGATTGGTTGCGGGGAGGCGACTAGACATGCACTCACTGGCAGATAGATTACGACAAAAAAATGAGGGGGGCGGCCGTCTCCGGCGGTTAATGGACTTTGACTTAGCGATGCGCACCGTTCGGCGAATGAATCTCGACTATTCAGGGATGCGCGGTAGAGGGTTATGAAGGGACGTCTGTCCTCTGTGGTGGTTATTACTCGACTGACTAATAATTGGAAGGAAAAGGTTGATCGCGTCGTGGCAGTGAAGTCATAGCTGAAATAAACTCACTGCCACTTACGAGGAATTTCGGGAAGAGTTCCTATGCTTGCATAAGAATTCAGTTCCAGCGAATCCTCGCCGTATAAGCTGAGTTGGATTCGTTGCTTGTGTATACCGGGGAATTGGCATAGCCAAGTATGATCAAGAGTCTTGATCGTTGTGATTGTTTCGTGGAAAATTAGCTGTCGCTTGCTCGCAGACGAGAAGTATGATTTAAGCAGGAAATGAACCGAAGTGGTTTTCGGGGGAAATTGGAATTGCTTGGGTGCAAGCAAGGAATATCGTTTAGATAAGATATTAACCGAAGTAATTTCTGGGAAATGTATGCGGCTCAGTATAGTTGGCGGTGATGGTTGATGTTCCATTGTTGGTTTGAATATGCGTTTTATTAATAATAATAATAATCATCGGCACTACAACCGGGAACGGCCTTGGCCTTATTTAGCAAGTCATGAGGCTTTTTAAGTTAAATTTTCCATAATGTTTTGTTTTTTCCGGGCAAGGTCATTAGTCTTGCGCCAGCGGCTCCCCGACGGGGAATCGAACCCCGGTCTCCCGCCTGACAGGCGGGTATACTAACCATTATACTATCGAGGAGCCATGCGTTTTATTGCAACGTACGAATTTCGGGAAAATTAAGATTGCTTGGTCGCAAGGAGGGAATATGAATTAAGTAAAGAATTGACCGAAGCAATTTTGGGAAAACGTATGGGGGGTTGATTTAGAAAGTGTTCTGTTGGGAATTTTGAAGTGTGTTTTATTGCAAGGTTTAGAATGTATGCTATTGCGGATTTTGCATGGGGAGTTGTGTTAAAGTGACGCGCTGTTAGCGGTTAGAATTGTGGGTTGGTTCTCCATGTGGTGTAGAGAACCCCTACACATCAATGCAACTCATCCTTAAAATTCCCAAACCTGTTCAGTTCCTGATATAACTACGACTAAGAATTGCTGTATCTTAGGGCTGTCATATTGATCCTACATCGACAAGATTATCGTTTTGCCGCCACCAGGAAGATTGATTTACAATTGGAGAATTCACTATTAGAGTTTTATTGCAACGTCCCTAATGCTTTTACAAAATACAATTATCTAATATTCTACGGTTCAGAATGCACGCATTTATTTCTAAATTTTAAACACTCTGAGAACAATAAAGGATGATCTAATCAAGCAAACAGTCATAGGTCAACGATATATAGATTGTAGACGAAATGAGAATTCTGAAATTCTGTGACAAGAGTTCATCAAATTTCTGCGACGTCTATTAATTTTTTTAATTGCTTTCGTTTTATAAAATGAAGAGTAAGAGTTGATGGTGACTCCAAATTGAAAATCCCACGATTGATTCAATGGGAGACAAATTTGCTTTCGTTATTGTTGGCTCTTTCCAATGAGGCGGCATCAAAACAGAATTGCTTCATTAGCATACCAATTGTATCAATCAATCTCCCTCAACTGGATGAAAGTTAAGGTGGACTTCATTGATAGACACATTCTAAGAGTGGACGTATCTTTTTCCCAGAGGGCATCTACTTTGAGATTCCATTATCGAGGCTTACACTGAGATTGAACAGAAGCGTGGTTTAAAATCGACTTCTAATTAGCGAATCTAAGTTGTCCGGCGATATTAAAAGTTGGCTGGCAACGTATTGCCATAAGAGCATTACGTGAAATCCGGCAATTCCAGCTATGCGATTATATTTTACTTATTTATTTATTTTGTTTATTTTTCGTACTTCTACGAAGGCAGTTTTTAAAAGTGTAAATATTTCGAAGAAAAATTCTAAGACATTTCTATTTGTTAATAGTTTTAAACACTGGTAAAACTATGAACGTGAAGAACAGGCCTCCAAAGGAGAATCGAGTAAAGTGTTCACCGGCGCTATATACCAGAGCCTTAATGTAGCAATCATAGCTTATTTAGCGAGTTAAAATATCCTCGTGGATATACGGCCGTAGCTTTATTATCAGTGCGTTGGTTTTTCCTTTTACTAACAAAAGTTTGAATCACGTTCTTGACTATTATTGAAAACCATTATAATTTGTAAACTCGACTTGATATCTTAACACAATATCTTGTGTCATTTCCTCACCCCGTTCACTCCGTCAGCCTTCCTTCTGCAGCACTACACAATATGAATCTAATAAATTTTTTTCCAACAAATTACGCACATGCGAACAGAGTAACCTCAAAATAGAATAAAAAATGCATCAGCGCCAGAGCATTAAGGTAGCAAGCATAGCTTATGTAGCGAGTTATGACATCCTCGCATATACGATACTCTTATGTATCGATGTTTTATTTGTAACATTTTCTAGCGTTGGTTAAACTCAGCGAAGAGTACCAGAAAAATAACGGAACACATTCAGGCGACATCATTTTTGTACGAAATGTTCAAGATTCATAATTTAATAAAATGTGGATTCGGCTGGATTAAACCCGTCCACTATTTCATTAATGAATTTTTGATTATGAAAAATATGGAAAACTTTTGGAACATTCTGTACTTTCTAAAATTTTTAAAACAAGAAAATCGAAAGAAAAAGAAGAGATGAGTTCGAGAGAGACTAAACTTCTAAATAAAGGCATTTACCCCATTTTTTTCTTATATATTATATATATATCCCATGAGAGGCGAACCTGTAGCCCCAATACGGCGCGCCGAGATACCGCCAATTAACCGTTGCAGTTCTTCTTGAACAGTTGCAGGTTGTAACGTTCTGGAAACACTCGCGCTGGTAGGGAATCCCACAGCTGTCCCGCTCTGTAAGGGAATGAGTTCTGATGCAGGGATATTCGCGCCGTCGGGAGATGAATCATAAATTGGTGCGATCCTTCGTATTGTCTAATGCAGCGCATATAGACCGAATTGCGGGGAATAATACCGCAAATTTCCGGAGAAAAGTACCCGTGATAATATCTGTAAAACAGACAGAGGTCGGTTTTACTGCTCGGGGGACGGTGCCTTGTTCGGCGACGTCTCAGCTTCCCTCTCCTTGTGAGGACTGTATTCCGGCGCTGGCTGGCCAAACGATTAATTTGGTCATCGTACCATACTTCCAGAGCCGCATTCTACTCTGGGTGACGGGCGTTATTGTCTTGCTCAGTACGATCCTTGTATTCTCCAAATAAAACATCCCTGGTACAATTGCTTAATCTTTATTACCATGTCAAGTCTCTTTGTAACTCGGAGCTCCCTTGGCAACTCCTCGGAGTTCCCTAGGCAACTCCTTCTGCTCTGTCGATGTGCCCGCCTTTTATAGGATAACAGCCGTCTTCTCGTTCACTCGTTTCCTGAGTGCTTCTTTCCTTAGTGGCTTTCTGGAATCGGCGCGCCGCTGATCGTTGTTTCCCAGGAACTTTTGTGCTGGCGTTTGCCTTGGTTTTTCTGAGAATTGGTGTCGACGTCATGCATCGCCAACAGTCTCCTCTAAAGTGCGAAGCACCACTCATGTGACGACGATGTCATCGCTTGAACCAATACTACGGCTCGGCGTGTTGGTATTCGCAGTGTTCCTCTCGTGTTTCTTTGATCTGTCGTAGTTGACAAATTTTACTGGCGCGCTGTTCCTGGCCTTGTACCCGTGCAAGACCCATCCCAAATTGGTAAGTGAAGCAACTGGTTCGGTGCTTCTCGCTTTTCTCAGCCTCCGTGTAACTATCAGGCCCCAGTTGTCCTGACTGTTTGCTTTCCGATTCGTTTACCGGAAGACGACCACGACATCGAATAAAACACACAAATGAATCAAATACGAAAACGAAAAACTTTTAATCAAAGTAATCGATTATCGCAACAAGGGTGTTATCAAGAACATGTACGACAGCTGTTCTAAAATTTCGTGTCGAACCTTCTATATTAAAGAAGGGCAACATCATAACAAAGTTCGGTGGAATGTTTACGCAGCGCAGTACGTTAGCCTTACGAAGACGGTTCATTTAGAACTAGTCGGTGGATTTGCCACCGAGTATTTTATCGCAAGCCCAAAGCGCTTCTTTTCAGGACGGAAAAGGTCAGTCGAGATCCATTATGATCATGGAACTTTGCTCAAAAGGAACCAAAAAGCCGTAGTTAGTTTTCTTATTGGTCAAGGAATTGATTGGCACTTTATTCCGCCAAGAGCTCCTCCCTTGCCTACCTACGAGCAATTAGATAATACGAATAAATGAACTATACTAATTAATGACAAATGTAATAACAGAAAATACTAACAAACTAATAATACCAATAAAACAGAAGATAAGGAAATGACTTGAACTCATTAGTTCAAGGACGACGCGACACTGACCGATGAGTAATTTATACTTTTGCTGGGTGTAGGTCAACTGGTCTCCGAGGTCTCGTAGGTGCTTGCATCCTTCAATCGTTGCTTTCATCACCTCCTGTTTCGAAAGTTTAAAATTGGGAATGATTCTTACCTCAACCAAACTTCAAGTTCGGCTATGGGCGCCATTGATTCGTACTTATACTCTTTGCGAGTCGTTCCTCCTGATGCCCAGTCCACCGACTGTCTTCAGAACGGTTGCTCCCGGTCTACCTTTCGCACCGATCTTTTCGGGGAATGACGAATTCAGCAACGAAATAGTGGATACCTTATCAGGCAGAGCCAATACCCGGGTCGATCCCTCAGGTCCGCAGAGATCCATTGGAACTATCTTTAGGTCTGATTTTGTGCAATTGAAGGTGCGCATGGCAGTAACCACCTCTCCTCTGGTTTGCTCGGGATAGTTGTTCGATGGAGAGGTGTCATGGCATGACCTTCCTTCTCTTCTTGGTGCCATACTCGGTGTAAATTCGCTGGGATGGCGGATTTCGTGGTGCCCTCTTGCACACTTATCACACGGTGATGCCTTGAAATCAGATCTTCGGTGTTTGGAGCGAAGGCATTTAAAGCAAAGCCTTGCTTTACTATACACTGAACTATAGAACACACGAATGGTATCGGAAAATGTCTCAAATTTTTCTTTGCCTGCCGTTTGCAAAATGATTTTGTTTAGAAAACGGACCCGACTCTGACTCGATAAAACACTCTGTTGCCTTTCTCTCGTGGTTACCAGACGACTGTTATTCGTGTGTGCACACTGGATGGTGGTTGAATTACGACTCGTCGTGAATACTCTTCCAACTAAGGGTGAGTTTTCGTTTCTTTGAGAGTGGTGTGGTGGAGAGTTGGAGAGGACCTCTCCGTGGTGATCTTTGCGAGTATGCTAATAGATCCATTGTTTGCTCAAGCAACGAAGGTCATGGGAAACGAAATTGAGAAAAGAGAAGATGAACAAAGGACATTATTAATGGCATAGATGCAGCTGCGTACATAGTCTGCATTGCTATTAGGAAAAAGGTGCTAAAAGGGATTTCGGTACACAATGGTAATGTGCACCGAATCTTGCTGGCGGCAAGGGTCAGATTCTTGTTTGCATGTTGTATGCTGAAGAATTCGATTTAAGGCCACTAGACGCTAGATGCGTGTATTTGCCTTTGTCGCTTGGACAAAAGGCTGCCGAGGCCATGGAATTGCCAGGAAAATGTGGTGTGCACGTGTGCTGCAGAATTGCTTGGCAAACAGGGGTACCGATAAGGTTTTTTTCGAATATATGATACATGTATAATTTAAAGAATTCTTTCAGGGAATTTTGAATATGCATTGGATGCATGAATGGTAAGAATTCTTTGCAGGGAATTTTAGCCAATGCACTAGGTGCATTAAATGTCCTTGAAGAAGGAAATGTTTGTAGGTTTGCTAAGGGAGTTGGGATGGAATTGTGGGTGCTTCTTGCGTAAAGTTAGAGAACCCCCACAACTGATTTGCTTCCGTTCCTAAGTGCGCCACTTTCTCGAATGGCATGGATTGCCCTCCTTCTCGAGTCGCGCCCTCCTTGGGATGATGTATGTTGATGATAGCCTCGGCCCGGCTCTCAAGATACTTCGGGTGCGGCGAAATCATCACATATGTTAGCCTCCATTCTCATGAGGTCGCTGAAAACCCCCAGTTCCGGCTGGTCCTCCCTTCGATGGCTGTGGTGATACATGAACCATCTGTACCTCATGGAGGAACGGCATCTTGGAGGTCAGTTCCTTTACCGTCTCAGGTGAGTTCAAATACTGCTCCTTGCCAAGCGCCCTGGTGGTGGCCACGGAGTTCGTCACCTGGGCGGCAAAGACTCCAACCTGGTTCGGGTCCTCTGTGACTCGAGGCAGAGCTTTTAACTTCGTTAGCTGCACCAGGGCCAAGGCTCCCGATCTTCCAAAGCGAGTCTCCAGTCCCCTCATTACCTCTTGTGGGCCCTCTGCAATGAATAGGAGACTCCTAACAGCTTGTTCCGCTCTTCCCCGAAAAGCTCCCCCAAGACGCGCCAAGTTCTGCTCGCGTGTGAATCCAGTGGCTGTATCGTCAAACATTTCTCCTGAACCCCAGCCACTCTTCTCTGAAACCGTTGAAATGGGGTAACTCCATCATTTGTCTGGAGGTAATGGCTCCGCGCGATGCTTGTGAGAACCTGGCCATGGCTTGGGCCAAATCCTGGATTCCGCCCCTTTCTCCACCCTGATGCGGCGACCTGTCCTCGTCAGTTAGATCTTCTTGTCTTTCTTTGGGCAATCTCGTTTAGATTATCCCATGGATCGAAAGTGCCCCGCTGTTACTCATTCTCGATAGCCTTGTTTTGCTTAGTAGGAACTTACTCCCACCAATTCGAGTCTCGGTCGTGCCATTTTTGCCTTCGCCGCTCCTGTTGACTATTTATGACTATTGACTATTTCATCATCATCATCATCGGCACTACAACCGGGAACCGGTCTTGGCCTTATTTAGCAAGTCCTGAGGCTTGTTAAATTTTCCATAATGATTTATTTTGTCTGGGCAAGGTCATTAGTCTTGCGCCAGGGGCTCCCCAACGGGGAATCGAACCTCGGTCTCCCGGGTGACAGGCGGGTATACTAACCACTATACTATCGAGGAGCCCAAAAATCGTTGGTTTAAACGGTCGTATTGTTGACAGTGAAAATCCAATTTTAGTGTTTGGAACATGGGAGTAGCTCATAGTAGATCAATCCTTTCCAATCCCACCAAATGCACAGCAAAACTTACCTGGCCATTAGTCCCGGCTTGCTCACCGTTTAAGACGGTTTATCATGAGTTGATCCTGATCACCTTCGCACAACATTGTTGTATGCGAATCTATTTTTCATCCCCAGTGAGTATCCATATTAAAAATTAATCAATTTCATTCTGGTTGGTTCACGCTTCGTATTGTAGGCGGATGGACTAAAAAGTTTCCGACCTCTACGTGAAGATGGCAGTACTCGTCAATAAAAGCTAGTGGATGTAGTTGTGCATCTTTTGACAGTTACTCACCAACATTTCAGCCATTTTGGACACGTAGTTTTTATTTGACAGTCGTTTGAGTAAGTCGATGTCAGTGTTATTGTGAAAATGGACCAAATTGAGGTCGAGGTGTCATTAAATTTTTGTTTTTGAAAGGCAATACGCCTACGCAATTTAAAGATGAATTGGACTCTGTGTATGCGGACTCTGTACCATCATTTACCACTGTAAAATTTTGGGTAGCTGAATTTAAACGTGGCCACGAGAGCTTGGGCGACGCTGAACGTTCGGGAAGTTTAGAAATTGTAACAACTGACGATAACATCGCTCAAGTTCACCAAATGGTCCTAGACGCCCGCCGAATTAAAGTGAGAGCGATAGCAGAGGCTATGAAAGTATCCAAAGAACGTGTTTGTCACATATTAAAACTGGATTTAGGCATGAGAAATCTGTCCGCGCGTTGGGTGCCGCGTTTGCTCATGTTAGACCAAAAACGTGTTCCAATGAACATTCCCAACGCTCTGTTGGCGCAGTTTAGGCGTAATAAATCCGAGTGTTGGCGCCGATTAATTACTGTTGATGGAACTTGGATACACCATTATACGCACGGAAGAAAATACAGTAAAAACAGTGGACTGCAGAGGGGGAATCAGCTCCAAAAAAAAGCGAAAACTGTCTGTTTTTTTCGGCTGGGAAAGTGATGGCGAGTGTTTTGGGATGGTCATGGCGTTATGTTCATTGATTATCTTCAAAAAGGAAAAACCATGACAGGAGCTTACTACGCATCATTACTTGACCAACTGAAGACAGAAATTGCGGAAAAACCGCCACATTTGCAGAAAAAGGAAATCCTGTTTCACCAACACAACGCGCCGTCTCACGCCGCACCGGTTGCCATGGCAAAAATTCACGAATTACGGTTTGAACTGCTTAACCAACCGCTTTACTCACCAGATCTAGCACCAAGCGACATCTTTTTGTTCCCTAATCTAAACATTGCGCTCAGAGGACAGAGATTTTCGTCAAAAGAGGCGGCAATCACCTTCGTGAACAGTTATTTTGCAGAGAAAAACGCCGAGTACTATTTGGACGGGTTAGAGACATGGGAGCATCGCTGGGAGAAGTGTGTATAGTTACAAAGAGACTATGTAGAAAAATATAAATACATTTTAAGAAAAAACGTCTTGCATCTTTGTTAGGTCGGAAACATTTCAGTCCACCCTCGTATGTTATGTAGCGCATACACTCGGTCGTGGTCTGATATGTCGGGGCTTTAGTTCTAAATATCGGTTTTACAGCGCGGGTTAGAGTCACGTTATTTTTACTATTGCTAGACACGAGAATTAGCGGTGGTGATCTGTCGACAAGAGGCAATCACCTTCGTGAACAGTTATTTTGCAGAGAAAAACTGGTTAGAGAGATGGGAGCATTGCTGGGAGAAGTGTGTAGTGTTACAAGGAGACTAAGTAGAAAAATAAAAATAAATTTTAAGAAAAAATGTCTTGTATTCTTGTCAGGTCGGAAACTTTTCAGCCCACCGTCGTACATGGAAATTCGGTTCATTGTTTTTTTTTTTTTAAGTGTCAAATTGTTAGAACCCGAAATCACATTTGAATTCTTTACATATATTTCCAAATCAATTTTCCGTGTCGCAAAGAACATCTTTCACAATTACGTTTTCTGATCCAACAGAAATACCAATCATATCAGTACGGTCTCTTGTCAATCGACAGTCTTTGAACACTAATATTTTAATTTCCTTGTTGAACACGTCTCGATGTTTATGGTCATCTCAGATGTGGTTCATCTTCAAATCGCGTTCACTATCTTCCTTGAAGATCTTGTGCAATCATATGCTTGTGTTTTAAATGTCCTTTGGAACCGTTTAAATTGTTCTGCAGCAGAAATTTCACTGCACACAATGGGAATTCAATAAATTTACAGATTGTAAAATTCGCCCATTTCATTTGTTGCTCGCAAAACGTAAGCGTTTGTTTCACAAACGCAGGTAATAATAAGATTTTAAATCGTTTTGGGCGCAATGATACCAAGTTAGGAAAAAAGAGACATTTGATATTTTTCGTTCCAATTTAAATTGAAAACTCCGGTTTATATTTGTACCCAGTAATATGTAACTGTTTCTGAACAATCCCACCCGGTTAATAGTTACTCCAAATTCCCTATGACCCAAATAGGAATTAACGCCATATGTCACTGGGCAAATTGGACCATACCGAATTACGGACGTACTCTCTTATGGCCAGCATATTAATCAAAACCCTTTAGATTTTTTTTTGAATCATGTTCTTCAATTTCGACCGTCTTCAGTCCCGACCATTTGATTAGTTTCGCTAAGCAATAGCAAAACACAATCATTGGTTTCCTTGGCGGTCAATCAATTGTATGCAAGAGTGAATTGTTTTACATAAATGGACTTCTTGCAATGTGATCAATCAGGTAACGGGCATCCGAAAATTGTCGTGCTGACATGAATTGATCGTTCCTCCTTCGTTAACGGAAATTGAATGCCCACTTTCAGTTGTGACGTGCCTCATAAGTAATTCATCTTGCCGATTTTTTATCCTATCATTTGAATATGACAACTCATTTGACGCCTCTTAATCGCCTTTCGATTTCTCTTCTTCCAGCTGTACCTGTGGAATGATTACCATTATTATTTTGATTGGTTTTTTTGCTGTTGTGAATTTCAAAGCAGCGTCATCTGTCAGGCTTAAAAAGATTCTAATTCGTAATAGACAACCGATTAAATTTCTGCCTTTCAAGATCAAAATTTGTGTGGACGATTTGACCAAGCTTTGTCGCAGCAGGAATACCCACAATAAATCTGCAGTGACTGCCGGAATGCATTTCTAATATCACAGATTGATCTGTAAAATTAAACTCGACCATTGACAACCAAAAATAGTAGCCCACGGTGCTTGGTGTCATAAAGTATGAATAAAAAAAGTTAACGTCTAAATCATGCGTCGGCCACATTCATCGGCGAAATTTGTGTCCAAATCTAAACTGTTGGTTTCATGGGACGCGAAGCTGTTGTGAAGTTCTGCATTTGTGAGTCGTGGCTTTGAATACGAAATGTCACGACAAAAAATGGACTTTCTTCTTCAGTGAAAGGAGAATGGGTGAGCAAATAGTCGCAAACTTTTTGATTCAGTGTGAGGATTTGATATAGAAGTCATGTATTGAGGGCTCTCTGTCTAAATCAACTCATTCCGTCGGCTAAGGAGATTACGAGATTAAGACTCATGCTGGGAACTACTACTTCCGTTTTGCATATATGCAAATATGTAAATTGATATGCTGGCAAGTGATGGAATTCAGGCAAATGAAGATGGGTTAAGTGCTGACAGGTATCTTATGGATCATTAATTCACACTATATAATTGGCATTAGGTCTTACCTAGGCCTTTCATTCCGGCGAGATTGTGATTGATGACTGCACTCCCTGAGGTGAAACGCAAAGTACTCAGGGTGATCGTTTAACGATATTGAGACAGAGTTGTTGGTTGGAGTTGCTTTTAGGGGCAACCAGTGAGGCTTACAAGGTTGACTTAAACGATTCTGTATTATAGCATAGTTTCTGGCGTACTCAGAATAAAAGTGAGTGATCATGCTGAGCCTACTTGTGTCTCAACTTAGTTTTTGCTTTTACGCTTTTTTCCTTTTCTGAGTTCAAATGCAGTACTTAATGTTTACCAAATCAGTGTTGTATATTAAATTTAGGACACTTCAGAACGGGGTATTCCAAGGACTTTGCAAAAAAAATTATTTTACAAAATATAATACATGTATTGTAATGTGTTGCACCTCAATACTGTACACAGATCAGTGATATTAATCTGTAGTCTCGTACGTGTTTGTAGAAATTCACAAGGTTGATAGCCTTCGAACTCAACTGGGAAGGTTGTCGATTGAGCTCATTTTAATGCTTGAAACTAAGCCCATCGAACATGCAGTCAAACACTAGGGTATGCTCAGTTCATGAACTCTGATCGCAGAATACAGACGGAACTCGTCATAACTGAATATTAGCATAAACCTTACCCGAACGAATGTAGAGCCCCTACTAAGCATTCGGCAAAGCTACAGAAACAACAAATCGATGGGATGGAGAAAGTACATCCCACCATTGTGAGCCACATGGAAACTAAGAACGTAATAAAACTCGGCAAATTAATATGCAAGCATTTTAAAACCAAAAGAATCAAAAATCCAATCTGCTTTGGGCAAGGCAACTAGCGAGTACTACACGTACACTCCAAAAGCGGAGAAAACTGTCTCCATGCTCCTAAAACGAGTTGATCCTCCCAGAAGAATTACTTGAGGAATTAAAAACTGTTGAAACCAACAGTAAAAAAGTCTCAATTTGATAAATGTGAAACCGTTCTCCACAGCAAGCTCTGGAAATCGCAACTGCAAGTTGACTTTCCTTAGTGTGTCTCTAAGTCCCAACAGTAAAGTTGATGGACTTAGTATTCGATTAAATATCTAAACCGCCAAACAATAAGTTGGGAGAAAATAAAAAAGCCCGAACGCGTATTGCAATGTATGCGCTGTCAACGCTTCGGCCATGTAGCATCGAATTGCAATATGCAACTTAGATGTGTAAAGTGTGTAAACGACTATATTATTGGGGGATGTCCGTTGGGAAAAGAACAGCTCCCGGATAAGAATATGTTATACCTGGCCCCTCTGCAAGAACACAGGCCATCCTGCTAACACTAGGGGATGTCCTAAATACTAACAACTGCGCGGGGGGAGGGGGGGGGGGGACATACAGGGATGTCACTGATTCGTTTCAACCCGGCGAAGGCCAGGACGATCCTCGTCCCTGTTCAATCCAAGTTAACATGCAGTCTCCACGTGACACGCCTGGATAGCTACTTTGGCACCAGCCAACTAGTGAGCCAATGCATGCAGCGATATCCTGAGAAAGGTTGGTGTAAGGCTAATAACCATGCCCGTTAAATCGAATTATTACCCCAAATTTAACAAGCCTCGGATATGGACCGGATACACGACGACGACCGCGGAAACGAAAATGGCTAAACGAATTAAGAATTTTCACATGTGTTACGGACCGACCTTGAGTCCAGGTCCCCCCAACAACCACTAATCCCCTTTCGTTAGTTTCCCCTCTTCACCTCTAAACGGAGAACAACTCGCCAAGTAGTTAATTTGCATAAACTACTTTATTATATTTTTTTATAAATAATAAAAACCGGCGTTGGCGTCCAATAATAAAATAATACGTCAACTGCAAAAAAAATAAATATGACATTCGACGTAAAACCTTGAAGCCGCACAGAGTGTAATAACTTGAATTGTCGAAAAAGGAACGAAAGCCGATCAGGGGAGCAACCAGTCAACGCCCCATGCACCCAGTTCCAACAGACAACAAGCAACCACAAGCAACAACTGCAGCGACCGCTCAACCGTCTATCAAGTAAGTCCATTCATACTTAAATATAGTGAATTATATTAGAAAAGTAAAAGAAAATTAATAATTACCTTATTATTAAATTGTTGATAAAAAATTATAACAAATTTGGCGCAGCCGGTTACCACCAGCTGGAATTGTATCAAATCCGTCGGGGATACAATCCAGTGGTGAGCAATTCATATTTAAATATAGTGAATTATGTTAGAAAAGTAAAAGAAAATTAATAATTACCTTATTATTAAATTGCTGATAAAAAAATCACAACACATGGAACGTCCGCTCACTATACAGAGCTCGAGCTGCACAGTTGCTAGCCGATGCCCTGTCCGAATATAAGGCTCACATAACAGCATTACAAGAAATAAGATGGATGGGAAGTGGTGTTATTCAAAGAAACGAGTATGACATTTATTACAGGTTATATTTACCCTTGGCAGCGATGCTATGAACAACAATTTCCTGTGAATACGCTAAAACCAATTAGCACCATGTCCACCAGCATTGCGGTCTATCAAAACAGCTGCAATGCACATTCCTAGACAATGATCTATACGATCTCTTTGTCCTACATATTTCTGGATCTGCTTCTCATGACTAGCGGCATGAACAAACAGAAACCCAATTAGCACCCAATAAAATCCGGCTTGCTTGCTTAGCCGAACTCACATCTCATGGATGCACATTATTCCCTTTTCTTTGTTTTCAGATACGTTCTCATGGCTTTGTCCCATGAAAGAACCGATGTGCACACATACACGTGTATGTTTATGATCTCCTCTATGAGATCAGATTGCCTACCCTCAAAGAGAGACTTCACGTTTCTTTTGGGATGAAAAATGCAGCCTACATTTAAGAGAGCCGAATTTCTTTTCATAGCGAATGAATATCGCTGAGTCCTTTTACATCGGCCGACCGGGCATGTCGTGGTCATGTCACTCCCGCTCCCCGGTGCGCACGGGGACGCGAAATTCAACCGAGAGTAATCGTTAACGAGGCGGGGTTAGTCATTTCGGAGTCAAGTTCGTCCTTAATAACGGTAGTGTGAATTAACGAATCGTGTGGTCGTTAGCGGAAACTTTGCTTAGTGCATAATCAAGAAACAGTTTAGTGCATAAGAACCTACAATAAATACAAAATATACCTATAACTATAAAGCCGTGTTTTATTCCTGTGTGGTGTCCGCTCCGTGCTTTGGAGCTTGATTCTCGGTGAACCCTGTGGCGGTGTTGCTCAGTGTTTTGTCCTCCATCCGGCTGGCGGTGTTTCTTGTAGGAGATTTATAAAGACCGTTGGAGGGGCGAAGTGATCCAGCGCCGTTCGCCGGCGCAACATACATCGCCGCCCACAGATCCACTGACTGACAGAAATCTTCATAATGATGAAATTGACGATCTTAATGAATCGTTCTATCTCAATATGAACTCACACGGAAGGCCGTACAAACCGATACAGAAACGATTGATGCTCTGTATAGGTAAAAGACTGCTGCGAATCGACTCCAGCAACTCAATATTTGCTCTTCTTTGCTCACCACGAACAATAATTTATTTGCCATGAACATTTTGGATGAAACAGTGTAAATTATGGCCGCTACAACTCCACTTCAAGATTGGGTAGGCTGACCGAGCGGTCCTTTGAAGGACATGGGTCACATGTTGGATGAAATTCATTATTTATTATTATTATTAGACTTCTCTCGGGAGAGGCGAACCTATAGCGCCGAGTGGGCGCCCAGAGATGCCATCAAATAACTGTTGCAGTACTTTTTGAACAGTTACAGGTTGTAACGCTGCGGGAACACTCGCATGGGAAGGGAGTTCCACAGCTTCCCCGCTCTGTAACGGAACGAGTTCTGATGCATGGATGTTCGCGCAGTCGGGAGATAATTCGGTGGTGGTGAATATCCTCTCCGCTACGGATATGTTTTTACTTACCACAAGAGAGACGTAAAGTCTCTCTCTGTGGAACAGAAAACCAGATCTCGTAATAAAGATCATGGTGGTACACATGTATGTGTGTACATTGGTTCATTTATGGGACAAAACCATGAGAACGAAACTTAAACAAAGAAACAAGCCGAATCTCATTGGATGCTAATATGGTTTGTGTTTGCTTATGTGAAAAGGTCAATGGTAAACGGATCCAGGAATATGTAAGCCAAAGGGACCGTTGATGATCGTTGTCCACAATATGCATAGCAGCTGTATTGACAGCCGCAATGCATCATGAACATTGTGCTAATTGGTTTTAGCTTGTTTACAGGGAAATGTGTTTACAGCATCGCTGGTACGGGCAGGTATTTAATTCCTATTTGCATTTGCCTATGCTGTAGGATTTAATTGATGCGTTAAGACGCAGAATGCGTATATTTGTTTTTGTCCCTTGGGTATAGGTCGCCAGCCAATGTGTATGTAAGGAGATTTACTATACACATGGTGAGGCTGGGAAATAGGCGACGCAATGTTTATGATCCCTGTTATGATGGTTACATTGTATGTAAACCAAATCATTTTGTTCTCAGGAATTCCTCTAGGGGGAAATGCACTTGGTGAGATTGAAATTTGCCGGGCACCGAAGGTGCCGAAGTGGTTTTGGGATTCATGATAAGTTAGGAAAGAATTCTTATAGGGAATTTATGGAGATGGATGAAAGGTAAGGATTCTTTACAGGGACTTTTAGTTAAATAAATTTGATCTATTTGATGCGTGAAGCATTTAAGTGCTAATGCGATTGCATTAGCGAACTTATTAGATTGGGTCGAAGTTATGGGGGTTCTTCAGGTAAGTGGACCGTGGGGTTTGGCGGAACCGCCACAACACAACACAGGGTTTTAATAAGATCAATCTGAAAACAAGATCTTCGATACACGCCATAACAAATGTCTTGTCAATGTACAGATTCGTTGTGGTGGAGAGTCTTTTATTAAAGAGAGTCACGTTGATGTTGTTTTAAAATATATTGAGACCCAGAGCGGTTCTGTGCGTTCTCTAAATCCAAATTGGAAATGGACTATAAAGTAAGACATTTTCTGAGAGTCGTCTTCTTTTATAATCGCCTGGCCTCCCCGCGCGTATTATGTCGTTGTATGAGTTTGTTATTTGCCACTATTGTGACGACAGGTTTCCAGTGTTTTATTGTTTTGGCGACGTGTTGCCGATAACTGGGTTGAAAATAAATAGGAGCTAAGAATTAAAAATATTGTTACGTTTTTACTTCGCACACGACCGTTAAACTATGTCCAGTTTATAACTATCCGTTCTTTTTACGCGACTTCGACCACTGGATCGCAAGAGTGCTTCAATGTTCAAGGACAACCTCGTTTTGCTCCGTTAAATTCCTCAATCAATCGTCTCCTATAGCTCTTCTTTTTCTTAGTTCTTGCACGTGTTCTCTCCTGGTTCCGTCTGCTTCTGACGTTTTCGCCAGTTTTGTGTATTCTCTAGTATTCCACTAGATGGCTCCAGAATCGGTGTGTTGATGTCGTATTAGTTGGCTTAAGGCTCGGTGCGACGCCATGAGGTCACGCTAACAGTTGACAAGTGTGTCGGTTTTGAATTTGTGACACTACTGCCCACTTAAGTCTGATCGTCCCGATCAGACTCCAAATTCCATGATCCGAATGGGGATAGTCTCTCTATATGCACAACTTTTATCTTCTCTTGCCTCTTCCGTATGCGATACACCACATCGTTTAGTCGCTTTAAGACTTTATATGGGCCTTCCCACGATGTCTGCAGTTTTGGGGACAGACCCTTCTTCCGTTGGAGGTTGTATAATAGTACTAAATCGCCTTCTTGGAATCCCTCGGAATCCATGGCTCGATCATACCGATCCTTCATCTTGTTGCTGATCAACCGCGTCCGTTGCCTCACGAGACGGTGTATTTCGTCCATCTCGGATTGGAGCACCTCCCACTATCTGCCTCCGGCTTTAATAGTGGCACCGTTGCTACCGAATTTCAGGTCCGATGGGAGCCTCAAGTCTGTACCAAAGATGATGTGTGCAGGTGGGTGTCCGGTAGTGTCGTGTACTGCTGATCGGTATGCCATTAAGAACATTTGGATGAGCTTGTCCCAATCACGCCGACATTTGTCGACAACTCTTCGCAAATGTTCCTCGAGCGTACGGTTGAACCTCTCAACCATTCCATCCGACTGCCGGTGCAGAGGTGTCGTCCATGTCTTTTTGATGCCCAGCAGTGAGCACATTTCTCGGAAGATAGCAGACTCGAAATTCCTCCCTTGATCCGAATGTAACTCGATCGGTACTCCAAATCGCGTGACCCAATTCTGCACGAAAGCTTCGGCTACAGTTTTAGCCTCCTGGTTTGGTATCGTATACACTTCGGGCCACTTACTGAAATAGTCCATCACCACGAGTACATATTTGTTGCCGGAGTCACTAGTAGGGAAAGGGCCAGCTACATCCACTGCGACGCGCTCAAATGGCGCTCCGGCATTATACTGCTGTAACTTCTATCTGCTTTTCACTTTTGGGCCCTTGGCTGCCATACATTGTGTGCAGTTTTTAATCCAGTTAGCAACTGAATTCCGGCCATTCACCCAGTAAAACCGTTGTTTTATTTTCTCCAGGGTTTTTGCAACGCCGAGGTGTCCTCTGCTTGGTCCATTATGGAATTCTTCCAACACGGCTGCTTTCCTTGATTTTGGTAGGACAATTAAATCGGAGGTGTATCTACCATCATTGCTTTCCCATTGGCGATGTAATACTCCGTCTATTAATTTCAGGCTGTCCCATTGCGCCCAATACGCCCTGGCCACTGGACTTTCCGATGGCATTCCTTCTTTTGCTGGTCTTTCATTCAATTCTTTTGCTTTCAGGATCTTGACCAAATCGGCATCGTCCAGTTGGCTTTTTCTCATAGCACTGGAGTCCCATTCTGCATCAGGTCCGAGACTCAATAAGCGGATGTCGACTATCCCTTCACATCGTTCAGCCCTTGAGCAATGTTTACACTCCACTGCACATGGGCGTCGAGAAAGTGCATCGGCGTTTCCATGCTGTCCTCTTGGTGTCCTCCGATTTCCTCCATTCTCTTTTCCCTTGCGTGGTGCATCACAATCCCGTGAAAAGTGGCCAGCTTTTCAGCAAATATAGCATTTCCCGTCGGAGCTCTTGCGTCCGGTTGACATCATTTGAGTCATAGTCTTTATGAGATCCCTCACAGTTTTCCCCAGGGATTCGTTCGGTTTCACTTCCATGCGATGGACTCTATGCACTGGTTTGCTTAACAGACTTGCTGTTTCCTATGTCAATGCAAACGGCACTGTTTCCGCGAATGTCCTTTTCGGCGTAGAGTACGTTGCTCGTTTTGTATCTGCATCCTTCAAACCATTAACGAACGCCTGGGTTTTGGGTATTTCGATTATCTCCGCGGGTGCATCTGCGCTTGCCAAGTGCGCGAGCCGTTCTATCTCCATTGCATATTCTTGTAAGGGCTCGTTTGCTTTATGGTGGCGATTCATCAACTCTATCTGGAACTTCTGCTTCCTATGATCGCTGCCTTAACGCCGTTCAATAGCAGCCATTATTGCGTCATAATTGCTACGATCACTTGCAGGAACAGTTTGTAGCACATCGGCGGCGGGGCCTTTCAGCGATACCACCAACGCTGCCACTCTGTCCGTCCTTGTCCAATGATTAGTTTGTGCTGTCGTCTCGAACTGTAGTTTAAAACACTAAACGGCACAGTTCCATCAAAGGTTGGGGCCTCAAGTTTCATCGCGTTGACACTCGTAACTGGTTCGCTTGACTGTCTTTCACGCACATGAATATCCAACTCCCTAAATCTCGATTCCAAGTGATGTAGTTCGCCCTCCATTTGGTCCTGCCTCGCCCGCAACTTAGCGGCATTTCCTTCGATGTGCGCTAGTTGGTCCTTAACTTGTGAAGTGTGTTCTGCCAACTGGTTCTTCATGCACGAGGACTGCTCCGTCAGCTGCTTCTCTATGCGTTCCGTCAACTGATTCTCCATGCGTGAGGACTGTTCCGCCATTTGATTTTCTATACGTGAAGACTGTTCCGCCAATTGTTGTGCCATTGCTTGTAGAAGCACGTTCATGTCGAATGCCAGAGTTGGTTGGGGTTCCATAAACTGCTCCTTGACCTCGGATGAAGGTCCCGTAGCACCTTGGTAAAACTCATAGATTTCGACTTCGATGCCCTCATCCTCCAGAGTCTTCCGCAATCGTGCTTGCAGTTCCGCCTTTTGTCCTGTTCCGGGCAATCGTCGAGATTCCAATTCATCTCTCAATTAGGTATTCTTAGGTCGGCAAATTTAACCATTGTCCACGATCACTCCGCGATCCCACTTCTGACACCAATTGTTACGTTTTTACTTCGCACACGACCGTTAAACTATGTCCAGTTTAAAACTATCCGTTCTTTTTACGCGAGTTCGACCACTGGATCGCAAGAGTGCTTCAATGTTCAAGGACAACCTCTTTTTGCTCCGTTAAATTCCTCAATCAATCGTGTCCTGCAGCTCTCCTTTTTCTTAGTTCTTGCACGTGTTCTCTCCTGGTTCCGTCTGCTTCTGACGTGTTCGCCAGTTTTGTGTATTCTCCAGTATTCCTCTAGATGGCTCCAGAATCGGTGTGTTGATGTCGTATTAGTTGGCTTAAGGCTCGGTGCGACGCAATGAGGTCACGCTAACGGTTGACAAGTGTGTCGGTTTTGAATTTGTGACAATATCAAAGATGAAGAAAAAAAAATTAAAATTCATCGATTCGTTGTAAAGCTGTGAGGAAATCGTTTTTTGTTTTTCGTTTTTATTTTGTCAAATTGACATGAAAACAGGTGCAGATGTATCAAATGAATCAATAATCCAAGAAGCGCCTTCCCATAATGAAACAGCACAACTATAAACAAGGACTGTCGACAATCCCATACCTTAAGCAGAGCGTTGAGACACTCTCGCGTACAATTGGGCTGATCTGATGCACAGGATTTAACCTTTTCATAGTATGAATGCTGTGAATTCCACTGCTTTATCAAAATGTCAAAATGGTGCCCGATTTGTGGTTTCATATTTTACACCAACGAGCGTACACAATATAGGGTACCCTTAAATGTCAAAGCACGATGTGAGTGGAAGAAAAGGGAGAGAATAAGAAAAGGAATCTACATTGATCTTGATGCATGAATATTACAACGGCGAAGAGACACATGATCAGGCACAACTTTCCACATTTGTGTGGTTCGGCTAAAGAAGGATTCTCTGTGTTTATTTGTACGCGAGAATTCGATTTTAACTACATCTGACGCGCAGTTTCTGATTTACATTATCGGTGGAGAATCTTTGGACGGGTAGAATATATTCCCCAAGTTTTGTTGAGTAAATGACCGGCTACAAAAAAGAAGTAGGCATGTCCCTATGTAACTAACCACGTTGTTAAAAGATTTTTATCTGCGTTCTATGAGAACGTGAAGCCCATTTTTGGATGCTCCTGACCAAAATCGGGGATTGAATCCTTTTTTAGGAAGAATACATGCCTTGCAAATTGTGGTCAGGTTGGATGGAATAAAATATATTTGCATTCTTTCAGAGACCCCATACATTTGACCCCACCTTTCACAGAACGTATTCGTTCCAATTGAGAGTGGTACTAATTCGAGGGTAGAGAAATGGTATTTGCTTGTCTTCTTCAATACAGTTGCCGTTTATCGACAGTGTATTTACATTAAGGTTAAATTTCAATGGCAACAGGCAACACCGGATTTTTAAGACAAGTCTACTGGGTTAGGTAATCTTCATTGATATAATTTGCTAAGGTCGGACTTAGGCATTTCTTGCTGATTGCTAATCAGGTTCAAATAGGTTGATCCGGAATGTTGGAATGAGCATGAGAAACACCCAATGCTCTCATCAGAAAAATAATGAAGTCGGTTATGAATAATTGAAATAGACTGGTACGGAGTCCTGAGGGACATGAGTATTAATTCAATGGGAGGCAGATTTATTACATTCGTGAACCATTTGGATTGAGTGGCAAGAAAGACAGTCTCCTATCTTCTGAATCAATCTATCATCAACTCCATAAATATGTAACTAGGTCAGCAGGAATGGGTGCGAAATTTCGGTGAACATTGTTGTAATACCTAGCCCAACCACTTTGCCTTCACCGAAGTAGCGGACGGATTGGCTCCACCCTTGGTTAAAATATCCCATCAGATCTCTTGTACACTACGAAAGCCACACTAGAGGTCGTTAAGGACATCATTAGATACCAAATATTTTTAAAGTTGATCATTTATCAGTGACTTTACGGTGCCATCAAAGGGCGTGAAGCCCCACGAACACACAAGATCCGTACCAGAGGACTAGCATAAACGAAAAGGTGAGAAAAGTAGAATCACCAATATACGGCCGCGAGTCTGGTGGAAGCTTCGCTTCTCGCTTCTTTGTGGGTTCGATTCCCCGACCGTATACATGCTTCACTTCTCAGCAGTTTTTTTTTTTTTTTTTTGTGCTAGTTCACCGCTATGGGTCTTGAGTGTTGTGCGTAGTGCCAAGAATCAATAAGCAGACGGGTATAATTTGTCGCCGTTCAGTCTGTTTGGGATTAGGATGAGATGAGAGAACTTCCACAGTGTAATGAATTCCACATCGTCAAGAGACTTGGAGAATTCCCCCGGGGCCTACGAACGTACAGTACTTAGTACAACGCCAGTCTGGCTCATGGTGTGCTGTTTGTGCGCAACTTGAGGCGGAGCTGATGTGGTATCAGGGAGTTTTGAGAGTTGCAAAATGTGCAGCAAGTTGATTCCTTTTATATATAGCGTTGCTGATTATAAGTGGACGAATTGAATTTGAATTTTTTTGAATTTGGTGAGGGCAGATACCTCATTTATTTCGCTTAGTACAAGCGGTATATAAATATAAAAATAAATTTACGAACCAACTTAAAAACTAAGGGATAACAAAAAATAATTTAAAGAGGTTGCGAAAGTGGTGTAAGTGACAAGACATGGTAGGGCGATAATAGGCCGGTAGCTTGGAAGTGGGAATGAGTATGGGTTTAGGGTTTTAGTGAGGTCAAAATCGTCATTCATTCAGCCCAATTTAAGCCTAATTCATATAGACTTAACTACCAACTCATAAACTAAGGTACTAAGATATTAGGGTATTATATGGGCAAGGGTATATATATTCACTTGCATGCCTGTGTGAGTTGGGCTGTGGGCTAAGAGGAGAAAGTAAGAAGACGGGGTTTGAGAGCAGGAGAGGTGACGTTGAAATCAAAGAAGCTGGGGTAAGAGTTGACGTTGCGTGGGATACATGAGATCGATACGTCAAGGCCATACGGGGTGTGGTGGACGGGTTTATAAAACAGACAAGCGTTTCGTAGGTTACGAGGATTGGTATAGAACGGGATGGGGGAGAGAAGGCTAGGACAGTCGATTAATCCTGGCAGAAGACGGTGGATGAAGAGAATGTCATCGTGAATTCTTCGCTCATATAGAGTGGTTAGGTTAATTAGTTTGAGACGACTCGTGTAAGGGGGCAGGGACAGGGGGTTTTTCCAACACAGTCCTTGGAGAACAAAACGCAAGAACCATCGTTGAATGCTTTCAATTCTGCGGATATGGGATACTTGATATGGGGACCAAACCTGACGAACATATTCAAGAGGAGGGCAAACGAAAGTAATGTAGAGGATAAAGGTAGGTTGAATAAGAAGTAGGAGGGGGGGGGGGGGGGGGGGTCTGTGGAAATGTTATTGAGTGACATTTGTTGACATTAAGCTCCAGACAATTCTTCTGACACCATAACGGAAAGTTGTCAATGTCTATCTGAGGAAGGAAAGAATCAAGCGGAGAACAAACTGTTTCGTCGGCGTAAAGGGAGATACAGGTATGCTTGATAATTATATCGATTTCAATTCTTGTTAATATGAAGAAAGAGGAACCCAAATTACTGTCTTGGGGGACTCCAGACGTAGCACGAAAAGGATTTGAGAGAACCGATGTGCAACGCACGGAAAGAGGCCGACAGGACGGCCGCGACGGAGCTGAGAGGACAATCTTAGGTTTGACCTTGAGGAGGAGATCGGATCGGATGGCCAATCGTGGAAGGAGAGTGCACAGGACAGGGGACGATGGCGGAGTCACTGACTCGGTCATGAACTTCCGGGGTCCTACAGGCCAATAAATAGTAATAATAAATCAGTATGTGCAAGGTTTTATCGAAGGCTTTACTAAAATCGGTGGTAACAACGTCGACGTCGTTGCCGTTCTCTAGGGATAGGGGTGTTTGGGAAGCAAATTTGACTAAGATAGTGGTGGTAGATCTCCCACCAAGAGCCGTGTTGCACGATAGTCTCAGATATCACCTTTGGGTCCCTTGTTATGCACGGGGTTGATAAACGGTGTTTTCCAATTATTAGGGAACTTGTGGCGTCTCTAGCAGATACACACACAATACACTAGTGAAGAACACCGAACGAAAATCGAATAAGAAAATACATCAGAGCCGTATACCCTAGCGATAACAAAACAATTCGGATCAGTGGAATATACTTGAGTTTAAAAATCGAATTCTAAACACGGCCAGTAGCCTGATGTCTTACGCTTAGGTTCAATTTTTGGTGATTCTACCTGTCATAGCGTCAGTTCGAATCACACGTTCTTCACTATCATTTCAAACGCTATAATTGGTGACCGCGACGTGATCTGTACACAGCACACACTTTCCCGTTGTAAACAGAACTTCACTCACGATCATGACTTCCGCATAGAGCACAGGCACACTCACCTGCTCCGACGTTCTCTCGTTCACTCCGTCGTTCGCAAACGAAGCTGATCGTAACGAAGTTACTGAGGAGGGAGTAGTGCGGCGTCTCTAACAGATACACACAATACAATAGTGAAGAACACCGAACGAAAATCGAATAAGAAAATATATCAGAGCCGTATACCATAGCGATAACAAAACAATTCACATCAGTGGAATAAACTTGAGTTTAAAAATCGAATTCTAAACACGGCCAGTAGCCTGATGTGTTACGCTCAATTTTTGGTGATTCTAACTGTCATAGCGTCAGTTCGAATCACACGTTCTTCACTATCATTTCAAACGCTATAATCTCACCATGAGGGAGCGGCAGATTAAAAATAGATGAAAGAGGGGAACAGAGAACGGAGAAGCATGTTTAAGAAATACAGCGGGGCGACTATCAGGCCCGGGGGTGAATTCGTCCTTGAGCTGGGTTAGTTTGTTGTCAATCCTGGTTGGATCAATAAATTGAGAAAGAAGTGAACCATGGGAGAAATTTGGTAAGTAATTGAAATAGGGCCGATTGCTCTATACGGATGCGAAACATGGGCTCTTACAAAACGGGAAGAGAACAAATTCCGCGTATTCGAGAATAAAATTTTAAGGGGTATATTTGGCGGTAAATATGACGAGGAGTCAGGACAATGGAGGAAACTCCACAACCACGAATTGGAAGAGCTATACCGCAAACCTACAATACTGAGAGTGATCAAGTCGCGAAGATTAAGATGGGTCGGACACGTAGCGCGAATGGGCGATGATAGGACCGTGCATAGAATTCTTGACGGTAAACTAACGGGGAAGAGACCGACAGGACGGCCGCGACGGAGATGGGAGGACAATGTTAGATTGGTCCTCGAGGAGATCGGATCGGATGATCGAACGTGGAAGGAGAGCGCACAGGACAGGGAACAATGGCGGAGCCGAGCCGGTGAGGTCATGAACATTCCGGGTTCCTACAGGCCAGTAAATAATAATAATAATAATTGAAATAGGTGGGGTCGGGAACCAAAGAGTCATCTGTGAAGGATTGTCTGAAAAATGAGGCGAAGAGGTTCGCAATCATATGTGAATCCGTTGAGGTTTCCAAGTTATATGAGAGGAAGGTGGGATAATCATCGGATTTACGTTTGTGATTGATAAATTGGAAACACGTTTTTGGGCAATTTATTAGGTTAGTCTGAGTTTTTGTTAGGTATTAAATTGAATTGAAAATAAGTGCCAAGGCAATTGGAGCATTCGCAGACGGACCGGTTACGGAGGAAGGTAGCCCACAGTTTGTTCCGTTTTTTACATAACGAATGAAGCTTGGGATTAAAGCAAGGAGGCGTGGAGGTAGGAGTCTTACGCCTGGAATAGGGAACGTAAAAGGAAGTAGATTTAAAGATTTCGGTGTAAAGATGGGTGGTAATATCTTCTACCGTCAAATGATCAAAATTGAAGGAACTTTTGTTGAGGTAGTCGTTTATTAAGCGAAAGTTCGCTTTGTGGAAGTCATGCGAGCAAATGTCACGGGATGGGGTGAGCTGCGCTGCTGAATTATGAAAAGAAGAGAGTGTAACAGCCGGTTGGTGATTGTCGGTGGTAGACAGAACACGGGGAGAGGGGGCTGCTTAGGAATTAGTAGGGTCCGTCGTGAAAATAAGGTCTAGTTGTCTGCCTAGATGGTTTACGCCATTACTAATTTTATATAGGCTTGAATCAGTTAGGTGGTCGATGAAGAGGCATTCCTTGGCACTGGATGGGGTGGTGATGTAGAAGGAATGGTCTCTGACAGAGTCCATTGTAGGTGTGGAGACTAAAGTGGCTAAAAACAGTGATGTCATTCCGAGAGTTGTTTATCTCGATTATGTTGTCGATGGCTTTAATTGATAGTTCATACGCTTCAGTGGGATGGGATGGTAAAATGAAGATATTTTATTTAGACAGAGACAGAATCGAGCTTGGGCGAAGAGGATATGGCGACGAGGGTTGAGTCAAGGTTACTTTGGATGGCTATGGGCACCCCACTGGAATATGGATAATGAGGCAGAATTTTCGGTGTTCTCCACAAATGACCAGAAATTTCTATGGCGTGTAGTTTTTTTTTGTCTCACTTTGTGGTCATGCAAGACCATTGCTAGATGATTGTGTGTCCGGCACACTTGAATATTCTCCGACTTTTCTCTGCACCATTTAATTTATTCAACCTGAAACTTAAGTTTCTAGTCTTAGTTGCCCTGTGGGGTACGAGGTCGCGACGCCGCCCGGGCGAGAGTTTTACCTCGTCCCCACAAATCACTAATGTTTCTGACAAGTTCAAGACCGAGGGAAAAGCACAAACACCGGACAAGCAAAAACAAAACGCACTATTTCTTTTATTTAATTTTATTGTTATATTAAAGGAAAAACGAACATAATTATTGGATACCGCTGGTGTGTACTACTTGCACGACTTTTTACTTCTTTTTTTTTAGCGCGCTTACTCGACTCGCGGTGTATTATCGCGTCTCCGCAACCGGCGGTGATCGGAAGTCCGCACGACTATTGTCGTCGGCAGATGGAAGAAGACTCCCCGAGGTTAGAACTCTGACATGAGTTCCATCCTAGGTTAGAGTTAAGGAAAGGGAAGACGGAGAAAAACTTTTCTCTTAAGGCTGTGGCCGCCACAGAGATGCACTCTTTCAGTGCAGTGGTGTGTGTGCCTAGAACAAAGAGAGGCATAGAGTGCATTCCTAGGATACGATTTCGGTTAAGCAAATAAAACCGGAATCGTCGGATGCTAATGGGATCTTTGTTGGAACATGTGCGGCTAAACAAAGAGACGACGATCCGATGTGAAAATGTGCTAATTGGTTGGTGGACGAAACAAATCCTTGCTTGTATTTGTATATGCAGGGAAATTCGTTTGTAGCGAACGGATTCTATCTTTGCATTCTTTTCTTTGCATGCTTTGAATTCAATTGATGCCAAGAGACGCGGAATGCGTATTTGCTTTGGTTTGCACTTTGTGCGAGTCAGAGAATTTTATTGCTGGGAGAAAGAGGTCGCCGCCCAATGTGTACATAAAGAAATTTATCGTACACATGGCGAAGTTGGAAAATAGACGGCGCAATATTTATGATCCCTGGTGAAGGTTACAAAGTATGTAATTCAAACCGTTTGTTTGCAGGAATTTGGATAGGGGAATTTGTCTGGCAACGTAGATGCCGAAATTGGTTTGAAATTCCTGATAAGCCAATAAAGAAATCTTACCTAGGATTGGTATGCAAAGAGAGTGCATGAAAAATAAGTTTTCTTTCGCAGGGACTTTTTAGATTGTAGATTTGATCTATATAATGCGTGAAGCATTTAAGATGCTAATGCTAATTGCATTAGCGAAAGCTTATGCAGACTGGGTTGTGGTTATGGGGGTTTTAAGGTAAGTGTATCGTGGGGTTTGGCGGCACCGCCACAGCCCCCTGCACCAGGATTTCAACTACACATTTTTCTTGGGTTTGATGCTCTCTTCCCTGTGTGAATAAAGATCCACATGCCAGAATACAGGTAATGTACAGGCCCAGTATGTTGGTCAAACGACCGCTTACGCCTGGTTCTTTTACTTTTCCCCAGACCGCGTTGGCCCATTTATCAGCGGGTTATTGTTTTAGTGTTTAAATTGGTGAATGTTTATATGGGTGAAGAGCCGTATATGTTTAACTTCAGGAGCTGTGTGAGGACAATTACTTCATGGGAATAAAAGAACACACGCCGATCACAAAATGAGATGCACTGTATGGACGGTTTGATTAAGAAGCTAATTTTGAACACACGCGTTTGAATTCTCATTCTGATTTTTCCGCCCATATTGTTTCTTGCAATACGTAAATGCCATGGAGGTTTTTATTCCGATGAAATATTGAAATCAAAGTAAAGTTGGACAAAATATATGTTTATCTTGATTTATAAAGAAGCGTCTTGTCGTTTATGTGTGGATTTACAAAATTAGTTTATTTTTATTTATATAATAAAATTAGCTATGTACAAAAATGCTGATGTTGAATAAATAAGAACATAATACGCTACGAGTACACACTTGAAATATTCCTTGTTCATGTATTCGATGTGATTTAAATAAAAATTAATAAATAACTTAATGAAAAATTTAGCCTAAATATTCGTTGAATGTTCTCTAAATAAATTATTCGTTTTTAACTACACTTTTTAGTTAACAATAAAAATAAACAATTTATTGCTTTTATACATCACTGGACAACAACGTTGAATACAATTTGTTCTTCTATTACAAAAAAAAAAAAAGAATTAATCTAATACATACACTTAAACAAACGATTGATTATCGGAAGATAATTTGTTTTAGGGAGTGATTTCCGTTTGATAGATTTTTGAGAAAATAAAACGTCTTTTTAAAGTCGTTGCTTTGGTTATAAAGGGCCGCATTGTGCCGGAACGTTGCAAGTGTTCTTTGACCCTATAACCAGAGAACAAGATACCGTTTGGAGGCTGAGAGATTGAATCACGCTTCTTAAGTATTTTGTTTTCTATTAAATTAATAGCAGCTAATAAACCAGTCTACGGCAACTAATTCATTAGAATTGTAAAATTTGGTTAACCCAATCTCGGAACTCTGATATCCTTGTATAGACTCCGGGCTGATTGGGTTCCGCACAGCCAATGCCCCACGATATAACGCCACCGAGAATGAAACGTTTATCTGTTTCACGTTGTAGAACCATGGGACCTCCGGAATCACCTAGAAATTATTAATTTAGTTTAAGTAGTATGAGGGAAATTATAAATAACTCTTACTAACCTTCACAAGAGTCATAGCCTCCTTTCTTCCATCCAGCGCATATGAATATGTGTGGAATGTGTTCAATGTAGCCCGCTGCGCGGTACATTGTCTCACAGATAGTATTGTTTATGATAGGAACGGCTACTTCCTGCAATACGCTGGGCAAGGGACCGTCTTCATAAAGTCTTCCCCAGCCAGTAACAAAAGCTGTCTGACCAATAAAATCCTCGTCAGAACCCGGAACGCATACAGGAATGATATTTGGTTGAAAAACTACAGGCTCGTAGAATCTTACGATTGAAAAATCAGAAAACTTTAGTATGCTCCTGTTTAAGAGTTCTGATACTTACCGTAGAAGTGCTAAATCGTATTCAAATGTTCTTGGGTCGAATTGTGGATGGGAAGCTACAATTTGCACTCTTCGTTCTTGGTATCCATATGGCTCTTCTTCTTCAGCTAAATCATATTCACCCAATCGGAGAAGAAGATCAGAAGGTGGAACGCTAATAATGGACAAAGGACAAATAGTAGTAACAATTTTTGCGGTGGTAATTAGCACCCATATCGAAGAGACCGCTTTGAAAGTCTATTGATTGGTTACCTTATTTGTTGAACTTACTTATCTACACAGTGTGCGGCAGTGATGGCCCAGTTCTCGTTTAGGAGAGCTGCACCGCATTTGTGGAGGTAGGTCGAAGTCCGCCATTGCCGGAGGGATATTTGCCAGGGCCATCTTCCAAATGCTGCGTTGGATCCACCAACTATTCGGGGCTCAGGAAACATGCGACGACCGCAAACTAAGAACGTTGTAAAAGGAGATTTAACAATTAATAATGATTTAAGAATGGTATAAGAATTATAAGAAGCTCCGGAGGCACTGCGAATTCCTTAAATGCTAATTCCAGTCTCAATGCCGATTAAATGTGGAGCAAGACTAATGACCTTGCCCGGAAAAAACAAAATCATTATGGAAAATTTAACAGGACTTGCTAAATAAGGCCAAGACCGGTTCCCGGTTGTAGCGCCGATGATGATGATGATAATATCTTATATTGGATGTCGCTAAATATTAATATTAATAACCCCCAACAAAAGTTAACGATTACCACATAAAGGTATCTTTAAAGACATAGATTATCATACCATTCTTTGATCCGAGGAAAGTTCCACGTTAATGATATGGTTACACAACGCTACCAAGTCTTATCAAAAAAATGTATTTTAGGATCCTCTACTATCAAATGAAACGGAACATGGTTTGGACAAAATGATATATGAAATTAACATGTGACATCAATGACACGTGGGTGCTGTCTAGAATAGGAATCACTTAACTCACCGCGAAGACACCTGACAAAAATTAGATATTGCATAAAATCACGGAAACAATAAATTCTGTGTATTTCCTCGTCGTTGTAATGTCCAGGTATTTAAGACAATGTACATCGATACCTCCTTTCCTCATCCACTTCCTCTCCGGCCACTCGCACTGTGCTCTGACATTTAAGGGTACTCCAAGAACCCCTTCTGAGCACGCGCTAGTGTAAAAAAAAGAAGATTCCTATTTTAAGGGGATGGTTCTCATCAGGACCAACCAAAGAATGCCTTTTTTTTACATTTTTTTGTAGCAAATTATATTTAGAATATATTCCCAAAACCGTTTGTTTGTATATAATTTTTTTAAGTTATGGAACAAAAACGAGATCCCATGTGACAATTTGATGGTTCAGGATAGCGATTTTCCTAAGTCCACCAATTTTGCTACCGGGCCCAATTGCACCAGGTAGAATGGTAATTT